>CM068744.1:24054277-24654277 GCA_035084275.1 Hydrolagus colliei | reverse complement strand
CACTATGTTCCGATAATCTGCAGGTATTTGGCAATTAATAATATGTTATTCCTAAATAAATCTTTGTTTGTTAAACTGGGCAATTCCTCAAAATTGTTTCTCCTCATTGGCATATCTTTCTTTCCTCCAGGTCTCGTTTCCTCTTCCTGGCTTGCAGGTCCGTGGGTACTGTTTGCTGTCCCCAAACATGTACAATCAATAGAGGGTCCTACAGTCGGAACCCTATCTAGAATTCACCTACTTAACGTAGCTCCTAAGAAACTTGAGTTAATTGCTTTAATGTAATGCTCATTTGACAACTTGGTCACTAGGCTTGTCACTCAGGTCATCCTGTCACCTGACTGGCTCGGGTGGTCATGACAGGTTTCAGGTCCGTAATGTCCTTTAACAATATGGGGGCTGCAAGAGTTTGGAGGGGGAAAATGGGGCATGTGCGGTGACAATCCACGTTCCCTAAGTGGAAGGTTTTGGTCTAATTCAGTTAATGGAGGTGAGCAGCCCAAACCTCGCTCACCAATCAAAAAGAATCCAGGATTAGTTGCTTGTATTTAAATGACTAATCTTCTTTGCAGAAATGATCACCTCTTTCTCTTCTCCATTAAACTGATTTCTTCCATCCTTCCCCTACTGAATATAGGTGGTGCGAGGGAGATTTAGCTTAAATGATGAAATGGCAAAAAATCGGAAGTTATTTATCTGGGATCGGGAGGGGGAAGGGAGCATGTAAAAGCGGAAGGCTTCCGCAAAAGTCAGTTGGCAGCTCTGTTAAATCCGTGGGTGAATTTATATCAGAAAAAAATTAAGATTTTCTACTCTGAGTAAAAATGTTCACTCTTATAGAAGTGGACTAAAGCACTAGTCTACAACAAACAACAACAAAAAACAAGTCTACCCAGTTTAATTCAGTAATAAGTTTGCCCACTGAAAAACACCAAAAGGAAATTAGAATACCTTACTACTTTTTTTTCACACCAAATGACCAATTTAGATTTTTTTGAGGGATTATTATCAGGCGTGTGGAATAAGGAAACTTGCTCAAGGCTTCGCACTGCCTGGAATCGAACCCAGGTCTCTCGCTTGCAAGGCAAGTCCTCAAACCACTGACCTGCAGGACTCCAGATACTTTTGCCAACAGTCACATGGCAAGCAGTAAATCAGATAAGAGGACGCTTTTTAAAATCAACCTCTGAGGGATGAGGAACCTGTGAAGCTAGGAGAGGATTACATTGATATGACACATTATTGTTGAGATGCCTCAAAGCACTTCACATAATATATTATAAAATGGATTGGCTGAGTATTTTTTATAACCCGATGATGTGGGAGAGGTATTCTGTAGTTTTGAATAATCTGCAGTTTTGTGGAGAGAATAATAAGAATCCTTACATTTATATACTGAATCACTATTCACACTGGAATGACCTCTCTGAGAGCTTCATAGAAAAGTGTCCAGGATTGTCTAGAGTAAAGTGCAGACGAAAGTGAAGAGAATGATCCCCAGCATTAGAGAAATGAGCAGTGATAGACAAGCTAGGGCTCTTCAACCAGAACAACAATAACAACAAGAAGTCGGGAGGACGGCCCAAGACGCAGAACAGTCAGGTCGGGACACAAGCAAGGAGAAGGGGTGGGAGAGAGTTGGGAGGGCAGCAGGAGGCATATTGAGGACAACAACAACAACAAATTACACTTGTATGGCACCTTTCATGTTAGGAGGATGTCCCAAGGCGCTGCACAGTCACTGTGTCAAACCCGAGCTGGGGCAGGGTAGGGAGGGAAGGAGTTGCAAATGGGAGTATCGAAGAGGAGTTTTGAGGAGGGACTTGAAGGAGGCCAGACGGAGGGACTACGGGATGGAATTTCAGAGGTTGGGAGCAGAGTGGCTAAAGGCTTGCCTGCCAATGGTAGGGCGGATGGGTCGGGGGTCATGGAGGAGGCCAGAGCCTGCTGAGTGGAGGGGGCGGGCAGGTTGGTAAGGGGTTGGAAGGTCACAGATGTAGGGTGGGGCAAGGTTGTGGAGGGCTTTGAATGTGAGGACCAGGATCTTAACTTGGATACTCTGGATGATGGAGAGCCAATGGAGTCGGGTGAGTATGGGGGAGATGGGGTCACGGAGTTTGGAACGGTAGAGGTCACAGGTCACAGAGTTCTGGATCATCTGCAGTCTGTGAAGGGAGGAATTGGGAAGGCCGAAGATGAGGGTCTTCAGACCGGACTTGAAGGAGACAATGGAGGAAGCGAGGCGAAGGGACTGTGGGATGGAGTTCCAGAATGTGGGGGCAGAGAGGTTGAAAGCCCATCCACCGATGGTAGGGCAGGGGACATGGAGCAGACTGGAGCCCGCTAAACGGAAGGGGAGGGCAGGTTAATGGGGGAACAGCAAGTAAGAGAAATAGGAGGAGGCAAGGCCGTGAATGGCTTTGAAAGTGAGGACGAGGATCATGAATTTGATCCTCTGGGCGACGGGGAGCCAATGGAGCCGGGCAAGGGTGGGGGTGATGTGGTCGTGGAGCTTGGTGCGGGAGAGGATACGAGCTGCAGAATTCTGGATGATCTACATCTTGTGAAAGGAAGAGCCAGGGAGGCCGACGAGGAGGGTTTTCTATAGTCGAGCCATGATGTGATGAATGCATGGATAAGGGTTTCGGCAGCCTGATGGGTGTGGCGGGTCTGGCGATGTTGCAAAGGTGGTGGAACTGTCCTTCTTCCCCCACATCCGATTCGTTACCAGCACTGCCTTCTACCACCTCCGACGGATCGCCCGTCTCCGGCAATACCTCACCTCGAAAGCCGCTGAAACCTTGGCCCATGCCTTTGTCATCTCTCGGCTGGACTATTGCAACACCATCCTCTCCGGTCTCCCCTCCACCACAATCCACAAAATCCAGCTAATCCAAAACTCCGCTGCCTGCATACGCACCCGCTCTAAGCTATGCTCCCCCATTACCCCAGTCCTTGCCAGACTTCACTGGCTCCCTATCCCAGAGAGGATCGACTTCCAAGATCCTCACCCTTGTTTTCAAATCCCTCCACTCCTGTGCAACCCCCTATCTCGCTGATCTCCTCTCCCCCCAACCCAACACGCACTGCCTTCGCTCCTCTGGGTCTGGCCTCCTCCATGTCCCCCGAATCCCCCGCTCCACCCTCGGCGGCCGTGCCTTCAGCCACTACGCCCCGAGGCTCTAGATCTCCCTTCCTCACTCCCTTCGCCTCTCCCCCTCTCTTCCCAGTTTCCGGTCACAGCTAAAGACCTTTCTCTTCAACCGTGCTTTTGGTCACCTTTTTGCCCCTGCCCCTGGCTAAGTCCCGGGATCCGCTATTGTAAAGCGCTCTGAGACGCTGTCCAGTGTGGAGGCCACTATATAAATCAAAGTTGTTGTTGTTGTTGTTGTTGGAAGGCAGTGCTGGTCATGGTGCGGATCTGGAGGAGGAAGGACAGTTCAGTGGTACAAGGAGGGGGAATTCAAGACACTTCATTCTTGAGAGATCGTCTCAGAGGGACGTGGACACTGGAGTCATTCAAATAAAGAAGTTTGATGAGAAGATGTTAGGTATGCACTTAAGAAGGTGAAGATCAAATAGGCTGAAGGGGCTCTTTCATCCAGATCAGTCTAGTGATCTCCCCTCTGTCTCGCAGTTCAGCACCCATTCAATTAAAATGCCTTGAAACATTCTCCCCACGTGAAAGATGCTATAAAAGTGCAAATTGTGATTTAATTGGGAATAAAGGTAGGTGTTTTGTAACATCACAGATGAGCTTCTCTGGCTTCTTGTTTACCTGATCTATAACATCCATCAATATAATTCTAACCTTTAGCCAATAATTTTTCACTTGACTTATAATTGTCACCATGTGGAGTAGTTAGGGAACAAAGAAATAACTACTACGCTGTACTGTGTTCTCCTTACAAGTCACTAATGGCTTCAACCTGCTGGTTCATTACCCAATGAAGTAATGCCTGCTTAGATCAAACATTGGCCAATTTCCAGGTCACCTGAACATGTTCAAAGCAGCACAACTTGGCAACTCTGACCATCATTTGCTCTGCACCCAACCAGCCTTTGTTAACATCTTGAAAGGAACACCAGAATAGAAGTGTAATGGGGTCAAACTGGAACAGTCTCAAATACAACAATCCCGTTCTGTTGGCACACATTTAATTCATCCGACTCTTCTATTCCCCCTCTTTGTACTATTTTGCACTTAATTTCCAAGTTCTCTGTGGTCACTTTCCTCTCCATCAAATAATAATTAAAATAATTAAAAAGTAAATCTACAAACACTGAAAAATAATGCTGTAAATTCACCCTATTTTACATTATGAAAGAAAAACTAGCTGGATCATTTTGGAAAGCCGTTTCATTGGAACTGATAAAGGAACCGATTTCAAACATTTTACTTTCAGATAGTTAATTGTTTTCTCAAATTTGACCCAGTGGCAAAACCAGAACTGGAGCTTGATAAGCAAAACTGTGCAATACTGGGACTCCCTCAATTAACGTTGGGGATGTGTTCTTGAAAAGTGTGAGTTTAAGTGAAAGCACGTATAGCAAAACCTAAATTACCATAGTCCCTAATGGTATAAATAGAGGTTACGTTCCTTTGGTACATTTCTGGTCAAAATTTCTTACACTAATATTAAATAAAGACCAAAAACAACACAACTAGTATTCAAAATTTTAAAAAGATAGATAGATAGATAGATAGATAGATAGATAGATAGATAGATAGATAGATAGATAGATAGATAGATAGATAGATAGATAGATAGATAGATAGATAGATAGATAGATAGATAGATAGATAGATAGATAGATAGATAGATAGATTAAAAATACAATTAAGAGAACACTTACTTGAAATGGTTGATGTGGTGAGTGGGAGGGGGGCGGAGTGATTCAGATGAAAGGGCGGGATTACCTTTATAAATGAGTTTCTACTGAGTACAATTCAGGCACTACTGAGAAAAACTGTTTTTTTAAAAATAAAACAACCTATTTTAGGAGCAGAAGTAGAAACTAATGTGACTTACAGTACACTTAGGTTCAAGTATGCAGTCGATATCAAACTAATTCAACTGAAACAATCATTGAAATACAGTAAAAGCCCATTGATCCGGCACCCTCGGGACCTGGCCAATGCCGGTTTAAACCACGGGCCGGATATTCGTCCGAAAACACCAAAAATTGTAAATTTAAAAAATCTATTTTTCCGGATAAATTCCAGTTAATCGAATGCGGACATTTTTTGCGGTGCCGGTTATATGGAAGTTACAGTTGATCGGGTCACAGATAAATGGGCTTTTACTGTATAAAAGATGGTTTGTTCAGTATGTGCTTCCTCCTTTACTGTAAAGTGTATTAGTGTATGTATTAGTATGCCTTGCCAATGCATGTGTAGTTAGGCAATTGTGCTTACCCTAAATACTTCAAAGAGAGTAAAAATTAATTAGTCTTCCAAAATAGACGCAATTCAATTCAGAGCACCTAAAACATAAGACCATTCAAAAAGAGAAGGGGTTTCTCCACCATGTCCTGGCCAACTGTTCGTTAAACAAAATCGGTTATTCGCTTCATGGCCAGTCTGTGAAATATTGCTGTATGCAAATTGGCTGCCACATTCACCTGCCTGTCACAACATCTATTTATTGGTAAATGATCTATCAGAAGATGAAAATAAAAGAGAAAAGACAAAGAGAGAAAGCAAGTTTTAAATTCCAGGATTGAGACACCATGAAATTAACATCACTCACCCACCCAGAAACCAGTACAGCACTCATGGAAATGGACACCAACAAGAGTGATAATTAGACACACTAAACATGTTTTTATGAGAAGGAAGAAATGTACAGTCATATGAACTTCAATAGAATGGTACAATACATACACCAATAGAAATGTACATTCTACTTTGAGCCAGCAAAATATGTTTAGGTGAAGCAAAGTATTGTAGAATTTGATACCACTGATCTCAGTTCAAATTGTAATTGGGGGAGGGGGGAACTTCTGCATGGAAGTGGAGCATAAATTCCTACATTGCTCCAAGTACCCAGCTCATAGCACTTAGATCAAGTTTTTCACCCTCTCACACAAAAAACAGAAAATATTTGAATCCAAATGGAATCCCACGAGAACTAGAGCAGAGAAAAGATTTTCATTTAAGTGTAATGCAAAAATCCTTGAAAGAAAAATAATTGGTACAGTATTGCAAACCTCAAACTTACATAAACCATTTTGGGATTGAAACCCCTTCACATAGACTGGGTTTGGACAAAACTACATATAGGTATCCCTCCCCAACCGCAGGGGATACATACGTTCCTCTAAACCTCCGTGGTTGGTAAAATCTGGTTGGAAAATGCAGGGCCCTATGGCAAACATGGGGATAGGGGGAGTACGTTTGGTTTTTCGCAGTTGGAAAATGCAGGGCCCTATGAGAAACATGGGTACAGGGGAAGTAAGTTCTCATTTCGTAAAACTAAACACAAAAAAACGCATACAGTTATAACATACATGGGGATAGGGGGAGTAAGTTTGGACATATCTGCAGCAATCCACAAGGCTGTCTGACTGGTCTATATACAGACAAAGAGAGAGAGAGAAAAATCATGGTGAGTGACACAGAGGGTGGGGGGAGGGGGTGGGTGATACGGAGGGTGGGGGGTGGATGGGTGACATGGAGGGTGGGGAGGTGTGGGTGACATGGAGGGTGGGTGACACGGAGGGTCGGGGGAAAATCAACGGAGAATTACCTTAATCCTAAGAGAGAAGCGACATCTCGCTGGTTGATTGCGACATAGCAACTGGGTTGTAGTGCTATACGCTATGCTAAACTTGAAAATTTAAACCCACAGATTTAAATCGCAAAATGCGGTTTTCATGATTGGCGAGGCCGCGGTTGGGGCGGGATACCTGTACAGTATCAAGAATGTAAATATAATGGCCCTTCTCCCTTAAATAGTTTTAGCTAATATTGGTATTCTGTTATCACAATTCTACGCACGACTTTTACCGCAATTACCTCGCTCACAACTAAGTAATGTTTCACTAGACTCGTGTGCTTTGTTAAAAAGTAAACACAATAAACTACGTCAGACATTTACAGTGGCTGACAAAAAGGTCAATGACACGCAACCAAGTTTGCAAGTGGCCTCAAACAAACAAAACTACTAAAATATATATATTTCTTGAATTGGACTAATGTAAAAAGATTCATCAAACTACCAGAAAAAAAAGGTAATTATGAGATAGGAAAAGAACCATGGGTCACTCATAGTGAAGTGAATAGAGCTGCAGGTTACCAGCAAATGTGGAACAGCCTGGGGCTCAATTGTTCAAATCGCAACCTACGCTGAGGTTGCTGGTGTTTGCTGGAGCTACATGAACAAGCTAAATTGCCTCTGAGCCTTCCCAGTGGTGAGCGAGGGGAAAACCAGCCAGGCACAGATCTAATTCCTTCTGACCAGTTAACACTCACTACCAAAGTGCATAAATGAACATAGACATTTAGGCAGGACAATGGAGGGGGTAACCGTGGAACTCTACCTCTGGAAGAGGTCAGATCAAGATCAGAAAATTATACGCCAGTAGGGAACAAATATATTTAAAAAATCAGGAATAAATTAGAAAAGAATAACTGAAGACTAAATTGTATTTAAATTTATACTGAAACAAAAAAAGAAAGTGAGAACCAGACCACTGCCAAATAGAAAAGAAGCCCAAAATAGAGCACTCGTTAGCTATAATCTCAATCAGCAATGTATTTATGACGATCTGTATAGAATGTACGCCTAAATGGTTCAAATGTGGATAATCATAGAAACAGCATATTTGGCCAGTCAAATCTGCACTGGTGTTTTTCTTCACAATATAAAAACCAGTATAATCTTACTTTCTGTTCACTTTCCATATCCTTAATATTTCCTTTCAATCACATAATTCCCAAATAATTGACAGCCTCTACTGCAGCAGTACTTGTGGTAGAGACTTTTACATTCTACATATATGGTGCTTCAGAAGTCTCAATGATGCGATAAGGCACAATAGAATTCCAGTAACAGTAGAAGCCCGTTTATCCGGCACCCTCGGGACCTGGCCAGTGCCGGTTAAAGCACCTGCCGGATATTCGGCAGAAGACCCAACACAAAAAAAATTAAAAAAAATGTAATTACATTTTTAAAAACATAGCATATTAATAATAGACTAAATAATCATTATATGATAAAATATATAAGTAATAATTATAATCATTTTACACACAGCGACCAGGCAGTTCAGAGAGATCTTTAAACTAGTGCAAAAGTTACATGTCTGAATGACACTGTTCTCATTGCGGGCAGAAGAGAGGAAAGCTCATGTTATTGAGAAAGCAGAGAGTGAGCGGCAGCCGCTCAATTCAGTTAACTTTCTTTCCAAAAAGCCTTGCGATGCCTGTGTGTGTGTGTGTGCGCGCACTAAGTTGAAACACTGCACTCTGTAAAACGAGCATTCAAGGGATGAGTCTTTTTTATTAAAATAAAAGCCAATGAATTGATCTGCAAGCTTTGTTCAGGATGGGTGTATGTTTTGTGGCTAAATTAAATCTAAATTAATCAACTCACCCTCTGCCTCTCAAAGAGAACACTCCGGAGAGTGCATTGCTTTACAGTACCGGCAGCATTCTGAGCTAGCGCCACCATTAGGCACCTAATTGCAGCATTCCGAAATACTGACGCAACACAAGACACAAAAAAAATGCATTTTTCTCGATAAATTCCGGTTTATCGAATGTGGACCTTTTTTTTTTTGCGGTGCCGGTTATACGGAAGTTACGGTTGATCGGGTCACAGATAACCGGGCTTCTACTGTAGTATTATTATTAAGTATTCGCTGCATAAAACTGGTTTCTAAATTCCCCTTTATTCTGCTGCCTTTTGATTAAGCCTAAGAAATTATTGAAGATGATAGCACAAGATATGGTAAAATGTTCAATTTCTAACATGTTTTAATACAATATAATTATACATATAATTATTGAGCTCCCAACAAATATTGCCTTTTGGCGTAAGAGATCTAGCAAGATGACTGCAGGGGACAGTGATAGGTAAAGAGTGGAAAAGAGCAAAAAGGTAACTGCTGAGCAGGAAAGCAAAACCAACCTTATCCATCATGGACAATTCATCGAAGATATGGTTGAATTCAAGGATCGAGGATCAGTAATGGCATCCATTGAAATCGATGTTGAACAGTCTATGTCTCTTGCTTGGGCTGCTTTCTGTAAGCTAGAGAAAATATGGAAATCTAGGTTCACCCCACTCCTCCTAAAAGTGAACCTTTCAAAAACATACTACCTTAACTATGACCGTAACTGTATGACCTACAGAAAAAATTATTTCCTCTGGTGGGGGAATCCAGAACAAGGGTCATACTGTAATCTTAAAACTAGAGCTAGGTCGTTTGGGAATTAAATTATGAGACAATTTTTCACCCAAGGGTAGTGGAAATCCAAACTCTAAAAGGCTTAAAATCCATTCATTACTTGAAGACTGAGGTGTATAGACAATAGAGGGTAAATGGACTTGAGGTACGCAAAAGCCATGATGTAATAGAATGAGGGAAAATCAGGCTCAGGGGGCCTACTGGCCTACTCCTGTTTCTATGAGCTGCAAAATGTAATTTTATACATTTAATTCTTACATATGGAAGACACCCTCTAGGGAGTAAGTGTAAGCAGAAACATATGTGGTTCTCTCAATCTGGTTTGTATATTCTTAAGCATGGTGATGTGTTTCCAAAAGTCAGCAACAACAACAAAATTACATTTATAGAGCACCTTTCACATTGGGAGGACGTCCCAAGGTACTGAACAGGCAGGTCAGGATCCAAGTCAGACCCAACCCCAAATCCAATAAAAATAGAGTATATATTCATACTTTCTCCCTTCAAAGTTAAGGATGCATTTCTTTTTAGACAGTAAAATCTGCCAACACCTATGACTGCAAGTTTCCTGAATGGCACAATAAGATATTTCAGTAGTACTGTCATATATTGTATGTAATAAACAACAAAAGTGAAAGTGAGTTCCTAATAAAAAGGAAAGGAAAATATTAATTGAACTTAATTATTATCTAAATTTGCAGAATACTTTAGTATAATTCCAATAAATGCAAAACATTAAAATATCAGGACTAAAGTCTCCAGTTCAGCACGAAGAGAGGCAATGCCATCCTTTAAGAGATATTAAGCTAGTTTTGCCCAATTTTGGTAAATCAGTTAAAACTCCCATAGCACAATTTTTAAAGAGTAGGGAATGTTTAATTTTGCAACATTTTCTCAGACAAAATTTCATCAAAAGATTACATTTCGTTATTTGGTGTTTGCAGGACATTGTGGCCAAAGATTAGCTGTTGTGCTTGCCAGAACTCACTCCATGTAAAAAAAAACTAATTGTGTAAAGCACTTTGAGATATTTCGACATATAGTAATCAAAAGCAAGTGGCGTATTATTATTTTGTTTCCAGTTTATGAACTGGTTGATCAGTGAATGAATCTAGCTAACCACCAACCAGAATCAGTACAATTTTTTCTGTATTTTACATTACTGCAATAGAAACTTATCAACCATTAAAAACAATAACAGCTCAACAAAAATCAATGCAGTAAACAACAACAACACAATAATATTTGTACAGCATGTTTATGTTCAGAGGACATCCCAAGGCACTACACTGTCAGTCTTTCGGATCTGAGCTGGGGTCAGGATCAGTGAGGTTAGAGGGAAAGGGGCTGAGTGTCGAACAGGAGAGTCTTGAGGCAGGACTTGAAGGAGGCTAGCGGGATGTAATTCTAAAGGTTGGGGGCAGAGTGATTGAAGGCTCGCCCGGCGATGGTGGGGCGGGGGACATGGAGCAGGCCGGAGCTCGCTGAGTGGAGGCAACGGGCACGTTGGTAGGGTTTAAGAGGTCACACAGATGGAGGTGCAAGGGGCAGTGCTCTGAGGACATGGAGGGCTTTGAAGGTAAGGACCTGGATCTTGAATTGAATCCTCTGTGTGATGGGAAGCCAGTGAAATCGGGCAAGGATGGAGTCCGTGGTGATAGGTCTGCGAGGCCTAGTGCTAGAGAGGTCACAGGCTGTGGAGTTCTGGATGATCTGCAGCCTATAGAGGGAGGAATGGGGGAGGCCAACAAGCAGGGTGTAGGCAAGCTTGGACCTAATGAAGGCATGAATGAGAGTTTTAGGTAGTGGCAGTAGCACCTGTTGCGAAGGTTAGGGAAGGCAGAGCAAGTCATGGCATAAATGTGAGAGAAAAAAAATAGTTGAGGATCGAATAAGACAACTAGGTTCCTGACTGGCTTGGTGAGGTGGAGTGTGCATCCAAGGAGGTTGATCCTGCCAGTGCTTGAGGAGTGGATGCGCTGGCACAAGTCGATCAGGAGGGCCTCAGTTCTGGTGGGATTTAACCGTAGAAAGTTAGCTCTCATCCAAGACTTGATTTCAGATAGGCAATCTGTGAGGATACCATGTTCCTGTAATCGATGGTGGAGGCATAGAGACAGAATTCGGTGTCATCTGCATACATATGGAAGTTGACTCGATGTCTGTGTATGATGTCACTTAGGGGGAGCATATAGATGTTGAAAAGGAGAGGGCCAAGGACAAATCCCTGAAAGATGCCACACAAGATGGTGAGGGGGCCAGAGGAGAAGCCATTAGTGGCGAAAAAGCAGAAACGATGGGATAGGTGAGATTCAAACCACCAGGCAAGGGCAGCGCCGCAATGTTTGAGCTGAGAGGAGAGGCAGTGAAGGAGAATACAGCAATCGACAGTGCTGAAGGCAGAAGAGAGGTCGAGGAGAACAAGGAGGCAGAGAACCCTGGTGACAGGTGTTCAGAACATTAATCAAGACTTTGACCAGGGCTGTTTCCATGCAGTGGTCAGCACAGGAACTGGATTGGAGGAGTTTAAATAATAATATTAACAGTATTTGATTTAGCGTCTAATCGCTTCGTTGAGACATCTCAAAGAGCTTCAGGGCCTTGGAGAGGAATGGGAGGCTGGAGATGGGGTATTAGCTGTAGAGTAGGGATGGGAGGTTGGAGATGGGTTTTTTCAGGATCGGGGTGATGACACCTGTTTTTCGGGGGTGGGACCAGTGCCAGTGGATAAGGAGAGGCTGATGATATCAGTAAGGAGAGAAATCAGGAGGTGGAGCTGGGAGGTGAAGAGAGAGGTGGGGATGGTGTTGAGGGAGCATGTGGTGGGCTTCATTTTAGATATGAACTCCTCATAACACATCGTTCCAAGGCACAAGGGTTCAATGAAGAATTATCTGGAGTAGCAAATTAAGCAAATGTATAAATGCATAAATAAATGAAGCCAGGATGTTGACAGCAATGATGATTTAAGTGGTAGTGACAAGTTAAGCCAGGGTCAAGTTTACTATACTGTATATCTAAAACTAGATCACTGGAATTCTTAACAATTTTGTCAATTTTTGGTAATACAGGTAGACCTCGCTTAATGGCGTAGTTTGGTTCTTTTGGACATTTTTCGTCAAAATTTTCTTTTAAAAAAACATTGTACAATAAAAGCCTGTTTATCCAGCACATTCCAGGGGGTCGATTAATTGATGCTGGATAAACGGGAGGTAAGTTGTCTAAAACCTAAAACAAAAAATTAACTTATTTTAAAACATACTATATTAATAATATACTAAATAGTGACAGAATATTGTATGGCTACTTACCAATAAATATTCCAGCACCCTCGGTAAAAAGATCATTTTTTACCAGTCGATAAAAACCTCTAAATCGTAAGTTAAATAAGTGTGCATGCGCATGCATTGCGCGCAAGCGCAAAGTGAGCATATTCGCGATTGCTGGAAAGGGGAATTGCCCCGGGAGGGGGTCGAGCAATCCGGTTGATCGGGTGCCGGATAAAAAGGGCTTTTATCGTACTCATTCCCTGACTGTCTGCCCGGCTCACTCACTCACTGCTGGCCTAGCTGGTCTCACTCGCTGCCAGCTGTTTCTCTCTCTCTCTCTCTGCCAGCCTGGCTCACTCCCAGGTCCTAGCGCCATCATGCCCACTTTCCACCCGCTGCCAAACCACATAATAGCGAACATCACAACTTTAAATTATTTTTTGTTCCCAATGTATCAACAACATAATAACGAAAAAAGTTAACCGAGGCGACGTTAAACGAGGTCTATCTGTACTTCATCATAATCTGTAAACAAAGAATATCTTCTAGAAATAGGTGTATTTTCTAAGTGTGAATATCAGAAATTCATAAGTAAAAGAATATCTTACTCTTTCCAAAAGACCAAAATAAACTTTTTTTGTTTTCATAGTGCACCTTCATTACAGGTATGCTCAATTCTATCAAGAGATTCTCCATTTCCCCACAATACTGACTTAAACAGTTCAAGACAACAGCCTTGCACAACTGATTTATATTTATATGCAAGGTCAGACAAGAAGGATTGTCAAGGGTTTCAATCATTTCAGGCAGCAATGGTCAACCTTAAACAAGCCCCAGTTCTGACGAAGGGTTGTAGACCCGAAACGTTGACTCTTTTTCCTTTCTCCATGGATGCTGCCTGTTGCTGAATTTCCCCAGTAACTTCTGTTTTTGTAGTCAACCTTTATGGTTGGCCAACAAAATCTGTTTTCTTGATTTAATATTTCTTGTTTCACAGCATAAATCAAAAAATATTGTCAAGAAAAAAATGTATATACACTATTGATTGAACATGGATTTTACCAAGACATACAAATGTTTGGGATTCACTTCTTGATGCCCCAGAGGCTACTTCTGCTCCACGGGTCGACCATCATTAGTTTAAGTTAGGGTCCGTCGATATGGAACTTTTCCGATTAAATATATCGATGGGCTCATATCGAGATATACCGAAATATCGATATTTTCGGGTTTTTCGTACTGCGCATGCGCGCGCATTCGGAGTGTGCGCGCATTCCGGGTGCGCACGCGTTCCAGGTGCGCGCGCATTCAGGGCCTATCTCTTCAGGAGATAAATAGCTTTCTCTCTTTGTGTCTTTCACTCTCTCCATCTCTGTGTTTTTCTGTCTGTGTGTCTCTCTCCCTCTGTCTTCTCTCACATCCCCCCATCTCTATCTGTATACTATCACATCCACCCCGTCTCTCCCACCCACCCCCCCGCCGTCCCTCTCTCGCACCCCCCACCCCCGTCGTCTCTCTCCCCCACCACCCCCCCTAGCCGTCTCTTTCTCCCTCCCCACCCCGCCGTCTCTCTCCCCCTCCCCCCAGCCGTCTCTCTCCCCCTCCCCCCAGCCGTCTCTCTCCCCGTCTCCTTCCCCCCCCCCAGCCGTCTCTCTCCCCCTCCCCCCAGCCGTCTCTCTCCGCCTCCTCCCAGCCGTCTCTCTCCCCCTCTCCAGTCATCTCTCTCCCCCTCCCCCCAGCCGTCTCTCTCCCCCTCTCCCCCCAGCCGTCTCTCTCCCCCTCCCTCCAGCCGTCTCTCTCCCACTCACCCCCACCCGCCTCTCCCCACCCCCCACTCCTTGCATACCTGTATATTGTATTCGAGGACTATGAATACACTATGGCGGCTTTGCACCTCGGTCTGTGCATTGTGTATAGAGATGAGCATTCTGGGTTTTATAGTTCAGTGTGCTCGCATCCCGATTTTTTACCTTGATATATCGATTTTTCGATATATTGATATTTGTGAAATGTCTATATCGGCATATCGATATGAAAATTATATCGGGTTTTAGCGATATATCGATATATCGCCGGACCCTATTATGCAGTAGCCTTTTTTTTGATCAGCGTGATGTTTGACAAGTGAATTGGCTCTATATTTGTGGATGCAAAGTTGCAGCGAATTACGCACAGCAGTGTCCCACAAACAGCCGGGGATTGAAATGACCAATTCAAGTGTAAAGATTATTATTATTTCAATAATTAGAGCAACTACCACAAGCTGGAAATCTACTTGATTTTTCTTTGCCTTGACTTGCAAATGTGCTGAGGCCTGAATGGCTCGGTTCCCTGCAGTTTTATATGAACTCACTGTGGATGTTGTAGATGAAACAAAACGCATCAAGATACTTGAGAGGAAAGTTGATGCATAAGTACGGAAAGAAAGAGGGGCATAATAAAGGAGGCTCATGTGGAATTTGCATACTGACGCAAGCTAGTTGGACCAAATACAGTAAAAGCTTGTTTATCCGGCACCCAACCAACCGGAACGCTCAACCAACCCAGTATCTCCCAATATAATTCACCATTCCAGCAAACGGATCTCATACCAAAGCCATCCGGGACACTCACGCATATGATCACTATGCGCATGCACACTTATTAAACTTAGCGAACACTGGAATTTTTATTTTACCGATTATTTTACCGAGTGTGCTGAAATGCTTTATTGGTAAGTATACATACAATATTCTGTTATTATTTAGTCTATTATTAATATGGTATGTTTTAAACAAGTTAATTTTTTGTGTAGGATTTTCGGCAATTTGCCACTCGAATATCCGGCATATTTGATTAAACGGCATCGGTCAGGTCCCGAGGGTGCCGGATAACCAAGGTTAACTGTAGCATGTTCCTCTGCTATAACATTCTACATAACTCCGCATCAATTGTGAATGTACTGATATGTATTTTAGATAGGAAGGTTTTTTAAAAAAAATAACATTTAAAGAGATTGAAAGAGAAATAATGCACAATATGGACCATGGAAAGACATAATAATAAATAAATAATAAATTTGGGTCTCTCAAAGAGCTTCACAGAATCTACTGTGAAGTGAATTGTGGGACAATGCTGTGCACAATTGGCTGCCGTGGTTTGTGCACAAATACAGTCACTACATTTACAGTGTAACCTATGAAGAGCTTTGAGATGAAAGGCACTATCTCAAATTATCACATCGTTCAGATGTCTCATTGATACAGATGAAAGGAGGAAAGCAACTGCAAGATAATTTTTTTTAAAATTCTGATTGAGTGAACCCTCTTTCTCTCTACTATGAATTATCCTGAGGCACTACATCCTTGTAATGGAGAAGAAAGCAGAGAATCTCAGAGATACCGTATATCTCCGCGTGTAAGGCACACCCGCGTATAAGGCGCATCCCCCGTTTTTGACCTTTTCTTGGTGAAAAAAACCCGAAGCATTTTCAATGATATTGCCGGCAGAAGGGAGGAGAGACAGGAGAGACAGGTAGGTAGGGAGAGAGAGAGGCAGGCAGGCCGGCAGCGTGGGAGAGAGAGAGGGAGAGAGGCAGGCAGGCACGCAGGCAGGCAGGCAGGGAGAGAGAGAGGGAGAGAGGCAGGCCGGCAGCCAGGGAGAGAGAAAGGGAGAGAGGCAGGCCGGCAGCCAGGGAGGGAGGGAGGGAGAGAGGCAGGCCGGCAGCCAGGGAGGGAGGGAGGGAGAGAGGCAGGCCGGCAGCCTGGGAGAGAGAGAGAGGGAGAGAGGCAGGCCGGCAGCCCGGGAGAGAGGGAGAGAGGCAGGCCGGCAGCCTGGGAGAGAGAGAGAGGGAGAGAGAGAGGGAGAGAGGCAGGCCGGCAGCCTGGGAGAGAGAGAGAGAGGGAGAGAGTCAGCCCGGGAGAGAGAGAGGGAGAGAGGCAGACCAGCAGCCCGGGAGAGAGAGAGGGAGAGAGGCAGGCCGGCAGCCCGGGGGGGAGAGAGGGAGAGAGAGAGGGAGAGAGGCAGGCAGGCACGCAGGCAGGCAGGCAGGCAGGGAGAGAGAGAGGGAGAGAGGCAGGCCGGCAGCCTGGGAGAGAGAGAGGGAGAGAGTCAGCCCGGGAGAGAGAGAGGGAGAGAGGCAGGCCGGCAGCCCGGGAGAGAGAGAGGGAGAGAGGCAGGCCGCCAGCCCGGGGGAGAGAGAGAGGGAGAGAGGCAGGCCGCCAGCCCGGGGGAGAGAGAGGGAGAGAGAGAGGGAGAGAGGCAGGCCGGCAGCCCGGGGGAGAGAGAGGGAGAGAGGCGGGCCGGCACGCAGGCAGGGAGGGAGGGAGGGAGAGTGGCAGGGAGTGAGGCAGGCAGACTGGGTTCGGCAGAAGGTAAGCACAGCACTGAAGTCCGCTGCTGCTGCCGCTGCCCGGGCGGCCGAGGCCGAAGCCCCGTCACCCGCTCCCCCCAACCCCCGCCGGACACTGACCAAACCCCGGCTGACAGCGCGCCGGCCGCCCGCCCTGTTCACTGTATTTCCGAGGCTCAAAATTGCTTGTACCTGCGTATAGGGCGCACCCCCTACTTTCAAGATCTTCTGACCTGAAAAAAAGTGCGCCTTATACGCGGAGATATACGGTAATAAGGAAATCAGAAGACAAAGAACAAGATGCTCCCTGCAGTCTGTCTTATGTGGAACATGAATTTCGGCGTTAAAGATTCATTCTATCACAATTGTTAAAGGAAAATCAAGACAATGGTGATACACCACCCTCTTCGGTAGGGAGGAATGCACTTAACGTTGACTATATATTTGTGTTGGACAAAGAGAAATAATGCACATACAAATTTACATTTATATAGTACCTTTCACGACAGGAGGGCACCCTGAAGCTCTTAACAATACTGCCTGGGCACCCAAATTGGGGGTGGGAAAGATGAATAAAAGCACTGTCAAAGGAGATACATTATGATTAGACCTTGTACAAGGTGAGGAAATATATTCTGAAAAGAGACAGTATCCTTTAAATTAACCTTCTATCCTTCTGGATGATGGTAAAGATCCCATGATAGTACGAATAGCTATAAAAATGTAAGTACAGTAAAAGCACGTTTATTCGGCATCCGCGGGACCTGGTGGTTACAGTGACTGTAACCGGCTGGTTAAAGCGCCTGCCGGATATTCGGACGCCCGCTGTCGAAAACCCACCACAAAAAAAAATTAATTATTTTAACACACACCATACACACCAGACTAATTAACAGAATATTTTCAAAGAGCCGGCACAGACTAGATGGGCCGAATGGCCTCCTTTTGTGCCGTAAAATTCTATGAATCTATGAATCTATGAATATTGTATTGGTACTTATTGTTAAAACTACTCTTTTGCGCTTCTCACCTTTACTGGTTGAGGTTTATAGTCCAGCGATTCTTTTTCAAATGGAGGACGCCAAACAAGTGAAAAAAACGGCAGTGCGACTTTAAAGCCTTACTAGCGGCAAGCCAATAACCCTAGACTTGACTATCGCAAACCGATAACCCTAGACTCTACTAGTAGCAAAACGAAATACTGCACCTGTGTGACAATGACTCACAAATGCTCCACCACTATTGTTCTGGATAAGTTACGATTTATTGAATGGAGACCTTTTTTGGGGGCGTGCCGGTTATACGGAAGTGCCAGTTCATTGAGTCACGGATAAACTGGCTTCTACTGTAATATCTTTCTTTCTATTTGCATGATATGGCAGATAGTTATCTGCATACCTATGAAGCAAACAACAGTACCAATTAAATGTGTGCAATTTTACATCAACTAACCAGTACGAATCTAAGAGACAGAAAGGATGTAGGACCAAAGTTTTATCTATAAGTAAGCAAATGATGTGCATAGTAGTAGAGTCTGGTGGCTCAGTGGTCAGAGAACTCGCCTTGCAAGTGCGAAACCTGGGTTTCATTCCAGGCAGAGAGAAACCTTGGGCAAGTTTTCTTACTCCACACAGAAGAAAGCTGTGTAAAATGCAACAAAAATAATAACTTGCATTTATATAGTACCTTTAGTGCAGGACTTAATTGTTGTGTCTCAAAAGAACTTAACTAGCAA
The DNA here is from genome assembly GCA_035084275.1 of Hydrolagus colliei. Classification (NCBI taxonomy): domain Eukaryota; kingdom Metazoa; phylum Chordata; class Chondrichthyes; order Chimaeriformes; family Chimaeridae; genus Hydrolagus; species Hydrolagus colliei. The sequence continues at coordinate 24,635,526 of CM068744.1, read as the reverse complement.
TTCTGCTGCAGTACAACAACGACAACAACTTTGATTTATATAGCGCCCACCACGCCGGACGGCATCTCAGAGCGCTTAACAACAACGGATCCTAGGACCGAGCCAGGGGCACGGGTAGAAAGGTGACCAAAGGCACGGTCGAAGAGAAAGGTCTTTAGCTGAAACCTGAAACTGGGAAGAGAGGGGGCGAGGCGAAGAGTGTGAGGAAGGGAGTTCCAGAGCCTCAGGGCGTAGTGGCTGAAGGCACGGTCACCGATGGTGAAGCAGAGGATTCGGGGGACAAGGAGGAGGCCATAGAAGCCGTACTCTTTGGCTCTCGTCAATGTCTTCAAATGCACGGCTCTCACCTTCCACCTTCACCTCCTCCACCTTCCCGGTCTGCCCCTTAAACTCTCCGAACCCATGTGCAACCGAGGCATCAGGTTCAACGCCCAACTGTCCTTCCTCCCCCACATCCGGTCCCTCACCAGCACCACTTTTTTCCACCTTCGACGGATCACCCGCCTCCAGCAATATACAGTAAATTCTCCGACTCTCCTTCATCCTGCCCCGACCCCTTCCCCCTGCTCTTGTCCCTACCTGACTGTACAGCGCCTTGGGACGTCCTCTCGACGTGAAAGGCGCTAGACAACTATAAGTTTTGATTTGAATTTCTCGCCCCAAAAGCTGCTGAAATCCTGGTCCATGCCTTTGTCAGCCCTCGGTTGGACTATTCCCCAATGTCCTCCTCGCTGGTCTCCCCTCCATCACAATCCATAAAATCCAACTCATCAAAATTCTGCTGCCCGCATTCTCACCCGCACCAAACTTCGCTCCCCCATTAGCCCAGTCCTTGTCAGACTTCACTGGCTACCTGTCCCGGAGAGGATCTATTTCAAGATTCTAACCCTTGTTTTCAAATCCCTCCACTCCTCTGCATCCCCCTACCTCTCCAATCTCCTCTCTCCTCAAACCAGCACCCGTTTCCTTCGCTCCACTGGGTCTAGCATGCCTTTCTTGACCTCTCTGCTGCCTTCGACACTGTCGACCACTCTATCCTTCTACACCGCTTTTCCTCCCAGCTCAATCGTCATGGATCTGCCCTCGCCTGGTTCGACTCCTACTTTCTCAGTCCACACTTTGTTACCACTAATGGCTTCTCCTCCAGTCACCAGTGGCAACCCCTAGAGCTCTGTCCTTGGCCCCCTACTTTTCAATATCTACATGCTCGCATTAGGTGACATCATCCGTAGGCACGGAGTCAACTTCCTCGTGTATGCAGATGACACCCAACTCTATTTTTCTGCCTCTACCCTAGATTCTAGGACCACTCCTGTCCTTACAGACTGCCTGTCAGACATCAAGTCCTGGATGAGAGCTAACTTTCTATAGTTGAATGTCAACAAGGCTGAGGCCCACTTGATCGGCTCAAGCGCCTTCACACATCAGGTACTGGCAGCATCAACCTCCATGGTTACACACTCCACCTCACCAAGCCAGTCAGGAATCTGGGTGTGTTGTGCAATTTTCAACTATCTTTTCTACTCCACAAATAAGCCAAGTTTTCCCTCACCTCCGCAGCATTGCCCGACTGAAACTCTCATTCATGCCTTCATCACATCCAGCCTTAACCACGTCACTGTTTGTCAGCCTTCCCAACAACTCTTCCCTCCATAGGCTGCAAATCATCCAGAACTCTGTGGCCCGTTTCCTCTTCCGCTCCAAGCTCTGTGACCCCCATCTCCCCCACTCTCACCCAACTCCATTGGCTCCCCATCACCCAGAGAATTCAATAAAAGATCCTGGTCCATATTTTCAAAGCCCTCCATGGCCTTGCCCCACCTGACCTCTGCGACCTCCTAACCCCATACCAACCCACCAGCTCCCTCCACCCAGCTGACTCCGGCCTGCTCCATGTCCCCCGCTCCACCATTGGCAGATAAGCCTTCAGTAACTATGCCCCTAACCTCTGGAATTCCACCCCACAGTCCTTCCGCCTCGCCCCCTCCCTAGCCTCCTTCAAATTCCACCTCAAGACCATCCTCTTCGAAGATCCCGTCGGTCACCTCAAAACCCCTGCCTCCTTCCCCTCTACCCTTCGATCCCAACCCAGTTTGGGTCTGAAACATTGACTGTCCAATGACTTGGGACATCCTCCAGACGTGAAAGGCGCTATATAAACGTAGTTTGGTTGTTGTTGTTACATCGTTAATGGAAATGACAGCCTTCTGAATCTGATTCAGTTTATTCTTTGATTTGATCTCAATACAGGCAGAGCCAACCTCATCACTCAGAGACCTTTGACACAACTGTATAATAAGCCTCCTGCTGCATCTAGATTCTTCTTTGCACATGAAGATGATATTCCAATTGCACTGCTGTAAACATCAGATTCCTCCAGCTAACAAATACAATTCTTAATACCAGTACTATTACATCATTTTAAGAGACTCTATAGCCCTTTTCACATTGGAATTAATAGTTGTAATTGAAAGAATCAGTATTCTCAAATATATTTGCATCATAAATGTTCTGGCAGGAATATTTAGATATTTTAAAGAACAATTGAGGGTCTGTGTAACTTTTTGTTGTAATAGCCAGGCAGATAATGCAGAACCCAGCTTCAAATACTAGTTTGTCCCATTTCTGTAGCTTAGTGGTTAGAGCATTCCACTCCCAACAACAAAATTACATTTATAGAGCGCGTTTCACGTCGGGAGGATGTCCCAAGGTGCTGTACAGCTAGGTCGGGATCCGAGTGGGGTGGATGGGTAGGAGCAGGGGGAAGGAGAGTAGAAAAGGGGGGAGAGTTAGGAGGGGAGCAGAAGGCACAGTCGAAGAGGAATGGCTTTAGACCGGCCTTGAAGGAGGAAAGGGAGAAAGCGAGGCGAAGGGATTGCGGGATGGAGTTCCAGAGTGTGGGGGTAGAGAGGCTGAAAGCCCAACCGACGGTAGGACGGTTCGGGCAGGGGGCAAGGAGCAGGCCAGAGCCAGCTGAATGGAGGGGACGGGCGTTGGAGAGATAGACAGGGGCAAGACTGAGCATGGCCTTGAAAGTGAGGACGAGGATCTTGAATTCGACCCTCTGGGACATGGGGAGCCAGTGGAGACGTGCAAGGGTGGGAGTGATGTGGTCGCAGAGCCTAGTGCAGGAGAGTACACAAGCTGCAAAGTTCTGAATAATCTGCAGTTTGTGAAGGGAGGAGCTGGGAAGGCCGACAAGGAGAGAGTTCCCGTAGACAAACCTAGATGTGATGAATGAATGGACAAGTGTCTCGGCAACCTGTGGGGTACAGTAGTGGCGGAATCTGTCAATGTTGTGGAGGTGGTGGAAGGTGGTACCGGTCATGGAGCGGATTTGGGGGAGGAAGGACAGTTCAGGATCGAACAAGATGCCCATATTCCTGCCTCGCTTCGAGAGGTGGAGAGTGCAGCCTTGAATGCTGATGTTGCCAGCACTGAGGTGCAGAGACGCGAGCCAATCAGGGGGCCCTCCATCTTGTTGACGTTTACTTGGAGGAAGCTGTCCCTCGTCCAGGATTCAATGTTGGACAGACACGCAGTCAGAACGCCAGTTGTCCTGGAGTCAAGGGTGGAAGTGGAAAGGTAGTGTTGGGTGTCATCCGCATACATGTGTAAATTTACCCCATGTCTACGGATGATGTCACCGAGGGGGGAGTATGTAGAGGGTGAAGAGGAGGGGCCCAAGGACAGAGCCTTGGGGAATGCCGCATGACACTGTGCGAGGGGGACCTGGGTTCGATTCCCAACAGGGTGAAATGTTGGGCAAATTGCCTTACTCCACATGCCTCTGTTTACCTAGCAGTAAGTAGGAACACAGATGTCAGTCGATTGGCGGATCACTTTTCCAAGGATAATAATACAGTAGAAGTCGGTTTATCCGGCACCCGCGGGACCTGGCCAATGCAGGTTAAAGCACCTGCCGGATATTCGGGCAGCCCGCGGCCGAAAACCCACCACAAAAAAAATTAAAGTTATTTTAACACACACCATACACACCAGACTAAGTAATAACAGATAATAACAGAATATTATATTGGTACTGATTGTTAAAACTACTCTCTTGCGCTTCTCACCTTTACTGATAGAGGTTTATGGTCCAGTTTTTTTAAATGGAGCAAGCGGGTGAAAAAAACAGCAGCGCGATTTTAAAGTCGCGTAACTTTACTAGCTGCAAGCTGAAGCCCTAGACTCTACTAGCGGCAAACCAAAATACTGCACCTGCGCGACAATGTGGGTTATCGGCTAGCGTTATCGGCTTGCCGCTAGTATGACTAAAGTCATTTGCGCTCCGTTTTTTTCACCCGCTCCATTTTAAAAAGAATGGCTGGACTATAAACCTCAACTGCAGCATCATGGCTTCAAACACAGCATCTACCAGCAAAGGTAAAAAGGGCAAAAAAGTAGTTTTAACAATAAATATTTAACAATATTCTGTTATTATGTTATTATTTATGCATTTACAAATGTTCCACTGCTATTGTTCCAGATAAGGTTTATGAAATGGGGACTTTTATTTTAGCGTGCCGGTTATACGGAAGTGCCGGTGCATCGAGTCACGGATAAACGGGCTTCTACTGTTCCTTGAATTTTATTTTGCATCGCTTCAATCCAGAAGTGTTTGCGGTACACTGCTGTGCTCACTTGGCTGCCACATTTTCTATTTTGTAAAAAAATAACTTCTGCAAAATTTCAGGAAAATTCACATTTGTTTATGTGGGCCACCGGATGTTTGAATATTTGAGTTGCAAACCTGCCAAATTCGGCAACCTTGCAGTTAAACATTTCAAGTGCACGGTGGCCCACCTAAACCAGCTTCAAATTACCTAAGATTTTACTGGTGGTGTTTTCTACACAAATGGAAACTTTTTAGACTAGGGACAGAAGAAAATCTGACGGAAGGGGCGTTTGATGCACCCTAACAAACAGTTGTGGATTGAAATGTCCAATTTATTTTTTCCCCTAAGTGATTATTATCAGACATGTGGAGTAAGGAAACTTGCCCAAGGTTTTGCCCTGCCTGGAATTGAACCCAGGTCTTATTTTCAAGCCAAGTGCTCTAACCACTGAGCTACAGGACTCCACAAATAGCAATAGTACAAATAGTATATAGTATAAAAATTCTGTGACCTTTCCTAATTATTTTCTTTTGAAGGTGCTGCTCACACCACAGCAGTACCACGCCATTATGCCTCAATCTATCAATAAAGCAGCCCAAGGAGCTTCACCTTTCTTCCAGCTGATGAAAGGATTCATGAGGGGGTGGGAGGAAGAGAGTCTCATAAAGAGATTCATACCACACAGAGCCATCTTGGTCAAGTGCTACTCCCACAAGCCCTATCTACAATTGCAGTTTTTCCAAGCAGTAATTCAAGAAATAAAACAAGCAAAGAATTAATAAATTTTAAATTGCACTTCAGGGATATTGAACTAAGCGACAGGAAGGAAGAGCTCTGTATGTCGTGGCTGAACAATCAATGAGGAAAATCCACAGCAGGTAACCAAACACACTTCCTCATTCCTTCAAACCTCAGCTTAGACATGAATTATAACAAAGTAATGTAAAACTGGAAGAGGGAATCTATGACCTAATGTTGTGGCTATGTTGTCAGACAGCTGCCTTAAACAGCCTGTCACAATGAACCGTGGCACCAGTTGCATAATAAATGACTCAAATTTTGTCAGTTTTTAAAGTACAAGTGGAAAAGACTGACTTAGTTGGTAGCATTCTCGCCTCTAAGTCAAAAGGTTGTGGGTTCAAGCCCTAATTTGGCATATAGTTAATGCTGACACTCTAATGCAATGGTTCCCAACCTTGTTTTGCTGCGACCATAAATTGGCCACCAATTTATGGTCCTCCCGACCCTTAGACTGGGCGACTGAAGCAAAGCTCAGCCAAAACGATATCTCCTTCTCTTTTGTGGACTCAGCGCAACTTGCTAGTACGGTCTTTCATACAAATTGGTCGGCGGTGTCGCCTCGGGCACTTTTCAGCATTAAAAAAGAAAAAAGAAAATTCCGATGACCCTTCACAACCATACTGAGGACCCCCGCGACCCTGATTGGGTCGAGACTCGAAGTTGGGAACCACTGTTCTAATGCAATGTTGAGAGTGTGCTGCATTGGCAAAGGTGTTGTCCTTCAGGAAAGACGTTAAACTGCAGTCCAAATGGACTGCCTGAGCAAATGGACATTAAAGATCCCAATTGTAAAAGCATTATTGTAAAAGTGAAAGGAGTTTGCCCCTGTGTCCTTGACAAAAATCCCCACAATAAAATTAGTCGCTCACTCTATGGCTGTTTGTGGCACTGCTGAACACAAATTGGTGGATGCTATAGCCCACAATATACACCCGGTCACTCCTCTGTAAGATTGTACATGTGTCAGCCTGGCTCAGTTGGTAGCACTCTCCACTCTGTAAGAAAGCTGTAGATTCAGATTTCATATCGGGACCTGGAACTCATAGTTTAAGGTGATGCTAAAATTGGTGGTGCTATCCTTTGGATGAGAAAGTAAACCAAGACTACATTTTCCTGTTCAGATGAACATTAAAGCATCCTGTGAAGTGCTTTGATACGTCTCTACAACTTAGGTTGCTATATCAAAAACAAGGATTACTATTATTATTATTATTGGCTTTGCATTTTACCCACATATACAGTCAATTCACTTTACAGTACATTTTGAAGTGTAGAAGAAATGAAAAGCACTATATCAAATGCAAGGCTTATTATTATTCGATCAGACTGCTAAACAATCAACTCTTAAAATCTGTTCAGTACCTGTTTTTATTTAGTCAGATATCATGACCAGGCACCCCAACCCTCAGCAGCATATTCTCCATTATTAATAGAGCTGGATAGAATGGAAAAGTAAAGCATTGGAATAATTAAGGTGAGAGTTAACGAAAGCTTGGATGAAGGTCTTGGCTACAATGGGTGTGAGGTACTGTCGGAGGTGGACCCTGCGATGGATGTGGAGGAAAGTGGTCCTGGGGATTAAGGACAGATGAGCATTGAACCTGATATCAGGTTTCATGCAGAGTTGGTAACTCTGGAAAGGCCGGGGAGATTGAAAATGTCAGATCCGCAGGAGAGCAGACAAGATGCTGACAGATGCTGACATCTGGAATATGGCGACATCTGGAATATGGCTTCCGTCTTTTCTATGTTCAGCTGCAGGAAGTTTGCACTCACCCAGACCTGATTTCCAGCAAATAAGTGGACAGAATATCAGCGAAACTGGAGTTCTAGCTAGAGCGGAAGTACATTTGCATGAATGGAGAGAAGGAGCATTTTTAGCAGCAATCTCACAATTAGATGGTATAACAACTAATTACAGTACATCAGTTCTTTGTACTTTATCCCACAGATTCATTAACAGAGCATATGAAAATTTTGCCATTGTGAATTGTCAATTTTAAGAATGACAGTGGGCGGCATGCCATATGACACAGTTCACAAGAGGACTTCAGCCTGCAAAGTATCATCTTTTTTTAAAAAATTCCACAAGGAAATGTAAGTGTCAGCCTGGCTCATTTATTGGCACTTTTGCTTCTCAAGAGCGAAAATTCGTCCACATGTTCTCTTGTTTACCAGGAGAAGTGGGACAAATGGTCCTGCAGTTGCTGCTATCTTGGTTGGAATTAACCCAAATCAGTCATTACCAACTTGTTCATTAGCCCTATGGGATGTGTGAGAGAAAAATGTTCTGCAGCAACATTAGTATCAAATTCTACCCTGTTAAGGCACTTATGTTCTATCGTTTTTTTCCTTCACCACTCCATACACTCTTTTAAAAGCTTGCCAAATGATACTAAATGCTTAAAATAAACGTTGCAAACTATTGCGACAACCACAAATTAATGCTACAAACTGAACATGAAGATAACACTGTCTATTGTGAATATAATTAGAATTTAGCAATGAGTTTTCAAACTACAAAGTATTCTATATAAATTATAAATGACAATATCCTCAGAACTGCAAATAGTATATGATTCTGTTTGTAAAAAACATACCACTAGTCTGAGAAGAGTCCATGTAACCAGTGCAGGACAGATATTTCCTTCATGCTCAAGCAATTTCTTCTATTACCTTGCACTCAAAACAATATTGAACTGATTCTGAAACATCAGCGAGACACATCTGTGAAACCCGTACTGAAACGTTCTTTTTGTAAAGCACATGCCACTATTTCCTAACTGAGCATCAACAGCTTGCATTCATATAGCACTTTTCAGGGAGGGTAGCGTCCAGGAGCGCAGAAGAGGGACTGCAATGCTGTACTTCCCACTTTATTCAGCGAAGAGTTGTTTGAGTACTTTTTGGAAGTATTCAATTACCTATCTCCATCCCCCCCCGCTACCCTCTTCATCAGCTCAATTAAGAACAAATGATAGCATGTTTGGTTCCCTGCAGCTTCATTCCTTCGCCATAATTTTTTGTGCCCTACAGATCAGAGCCACTGCACATATAAACAAAAGGATTGTTCTAACCTTGGCAGAAGGCAAGTTAAGTACAAATAAATAAGAACAATGATACTAACTATAGTTAGAATTCAATACATTTATAGCCGTGGAAACTGAATGGAAACAGAAACTCCACTGCATAAAATTTCCTCATGGATGACTAAAAAATCGGAACAAAATTGTTACAATATAATCTCACTATTATTGGTTTTCTTTATCAAGCATTTATATTTTCTTCATCTGAACCTCCAGTTTCTGTTCAGATGCTTACCTTTCCCAACTGTTTTAGTGGACTTTGAGTTCTATTTTCTTTTAAAAGTCTTTTCTCCACATTTTTTCTGTCTCCCTTTATATGTACCAACTCTCCACCATTTGTATTCCAGTCTCTGAAAGACTGAGCTATAAACATTTCCCACTGAGTAAATAGCACCACTTTGCAAGCATTGGCCATTTCATTCTCTGGACATTTTTTTAAATGTTGGCTGGCTACAAGCTCTTATGTTTGAACAGGAGTTAGATACTCTAACTAAATCACCAACAGTAAAGGTCAGGACTACAAGGACATCTCTCAGCAATTGGAAGGAACCCAATAAATGTCATACCGCCATTAAAAATAATTCACAGTACACTTGTGACCTACTTTTTAAAAATTTCCTTTTAGTACTCCACATATCCCAGCATTCCTTATAGTCCTCCACATATCCCAGGAAATCTGCTCCCATCTCTCTAGCATTATTAACTCAACAATACAAAAAAAATCAGAAAAATGTTATGGAAACTTCTATCAATGTAAAGTAGTACAGCAGAAGCCCGTTTATCCGTGACTCAATGAACCAGCACTTCCACCGGCCAAAAAAAGTCCCCATTCGATAAACCGGAACTTATCCGGAACAATAGCAGTGGAGCATTTGTAAATGCATAGATAATAACATAATAACAGAATATTGTATTGGTACTTATTGTTAAAACTACACTTTTGTGCTTCTCACCTTTGCTGGTAGATGCTGCGCTTGAAGCCATGATGCTGCGGTTGAGGTTTATAGTCCAGCGATTCTTTATAAATGGAGCATGCCAAGCAGGTGAAAAAAACAGAGCACAACTTTGAAGCCTTACTAGCAGCAAGCCAATAACCCTCGCCGATAACCCACATTGTCACGCAGGTGCAGTATTTTGGTTTGCCACTAGCAGAGTCTAGGGCTATCAGCTTGCCGCTAGTAAAGTTGCGCGGCTTTAAAATCGCGCTGCTGTTTTTTTCACCCGCTTGGCGTCCTCCATTTAAAAAAGAATTGCTGGACTGTAAACCTCAACCAATAAAGGTGAGAAGCGCAAGAGAGTAGTTTTAACAATAAGTACCAATACAATATTCTGTTATTATCTGTTATTATTTAGTCTGGTGTGTATGGTGTGTGTTAAAAGAACTTTAAATTTTTTGTGGTGGGTTCTCAGCCAAGGGCCGCCCGAATATCCGTTAGGCGCTTTAACCGGCATTGGCCAGGTCCCGCGGGTGTTGGATAAACGGGCTTTTACTGTATTTTGCTATAATTTTCTAAAATACATGAAACATTAAAAATATTCCCATTACCAACATTCGCGTACACTGGGTTTGTTTTTCAAAACAGTTTTCCCATAATTACAGTACTGTGAATTGAAAAGGGTATTATGTACCGTAGTTTCTGACCTCCAATAATATTACTTGAATTTGATAAAATACCTTATCACATCGTTGTGGCGTCTCAAAGTGCTTCATAGAATATTGTAAAGTGGATTGACTGTATTTTGTAGGCGAAATGCAGCTGTAAATTCTGCACAGAAGTGTTCCACAAACATTGAGTGGTTTTTTAAATTATTATTTGGATTATTAATCGTAGAAAGCCATTCACCAATCAACTAACAACCATGATCCTACTTACTGCTAGATAAACAGAGGAGTGTGGTGTACGGAAACTTGCCTAACCTTCGCCCAGCCCAGCAATCAAACTGAGCCTCCCACTTGTGTAGGGTGGTCCTCGATGGACAAGCAGTGTGAAGCGTAACATCATGAATAATGCAATAACATCATGATTTCCAGCTGGATCACACATAATGTTAGAAACAATTGAGTAGTTTCAATAAATTTTAGCTACTGAATTATCAAAATAGATAGGATTGGTTTTGGTTTCAAGAAATTATATTTACTTTGTGAGAACTGGTGATGTCAGTAAAAGCAACTGCAATTTTAATTAACCTATTTTAGGTGGACAAGTAGTCCATTAACATTTCATACCATGCAGTCATAGGAGACACATTTCCATCAGTGATTCTGATAGCATAAAGTTCCAACCCAAGGTGTTGTATGCAAATGTTAAATGCCTAGAAATGGGGCATGATCATGTTCAGCTTACAAGTGGCATGACAACTTTTAGCCACCTAACCAGGTTAGAAACACAAGTTGAAGCGAAAACCAAAGAAAGGGAATGAATAACTTGTTTTATAACCCATTAACAGATTCAATAGTTAAACTGCAATTTAAAGCAATTTATCCAAAAATGAACCAATTACAGAAATGGAAAAAAAAGTTGATTGTTCTGTTCCCAACAGGAAAAATATTTCGATACTTGTTCACTCACATGCATTTGTAGATAGATAGCTCTGCGGTTTACGTTCAGTGTTTTGCAAGGCGATAAGTAATACAGTAAAAGCACGTTTATCCGGCATCCTCGGAACCTGGCCAATGCCGGTTAAAGTGCCTGCCGGATATTTGGCCGAAAACGCAAAAAAACAACATTTTCAATGCATTTTTCCAGATAAATTCCAGTTCCAGAATGCAGACCTTTTTTTTGTGATGCCGGTTATACAGAAGTTACGGTTGATTGGGTGCCGGATAGACGGGCTTTTAGGTTGAAACCTTTTAATTTACAGCAATTATACATAGAGGGTGAACATAGTCTATTGTAGTGGGAAATTTGAATGTTCTTCAAGTCGAAAATTTATTGATCTTTCTTCTCAATAATGAATGAGAACTATTTTTAAATCAAAGCTATTTAAACAATTTTAACTGTGTGTGTTAACAATCTGTTTCTGATCAAGAATGTTTCTATTCTCAGAAACCTGAGGAGTATGGTTTTCAAAATAACTTCTCCTCCCTGAAATTGACTGTTTATAGGTGGTCCCTCATTCTGATTTTACACAAACAACAAGAACTTTCAACAAGGCATTTCTGAAATATCTTCACTGATGCCACTCACAGCATTTCAAGTCACCCTAGGTAAATTTCAGGAAAAAAAAGATTGATTAGAACCCCATAACACCCAATGCCAACCTCCATTTTTAATGCGCTATTTCCATAAGCAATGGAGTCTATTATTCATAGTCTAAACTACACATTAATAACATAGAAGGAAATTACATGCAAACTCAATTATACAACTTACAGCTACTTAAAACAATTAATGTAATCAAAGGTTAATCATTTTATTGGTTATGAATTGGACAAATAAGGGAATAAGAGCACCTATAATTTAGCCCACACATAAAGATCCCATCGTCACAACAAAAATATCTATTTTTGAAGCAGTAATATTCAAAATACTTTTACTGTCATAACCTCTTTAACTGACACCTTGCCAAACATGATTCATACGATAATACGTAAGCATTTTTGGGATGCTTACCTCAGGAATTTCATGGAGCAATAACTACCATAAATAAATGCAAAGAAAATGTATTGCTCAAGCATTTGGCTACAGTTCATAGTGTTGGGGAAAATAATCTTTACGGAATTGTATTCTTATTTCAAAATAGTGTGGATCAAAGCAGGATTTATCTTCAGCAGAAAGATGAGATACACTGGATTTTCCCACTTTGAGAAACATTATTTAGGAGTTGCAAACTGACTAAACCTGTTAAGTGTCGGAACAAAGATTTTCTCCTTTCAGTGGGTAATAAATAGTCAATGCAGAGAAAATATGTTACATTTACAGTACACTGTATAGTAACAAAGTACTGTATAGTAACCCTCTCTTCAGGCTCAGTCCCATTCCCCATCAAAACAGCTGTTATCAATCCTCTCCTTAAAGAATATACTAAAAACAAAGCACTCCGAGAAGCCATCCTGTGTGAAGGGTGCTATATAAATGCAACTTATTATTGTAACAACATGGAAACCAACCAAGACTCAACCCATTTGAAAATGTAAAACTTTTTATCAACCATATTATTCTGTATTTCACATTTGTAGCACCATAACATGTACAAGTTTTGAAAAGGTTAATTTGGTCTACTTGGACAAAAGAACAACAGTTTATATATAAAGATACAGGTATTACAACAATACAACTTGGATTTATACAATGCCCTCCACGCGTCTCAGAGCGCTTCCCAATGATGGAACCGGGGCCGAGCCAGTGGGAGGAGGAAAAGGGTGACAAAGCGCAGGCGAAAAGAACAGTCTTTAGCCGAGACTTGAAGATAGGAAGAGAGGGGGGCGAGGTGAAGGGAATTTGAGAGCCTCGGGGCATAGTGGCTGGAGCAGAGGATTCGCAGGACAAGGTGGAGGCCAGACCCGGTGGAGCAAAGGCAACGGGTACTGTTGTGAGGAGAGAGGTCAGAGAGGTAGGGAAGTGCTGAGGAGTGGAGAAATTTAAATACAGGTATCCCTCCCCAAACGCGGGGGATACATTCCTGAAAACTGCCGCGGTTAGTAAAGCCGCGGTTGGAAAATGCAGGCCCTATGGGAAACATGGGGATAGGGGGAGTAAGTTTGCTTATCCTAGACCCAAACACAAACAAATTCATGTTATTTACCTAAATCCTAATGATGATGATGTGGAGGTGGTTGTTACGTGCTGTTACACGGAAGAGAGGCCTCTGCGCACCCTCTTCCTCTGCCTCCTCCTCCAGATCATAAATCACCGACGAGTGTGAGGGGGATGGATGTGGAGAAGGTGGTGTGGTGGGTGACACCGAGGGAGGTGGATGTGGAGAAGCGACATCGTGGCTGGTTGATTGCAACATCGCAACTGGGTCCTAGCGCCAAATGCTAGCGCTAAGCGACGTCGTGGCTGGTTGATGCAAGTGGGTCCTAGCGCCAAACGCTAGCGTTAGTGTTAAAACCCGTGGATACGCAAAACCCATTGCCGCGGTTAGCAAGGATTGTTGCAGTGAGCCAACCGTGGATACGTGAAATTCGCAGTAGAAAAAACTGCGGTTGGGGCGGAGTACCTGTACAAGCGTGAGAATCTTGATATCGATGATTTCCGGGACAGGGAGCCAGTGCAGTCTGGCAAGCACTGGTGTAATTGGGGAGCGGAGTTTGGTACGGGTGAGAATGCAGGCAGCGGAGTTCTGTATGAACTGGATTTAATGGGTGGTAGCGGAGGGAGACCGGCAAGGAGAGCATTTGACCAGTCCAGCCGAGAGGTGACAAAGGAATGGACCAGGATTTTGGCAGCTTTTGGCGTACATACAGAAAACTTAAGGCTAACGTACAATAGAACACTAATATCCAATACGATTTAGTTTTAGGAGGTGAATGGGAAGGGTGGTCATTACTTAGACCACATTGTTTTGCATACAAAATACAATCAATCCAAAAAGCTGCTTAAGCCGGACACACCGGGCGGTTTGTCCGATTTACGCAACATCCAAGGTCGACCAGCAAACGCCTTATGCGGCTTCCGATGTATAATTATCTTCACATTTGATATATCCTCTTTCACTTCAGGCAGTCTCCTTAAAGCACTGCGCAGGATTCGCTGTAAAGTCGGTACATCTTCATATATTTTGTGAAGCTCTTTGAGATGTTTCCCCATGTGAAATGTAGGGATCCTTCCAAATACTATAAAGTTTAAAACTGGAGGTGTTTACTGACTGATGTATAATCTTTTTCCTGACGGATGTTACAAAACATTGGGACGAGAACAAGGAGGGAAAACAGCTCCCAATTCTAAGCACGATTCACAATTCTGCAGATGTGCATAGTTTCATTGGAGTCTCTTATGCAAAAAAATGAATAATTTCAATTTTGCTTTAAATTAACAGTAGACTTAAGTTTCATAAATGATGCTACAAACTCCTCCTATTTTTATAGGCTGCCATGAGTAGTGTCTGGATGATCCCAGAAATACAAGCTATATATAATTAAGATATGAATAGAGTATGGTGATCTAAAGCAATCATTTCAAAACCTTTCTATAAAAATATTGTGTCCTCATAAGTCAATGAAGGAACCGGTATAGAGATTCCAGCTTGCAGCTATCTAAAGGTTTAGTTCAAAATAAATATGATCTACTTGACGATTTCTTACACTCAATAAATATTTACAAAATATTTAAATAAACATGTGCAGCATTTAAATTGCATCAAATGATCTGATTAATGGTTGAAGTTTGAAGAGTTGAAGAGTTAAGTCTTAAGAGTAAAACGTGGTTTTACGTTCTGTCCCTTTAAATTTTCAATTCAAAATAGTACATTGAAATCTGTTCCAAGTTTTTTTATTTTAAAAAAATCCATTTTAAATCACGTTGATTTCACGTAAAGAAATATTGATATAGGCCAACGTCATCATTAACTGTTTTCTAAAGCACCAGTGAGCTTTTAACACAGGTATACTCCAAACCCTTTACCACAAGTGAAGTGTGCTTCAGGCATGAACCAGACAGCTTTTCATGCTAAAACATGGCTGATTTCCAATTCACCAGGCTGCCACTTACATCACATCCGGCATTCGCATAGGAATAGCAGTGGCAACCCGAGATACTGGACTGAAACATATTTTTGCCTTCTAAGTATAATAGTGTTGACATGAACTACAATTCACACATCCTACCAAGATAAACTATCCAGGGTTCTGTGAGAATAAGCCCAACAAACTGTACAGTAGGGTCCGGCGATATATCGATATACCGATATATCGCTAAAACCCGATATAATTTTCATCGATACGCCAATATAGGCATTTCAAAAATATCGACATATCGAAAAATCTATATATCGCAGTAAAATATCGGAATGCCGCACACTGAACTACAAGACCCAGAATGCTCATCTCTATACACAAACCGAGGTGCAAAGCCGCCATATTATATTCGTAGTCCTCGAATACAATATACAGGTATGCAAGGGGTGGGGGGGGGGGGGGGGGGTGAGAGATGGCTTGGGCGGGGTGAGGGGGAGAGAGACAGCTGGGAGGGGGGTGGGGGGAGTGAGACGGCTGGGGGGGTGGGGGGAGAGAGACGGCTGAGGGGGGGGGGGGGAGAGACGGTTGGAGGGGGTGGCGGGGGATAGAGACGGCTAGGGGGGGTGGGGGGGGAGAGAGACGGCTGTGGGGGGGAGGGGGAAAGAGACGGCTGGGGGGGGGGTCAGGGGGGGAGAGGGACAGCAGGGGGGGGGGGTGGGGGAGGGAGAGAGAGACGGCTGGGGGGGGTGGGGGGTGAGAGAGACGGTGGGGGTGGGGGAGGAGACGGGGTGGATGTGATAATATACAGATAGATAGAGATGGGGGGGGTGGGTGAGAGAGACACAGACAGAAAAACACAGAGATGGAGAGAGTGAGAGACACAGAGAGAGGAAGATATTTACCTCCTGAGGAGATAGGCCCCAAATGCACGTGCACCCGGAATGCGCGCGCACTCTTAATGTGCGCACCGCGCGTGCATGCGCAGTATGAAAAACCCGGAAATATCGATATTTCGGTATATCTCGATATGAGCCCATCGACATCTAAATCGGAAAATTTGCATATCGACGGACCCTACTGTACAGGTGAAAATTGATTTGTTCCATTTGGTCAAAGCATTACAAACATATTTAGATAGTACAAAGATTGAAAAAAAAGTTAAAGGCAGTCCCGTTCAGTTCAATTCCTGTGGCAATTTAGGAGTCAGCCTGGCTCAGTTAGTAGCATAGCCACCTTGGGAGTCAGAAAACTGCGTGTTCAAAGCTACAAATTGGAACTTTAAACTCACATGCGGATTGATACTCCAAAACAGTGCGTGGGGAGGGCTGCATTATTGGAGGTGCTGTCCTCCATAGACAGCTGGATGTTAAAAGGATTCCATGTCACTATTCAAAAAAAGAAGATTCTTCCAATACTCAAGCCAACAATCACCCGATAAAATTGGCTGTTCACGTTATGTGAGTTTGTGGGCAATTACAGTATAAAGTAATGATGTACAGCACTATGAAAAATCCTCACAACATAAAAGGTGTTATATAAGGATTGAGGGACTTCAGTAATGGGAAAGGCTTGATAGGCTAGGTTTATTCTCTTTGGAACAGAGAAGGTTGAGAGATGACCCAATAGAGGTTTATAAAATCATGAGGGGATTCGACAGGGTGAACAAGGAAAAATTGTTTCCACTGGTGGGCGACTCTGTGACTCGTGGTCACATATTTAAAATTGTTTCAAAACGAAGCAGAGGGGAGCTGAGGAGAAATTTGTTCACTCAGTGGGTTGGTCGAATCTGGAATGCATTGCCTGAAAAGGTGGTGGAGGCCGATTCGATAACAGCTTTTAAAAGAGAATTAGATCTTTATTTAGGGAGAACAAGTCTGTTAGGTTATGGGGAGCGAGCGGGGCAGTGAGATTGAGTTGCTCTTTTTAAAGAGCCGGCACAGACTAGATGGGCAGAATGGCCTCCTTTTGAGCCATAAAATTCTATGATAAATTGCAAGTGCTATTATTATTACTACAATTTTAAAGATTATCCACATTAAAAAAAACTGAAAGAACACACATTTGCAATTCAGACGGGAATTGCAGATGATACAGTAGCTACAGTATTTGTGCTATAGTCCAAAACAATGCAAATGTTGGGATTCTCCTCTCAACCCACTCATAAACTGAATCGTGCTTTCAGGTTCATAAGTATGGGATTCCAAGAACAAAAGTCCTTACATTTCCATGGTTTGTTATGTTCAAAAAAACAAGTAGAAAACCTCTCTAATGTAATTTCTCAGCCAGCCTGGCTCACAGGCAGGACTTGGAAGCACAAACGAGTCACGAGGGGCAGGAAATCCTCCCACTCAAGTTTCCTGCCACCCCTGCATACCAAAGACCTTAACAGGTACGGTGGTTCTAGCTGGACAAGCAGCACCTTTAAGATTAATTAATTGTAATTAATTAAACGTATCCAGGTAAGATTGTTGATATCTTCATTTCCTAAGAATGGTCTATTCTAGACTAGGGTCCGGCGATATATCTATATATCGCTAAAACCCGATATAATTTTCATATCGATATGCCGATATAGACATTTCAAAAAAATCGATATATCGAAAAATCGATATATCGAGGTAAAAAATCGGGATGCGAGCACACTGAACTACAAGACCCAGAATGCTCATCTCTATACACAATGCACAGACCGAGGTGCAAAGCCGCCATATTGTATTCACAGTCCTCGAATACAATATACAGGTATGCAAGGGGTGGGGGGTGAGAGAGACGGCTGGGGGGAGGGGGAGAGAGATGACTGGGGGGAGGGGGAGAGAGACGGCTGGGGGAAGGGGGAGAGAGACGGCTGGGGGGAGGGAGACGGCTGGGCGGGGAGGAGAGGGGGAGAAAGACGGCTGGGGGGAGGGGGAGAGAGACGGCAGGGGGGTGGAGAGAGGGGGAGAGACACAGAGACACACAGAGAGAAAAGCACAGAGATGGAGAGAGTGAGAGACACAGAGAGAGAAAGATATTTACCTCCTGAGAAGAGGTATTCCGAATGCGCGCGCATGCGCAGTATGAAAAACCCGAAAATATTGATATTTCGGTATATCTCGATATGAGCCCATCGATATATTTAATCGGAAAATTTCCATATCGACGGACCCTATTCTAGACCCGTTTATCTGGATTTATTGATGTGCACAAAATGTATTTTTATGTGCACAAAAACAGCACATGCCACATGAGATCAAGGGGAGCTTTCCTGGGTGCAGGTGAAAAAGATACCCACTTCTATGAAAAGAGGTTATAGACGGCATTCGGTGAGGTTGTGAAATTTATTCTATCCTTTCATTAAAGTATCAAGCTGTTTCTTAGATGATTCCAATGAATCAATTAAAGGACATCTGAAACAAAACTGGTTGCATCCAATTTCAAGCACCCTCCTGTCCAAATGCATCGCAAAAGTTCTGAAATTATATGGGGGGGGCAGGGGAAATTATTTATTTCCTCAGGTTCAGATATTTTTACAAAATCAGGAGTTTGTTACCAAACTTTTGCGATGCTTATATTTGTTGCCAATTTATTTTGAAATTTTTCCTAAATACAGAATGTAACAGAATGGTATTTCAGAATAGAACTTTAGACAGCCAAAGTTCAAGAGTATGAGGGCTGAGATAGTTTACACTGGGGCTCTGCTCAAGGCTAAATGAACATCCTTCAAAAACACTATGCATAGAATGTAAGCTATTCATTCCTAAATTCACTTGGGGCAAATTAAACCCTTTAGATTTTTAAAGGGTATAGATTTCTAAAGGGTAGAGGGATTAAGGGATATGGGGATATGGTGGGCAGATGGCGTTAGGATAGAAGATCAAGCATAATCTTATTAAATAGTGGGGCAGGCTCGAGGGGCCAAATGGCCTACTCCTGTTCCTAATTCCTATGTTCCTAATGCTCTGAAATAGATCAAGAGGAAAATCAAAAGTGAGATTAAGGAAAAAAGGAAGAATTCCATTGCTTTCTGGGAAGAGGAAGAGGGTGGACCAAGTACATTATATGTACTATATTTTACATAAACATATAATGTTACATTAATTATTATAATTAATTTTTAATCAGTTGAAAGTTATTAAATAATTGAATGGATTAATATTTAAATAAATTACAATTATATACATTTATTATAAATAATTGTCATCTGCAGGCCCATTAACCTGACCTTAAATAATTGAAAACTTAATGGATTCAATAACTGGAAGAAAATGGAACTGGTATCCACTACAAAATAATCTAAAATGAACTCAGTTTTAGAAGAGGATGATATTGACATGTGTAAACCATGATTCGGGGGAATTATAAATCCTCTTAATCACGTAATTCACCAATGAAAACAATTAATTGTACAATTAACAGCCATTTGCTTACTGGACACCCATATTTCAGTCTCTACTCAAGCATTTACACATGACAAAAAAGAGTCCCCATTGTCTAACTACATATACTTTTTTGAGGTCGTAACATCCAAATGAGTAATTTGGAGCATGAATTTGAAATACAGGTAGACCCCGCTTAACAAAGGGATTAGGGACTTTAAAACCCTTCGTTAAGCGAAAATTTAGTTTAGCGAGAGTTTAACTGTATTACTGTATTTGGCAGCAGCTAAAACGCCACCCCGACCCGAGCCTCCCTGGAATAAGTTTAGTTCCTAGCAGTTCCTAGCGCTAACATTTTCGGTGTACAGATTGAGCAGCCAAAAGTCCGGAGTTCTGGAATCCAGAATGGGACAAAAATTGCAGGAATAATAACGCCAATCCTACCTGCTCCAGGCTAGGTCTTCACAGTCACTGCGCTGAAATATCGCAACCTGGGCACAGGCATTTCCTGACTCCGGACGCGCTTCTTTCTTCCTCCCCCTCCTCTCTTTCTCTCTACCCATCTTCCCCTCCTCTCTCTCTACTCCCCCTCCCCCATCCTCTCTTTCTCTCTACCCCCCCTCTCTATCTCTCTATCCCCCTCCTCCATTTCTATCTCTCTATGCCCCCCTCCCCTCCCTCTCTATCCTGCCCTCCTCTCTATCTCTCTATCCCCCCCTCCTCTCTATCTCTCTATTCCCCCCCTCCTCTCTATCCCCCCCTCCTCTCTATCCCCCTTCGCCTATCTCTCTATCCCCCACCCCACCCATATCTTGACTTACTATTATTGAAGCCACGAAGCATCTTGCCACTTAAGCTGTACTGCACTGCCTAACTGAGGCACGCTAAAGACTGAGTGTGCGTTGCTGGGGCAACCAGAGAGAAACTGCGCACGAGAAGCCCGCGAGATTTAAAGTGTGTGTAAACATTCGTTATAGCGAAAGCAGCCTTTGTTAAGCGGAGAAGTGGTATAAATAGAAACCTTTGTTATAGTGAAGTTTCGTTAACCGGGCGTTCGGTAAGCGGAGTCTACCTGTAATGCATTATCATGTTCTAAACATCAACGCACAGCACATAACTTACTGTAGTATAGCGATGGCATATTTTGTAGGCAAATCAACAGTGGGAACCACAACCAAATTATATTTGGATGGTGCCTTTCATGTCAGGAGGATGCCCAAAAGCGCTGGAAGCTATAATAAGAGTACAGCAAGACTTTCTGAACTTTTCGTTGGATTTGATGGCAAAGACATGAATATAGCTAAAGGAAGGGAAGCAGAGAATGCAGTAGTTTTTAGGTCACTATAGAAAAAGGTATTCAGTGGTATCTTAAGGAATTGTGTTGGGAATTTTCCTGTTCAAAGCACTTCACAGAATTTAACACAAAACAAATTGACTGTATATTTTATGGGCAAAATGTGGTGGCCAATTGTACTCTTCAACAAACAGATTTATCCAGACAGTTTGCTACAGCATTAAAATCTAACAAAAGTGACAGTCATATGTAAAAACAAGCATCTTAATAGCACCTTATCAGGATAAGTCACATAAAGTCCCCAACTTTCCTGAGCATTACAATCTGATGCTAGCAACTTCAACAAACATTAATATATGATATACTGATGGAATGGTTGAAGTCGCCCAGTATAAAACCAGAATTCTTAAGAATTTCCACTGGTCTATGAAGAATCTTGTTACATAATAATAACAATCCTTGCATTTGTTATGGCGCCATGACGTCTTAAAGCACTAAA
Source organism: Hydrolagus colliei (assembly GCA_035084275.1). Classification (NCBI taxonomy): domain Eukaryota; kingdom Metazoa; phylum Chordata; class Chondrichthyes; order Chimaeriformes; family Chimaeridae; genus Hydrolagus; species Hydrolagus colliei. Next base: position 24,614,253 of record CM068744.1, on the reverse strand, counting down.
CACAGAATATACTGTAAAGTGAATTGAGTACATTTGTGGGCGGAATGTGGCAGCCAATTGCACACAGCAGTGTCCTACAAACAGTCATGGATAGAGTGACCAAATTATTCTTATCCTTACGTGTGCAGTAAGGAAATTTGCCCAAGGGTTTACCCTGCCGGGAATCAAACCCAGGTCTCTCGCTGTGAGGCGAGTGCTCTAACCACTGAGCTACAGGATTGTATATAATTATCGAGGACATTTTGAAAAAAAAACTGGTTGCATCCGATTTCAAGCGCCCTCCTGTCCAAATCCTTATCTTAAATGAGGGATCTGGGTCTGATTCCCAGCAGGTCAGGGTGAAACCTTGGGCAAGTTTCCTTTCTCCACATGCCTAATAATAATTCCAATTAAAAAAACAATAATAATTTGGTCATTTGAATCCGTGACTGTTTGTGGAACACTGCTGTGCGCAATTGGCTGCCGCGTTTCGCTCGTAAATATACAGCCAATTGACTTTACAATATATTCAGCAAAGCACTTTGAGATGTCTAGAAGACGTGAAAAGCGCTATATCAAATGCAAGAATTATTATTATTAAGGGGGCTGTCTATATACTCTAAGAGACAGTATGCAAAATCTGAAATCTCGTGTTGCTTTCTGTTGTGAAAGAATAGCATTTGCTGTTGGGAACTCTGTACATGAACCTGCTCCATCCTGGGGCACAAAAATATATGGTGTGGAAAACTCCTAATGCAGGTTGGGATGCACCATAGAGATTGAAATTGTGTTTCAATACCTTGCTAAGTCAGGCACTGCCACTGTTAAATGCTCGAAGATGTTGCCCTAGGTGGAGGATGCTAGATAAGTGCATGTTATTGTTGTTGTTGTTGTTGGGAGGATGGAAAATATGTTGCAGATGTGGAGCTCCTGTGGCTCAGTGGTTAGAGCACTTGTCTTGCAAGCTGGGGAGACCAAGCTGCGGAGACCTGTGTTCGAATCCAGGCAGGTCAGGGCGAAACCTTGGGCAAGTTTCTTTACTCCACACGCCTAATAATAATCCCTCCAAAAAAACCACAATAATAAAATTGGTCATTTCAATCCATGACTGTGTGTGGGACACTGCTGTGCGCAATTGGCTGCCGCGATTCGCCCACAAATATATACAGTCAATTCACTTTACAGTATATTCTGTGAAGCGCTTTGGGACGTTGATAAGATGTGGAAAGCGCTATATCAAATGCAAGGATTATTATTATTATTACAGATGTGGGAGTTCTTGAATTTGATTTTGTGTGTTCAGATTGGAAGTATCCTTTCCCCAATACTGCATTCCTCATTTTAAGCAACAAAGCATTTAAATGTGTAGCTGACATATGCAGATGTTTAACAGAATTATCAAATTGTAGGGGAGGAGATAATGTAATTGGTTTTAAATGATGATTGTATTGATGCTGGTACCTTGCCCAAGGTATGGTTCTTGATAGTACACTCTGTCAAAGGGAAATTAAGTTACTGACCAAATGAAGAGTAAATAACCTGAGTGTCAACAGGTGACAGACCCAAATGCCTTGCCCAATAAAATTGACTTTTTAGCAGGGATCGTTAATGCTTAATCATGAATGAAAATAATTATCTTTTTCCTTTTTAGTTCCTATTTCCACTCACCCCACCCAATTGATGGTATTAATAATCCTTGCATTTGATATAGCACATTATGATGTCTTTGACACATCTCAAAATACTTCACAGAATATACTGTCAAGTGATGTAGACTGGAATCCTGTAGCTCAGTGATGAGAGCACTCACCCTGCAAGCAAGAGACCCGGGTTCGATTCCAGATAGGGCAAACCGTTGGGCAAATTTCCTTACTCCACATGCTTGTGTTTACCTAGCAGTAAGTTGGAACCCAGTTGTTAGTCAATTGGCGGATCGCTTTTCCGGGCATAATAATTTTTTTTTTTTTTTTTTAATTGGCCACTCAATCCACGACTGTTTGTGGAACATTGCTGTGCTCAATTGGCTGCCACGTTTCCCCACAAAATACAGAGTCAATTCACTTTACAGTACATTCTGTGAAGCGCTTTGAGATGTCGAGGAGACATGAAAAGCACTATATCAAATGCAAGGATTATTCTTATTACTACAGTATTCCAGATGCAACACGACCAGACCACTATACAGTTTGAACGAAACTTCTAGGGATGTGAATTAACTCAAAATGATTTGCCAATGTAGTCCATTCAATAATCAGTCTCTCTGATTGGTGCAAAAGTTCATAAAGTGGCATCCTTGACACCAGCGAAACCCTAGTCTGAACTGTATTTAAAGCCCCCACCATTGCCCCCATGGGAGATAAAAAAGTGATTTTGAAACATAGCATATTCTAATTATACAGGCACGAGCTACATGCAACTCATAAAGGGACTTGCTGTGGCTGACAGCTACATCAGCTTCAGGAAAAAGCAAGTGTCTTCACCATTCCATCTTCCACCTTCTGCTGACAATGTGTTTACAGGTGTGTGCATGGCTATTTAAATGCATTGTATGCATGAGGAGAAAATAAGGTACTATATCAAATACAAGGATTATTATTATTAAATATTTTATTAAGATCAGGTAAAAATATTGCAAAATTTCCACTATAACATTATTTAAGAATATTAAATATGAAAGCAGAAGTTGAAAACACAATCTTGATGTCACCTAACCACTTCTTCACTTATCTTGTTTCAGACTTTACTTCATTTTGGACCTAGCTCTTCACCTTGGTTTCCAATTTTAAAAATCAGGAACTTGTCCCAGTGAGCCAAAATAAGCAGCAGACAAAACACCCCATTCTTGTTTCACAAAGTTGTTACTGAGATGGTTTACAATTTCTAATGACATAAATATTTAAGTCAGCCAAACATTTATAAAATAATAAACAGGTGGGAAAGTAGCACACTGGGAATGCAAAACACTATATAATCGAGTGCTAGGACATGATTCATACATCAGCAATTCCCACATAGTGAGTTGCTGATTTTAGCCCTACCACTGTGGACAAGCAATTGGGGGGAGGGGGAAAAGAGATTGAGTATGCATGATAGAACAAAAAGAAAAAGAATGCAAAATAATGTACATGAGAAAAGAAGAAAATGTCTGGGATTTACTTCCTCACAATAACAAACAGAAGATCACCCAAACCTCACAAATATCTGTCATTTCTACAGCTGCTATAAGGCACGGGAAAAAACAATCACTTCTCAACCATCTTAATACTGTGCAATGTACACCACAAGGATTCAGTTGGAAAAAAAAATCCAACATTAAAACGTTTACCTATCCAGCAAATGGTACTCAAAAGTGCAATGCACCTCGCAGCATTTCAGACCCAAATACACAGAACTAGAGTGGAAACAACATTTAGTATTTTCAGAATTTTAATTCTTGTGTGTTGATGTTTCGCCCACAAAAATAGTCTTTACAGTATATTCTGAGATATCTCAAAGATGTGATAAGGCGCTATATCAAATGGAAGAATTAATTACTGTACTGTATTAAGAATGTCGCTAAATGTAACAAACAATCAATTAAAAAAATCAGGGCAGAAAATTTAACTTAATGGCTAATGTAAACCAATATTCAAGATGGCTAGCAGTTCACATAGCCTAAAAAACATATTAAATTACATTAGCAGCCAGAAATGAACAACTAATCCTATTCAAACAGTTGCATCTTTTTTAGGTGAGGGAGTGAGCATATAAATACAAAGTAAGGAATTGAAAATGTTACTAGAATAGTCAGATTATTTTTCTTCTACATGTGGTAAATCACATCAAGCTCCAGAAAGGTATTCGCAAGATAACCATTTATTCTCCGATGAAGATTTCAGCTCTCTCCTCAATTGCAATTTTACAGCTGCTCAAAATAGTCAATTCACTTTACAATATATTCTGTGAAGCACTTTGAGAAGTCTCGAGGATGTGATAAGGCGCTATATCAAGTGCAAGTATTATCATTATCACACGTGTACAAGCATCAGTCAATATTTTAGTTTTGGTATAAACAGTGCAGGTCAAGAAACAAAACAAGATGTGATGTAGATCTCAATAAGTAAATTCTGAGTTATAGTTAGACTCACAAGTAGAGCTTTGCTCATTTGTATAGATTATCATCGTATAATTTACAAATCCTTTGACTGTCAAACTAATACTACAGTTTGGAACTACATGTACATTCAGAGATGCAGTAACATCTAATATAATTGGTCATTAAACTAATTGGTCATATCAATCCATGAGTGTTTGTAGGACACTGTGCGCAATTGGTTGCCACATTTTGCCCACAAAATATATAGTCAATTAACTTTACAGTACACTCTGTGAAGCACTTTGAGATATCTAGAAGACATGTAAAGCGCTATATCAAATGCAAGAGTTATTATTATTATACAAAGTGTAAACATGGTCTAAATTCTTTTTTTAATGAAAATATTACGTTTTTAAGCTTAAGTTTAATATTCCACATTAGACATTGTGAATTGATTATTTTAAGACAATATTACTCTGATGTACAGAACTATTTTTAAAACAAATCTATTTAATTCAAACAAATTGTAAGCTTGTTTAAAACCATTCCACTGGGCAGTAATCCTGATGCATATTGTACCAATTTATAAAAATGAAAATGACTCACCAATAATTTGAATATTTCATTTTCAGAATTAGCCACAAAACAGGGATATTGAAGTTCAAAGTAAAATCCATGATAAGTTTTAGAAAGCTTTCTTTTCTTCTTCTTCTCCCACATGGATCAATAAGACACTGACCAAAGTAAAACATTAAATCATGCCCAAGTTGCAGGCTGTTTGTGCTGACCTCAACTGGGACACTACTATTGTCTTCCACACTAAGAGAAGCCAACCACAAATGTCAGTCAGAATTCATGTTTCTGATCACTATCCAGTGGCCCCTGCTGGAACGTACAGATCAGAGTGATAAGAGGGCACATGTCAAGGTTTTTAAAAGGCAAGTTTAGAACTGACGTTTTAAAGTATTTCTTTACACAGAGGTTATACAACAGCTGTAATGGGTTAACAGATTGGGCGATTGAATACCAGACCTTGGACTCATTTAAGACACAACTAGATGTTGTAATGGGAAGATGTTAAGAGTAGGTATTCTGGAAGAATGAAATCAAAAGAGCCAAATGATCTTTCACGTAAATTTCCTTTTGATGTGTGTATGCCGAGTGTGAAAATGATCATGCTGGGTTCTGAGGCTATACATGAACAATGTATGCTTTGGGGAAATGGCATAGAGTTGCTAGTAATTAATACACACTGGAAAATGAACACAGCTTCCTCAGTGCCTTTTAGCTCTGCACACCCTAAGCAGAGTGGTCCTAGCCGGCCAAGCAATTGTCAAGCTATATAGTATTAGCTGGTTAAATTTCAGCAATCCCCCAAAGCACACTCTGAGGTCCCCAAGCATTGGATCTTGCCAGCCTGCACCTAATACTTTCTGGAATTAGGTAAAAAGAGTACCCCCCTTTGTTCTTTAATTTCCATGACTACTGCATATGATCCATCAAACAATACCCAACTCAAGACTCCCCATCTTTAGAAGAGAAGAAAGGGAAAAATAGAAGAAAATAAAAGGCTCTCTCACCTTTTCAGAGCAACCTTGGATTTTAATATGCCCAATTACTGCAATATAGGACCATGATTCTGAAAATCAGTGAAACCTATCATGTGGCAGTGGTGGATCCACTGCAACTCTATAGTGGGAGTGCAGATTAGCTACCACTATCCAATCACATACACAGCAATGCCAAAATTTATTTTTAAATAGCTGACAATTCCTAATCAGCATAAGGTAAGAGAAAAGGCATTGATCGGCACTGCCTTGATCAGGCCACTTGCTGATGTCAGTTAGACTGATTTTTGGGGGGATTTTGGTTTTTTTTTTTTGGTTTTGCAGCTGATATTTGGGATCTTCAGGAGCTATAGATGATGAGAGAAACGAAAAATTCTTATAAGCCAACTGTGTCTATCTGATGACTGTACTAACTTGGAAATTTTAATATAACCTCTGCTTGTGTCAAACTGATTTTGAGTTCAGATCACTCATCAGAATTGATGGATCACCTCAAACCTCACACTGTTTGGCTTCATACAAACTACTGTAATTATAAGCAGTACAAAGTAAGGCTCTCGGGTTATCAGCGCCTTGGGCTATCCTCCTGACTTGAAAAGCGCCATACACACATAATTTTGTTGTTGTTTCCTGAGGAGTATTTTTATGTTTCTAATGTTATAAAACGCCTATTATTCCGCGAGCTGTCTTCTAAAATTGAAAAAAATTAATAGAGCTCTGTGCTTAAGTTTAAACCTGCTGGTGCAAAAACTGATTTAATCTGAACAATGAGTATAATAATAAATCTTGCATTTGATATAGTGCCTTATTACACCATAGAGATGTGTCAAAGCACTTCATAGGATATACTGTAAAGTTAATTGACTGTATATTTGTGGGCAAAACATGGCAGCCAATTGCGCATAACACTGTGCCACAAACAGTTGTGGATTGAGTGACCAAATTATTATCATTTATTTTACCTTGTTAGTTCACATCACTCACAACAAAAGTTTTGTTTAATATCAAATTTGAGCCAATTCCCAGTGCTTTGGGATGTTCTCCAATGAAAGGCCACCATATAAATGCAATTTGTTCCCTGCAGTACACTACTGTAGCATATTACCTTCTCACTTTCTATAAATGATCAGTTCGCAAACAAAACAGATTTGTTGTAATGGTTTGAGATAAACTTGGAATTTAAAAATAAAATATATATTTTTGAATTTCTCTAACAGAAGTTGAACATCGAAGTTTCATGTTTCCAGAATGGCAGTACCTGTACTCAAGCAAGCAACTTCCCAGAATGCAAGAATACAAGGAGTGATATTATCAAAGTAGGATATCCTGCTTCTCATAATAATCCTTGCATTTGATATAGTGTTTTAGCGTATCTTTGATAATTCTCAAAGCACTTCACAGGATTTACTGGATTGACTGTATAATCTGAATTTTAGAAGGCTGGGGTGCTGTCAATAATGTGCAGAAAAATTCTGCTTTTTTCAGGAACCAACTGCAAATTCAAACAAAATATTTGTAGGAAACTAAGCAACTAAAATGGAATTACTGTCCGACTGGTAACAAATTAAAAATAGACTTCATAATAGTTTGAGGCTGTAAACATATATTAACATTTAAACGAGCCACTCAATATTGTTTTTGCTATCTGCTAACTGAACTCGTATATGTTATTTTATTATACACTCTAGCTAGCTTTGTCCAAATTTTCTCCATTTTAATGTCACAAGACATTCAGTAACTTCATCCTGGCAAGTCTGACTAAACTACATTTTAAACAATTAAATTGGTTTCACTAAATATTTAAGATGATTTAAGTTGTTGGGGCCAACACTAACGAAAATAAATCACTGGTGTTTTAGCATTCACAAGTTACACCTCAAGTCAAACACCAGTTACGAAAGAACAGTACATCTTCTATTATACATTTGCATATCTCGTAGGTAGCATCATTTGACACCTCACCGATCTGTCATCAATGTAGATTTAAATACAAGTACAGTACTCGGGACCTTTTTAGCAAGCTGCTCATTAGTAACGCCTAAAGTTAATACAGTAGCTCAAACTTGATCCACCCCCCCTCAATCCTTCATAGTCTTTGATATTTACTAACATCAAAGCACAAACTGGACGATTTGTTTCAGCGGTGGGCTCAGAACACTGATTTCTCACCCCCCAAAATAAAACTAACGGCCTGCAAATAAAATTGAATGATTGCTGACCGAAACCTGCTCTGCTGTCAGCGAGCCAAAAGACCCAAAGGCTTATCTGAAGAAAAAGTAACACTGTGACCGCAATTCAAATGATTAAAAACGTGTTCAACCACTTCATTGCAGAGAGATCCGAGGTGTACAACCTGCCCACCCACCACCCACTGAGACCACAAAATAAACAACTAGGCACATCTTTACACCTCACGCCACTTGTGATATTTTAAGGCTGTTTTACTCTCTCAAAACCATCTTCTCGCTCACTGTGCGAGACACGGCAGTTGTTACACTGAAGAGTGTGATCTGTAACCGCACCATTCCTGTACATCAGATCAAGTCACATCCAATTTCTCTGATAAAGTCAACCAGTGCCATTAGATTAACAAAAAAGCAAACAACCAAAACATGGAACTTTATTTCTCCACACAACTACTCCCCCTTCCCAAAACACGCCTGTAAACTGGAGGCCCAGACAGGGCCTGCCTGACTGCAACTGTGGAGAGAAAAGTTGTATGTGTGTGTGTGTGTAGAAAAGAAAACATCCCTCCTTCCTCCAGTTGGGACTCACCAGCAAACTTTCCGCGTTTATGGGAGACCTCGGGTCCCTGATCATGGCCTCCAGCTTTTTCAGCCGGGTTTTCGTGTTATCTGTTGACGACATCTCGAAGGTAAAATGTAAATCCCTGTGTGGCGGCGGCGGCTGTTGCTGTTGATTTAGGGGGTATTTCTTTCTCTCACTGATCAGATGAAATAAAGTTCCCAGTTTAGAAGCTCTCAGACCAGGCAGTCGGACAAGACAGTCAGTCCCTCCTCCTCCTCCTCCACTGCCGCCGCTGTTCCTTTTTCTCCTCCTCTTTCTTTCCGCTTTCTTCCTTTCCTTCCCTCCCTCCCCCTGATCTAAGTCCTCCTCAGAGCGGCCACGGCAGCCTTGGCCTAAAAGAGCTGCCTTCAGGCAGTAGCCAAAGAGAGAGGGGAGGACAAAGTAAAAGTCTTCTTACCAAAGACATGAGCTGTGCTGTCCGGGGTGGGTGGGTGGGTGAGCGGGCGGGAGGGCGGTCCCCGACTCCTCCCTCCACTCCCTCCACCTCCTTCCCCCCGCCCCGCCTACAGACCGCGCCTTCCAGCGGGAGCCAGGCGTAACGGCTGCCGATTTGAATCCGGGAGCCGCTCGCGCGCGTACATTCACACACACACTCACGTACGCACGCAATCACGTACGCACGCGAGCCGAGGATTCCGAGCCGATGACAAAACAGCGGGACAGGACAGGACTGGACAGGGTGGGTCGGGCTTCCCGCACGTCATCGGATTCCACCGCGCGGAGGCTCACGGGTGGAGTGGGGAGGACCAGATGGGGGGGAGGGGCGCGGGTCTGGAGATCCTGGCTCACGTGGCTTCGACGTGTACCTCAACCCGTCAAGGCGCTCTCTCTCCACCTTTCCCTTCCTCCACTCCAACTGACTTGACCACTGCACTTGTCTGGCTGGCAATTGCAAATGCAATTTCCAATTTGCACCAACAATAATAATCCTTGCATTCGATATAACGCTTCTCATGTTTTCTCAAAGTGCTTCACAGACTATACTGTAAGGTGTATACTTTGTGGGCAAAATGGGGCAGCCAATTGAGCACAGCAGTGTCCCCACAAACAGTTGTGGATTGAAATTACCAATTTTATTATGGTGTTTTTATTTTTAATTATCGTGCTCCCTTTCCACCCGTGTTTGGAAACAGCGGGAAAAGAAGCTGATCTATCAGCTTGTCTGGCAGACATCAGCAATGCTGGATGAGTGCAAACGTCCTGTAGCTGAACGTGGACAAAGACGGAAGCAATACTCCTTGGTTCCCGTCGACGTCTTCACTCCTGTGGATCCTGAAGTCGTCAACCTCCCTGGGCTCGCCCTCACACTTGCCGAACCAGAGTGCAATCTAGGCGTGCAGCTGTCCTTCCTCCTCCATAATCAGTCACTGACCAGGGCTATCATCCTCCACCTCCAACACATTGCTTGCCTCCAATCATACCTTACCCCAAACGCAGCTGAAAGCTTCATGCCTACATTTGTCACTTCCAGCTTGGATTACTCCAACACAGTTCTCGCCGGTCTCCCCAGCTCCACCATCCGAAAGATGTAACTGATTCAGAACTCTGCGGGTGACAAACTGACCAAGGACAGCAGTTTGACAATGCCGATAACATTTATTCCTCAACATATTATTCCTTGATGTTAAATTGTAGTGAGCGCACATTTATTAGGAGACTGTGGTCATCTTAAATATTATTAGAAATAGTTGAAAATAATGCAAAGTTAAACAAATATGGAAAATGCTAAATTATGCATGGATGTCCAGTGACTCACATGTAAATGTATTGATTGAATCAATACTGTAATTTATTTTAATGGTTTCAATTCTGTATTTGTCAATTTTGGAAACTGATAAAGCAAATAAATGTGTTAATAATTGTTGCCTAAAATGAATATACTACATCACAAATCTTAAATGTAATATGATCTTCATAGGTGGGAAACATGTTTTCGTTAAATTAATGTGTGATTAATCTATGTGAAAGTATTTAGATTTTGTTGTAAATATATTCTACAATTTAATGTAGTAATTTAAGAACAACAACAATTGTAGGGTTACAAATCTTCAAATGAAATTGACTGAATGTTTTCCTTTATTTGCTGTGCAGAGATTTTTTTCAATTGAACTGGTTCATAAATTATACTTTTAGCTTTTCGATCGACATGCCAACAAATGCTGTTTGAAAAATTCATCCAAATCTCATTCCCTAATATAGTTGTTTTTTTAAAATGGGTAACACATGCAATTTTGATTTGTCCTGCTTTTAATTAGAGTTAAGTTTTGTTTCGAAATGTATGACTGTATTAGAATACATTGCTGCCTCATCAGCTCAATATAGACAAAAACATCAGAGATATGTTCCACATGTAACCACAACCTAAACAGTTTCATGAGCAAAGCCCCTGAAGAATGAATTCCTTTGGTTGTGCACTTAGTCACATAATTGACAAATGCTCTATTAAAGTAGGTGTAATACAGCATTATATTTATTTCTGCACTTGGTCGCTCGCAAGAAGTTGGCTCAGCTACTAAATATAGCAGGACGACTATAGTTTGATTAAATCAAACCATGATTAAGTTTCATTTTACCCATCATTACTATATTTAGCATTGGCTTGATCAGCCTCGTGACAATTTCAGCTCACATGTTACCAGGGTAAGATCATATCTTTTCTTGCCAGTAGTTTTACAGGTGCATTATAAACCAATGATAGTCACATTTAAAAAAAGAACTCCTGGCATTTTGTTTTTTCCAGGTCAAGTGAGTATTTTAAGAGTAGTAAAGTGATCCACTAACAAAGGAGAAAGTGACTAAAGATGGATATAGACATTACACAGTACTTACTTTGTTTCCCTTGTCTCAATCTGTCACTGCTTCTGTTTCCTTTTACTTTTGTTCTGATATAACAAAACTACTGCCAGGATTACATAATTGAAATGTTGTGAAAGTTTGGAATAAAGAATTTTTAAATATATTTTATTTATCACATGTACATGTCATGGTATGTGTTATGGTACATGTTAAACGCTCCGGGACAGTACCTCGCATGAAGTGCGCTATATAAATGCAAGTTGTTGTTGGTGGTATTTGAGATCATTTGAAATCATGTAAATATAATGTAATGAATAACAATATAATCCTTGCATTTGATATAACACCATATCATGTATTTGAGACATCTTATAGCACGTCACAGAATTTACTGTGAAGTGAATTGACTATATTTTGTGGGCGAAACTCGGCAGCCAATTGGCACAGCAGTGTTCCACAAACTATCGTGAGTTGAGTGACTAAATTATTATTTTCTTTCTTTTTTTGGACAGAATTATTACCCCCAGAAAAGCAACCTGCCCATCAACTAACAACCGGATTCCTACTTCCTGCCAAATGCACAGAGGCGTGTGAGGAAACTTATTTAATGTTTTGCCCTGCAGGGAATCAAACCCGCCCTTTCACTTGTGTGACGAATGCTCTAACCACTAAACTACGGACAGTAAGAATGTTCATCTTTGGATTAAATAAAATTGTAAAAGCATTTATGGCAGTGAATTACTTTTTGTGAGTGCAGTGACTTATCATACAGGTAAACATAGTAATTCATCTCCACTAGCATCATTCCAGAAAAAACAATGAGATGAATGGCAAAATCAAGTCTTTAATTTTTTGCTGAACTTTAAGTAGGGAAGATACTGGGCAGGAAATCAAGGGAACTTTCTTCTCTTCAAAATAATGCCATGACATCTTTCAATTCACCGGACAGATTGATAGCACCTCTGACAATGCACCACGTAGGAGATAGAAACTTCTTTTGAATGGCTCAATTCCAGAACTGTTTGGATCCAGGGCAAGAGCGCTCTCAACTCAAATAGACTGACATTGAGCTTGTCAATATCATACTCAAAATACAACAACAATAGCCACAACAATTTGCATTTATTTACAACAACAACAAAATTATCTATGTATAGTGCATTTCACATTGGGAGCACATTCCCAGGGCGCTGGTATAGATACCTTCACACAAGTGGTGTCTCAGGCCGCTTAAAAGTGTGGCTGAAGTCACAGTCAAAAAAGAAAGTCTTTAGGTGTGTTTTGAAGATGGGCATGGAGGGAGCAAGATGGAGGGATTGAGTCAGAAAATTCTAGAGATTCGGGGCATAGATGCTGATTGCACTGCTGCTAATGGTGGAGGGGAGCAAATGAGTGATGTGTAGAAGACACAAGCCAGTTCAGTGCGAGCAGAGGAAAGACAATGGGTAATGGTATGGAGGGTGAGCAGATCACAGAGGTAGGGAGGTGTCAGGGGATTTGAAAGTGAAAGTAAGGTTCTAGAAATCAATCCATTTTGCAATAGCGAGCCAGTGAGGCCCGGCAAGAACTGGGGCTATGGGGCATGCAGAGTCTGGCGTAAGTGAGGAAATGGGTGGCAGAGTTTAATATAATTTGGACCTTGTTTGTAGTGAAGCTGGGGAGACCAGTGAGTGCATAGTACAGTATTTGCATTTCTATTGTAACCTAAAGGTGGAGATGATAAAATGAAAATAGTATTGCATTTTAAGAAGGCTAATTAGTATGTGCTAATATCTTTTCTCTTTCTTAATTGCTTACTAAGATTTTTTTTATTTGACTCTGATAATTATTGTACATTTTTGATTTAATCAAAGTTTAATGCAATGTATTGTAGCACCGGTTCTTTTGTGTTAATATGTAGACTAATTACAACAAAAATAATCTATAATTACACAGTGTGACAACACAGTAATAATAATAATCCTTGCAGTTAATATTACACCTTATCACATCTTTGAGATGTCTCAATGTGCTTCACAGATTATATTTTAAAGCAAATTGACTGTATATATTGTGGGTGAAACGTGGAGGCCAATTTCACACAGTCATGGATTGAAGTGACCAATTTACTATTATTATTTTTTGAAGAAATTATTAATAATAATCCTGGCATTTGATATAGCGTTTCCACATCTTCTGGATGTCTCAAAGCACTTCACAGAATATAACTGTAAAGTGAATTGAATAAACTGTATATTTTTGGGTGAAATGCAGCAGCACAGCAGTGTCCCACAAACAGTCATGGATAGAAATGACCAATTTTTTTTTGTGGTTGGGGGATGGATTATTATGTGGAGTAAGGAAATTTGCCAAAGGTTTCGCCCTGGCCTACCTGGTTTGAACACAGGTCTCACGCTTGTAAGGCGATTGCTTTAACCACTGAGCAACAGGAAAACAACAACAACAACAACAACAACTTCGATTTATAGAGCGCTTCACAATAGCAGATCCCAGGACCGAGCCTGGGGCAGGGGTAGAAAGGTGACCAAAGGAGGGGTCGAAGAGAAACGTGTTCACAATAATCATATACTGATGGTTGAGGCGTCATATTCTAAACTATTCATTATTACCCCCGGAAATGCGATCCACCAATCAACTGGATTCCTACTTACAGCTAGGTAAACAGAGGCGTGTGGTGAAAGGAAACTTGCCCAACATTTCACTCTGCTGGGAATTGAACTCCCATTGGAATTAAGCTCTCTTGCTTACGAGGTGAGTGCTCTAACCATTGACATACAAGACTTCAATAATAAGGAAACAAAACTCTCATTTTATAGCAGGTGAAATATCTCAAATTGGAAATTGGTCAGTTCTGTTTTTTGTAAGCACACAGGATCGCGGTGACCTCAGGTTAAAGATCAATTTATCTGGTGAACACTTGCCATGATACAGAAATGCATTATTAAATTATGCAGCCAAATACATGAAATAGCATAATAATAATAGTCCATGCATTTGATATAATGCCTTAACACGTCTTCAAGACAGCTCAAAGTGCTTTGCAGAATAAACTGTAAAGTGAACCTACTGTAATTTCTTAAGAGGGAGGAAGAAAGAAAATGGCACAAAACAAACAAGAGAGTGAGTAACAACTGGACTGAAGGGAGAGAGACCAAGGCACATAGGGAAGAATGGAAGAAAAAATAAACCCCCTAAAATGAGAGATCAATTGTTGGGAATGACACAGAAGTTGTAAAAGTCTTAAATTAGTATTAATATGTCAGAGAAAAACAATGAACAAGTTAATGATAGTAGGATAATATCTAACAATAAGCAAATACAGTAATTCAAGTGACAATAATGAATAATGAGCAGGTGCTGTCTGTGATGATCCGGATAATAATAATACAGTACTGCAGTGAGAAACCCATTATCAGGCTTAAACATATCCTAATCAGACTGAGAATTCCACAAATCTATAAAGCGCAGTCCAAGGGCATAGAAGAGAGAGAGACAATGGCAAGCCAGAGTTTGACACTGCCAATACTGCCAAACCTACTCTTAAAATAGGAAATATCAAAGCAAACTGGAAAACTGAACAAAAGAGGCAGCATATAAAATACTTACGTATTATACATTGTGTGATAGGCAGGTCAGGGCGAAACCTTGAGCAAGTTTCCTTACTCCACATGCCTAATAATAATCCAAAAAAAAAACACAATAATAAAATCGGTCATTTCAATCCATGACTGTTTGTGGGATACTGCTGTGCGCAATTGGCTGCCGCATTTTGCCCACAGATATACAGTAAATTCACTATTCTGTGAAGCGCTTAACCCTAAGATTATTATAATGTTTGCCACTAATTATGGTAATACAAATTTAATAATGCATGCATATAAACTGCATAGTATCCTTGAATTCTGCCATTCTGCCCCTATTCTTTGGAGCTGAATCCTGGAGTCCCTCAGCCTTGTCACCTTCACTCATTTACGCATTGTATCTCTGGACTCCTTCTCTCAATCTCTCACTCTTGCTCCCTCTTTGTTCGTCTTCAAATCACATCTGAAGACTTTTGTACTTGGACCATGTCTTCAGTTACTTCCACTTCCTTTACAGCTCAGTGCCAAACCACACTGCTATTAAGCGCTGCAAGATTCAACCCATGTGAAGGGCACAGCATAATTGCAAGTTGTTCTTCCCACAGCTACATTCATTTTAAAACCTTTACTGTTTGAGCACTTTCCTCTCTCTCCATCACCCCCCCAATACAGGCTCCCAGTTGGCTAAGTAAAGCATTGTAAAATGCTCTCCCAATCTACAAGGCAATGTATCAATGTAAAATTGTTGGTTACTTGAAGAATGTTTTCTAAACAACAAGAATTTGTATTTACATAGCACTTCTCATGCCCAACGATAGGGTCTTGGAGTGCCATACAACGGTAGGGTTGCATCCCAAGAAATGGAGGCAGCCATAAGCAGTCCAAGTTTGAGGTCTTAAGGCATTTTTCTTAGTAATTATTCATTTTGATGTTTACAGAATAATAATAATAATCCTTGCTATGTGAAATGCAAGGACTATTATTATGTAAATTGCATTGATGAGAACTTGATCAATCATGTCAACTTGTGTTTATGATTATCAGATCAATGATTCACAAACAACGAGTTGTAAATCTCAAAATGGTAAAGACTACAAAAGGTCTAAGCAAAACCAATAATAGGAAACTTCAAACATGTATTGGTTAGATGATGGGAATGCCTTACATTAAACTGTTTCTTTCAGTATTTTACAACTAGACCAATTCATACACCTACATAAAAAAACTGTAAGAATCATATTGCGACATCCTCCCAACATGAAAGAAACTATATCAATGTAAATTTATTGTATTTCAATACATTCATTGTTTCATATCTGAGAGGATGTCACAAACATAAGGAAGTCAGAAACATAAATAGTACAGTAATTCTTCATTTAACATTTCATGTTGAAAGGACATTTCATAAAGCTGCATAGAAATTATTGCCAAGTGTAGACAGGGAGAACCCTTGGGCAAGTTTCTTTCCTCCATATGCCTGATAATAATCCCTCAAAAAATAAACCCATAAATTGGTCATTTCACTCCATGACTGTTTGTGGGACACTGCTGTGTGCAATTAGCTGCCACGTTTTGCCCTCAAAATACACAGTCAGTTCACTTTACAGTATATTCTGTGAAGCGCTTTGAGACATCTAGAAAATGTGAAAAGTGCTATATCAAATGCAAGGATTATTATTATGATTATTATTAATAAGTATTTAGATGAACATGGCGTGAAGGAAGAAACCTATCTACCTCTCCAAGTTTTGAAAATGATTGGTGTGTTTTGTGACAATGGAGTTCTCATTTCTTCCAAAGCTTACATGAGTTCTTGGAGGCAATCTCAGGGCAGAACTAGTTCCTGTGGGTCTGTCTGAGGTACATGGTGTTCCTTGTATTAGATGCATTTTATGTTCCAAGGAATTCTCTAGTGTTTAGGCATTATTTGTGCTGTTCTTTTTCCAATGAGTGCTTTCCAATTCCAGTCTCATTCATGTCATGTGTCACTCATTCTGAATTTTAATCTTATTTGATCATTTATTTAATAAGAACCATAATACTGTCTACTGTTAGTGAGACAGTATTTTGATTTTGTATGGCACAGGATAGTTTTCATTTATAACAAGCTATTTAAAAAATTCACAAAGTAAAACCTGGAAAACGTACAACACAATGATTGTCACAGCACATAAACTACACTTGGCACTCATTGACATATTGAATTATTTAATTTCCTTCATAACTATGAAATATATTGTTCCTGAGTGAAATGAGATGAAATGAAAGAATGATGTACAATTATATAAAGCTTTTCGTGCTAACTCTTTAAAAGAGCTGGTAAATCCATTATAACTATTACACATGCACTGGATAGACATTGTTTTGCTTGTTGCTACCAAATCAGAGCAGCCTTGCTGGAGAATTGGGAGCAGTTTGCCTCATGTGCCATAAGATTAATAAAAGAAAATAAAAAAGGAGAAAATCCTATATTGTATCTTCTTCATTAATCTTTTACACAATTGTGTTTTTGAAACATGTTTCTCATTTTACTGCTACAGTATTAATATATATTTTGGATCATAAATTGTTACACATCCAAATATATACACAATAGTAATGCATATACACACATATATATATATATATACTATATATATATATATTCACACATACAAAGCCAATTCTCCAGCGCACTGTTTGTACCACTAATTCATCTGCTGCAAAGGAAGCAAATGATAATTGCTCTGAGGTCATAAGCAATTTATTTTACTCCTGGATCATAATTTCTAGACCTTCAGTAGTGTATGTAGGAAATACACAACTTATTTGACCACAGGAACTGGCAAAATGAGAGCTGAGCATACATAGATACATACATACAGATACTGAAGAAAAGGAACTTAGATTGATTTGCTTGATTATTGGGCTCCCTGTGGTGAGGAACTGAAACTCTAGTCACTGGCTCCCTCTGATGGTATTTCTGAAATCATAGATGTAATGTGTGGGGAATAATGAATGCTAACCCTGACTTCGCAATTCAGTGACGAAATTCATTGAAGCACCAGTGAGACGCAACGTTTAATAACATTGTAAAGTTTTCTCTCTGTTTTTAATTCTTTCCATTTATATCATTTGGCTGTCTTTTTGTGTGGTAGTTTCTTAAGCTCTTTATTTCCTTTCCCTGTTCTTTTTGATTTGTTTTCCATCCTTCTCTGATCTCTCTTGGGCAATGATCAAACAGACAGATCTTTTGAGGAACTTCCAAACAGCAGAATATTTTCATATAACGCCTACAAGCTGTTCCATTCAAAAATCGTTCCAGACTTCAGTTCTTAAATTATCCAGTTTCAGCTCACCCATACTGCAAAAGACCATTGTAAAAGCAAACGGATTTTGCCAATAGGATTGGTCTGGTTGATATTTCTAATTATCTGCAAGGCTGGATTTGGCTTGTTAGCTAACGTCAGGAGATAAGAGACAGTAATAGATTGGGGAGTACGCTTATTAGGGCTGCCTTTCCCCCTATTTAATAGTCAATCCGTCACACGTGATGTATGAATTTCATGTGTGCTTTAAATGATGTGTTCCAATATAAACATAACCTCAGGCATCTCTGCTAATCAGCGATATAAATTGCCGGAATATCCAAAAATATATTTTATGAGGACTTAACATCACACACAGGGTCTTACAGAATGTTATAATGTGCCTATTTAGCTGCCAACTATAGAAATAACAGTTTACCATTTTAATTTAGATAGAAAGGTAAAATCTAATTGTGTAACTGCCTCACGTTGAAGTGAACGCTCCTGTACATTGCTACATTATCAAATGTCTCGTCCTTTGGATAACGTAATTAACATCCATGTAGCACCTATCATTGTCAGGAGGCTGAGTCCCTCCCCACCTACAAATCCTGCCTAAAGATCTTTCTTTTCGATCGTGCTTGCCATCAGATAACAACATAAGAATTTGCTGGGCAAAAGAAGACCAAGATCCTTCGAGTTCTCCTTCCGCCATCCTGGCAGTCGCTTGACATGTTCGTGCCCCAAACTATATACTGTATCCTGAGGTATTGTTTTCCAGCAAAATTCTATCTAATTTGTCCTTGAAACAAGTGATGTTTTCTGCCTCCACCGTCTCCCTCGGGAGCCTGTTCCATAGATTTACAATCGGTTCATTGATGTGGTGTCAAGTCCCCCTCCCCCTGGCTGGTTGTCAGACTCTGCCACGGTGAAGCGCTCCGAGTCGCTATCCCACCTGAAGGTGGGGGTGGGGGTGGGCTATGTAAATGCAAGTTGTTGTTGTCGTCTGCCTCTCTGAGCTCTGTCAGTCTGTCTGACTTCAGGAGCTGCTTTGAAGAGGAAGAGGGCGCTAGTGACCCACATCTCCTTGCAAATAGGTGGAACAGCTGAATCCCTGGTCAAACTACACACACACACACACACACACACAAGGCAAAGCCAATAACACAACCTTCGCCACACAACACACTCACAGCTTCGGTAACCCTCCCCAACACACACACACACACACACAAACACCACCTGATACATTTGTCTTTGTTTAGTGAATGAAAAAAAAGTATATTTCGGATTATGATTAAAATAAAAACAGTTCAATGCAGATTGCATTGCACGTTTAACTCTGAAGAAGCCACGAGTTTGTGTGTGTGTGTGTGTATATGTGTGTGTGTATATATATAAAGTCATACACACGAGAGAGTGGGTGAGATAAAGTGAAGGGTGGTGAGTGGGAGGAGATGGTTGGGAAGGTGTCAGTCAGCCCACCCTCCCAACTCTATTATAATAATGTCCTTTCCCATTCGTGCTCTGTGGAGAGAGGGAGAGCGAATGGGGGAGGATTGTGCCACGTCTGTCAGAGCTGGGAGCTGCTGGGTGTGTGGGAGAGTGTCGTACTGTTCTGAGCTCTGTGTGTGTGTGTGAGTCAAGCCAAGCCATGCGTTCCTCAGCCTCTGGTCAGCACAGCAGACACTAGCCCTGGCCACAGCACAGAGACTTGTGCAGTCACTACACCACCAAAAAAGCACGTCTGGTCTTTTAAAGGTAAGATTGATTTATATACTATCTATATATATATATATATACATCACTCTCTCTCTCTCTCTCCTCAGTTTGCTTAAGTTTGGATAATGTGCAATCCTCCCCCAGCTTCTCTCTCTCTCTCTCTCTCCCTTCAAAGTTTTAAAAGCCAAACACACTGACACACTCTCGCACACACACTCAAACACGGTTTGAACTCGGTGTTTGCCCAGTAATGTTTTCCCTGAAAACGTTATTATTGCTTCAAATCTGAAGCCAGAGCCGCTTGTTTTTAACCCCAGCATTTGGAAATGATGCTCTCCCTCTCTCCCTCTCTGCCTCCCTCTCTCTGCTACAGCAGTGGCTCCAAACTAACTGATATCCCTTTAAACACGAGCTCAAGTTACTCCGGTGAAGGAGATATTGTGAACGCAGTTTAAATCGTTGTCATTTAGGGTGTGAGGGTGTGGGGTGTGTGTGTGTGTGGGGGGGGGGGGGGGGGGGGATATAGGCAGAGTTGTAAAACTTTGCATTTAAACTCTTCCTACAAAATGCCAGTGATTTGGTTAAAACGTGAGAGTTATATTTCCTCCATAATAAACCCTGGAGGAAATCCCAGCGATGGATGTGCGACTTTGTGGCACAGAAGCTTTGGTTTCATAGTTTTGGAAGAAGTCAGTAAATGTAAACAACGTGAACTTAATTTTTTTTGTGTCCTGTGTGTGTGTGTGCCTGTGTGTGTGTGTGTGCCTGTGTGTGTGTGAGTGCCTGTGTGTGTGAGTGCCTGTGTGTGTGAGTGCCTGTGTGTGTGTGAGTGCCTGTGTGTGTGTGTGTGCCTGTGTGTGTGTGAGTGCCTGTGTGTGTGAGTGCCTGTGTGTGTGTGTGTGCCTGTGTGTGTGAGTGCCTGTGTGTGTGTGTGTGCCTGTGTGTGTGTGAGTGCCTGTGTGTGAGTGCCTGTGTGTGTGTGTGCCTGTGTGCCTGTGTGTGTGTCTGTGTGTGTGTGTGCCTGTGTGTGTGTGTGCCTGTGTGTGTGTGAGTGCCTGTGTGTGAGTGTGTGCCTGTGTGTGTGCCTGTGTGTGTGTGTGCCTGTGTGTGTGTGTGTGTGAGTGCCTGTGTGTGTGTGTGCCTGTGTGTGTGTGAGTGCCTGTGTGTGAGTGTGTGCCTGTGTGTGTGTGTGCCTGTGTGTGTGTGTGTGTGTGTGAGTGCCTGTGTGTGTGAGTGCCTGTGTGTGTGAGTGCCTGTGTGTGTGAGTGCCTGTGTGTGTGAGTGCCTGTGTGTGAGTGTGTGCCTGTGTGTGAGTGTGTGCCTGTGTGTGTGAGTGCCTGTGTGTGTGAGTGCCTGTGTGTGTGAGTGCCTGTGTGTGTGTGTGTGCCTGTGTGTGTGAGTGCCTGAGTGTGTGTGCCTGTGTGTGTGCCTGTGTGTGAGTGTGTGCCTGTGTGTGAGTGTGTGCCTGTGAGTGTGTGCCTGTGTGTGAGTGTGTGCCTGTGTGTGAGTGCCTGTGTGTGACTGCCTGTGTGTGTGCCTGTGTGTGTGTGTGTGAGTGCCTGTGTGTGTGTGTGTGTGTGTGAGTGCCTGTGTGTGTGAGTGCCTGTGTGTGTGTGTGAGTGCCTGTGTGTGTGAGTGCCTGTGTGTGTGTGTGAGTGCCTGTGTGTGTGTGTGAGTGCCTGTGTGTGTGTGAGTGCCTGTGTGCGTGTGTGAGTGCCTGTGTGCGTGTGTGAGTGCCTGTGTGTGTGAGTGCCTGTGTGCGTGTGTGTGTGCCTGTGTGTGTGTGTGCCTGTGTGTGTGTGTGCCTGTGTGTGTGAGTGCCTGTGTGTGTGTGAGTGCCTGTGTGTGTGTGAGTGCCTGTGTGTGTGAGTGCCTGTGTGTGTGTGAGTGCCTGTGTGTGTGCCTGTGTGTGTGTGTGTGTGCCTGTGTGTGTGTGTGTGAGTGCCTGTGTGTGTGTGAGTGCCTGTGTGTGTGTGAGTGCCTGTGTGTGTGCCTGTGTGTGTGTGTGTGAGTGCCTGTGTGTGTGTGTGTGAGTGCCTGTGTGTGTGTGAGTGCCTGTGTGTGTGTGTGTGAGTGCCTGTGTGAGTGCCTGTGTGTGTGTGTCTGTGTGAGTGCCTGTGTGTGTGTGTGTGAGTGCCTGTGTGTGTGTGTGTGAGTGCCTGTGTGTGTGAGTGCCTGTGTGTGTGTGAGTGCCTGTGTGTGTGAGTGCCTGTGTGTGTGAGTGCCTGTGTGTGTGTGCCTGTGTGTGTGTGTGCCTGTGTGTGTGAGTGCCTGTGTGTGTGAGTGCCTGTGTGTGTGAGTGCCTGTGTGTGTGAGTGCCTGTGTGTGTGAGTGCCTGTGTGTGTGAGTGCCTGTGTGTGTGAGTGCCTGTGTGTGTGAGTGCCTGTGTGTGTGAGTGCCTGTGTGTGAGAGTGCCTGTGTGTGTGAGTGCCTGTGTGTGTGAGTGCCTGTGAGTGCCTGTGTGTGTGAGTGCCTGTGTGTGTGAGTGCCTGTGTGTGTGAGTGCCTGTGTGTGTGAGTGCCTGTGTGTGTGAGTGCCTGTGTGTGTGTGCCTGTGTTTGTGTGTGTGAGTGCCTGTGTTTGTGTGTGTGAGTGCCTGTGTGTGAGTGTGTGCCTGTGTGTGAGTGTGTGCGCCTGTGTGTGTGTGCCTGTGTGTATGTGTGTGAGTGCCTGTGTGTGTGTGTGAGTGCCTGTGTGTGTGTGTGAGTGCCTGTGTGTGTGCCTGTGTGTGTGCCTGTGTGTGTGTGCCTGTGTGTGTGTGCGTGTGTGTGAGTGCCTGTGTGTGTGAGTGCCTGTGTGTGTGTGTGTGCCTGTGTGTGTGTGTGTGCCTGTGTGTGTGTGTGTGCCTGTGTGTGTGAGTGCCTGTGTGTGTGTGTGCCTGTGTGTGTGTGCCTGTGTGTGTGTGCCTGTGTGTGAGTGTGTGCCTGTGTGTGAGTGTGTGCCTGTGTGTGAGTGTGTGCCTGTGTGTGTGTGCCTGTGTGTGTGTGCCTGTGTGTGTGTGCCTGTGTGTGTGTGTGTGAGTGCCTGTGTGTGCCTGTGTGTGCCTGTGTGTGAGTGTGTGTGTGTGTGAGTGCCTGTGTGTGTGTGAGTGCCTGTGTGTGTGTGAGTGCCTGTGTGTGTGTGAGTGCCTGTGTGTGTGTGAGTGCCTGTGTGTGTGTGAGTGCCTGTGTGTGTGTGTGTGCCTGTGTGTGTGTGTGTGCCTGTGTGTGTGCCTGTGTGTGTGTGTGCCTGTGTGTGAGTGCCTGTGTGTGAGTGCCTGTGTGCCTGTGTGTGAGTGCCTGTGTGCCTGTGTGTGTGAGTGTGTGCCTGTGTGTGTGTGTGCCTGTGTGTGTGTGTGTGCCTGTGTGTGTGTGCCTGTGTGTGTGTGCCTGTGTGTGTGTGCCTGTGTGTGTGTGCCTGTGTGTGAGTGTGTGCCTGTGTGTGAGTGCCTGTGTGTGTGCCTGTGTGTGTGTGTGTGCCTGTGTGAGTGCCTGTGTGTGTGTGTGAGTGTGTGCCTGTGTGTGTGAGTGCCTGTGTGTGTGAGTGCCTGTGTGTGTGCCTGTGTGTGTGCCTGTGTGTGTGTGTGTGCCTGTGTGTGTGTGCCTGTGTGTGTGAGTGCCTGTGTGTGTGTGTGCCTGTGTGTGTGTGTGCCTGTGTGTGTGAGTGCCTGTGTGTGTGTGTGTGAGTGCCTGTATGTGTGAGTGCCTGTGTGTGCCTGTGTGTGAGTGCCTGTGTGTGTGTGTGTGCCTGTGTGTGTGTGCCTGTGTGTGAGTGCCTGTGTGTGTGAGTGTGTGCCTGTGTGTGTGCCTGTGTGTGTGCCTGTGTGTGTGAGTGCCTGTGTGTGTGAGTGCCTGTGTGTGTGAGTGCCTGTGTGTGTGTGCCTGTGTGTGTGTGTGCCTGTGTGTGAGTGCCTGTGTGTGAGTGTGTGCCTGTGTGTGTGAGTGCCTGTGTGTGTGTGCCTGTGTGTGTGTGTGTGTGAGTGCCTGTGTGTGTGTGTGTGAGTGTGTGCCTGTGTGTGTGAGTGCCTGTGTGAGTGCCTGTGTGTGTGTCTGTGTGAGTGCCTGTGTGTGTGTCTGTGTGAGTGCCTGTGTGTGTGAGTGCCTGTGTGTGTGAGTGCCTGTGTGTGTGTGTGTGTGTGTGCCTGTGTGTGTGAGTGCCTGTGTGTGTGAGTGCCTGTGTGTGTGTGTGTGTGCCTGTGTGAGTGTTGGAAACACTGATTTGTAAGTAACAGTATTCTCACATTGCTGTTGTGGTTTAGAAGCTAAATATTTGGACGGTGGATGAGAAACGAAGTGTTCCTGACTGACTGACACAGCAATACTGAGCATAGTGTTTCAACAGGCAAAACTTTGCAAATGGGCATTGTGTGTGTGTGTCTGTCTCTCTGTGTGTGTGTGTGTGTGTGTCTGTCTCTCTGTGTGTGTGTGTGTCTGTCTCTACGTGTGTGTGTGTCTCTGTCTCTGTGTGTGTATGTATGTCTCTCTGTATGTGTGTCTGTCTCTCTCTGTGTATGTGTGTGTGTGTCTCTCTGTGTGTGTGACTGTCTCTCTCTCTCTCTCTCTCTCTGTGTGAGAGTGGCAAAAACCCTCTGGCCATTGCTATTGTTTATAAAGACTCTTTTATTCTTGGCGAATTTGAAGGGGACTTGAGAGCAGAGAGCACCCAGAGCCGCTGGCAACCGGCAGTGTTTACCATTATAACAACATGTCTAGTCTGGAGCTTGAATCCTATTGGGAGCAAAGCTCAGATGGAACATCCTCTGAACTACATCTTTCAGTCAGTTGTTCCCACTTTATGTCTTGTGTGGTTTAACTCGAGTGTTTCCAGCAATGTGCTTCACTGTTGTTGACAACAGCACAGAGTTTATTTTATATATATATATATATATATATCTACTGTACATATATCTATGTACATCCACCAGGTCAGGGCGAAACCGGGGGCAAGTTTCCTTACTCCACACGCCTAATAATAATCGCTAAAAAAAAAATACTGTAATTTTTTAAAAAAAGGTCATTTCAATCCACGACTGTTTGCGGGAAACTGCTGTGCGCAATTGGCTGCCGCGTTTTGCCCACAAATATAGTCAATTCACTTTACAGTATATTCTATGAAGCGCTTTGAGACGTTAAGAAGATGCGAAAAGCGCTATATAATAATCCTTGCATTTGATATAGCGCTGTTCACATCTTATCGACGTCTCAAAACGTTTCACAGAATATACTGTAAATTTGTGGGTGAAAAGTGGCAGCCAGTTGCACACAGCAGCGTCCCACAAACAGTCGTGGATTGAAATGATCAATTTTATTGTGATTTTTTTTTGATGGCATAAGAAACTTGCACAAGATTTCGCTCTAATCTGCTAGGATTCAAACACAGGTCTCACGCTTATAAGGCGAGTGCCCTAACCACTGAGCTACAGGAGCTCCAAATGCAAGGATTACTATTATATATTATTGCGATTTGCTATTTTGATAAGAATATCCTTTTGTTTGCCTGTCTTTTTTAAAAAACCAACAGAGTCGTGGAAAGAGATGTAGTTATTAATATGGGTGAGTTGGTTGGTATTTTATTGCACAACTAAGAATGGGTTGTTGGTCTGGCAGCACACACTGGCGCTGGTCTGAGGAGTGCTCACTTCCTCGGCTGCCAGATCAACTCAGACTCACACTGGGTTAGATGCAAGAACATAACCTTGAATAACATTAAAAACCCTATTGGGAAAGAACAGAAGTCTTTCTATCAATATTGGGGCTGTATTAATCAAAGTGCTTCACAGAATATACTGTGAAGTGAATTGACTATATTTTGTGGGTGAAATGGAGGAGCCGATTGCACAGCAGTGTCCCATAAACAGTCGTGGATTGAAAGGACCAATTTATTATTGTATTTTTTGAGGGATTATTATTAGGTGTATGGAGTAGGGAAACTTGCCCAAGGTTTCACCCTGTAATACTGTACTGTACAACATATGTTAAGCAGGAACTGGGTCAGACAGATGTCCTGGCTTTCCTCTCCCCAATCCCCTCCCTCTATAACACTTGCCAAGAAATGTTTAAGGATTATTTAGTCAAATTAATTTATTTCCGCATCATTTTAAACATATGGCAATGTGAAGCATGAATGAGGTACGCTACAAGTATCACAGTGATATGATATCTCGTGAGTCATTTGGTACAGTACTTAGCAAAGCACCATAGCAACAGTACTCGGTTTCCGTGACACACAATACTGAGTAATGTCGTGATAAGAACAATTAACACTGAAGTACAATATTATTTTGAAACAAACAAACTGTTAGACTTGGAACTTAGATAGGCTAGCCTGAATCTCCCAACAGAGAGATGAGGGTGTGCTGCATTGTTGAAGATGCCATTCTTCAGACGAGACATTAAACCTTGGTCCAGCTCCTATTCAGGTGGATGTAAAAGATCTCATGGCACTATTTGGGGGAAAAAAAATGAAAACTAAGTTTCTCCTAGTGTCTCGAATTACCAAATAAAATTGGTAATTCGCTTCAAGGCTGTTGTGGGACAAAGCTGTGCGCAAATTGGCTGCTGTGTTCACCCCCAAAATTAAGTTACAGGAGAACCCTGTTTATCCATGACTTGATTCACCGGCACTTCCGTATAACCGGCACACCACCACCAACAACAACAACAACTTAAACTTATAAAGCGCCTTTCACGTCGGGAGGACATCCCAAGGCGCTGCACAGGAGGCGTGTGACCCGAGCTGGGAGGGGAGTGTTCGGGAAGGGGTGAAACACGTAGGGGAGGTCAAAAAATTCGGAGGGGAACAAAAGGCACGGTCGAAGAGGAAAGTCTTCAAACCAGCCTTGAAAGAGGAAATGGAAGAAACAAGGCGGAGGGATTGGGGGATGGAATTCCATAGGGTGGGAGCGGAGAAACTGAAGGCCCGGCCTCCGATGGTGGGGCGGTTCGGGCGGGGGGCTTGGAGCAGGCCAAGTCCTGTTGAACGGAGGGTCCGGGTGAGCTTATAGGGGGAGAGTAGATCAGTTAAATAGGGCGGGGCAATGCCGTGTACGGCCTTGAAGGTGAGGACGAGGATCTTGAACTCGATCCTCTGGAGGATGGGGAGCCAGTGGAGACGGGCGAGGCTGGGGGTTATGTGGTCGCGGAGGCGGGTGCGGAATAGTACACGGGCTGCAGAGTTTTCGATGACCTGCAGCCTGTGAATGGAGGAACTGGGGAGGCCGACGAGGAGAGAGTTTCCATAGTCCAGCCGTGAGGTGATGTATGTGTGCACGAGTGTTTCGGCAGCGCGGGGGGTGAGATAGTTGCGGAGCCTGGCAATGTTGCGTAGGTGGAAATAAGCGGTGCCGGTCAAGGCACGGATGTGGGGGAGGAAGGAGAGTTTGTGGTCGAACGTGATGCCCAGGGTCCTGACTGGCTTTGTGAGGTGGAGAGTACAGCCTTGGATGTTGAAGCTGGCAGCGCCCGATGTGCGGAGGCGCTGGCTTGAGCCAATCAGGAGGGCCTCGGTCTTGCTCACGTTCAATTGGAGGAAGTTGTCCCTCATCCTGGATTCAATGTCGGACAGACATGCTGTCAGAACATCGATGGTCTGAGGGTTGAGGGATGAGGCATAAGGCACAGCTGGGTGTCGTCCGCATACATGTGGAAATTTACCCTATGTTTGCGGATGACATCGCCCAGAAGCGTGTAAATGGTGAAAAGGAGGGGGCCGAGGACAGAACCCTGGAGGACGCCGTGAGAAACTGTGCGGGGGTTTGAGGAGAAACCGTTGGAAGATACAAAATGTTGGCGGTGGGTCAGGTAGGAACAACACCAAAAAAAAGGTCCGCATTCGATAAACCAGAACTTATCCGGAACAATAGCAGTGGAGCATTTGTAAATGTATAAATAATAACAGAATATTGCATTGGCACTCACTGTCAAAATTATTTTCCTGCGCCCCCCCCACTCCCGCTGGTAGATGCTGTGCATGAAGCCATGATGCTGCGGTTGATGTTTACAGTCCAGCGACCCCTCTCAAAATGGAGCACGCCAAGCGGGTGAAAGAAACGGAGTGTGTATGACTTCAAATATGCCCAAATATCCGGCAGACGCTTTAACCTGCATTGGCCAAGTCCCCCGGGTGCTGGATAAACGGGCTTCTACTGTACTATGGTACTACATGTTATTATATTATTACTACACGATATAGTATTGTATATTCGATGAAGTGCTCTAAGACATCCTCCTGACATGAAAAACACAACACCCAACGTTTATTACTGTATAACTTATTATTATTAGTTATAATATAACAGACAGAGACTGGGGTACATTTCAGATGGGGACTGGTATTCCTGCATGTTATCCTCTAGGAAAATCTTAGCATACAACAACAATAAAATTACATTTGTAGAGTGTCTTTCATGCTGGGAGGATGTCCCAAGGTGCTGGAGAGTCAGTGTTTCGGACCCAAGTTGTGGTTGGGATCAGGGAGAGTGGAGGGAAGGGGGCTGACTGATGGCATGGTCGAAAAGGATGGTCTTGAGGCGGGACTTGAAGGAGGCTATGGAGGAGGTGAGGCAGAGCGATTGAGGGATGGAATTCCAAAGGTTGGGGGCAGAGTGGCTAAATGCTCACCCGCTGATGATGGGGCAGTGGGATGTGAAGCAGGCTGAGCAGAACGGATGGACAGGCTGGTAGGGAGTTAGCCAGTGGAGACGGGCAACAACAGGGATGATAGGTTCGTGGAGCTTGGTGTGGGAGAGGCTGTGGGCTGCAGATTTCTGGATGATCTATAACCTATGGAGGGAGGACTTGGGGAGGCTGACAAGCAGGGTCGCATAATCGAGCCTAGATGTCATGAAGGCATGAATGTGAGTTTCAATGGCCTGACGCGTGAGGTAGTGGCAGAGTCTGACAATGTTGCGCAGGTGAAGAAAGGCGGGTCATGGCACGGATGTGGGGAGAAAAGACAGTTGCGGATCAAACAAGACCCCGAGGTTCCTGACTGGTTTGGTGAGGTGAAGTGTGCATCATTGGAGGTTGATGCTGCCAGTGCCTGATGTGCGGAGGTGCTTGTGAGAGCCAATCAGGAGGGTCTTGTTGACATTGAACTGTAGGAAGTTAGCTCTCAAGCAGGGCTTGATGTCTGACAGGCAGTCTGTTGGGACAGTGGTAGTCCTAGAATCGAGGGTGGAGGCAGAGAGATAGATTTGGGTGTCATCCACATATATGAGGAAGTTGACCACATGTCTTCGGAGGATGTCACCAAGGGGGAGCATGTAGATGTTGAAAACTAGAGGGCCAAGGACAGAGCCCCACGGGTGGATGCCACACCTGTTGTTGTGGGGGCTGGAGGAGAAGCTAGCATTGGCGACAAAGTGAAGACAGTGAGACATAAGATTTGATCCAGGCAAGCGCAGGACATGAAGATTGAGCTGAGGGGAGAGTCAGTGTAGGAGGATAGAGTGGTCGACAATGTCGATGGCAGCAGAGAATGTCTGATTCATAAAACAGAATGTTGAATCAATTTGATCAAGTTTGTGAAATTAAAGCTTTTTTTTGTCCAAATATTATTTAAACAAATTTACAAAAACAACAAAATTGCACATATAGTGCCTTTCATGTCGGGAGGACATCCAAAAGTGCTGAACAGTCAGGTCGCGACCCAAGTGGTGGGGGGGGGGGGGGAGGGGGGGTGAGGATCGAGTAGTGGGAAGGGAAAGGAGAGTGGGAAAGGGGGAAGATTTAGTAGGGCAGCCGAAGGCGCGGTCAAAGAGGAACCCCAGTGGGGCTCTGTCCTTGGCCCTCCAGCCTTGAAGGAGGAAAGGGAGGAAGTAAGGTGGAGGGGCTGCAGGATGGAGTTCCACAGTGTGGGAGCAGAGCGGCTGAAAGCCGGCCACCGATGGTTGGGCGGTTAGGGCGGTGGATGCGGAGCAGGCCTGAGTCTGCTGAATGGAGGGGATGGATGGGCTGATAGGGAGACAGCAGGTCAGAGAGATAGGCAAGGCCATGAATGGCCTTGGAAGTGAGAACAAGGATCTTGAAATTTGATCCTCTGGGTGACGGGGAGCCAGTGGAGACAGACGAGGGTGGGAGTGATGTGGTCGCGAAGCCTGGTGCAGGCGAGTACACAGCTGAGAATTCTGAATGATCTGCAGCCTGTGAAGAGAGGAGCTGGGGAGGCCATTTAATGGTACTAATGTCCCTGAAGGATGACTCCCAATTAGTGGCAGTGTAGACATGTGTAAATGTAAACTTGGGAGAGCAGGCCAATGGGTGAATCATCCCATTAGAACTCTGCTCCCAGTATTCCAACATACCTAAAAAGGACTAAAAGTCTTCAGTGATACAGGAGGTAAAAGGGCAATTCAGCTTGTTAAAGCCTTGTCAAACACCAAAAGGGAGATAGACAGACAGAGAGATAGAGACACACACAAACATAAGAGGTGCTATAATCTAATAAAATGGCAGAGTAAACCTGACAGACCAAATGGGCCTCTGGTGTTTGAACTTTCCTTTAATATCATTCTTGCAGCATCTTCCAGGTGACAAGGCAAGTGACACAAGGTTTGGACTGGTGTGAGTAAACTTGATAGACAGGAAGATTTCAATACATGATCACAAGCAATGAGAGAAGTGAAAAATGCAGAGATGTTCTCCGCCTGATTCTATGCTTACAGCATATTGGTATTGAAAAAGAAGTTGAGGTTCCATGGGCTCTCATAACAAAGGAACAAGGAGGAGGCCATTCAGCCCCTCAAACCTGTACTGCTATTTTATTGGAACATGGCTGATCTGTACCTCATCTCCAATTAACCAACTTTGCCCCATATCCCTTGATACTCTTACATAACAAAAACAATCTATATCACTTCAGGCTTGGTATATATATATCAAATGCAAGGATTATTATTATTTGGTTTATTATTATCCACAGCCTTTTGGGGAGAAGAGTTCCAGATTTCCACTACTCAGAACTCCTTGAGAAGTTCTGAACTCCTTGAGAACTTCTGAGAACATACTAGAATCAGGAAATTTACCTTTAATTTGACTATTTCTATCCTGGTCTCCTAAGGATGTCTCAGTAAAATTAACGAATTAATTGTACTGACCATGTCCCATTAACCACTGCCTCAAGTCTTGGTGTGCGCATGTTGGCTGTCGCTCCTGACCCAAGCTATCCTTCCCTTAAAATGCCCCCTTCCCTGCAACACTCACTCTCTGTCCTCATCTCTCTCTCTCCTCTTCGCCTCTTATCCCTAATCGACCATCTCTCTGCTTAAGCCTGGGAATCCTCCACCGAGCTCACTGTGACTCTCATGGTTGGTTGTCTAGCAGTTGCCATACCGATTGCCACAGTCACCGCAAGCCTCATCGAACTCAGACTTCATCCACATTCTCACCCTCCCTGACAATCACTCCTTTACCCCTTCCCATCTCACACATTCCCCAGGCAACAGTTCCCTCCACACCGGTCTTCAAAGTTTCCTGTCGCTTTGGAACAAGGCTCTGAACATCAATTACTTCATCCTTGATGAAAATACCCACATCACCGAAACACCAGCCCTCACTGAAACCTCAGGCGACACCTTCCCCCTCACTGAGGCCACACTACCTGGCTATACCTCTCACCACATCTAATGTCCCAACCGCCATGGCGGTAGCGTGGCCCTCATCTTCAGGATCTCACTTTCTCTATTTCCCTTACTCCACTGGCTCATTCCTCACAATTACCTTCTGCCATCCTTCTAATCTTTTCCTCAAAATCCTCCTCATTTACCCTTCACCCCATCTTCATCTCTGGCATCTACACCCTCTAGCTTTTCTCTGCCTCTATTCTGATCCCCGCCTCATTCTTCATGACTTCAACCTTCACTTCACCCCCACCTGCTCCATCTCCTCAGACTTCTCCTCTATCTTCTCCTCTCTCAACCTCTCCCTCCACATCCACATTCACTGCTACCTACTTGACCTGGTGATTACCTGGGGGCTCAGTGTCTCAGATATCACGATCACTGACAAAGCCATCTTCGATTACCACTTCATTTCATTCAATTCCTCTCCCCACTGCCACCAAACCTACTTCCTTTCTCTATCACCTCTGGGAAAAAAATCTTGCCACAATTCCTCTCCATGGCCCTGGAATTATCTGAACTCCTCAACAACAACAATTTACATTTATAGAGCGCCTTTCACGTCGGGAGGACTCTGGCCTACCTCCTACACTGACCTATCCTCTTCACTCATTCTCTTCCACAATATCCTCTCCACTATCCTCGATGCCTTTGCCCCCTCACCTCCTGAAACCCTTAATATTCACGAATCTTACCCTGGTACACCAGCCACCTCTGCTCCCTCAAGGGTCAGATGTGGGCTGCTGAACACTCCTGACTCAAATCTGGCCTAACGGTCGGTCAACTGGCCTATTTGGCTGGACCACATCAAAACATACAGCTCCAAGCTCGCCTCGCCAAATTGGTCTTTTACTTCAAGATAATCTTGGAGGTGAAGGGCAACCTCAAGCTGCTATCCTCCACCAACACTTTGCTCATTCCTCTCTTCCCACTCCCACCACGTGCCCCTCCACCACTCTGGTCAAGGTCACAAACTCATCCTCCTCCGCTTCTCCATGACCATCAACACTGTGGACCACTCAATCCTCCTCCACCACCTCTCATCTCTCCTCACTGTCAAGTTTCTGTCCTTGACTGGTTCAGGTCTTAGCTCTCACACTGTGTCCAATTTGTCTCCGCCAGCAATTAGTCTTCAAGCCCTTGCACCATCTTGTGTGGTGTTTCTCAGGGCTCTGTCTTTGGTCCCCTCCTCTTCAAACTCTACATGCTCCCCTTTGGTGATATCATCCTCAGACATAGGGTCTATTTCCACATGTAATTGGATGACACCCAATTCTATCTCTCTGCCTCCACCCTCGATTCCAGGACAACTGTCATCCATTCAGACTGCCTGTCAAACATCAAGTCCTGTTTGGGAGGCAACTTTCTACAGCTGAATATCAGCAAGACCAAAGTCTGCATCAACGTTTCCTCACCTCAGGAATTGGCAGCATCAACATCCATGGATACACACTCCACCTAATCAAGCCAGTCAGGAACCTGGGCATCTTGTTCAACCCTCAATCGTCCTTTCTACCCCATAGCTGTGCCATGACAAGCACTGCCTTCCACCACCTCCTTGTCTGACTCTGCCACTGCCTCACCCCTCAGGCCAGCAAAACCCTCATATATACATTTGTCACCTCGAGGCTCGACTATGGATACTCCCTCCTTGTTGGCCTACATAAACTGCAGATCATCTCAAACTCTGCAGCTCATGTCCTCTCCTGCACAAGGCTCCATGAACCCATAAACCCCACCCTCGCACGGCTCCACTGGCTCCCTATCTCTCAGAGGATATAATTCCAGATCCTCGTCCTCACTTTCAAGGCCCTCCATGCCCTTGCCCCATCCTACCTCTCTGACCTGCTGACCTCCTTTCACCAGGCTATGGCCTGCTCCATATCTCCCTCCCGACCTACCCTAGCATTAGTGGCCAAGCTTTCAGCCTCTGCCCCCACTCTTTGGAATTCAACCCACGCAATCCCTTCTCCTTGCTTCCTCCCTTACCTCCTTCAAGGCCTGACTCAAGACTCTCCTTTACAACAAAAAAACAACAAAATTACAGTATATTCTGTGAAGTGCTTTGTGACGTCTAGAAGACGTGAAAAACGCTATATCAAAAATGCAAGGATTTTCAAAAAAAATGCAAGGATTATTACAGTACTATTATTGCAATCAGGATAGATTGGAAAGGCAAGGCCTTTTTTTGCAACAGAAGACATGGTTAGGAGTGGCCCTACTGGAAATGCTTAAAATTATTAACAGGTTTGATAAGGTTGATGTAGATAGACTGTTTCCACCTGTTGGGGAGTTCGTAATCAGGATACACAAGTAGAAGATAGTGACTAGGGGAAGCTAAAATAATTTAGGAGGAACTACAGTAGGTCATGCAGAGTTTAGTGAGATTGTGGAACTTACTGCCTGAAGCAATGGTTGAAGTTAATATTTAGAATTTCACCTCTATCACTCAAAAAACCCCACAATAATAAAACTGCTCATTTCAATCCAAGACTGTTTGTGGGACTCTGCTGTGCGCAATTGGCTGCCGTGTTTCCCCCACAAATATACACAGTCAATTCACTTTACAGTATATTCTGTGAAGCGCTTTGAGACACCTAGAAGACGTGAAAAGCACTCTTATCAAATGCAAGTATTATTATTATTACATGGACTATATCTTCATGCTGTCAATATTCCGGCTGCAATATATTCAAAATGTTATTTCATCACTCTGCTTGTAACATAGAAAGTCATGTGTTCTGCAAGTAAAATACTGAACTGTTGAATCCTAACCCCAAGCAAATTTATTTGTAACAGCGGGAAAATGTGGCTGAACAGCTCAGCCAGCCGTGACTCTCACTGGGCTGGGAAGCGGATACACTCGATAAGCAAAAAATGCGGAAATGATAACGAAGAAAATAGAAAATTGTCATTGTAAGCCAGAATTAATTTCTGAAGATGGGCTGATCCTCAGAAGATTAAACCAATTTAGCCCAAATAGCTACCTGCAGAAATTACTGCCATTCTAACGCATCTGGAAAGTGAGTAGAAAATCCCTTTGGAGTATAGGACCTCTGATTCTGCTGCATAGCATGTGTCATAAACCTTTAGAAAGAAGTGACAGAAAATCTAAATCAGTAACCAACATAATGTGAAATGGCAAATCTTAAATATTCATTGGATGCCTTATCTATTTAGCTGGTACTTGACAGCTGGGTATATACAGTATAGTATTAAAACTGCACAGTGTTCTGGCCATAGAGGCTCTAGTGGCGCTGAAGGACTCATGCCTACAGTCACTCTGGAAACGGTCACTGAGCTCTTTTTTCTTGAAATTACTTGTTGTACTAAGATTAAAATTTGTGAAATCTTATAATTTGCCTGGGTTCATTTCCAGGGCAGAGCAAAATGTTGGGCATGTTTCCTTACTCTTGATGTCTACCTAACAATAAGTAGGAATACAAATGATAGTCAATTGTGGTTAGATTTTCTGGGGTAATCATCCCTTTTTTAAAAAAAAAGCCAAATTAACAACAAATATGATTACTCAATCCATTATTGTTCATGGGACACTGCTGTGTGCAATTGGCTGCCACATTTCTCCCACAAAATATGGTCAATTCACTTTACAGTATATTCTGTGCAGCACTTTGAGATGTCTAGAAGACGTGATAAGGCGCTGTATATCAAATGCAAGGGTTGTTATTACTCTCTCATCAATCACCGGTGTCAACAAGAAGCATTACTATGGCAGCTGAAGCCATAGTAATGCTTCTCGTTGTGATTCATTATACAGTACTGTATGTCAGTATGTCATAGTACTGTATGTCAAATTAAAATTGGTCCAAGTGTGGGTAATTCGATTTTTTAAAATTGAGTATCTTATTTGTTTCCGTGGAGACTGTCACTGCAGATTCATCAAATGTAAGTTGTAATATTTTGTTCTTGTCCCACATGATGAAGGGAGTTCATATCAAAGTAACACTCTTGCTACTTGAACTTACAGTTTTAGCTTTTCACTTGGGTCAACCTAGATTCCGACGGATATGGGTAACCATTGTGTTTACGAATATCCAATCTAACTATTGATTTTTTTTGTTGGTCAGCTGGGTGTCTGACACATGTGGAAGCCAATCCCCATGCTTAAACCATGCTGAGATTTCCATATAGTCCCACCTACATAAGGAAATTCCAGAGATAGATTGCTGCAATGGAATATATGTTCTCTCCCAGGCGGGATGCAGCTTGCTTACCTAATTCTGGAAAAGTATTAGGCGCAGGTTGGCCAGAGCCTAGGCTTGTGAACCTGACAGTATGTGTTGGGATATTGCTGGAGTCTAACTGGCTAAAACCGCATAGCTTGTCATTGATATTGCTATCTAGCAAGCTTTCCCGCTGTTTATCCAGTTAGGATCATCTTACCTGTTGAGGCTTTGGCTTCAGGGTTAACAGGAGCTGAGTGGGATGAATCGCAGACTAGTCTTCCCTTACACGTCCGGTGTTGTCTGTGAACTGTGAACGTGTCTACCTCAGGAACTAGACTACTGAGACTCCCACAGATGGCTGGCTCGGTTCTGACATGGCTAAGCATGTTACATTGGAGCCAATTCAGCTGAGAGTTGCACATATGTATGAAATTGTACAATAAAATGGAAATTTCAAAATTTAAACTATTTTGGTTCTTTCTATGGAAGTTCAAAATGTATTTGAATTTCCAGTTGTCAGATATGCAGATATATATCTCCCATATCATAGAATCTTATGGCACAAAAGGAGACCATTCGGCCCATTGAATCTGTGCCGGCTCTTTGAAAAGAGCCATTCAATCCCACTCCCCAGCTTTCTCCCCATAACCTCGCAAACCTATCCTCCCCAAATAAATGTCCACCTCTCTTTTAAAAGTTGCATTCCAGATTTGAACAACTTGCTGAGTGAAAAAAAATTCTCCTCACCTCCCTTCTGCTTCTTTTTGAAACTATTTAAAATCTGTGACCACGAGTCACTGATACACCCACCAGTGGAAACAGTTTTTCGCTGGTTACTCTATCGAATCCCCTCATAATCTTGAAAATCTCTATTAGGTCTCCTCGTTAACCTTCTCTGCTCCATATTGTGGAAGAAATCCTCTAGATTTTTCAAGCATGATCTTCCCACATAAATAAATCAATAATAATAATCCTTGCAATTGATATAGCCCTTTTCACGTCGTCTAGATGTCTCAAAGCACTGACCAAATTCACTGTAAATTGAATTGACTGCATATTTGTGGGGAAAAACTTGACTCCTATTAATCCTGCATTCTGAAACCCTCATAGTTAGGGTAAGTGGACCCAGCTGGAAGAACAACAGGTGGTGCTTGAATTCACAATGACAAACTACACAGTTTTAGCAGGTTAATCTCTTGCCCTACAATATGCACTCGAGGGACCCCAACTCTTGGCTTTTCTCAACGTGTGTCTAAACTCTCCGTATAGCTTGTCATTCTGAATGAACTTGATGGGCCTTTTTCGCTCCTTCCTGTGTGTGCCTGCCTGCCTGTCATATACATATATAGTACAGTATGTAGATCTACGTGTATATATATATACATAGTCCTGACAAATGACAAATTAAATTAAAAATTTTAAAATATTAAAGCATGTCTTTTGGATTATAATTATAATCCTTGCATTTGATATAGCATTTTTCACATAGCGCTTTAAAGTGCTCTGAGCTGCTGTCCGGTGTGGAGGGCGCTATATAAATCAAACTTGTTGTTTGCATCTTCTAGACACCTCAAAACGCACCACAGAATATACTGTAAAGTGATTTGACTGTATATACGTGGGTGAAACGCGTTAGCCAATTGCGCACAACAGTCATGGATTGAAATTAACTTTTTTTTTTGGAGGGATTATTATCAAGCGTGTGGCATAAGGAAAGATTTTGCCATGCCTGGAATCGAACCCAGATCTCTCACTTGGCGAATGCTCTAACCACTGAGCTACAGGACTGTATTATGACTTCATAACATATCCTATTTATGATTCTCATTTGAATATTCATATTTCAGGTGTCTTTCAGTGTACATTTGAAGTAGATGTACATTTCGACCTTCAAATTGATACCGACCTAACTGTTCAGCACCTTGGGATGTCCTCCCGACGTGAAAGGCACTCTATAAATATAAATTTGTTGTTTTGTTGTTGATGTGAATTTAAAAACCCTGATACTTAACATTTCAATATTTCAAAGACAATGTGAAAAAAATTGGCCCATGAAAAATAACTGGTGAAAAATACATTGAAAAAGTGAGAGCATCTTTAATTCCATACATGTGGATTCCCATGTGCTAGTGTCAGATATAGTGTTACAAATATAAAGTCAATTCACTTTACAGTATATTCTATGAAGCGCTTTGAGACATCTAGAAAATGTGAAAAGCGCGATATCAAATGCAACAATTATTATTGTTATAGTGATAGGTTTCTGCATGTGCCAGATGCCTATTGACCAAATTTACTGTCGCAAATTTTTTTTTGTGGTGTTTATTCATGACTATTGAAATAGTTGGCTGTAAATACAACTACTGTATTATTTTTCTGTGTTATCAGCTTGTCTGTGGCATTAAAAATAATCTTTTTGAAAGTTTTGGTGGCATGTAAGAAATAAACAAACTTGCATAAAACCCAAGTTTATTATTCGCCTAGATCAAAATCTGCTCATGTAGAAAGAATGCAGAAGCAAAACAGTGCTCTACATTATAGGCAATGAGACAAGAAGACTGATGTGTAAAATCAGTTTTATAATCATAAATAATCCTTGGATTTGGTAGAGAGCCTAATCATGTTGTTGAGACGTCTCAAAGCACTTCATACGATACTGTGAAGTGGATTGACTATATTTTTTCACGTTCTCCCGACATGAGGGCAAAACTGCCTTCTCTTTTCAACAACAAAATTACACTTATATAGCGCCTTTCACGTCAGGAGGACTTCCCAAGGTGCTGGACAGTCACTGCTTCAGACCCGATTCATGCCATGGCATCCTTAACGTCCACCTGAATAGGCATACATAGGACAGCATCTCTGAAAATGCAACATACTGCAGCACTGCACTGAGATGTCAGCTAGAATATGTGGGGCTTGAACCCACAACCTTCTGATTTAGATGTGAGCGGAATACTATTGTGCTAGGCTGACATTTCCATGAAAGACAAAGCACAAGTCCATGTTGCTGAGACTGGAGAAAGGTAGTTTGAAGAGTGAAGATGGTGGAACGAAAAATTGACAGATATCTCGGTGCTCTGCTTGAGAGGCTTAAGGAATCAATAAAGGAAGCATTCCAATCGTAGCTCTGATGAATGGAATAGGAAGCTTTCGGTGAGTTATAGTCCGTGCCCTGGCTGTGGTCTGCAGGATGGTGGCAAAGAGGGATTTAATGAAGAATGCCCATATTTCCAGAATATTGTACTCTCTTTCTCATTACAGCATCAAGTTACAGTATCAAGCTATTTTTAAAGTAGAGTTCAGTGACCTGATCTTGACCATCCTTTCTGGGAACCCATTCCAATTGTTAATTACTCTGTCTGACAGAATGGCAGAATTGAGCCAACCCTCTGTGGTGATCTTGTCTATTCAATTCCTGACTTAAATGCAGAACTCTGGACACTGCTGATGAAAGCCAAGCCTTCCTGGCTCTTCCGCAAGGTTTGCAGACCAGGCAAGGATTCTTCCAAATCCCTAATAGGTAGGGTGCCGCTGGCTGAACTAGCAGTGGAAAGCTTGACAGACAGTCAAGGTAATGATAATAATAATAATCCTTGCATTTGATATAGCACTTTTTACATCTTCTAGACCTTCTCACATCTTCTAAAAGCGAAATGCTGTAGCCAATTACGCACAGTATTGTCCCACAGTCATGGATTGAGTGACCAAATTATTATTGGTTTTCATTCAGCGGGTTGTTCGAATCTGGAATGCATTGCCTGAAAAGGTGGTGGAAGCCGATTCGATAACAACTTTTAAAAAGACAGGTAGACATTTATTTTGGGAGGACGGGGTTATGGGGGAAAGAGCCAGCACAGACTCGATGGGCCGAATGGCCTCCTTTTGTGCCATAAGATTCTATGTCTCACACTTTCGTATGTAGTCCTCAATTTGTTTGTTTATACCTGGCCAAAATACTACTTCTATGCTCTTCTCTTCACTCTTTCTATTCTCCAATGCCCTTAATGAACGTTCCAAAACAAACAAAAAAAATGTCTTAACTGTCTTGGAATTATTGTCCTATGCCCTTTATATATTATTCCTTTTTTCCCGAAATATTTCATTTTTATATTTCCTTGCTCACTTTATCTTTTTTGTTTGGTTCTGTTATTTCATTCTCAAGTCTTGTTTCTTTTGTGATTTCCATACCTAGATCTCCACTTCCCTTTTTAACTATTTATCCTCCTTGTTCCCATTTTGACATGTGGCCCTTAGTGAATCTACCACAGATAGGGTATTTCCTGTCTTGTATCTAAACTCCAAAATGTACCTTTGTAACAATATTCTCATTCTCTGTAACCCAGGTGGTATTTTGTTTAGTCCCTTTTGAAAAAATGCCTCTAGTGGTTTGTGATCATTTTTGATTATCACCTGTACTTTCTTTCCAAATACAGTACATATCGTTTAAATCATTCACATCCCAATACTACAGCTAAACACTTCTTCTATCTAAGCATAGTTTTTTTCTGTCTCTAATAGAGTCCTCAGTGCATAAGCTACAGTTTTTTCTTATTGAGTTAATGTCACTCCTAGCCCTGTTTTGCTTGCGTCTACAGATATTTTAACTGGCGCATGCACATCATAAAATTGCACCACTGGAGCTTTCGTTATTGCCTCTTTTATTTCCTGAAATGCTTTTTTTCCTGTTGTTTTTCCCATATTAACTCTTTTTTCTTTTATCAGCTCCCTTATTGGCTCCATTAGTTTTGTTACTTTGGGAATACACCTTGCTACCCAATTGACTGTTCCTGTGAGCCTTTTTGCTCCTTTTTTATATGTTGCTGGCATTTTTGTTATTGCTATTACCTTTTGCGGATCATCCTTTAACCCTTGTTATAGGGTGCAGGCCATCCAAAACTCTGCAGCCCGTGTACTATCCCGCACCCGCCTCCGTGACCACATAACCCCCACCCTCGCCCGTCTCCACTGGCTCCCCATCCTCCAGAGGATCGAGTTTAAGATCCTCGTCCTCACCTACAAGGCCTTACACGGCCTTGCCCCATCCTACCTAACCGATCTACTCTCCCCCTACACGCCCACCCGGACCCTCCGTTCAACAGGACTTGGCCTGCTCCAAGCCCCCCGCCTGAACCACCCCACCATCGGAGGCCGGGCCTTCAGTTTCTCCGCTCCCACCTTATGGAATGCCATCCCTCAATCCCTCCGTTTCGCCTCTTCCCTTTCCTCTTTCAAGGCCGGTTTGAAGACTTTCCTCTTCGATCGTGCCTTTTGTTCCACCCCAAACTCTTTTACCTCCCCTTCGTGTTTCACCCCTTCCCAAACACTCCACTCCCAGCTCGGGTCACACGCCTCTTGTTCAGCGCCTTGGGACGTCCTCCCGACGTGAAAGACGCTCTATAAATGTAAGT
Source organism: Hydrolagus colliei (assembly GCA_035084275.1). Taxonomy (NCBI): domain Eukaryota; kingdom Metazoa; phylum Chordata; class Chondrichthyes; order Chimaeriformes; family Chimaeridae; genus Hydrolagus; species Hydrolagus colliei. Next base: position 24,573,244 of record CM068744.1, on the reverse strand, counting down.
TGTTGTTGTTGTTGTTGTTGGGTAATTATATGTCCCAAATATTTTACTTTGGTTACTCCTATCCCGCATTGTTCCTTATTTAGCTTTACATTTTCTTCCTAGCATTTTTGTTTGTACCTTCTCCAACATTTCATTGTGTTCTTTCCATGCTTTGCCATATATAAAAATATTGCCAGTATACTTGATCACCCCCTGGTAATTCTTGCAATATTTGTGACAATTTTTTCTGAAACACCTCTTGTGCTGACCTGATCTCGAAGGGCATTCTTTGGAAGCAATATCTCCCATATTGTGTCAAATAATTCTAATCTTTGACAATTTGATTTGCCAACACCCCGAGGAACAATCGAATATCAAGAAGTATCTAGCTCCATGTTAGAAAGCATACACATCTTCTAAATTGGGAATTGCGTAATGTTGCCTTTTTACAGCCGTTTAACTATTGGTGCTCTTAACATAACCTTAATGATTTGTCTGGTTTCTCTATGATTACCACCACACTCACCCACTCAGTTTGTCTACCTTTTAAAACAATTATTTGGGCCCTTTTCCATTTGGTCCAATTTTCCTTTCAGTCTTTTTTCATTGCATCTGGTATTGAATGACTGGTGGTACCGTCTCTTCTAACCTTTCATTAATCCTCTCTTTCTGGTGATTTATTTATATTGTCCTCTATTTTCACATTTCCAAATCCTTTTACTGTTCCTATTTTTATTATACCTACGAATCCTAATCAAGTATCAGCTTTTATTTTCACAATGTAGAATTGTATTCTTTGAAAAATATGGGTTAATAAGGACAGCCAACACAGATTTGGCAAATCATGTCTAATAAACCTGCTAAGAGTTTTTTGATGGTAACAGAGAGGATGGATGAAGATAGTATAGTGCAGTTGATGTAGTTTATATGGATTTTCAAAAGGCATTGGATAAAATAATAATAATAATAATCCTTGCATTTGATATAGTGCTTTTCACATCTTCTGGACATCTCAAAAGTGCTTCACAGAATATACTGTAAAGTGAATTGACTGTGTATATTTGTGAGTGAAACACAGCAGCCAATTGTGCAAAGCAGTGTCCCACAAACTGTCTTGGATTGAAATGAGCAATTTTATTATTGTGGGGTTTTTTGAGTGACAGAGAGAGAGTGTATGTGAGAGAGTGAGAGATGGACAAGGAGAGAGATTGAGAGAGAGGGAGAAAGGGAGTGTGTGTGTGAGAGAGAGGGTATTAGTGGGACATCAGGACCTGGATGAGCATCATCCTGGCAAATAATAATCCCAAAGTCCTCTTTTCCACCACCCACCATCTCCTCCATGCATCTCCTCAGGCATCCTCAATCTTCACTTCAAATGGGAAGTGCGAGAAGGTCATGGACTTCTTCTCGTCCAAAATTGAAAATATCGCGGTAAATATCCACCAGGCAGCGTCATTCTCCTGCCTCTCATTGCCCACCACTACCACCCCCTTTCCATCCCCTTCACCCTCCCCGTCATCAGCTCCTACCTCAACCCCCTTCCTACACACCTTCTCCCCTGTCTCTCCTTCCTCCCTCTCACACACCATCACCTCAATGAAGCCCACTACCTGCTGCCTCGACCCCCTCCCCACCAACCTTCTGCTCACCCACCCAGCTCCCCGTCCTCTGCCCACTGCTGGCTGATATCATCAACCAGTCCCTCTCCAGAGGATCAGTCCCCGCCCCCCTCAAAACTGCTGCCCCTCACCCCACTCCTTAAAAAACCTTCCCTTGATCCCTCAAACTCTAACCACTACCGCCCTATCTCTAACCTGCCCTTCCTTTCCAAAGCACTCAAACGTATTGTTGCAAATCAACTCCGCGCCCACCTTTCCTCTCACTCCCTCTTTGAATCACTCTAGTCCGGTTTCCGCCCTGACCACAGTACTACGCTTGTGAAAGTCACAAACGACATCCTCTCTATCTGTGACCAGGGCTCACTCTGCCTCCTTATCCTCCTGGACCTGTCCACTGCGTTCGACCCAGTGGACCACGCCATCCTCCTACACCGCCTGTCCTCCGTCATCCACCTCAGTGGGACCGCACTCATCTGGTTCGAGTCCTACCTCACAAACTATCAGCAGTACATCTCCACAAATGACTTTTCCTCCTGCTCTCACCCGGTACCTGTAGGGTATCCCGGGGATCCATCCTTGGCCCCTCCTCTTCCTCATCTAGACGCTCCCTCTTTGGGATGACATCCGCAGACATGGGGCACACTTCCACATGTATGCTGATGACACCCAATTCAACTTTTCCACTTCACTTTGCGACCCCCCAGTCCCCTGATGTTCTGTCAGCCTGCCTGTCAGACCTCAGGAGCTGGATGAGTGCGAACTTCCTGCAGCTGAATTTCGACAAGACGGAGACCATACTCTTTGGCTCTCGTCAATGTCTCCATTCGCATGGCTCGTACCTCTTCCCATCTTCCCGGCCTTCCACAAAAACTCTTCGAACCTGTGCGCAACCTTGGCATCAAGTGCGACCCCCAACTGTCCTTCCTCCCCCACATCTGGTCCCTCACCAGCACTGCCTTCTACCACCTCCGATTGATCACCCATCTCTGGCAATACCTCACCCCCAAAGCCCATGATCCATGCCTTTGTCACCTCACGGCCGGACTATTGCAATGCCCTCCTCGCCGGTCTGCCCGCCAACACAATCCACAAAATCCAGCTAATTCAAAACTCTGCTGCCCACATACTCACCCACACCATGCTTCGCTCCCCCATTACCCCAGTCCTTGCCAGACTTCACTGGCTCCCTGTCCCTGAGAGGATCGACTTCAAGACCCTCACTGTTGTTTTCAAGTCCCTCCACTCCTCTGCACGCCCCTACATCTCTGATTTCCCCTCTCCCCAAACCAGCACCCGCTGCCTTCGCACTGGGTCTGGCCTCCTCCACGTCCCCCGAATCCTCCACTACGCCCCAAGGCTCTGGAACTCCTTTCCTCACTCCCTTTATCTCACCCGTTCGCTTCCCAGTTTCAGGTCACAGTTAAAGACCTTTCTCTTCGACCGTGCATTTGATCACCTTTTTACCCTTGCCCCTGGCTCTGTCCCGGATCTGCTACTGTGAAGCGCTCCAAGACGCCGTCCGGCATGGAGGGCACTATATAAATCAAAGTTGTTGTTGTTATTAGGCGCAAACTTCTTGCAGCTAATTGTCGACAAGACTGAAGCCATATTCCTTGGATCCCGTCAATGTCTTCTGTCCTGTGACTCTGACCTCTTCAACCGCCCCAGCCTATTCCTAAGACTCACTGAACCGGTGCACAACCTAGTTGTCAATTTCAATCCACATCTGTCCTTCCTTCCCCACATCCGGTCCCTGACCAGGATTTGCTTCCTCCACCTTCACCACATTACCTGCCTCCAAACACATCTTACGCCGGATGCAACTGAAACGCTTACAGTCGTTACCCACTGACTCGTATTTTGTACACATTTGTACTTTACAATAAAATCTCTGAACTACATTTGAAAAAAGAAACATAATTCAGTGTTCAGTGAGATAGAGTTGAAGAGCTGTGAGGTGCTCCCGGTGTGGAGGGTGCTATGTAAACGCAACTTCTTGTTGTTTGAGGTTTGACTTTTTGATTTGAAGATTGGCAGTTCTAAACCTGTGATTTCACGTAGAGTTAAAGTGTATGATTTGCACCTACTCCAGGAACATATGCCATTAGTAGCAATTTCAGATACACTTTACAAAGAGGGTTATTGTCTGCAAAAGACGCCCTGTCTGCTTGTCACTATGGATTTATTTTTAGTCAGCTAGGGTATACTGCATTGACCTGTGCAGAAACTCATGCTTAAGAGTTTCCAAACCAGACTGAGAGTTCCAGACACGCTTGCTGGAATAGTTCAAATAGGTTGATCAAACATTAGTTGGACAGAAACGCATTGGACCAAATGGAGTTGATAGTCACATGTTCTCTTTGTCAATGTTGTGGTTCCTTGTCCTCAGACTCTTAATTTGTTGTGCTATCCTACTTTATTGCTGATGCAATTTGATTCTGTTGTACTTTCAAAATATGGGAATGCTTTCACGATGTTTGTACCAGCTACAATTGTAATGATGTTGTTCCAAAATGTTAATGAAAGACACTGATGCAAATATTGTGGTCAAACTTATTTTTTAGAATAGCATTCAAGAGCATAATAAAACAGTTCTCTTTTCCAGTCCTCATTCTCACTTCCCAGCTGGTGCATAAAAGTATGTGACAAGAAGGGGTGAAATCACAGGCTCACTGACTTAATGCTGAATAGAATTTTCAACTTGACTGACCGTTCTGAAAATGAGGTCTCAGTACTGAATGCATAGGTCATAGTACAAGAGCTCAGGGTGTCAAAAGGTGGTGAGAATAATGGTTGTGGTCAAGATGAGGTTTTGAGCAATCTTTTGTTTCCACAAGCCAGTTGGTGAGCATGGTGCCTAGAGACATCAAAGCAATGTCCATACGCCGTTATCTTGCCTTGTTCTTTGCCTCCTGCTATGTAATGGGTCTTTCTAATGAAAACACTGGTAAAGGAATACTAGAACTGGCTGTAAGGAGGTTATAAATCCCACAGAGAATAGGAAAAAAAAGTATCTTCATAATGTGTATGAAACTAAACTAGTTTTATTACACTTAATGTTATCTTTTCCATATTTTCAATTGACTGCTAAGAACAAAATTAAAACTTGTACACCCCCTTTCACGTCAGGTCTTTACAGTCAGCACTCACTTCAGTCATTCACTTTATGGTCAGCTGATTCTTGTGGTATCCTGGCCACAAATCCGCCAAAGGAAGAAAAATTCACTTAATGATTGTTCGTGGGACACTGTTTTGCTCAAAATTGGCTACTGTGTTTGCTTACAAATACAAAATCATTACACTTTGCTGTAAATCCCACCGATAACGTCTGTGGTTCCCCTGGTATTGGAGGTCTGTAGAAAATCACAGATCTCATAGATATGTGGAGGAAGCAAACTTTGGTGCTCTTGCCTAGAAAATTATATTGGTCCTGCACTTCCACCATCTTGAAGACATAGTGTAGACACTGATTGATGGCACCAATTTATGCAAAGGAGGGAGTGGTAGGCTAATCCAGATATAATAATCCTTACATTTGATATAGTGTCTTATCATGTCTTAGACACATCTCCAAGCGCTTCACAGAATAGACTGTAAAGGGAATTGACTGTATATTTTGATATGTGAGTTCAATCAGTGCACTTCAGTGATCAATGGAAATACTGTACATGTGTCGAAGACTGGTATACAGTATTAACAAAGACTAGTCTAGACATGACTAATTCTTGCAAAGCTGTTTCTGTTTCTAAACATCTGCGATTAGGGCTCCAGCTCAATCTTCGCGGACCTGCCTTTGCTTGGTTCAACTCTTACCTCTCCCACTGTCTCCACTTTGGAGCCACTAACAGCTTCTCCTCCAGCCCTGCACTATTGCGTGTGGCATCCTCCAGGGTTCTGTCCTTGGCCCACTCCTTTTCAACATCTCCTTGCTCCCCCTTGTCATGGGGTCGATCCGCAGACATGGGGTCAACTTCCATATGTATGCGGATGACACAAAATCTGTCTTTCTGCCTCCATCCTAGATTCCAGGACCACTACTGTCCTGACAGACTGCCTGTCGGACATCAAGTCCTGGATGGGAGCTAACTTTCTACTGGTGAATGTTAACAAAACTGAGGCCATCCTGATTGGCTCGCATCAGAGCCTCCGCACCTCAGGCACTGGCAGCATCAGTCTCCAAGGATGCACACTCCACACGTCACCAAGCCAATCAGGAACCTAGAGGTCTTGTTCAGTCCTCAACAGTCTTTACTCCCCCACATGCAAGCCATGACCTCACATTTCCTCACATCTGCAACATTGCCCAACTGCCAATACCTCACTCCTTAGGCTGCTGAAATGCTCATTCATGCCTTTATCGTGTCCAGGTTCGATTATGCTAATGCTCTGCTTGTCACCCTTCCCAACTCCTCCATCTATAGGCTGCAGATCATCCAGAACTCTTCAGCCCATGTCCTCTCCCATACCAAGCTCCGCGATCCTATCATCCCCATTGTTGCTCGACTCCACTGGCTTCCCATCATTCAGAGGATTTAATTCAAGATCCTGGTCCTCACCTTTAAAGCCAGCCTTGGCCTTGCCCCACCCTCCCTCTATGACATCCTAACTTCCTACCAACCTGTCTGCAGCTACCACTCAGTTGGCTCCAGCCTGTTCAATGTCCCCCGCCCCACCATTGGTGGTTGAGCCTTCCACCATTCTGCCCCCAAACACTGGAATTCCATTGCACAATCCCTCCACCTTGCCCTCTCCCTAGCCTCCTTCACGTCTTGCCTCAAGACTCTCCTCAACCGTGCCATCAGTCATCACCCTTCCCCAATCACGACTCCAGTTCAGGTCTGAAGCACTGATTGTCCAGCGCCTTGGGATGTCACTGCCGCCATAAAAGGCACTATACCAATGTAATTTTGTTGTTGCTACTGGAATAAAGTCTTCACATATACTGGCATAGAGTCTCAGAATCTATCAATACCTCTCATAATTTAAAAGATCTGTATTAGTTCTCTCTTCAACCTTTCTATTTCTTTAATCTCTGCTTATATTGATTTATTCATTGACTCCTCTACACCCTCTCTGAAGCCCTTTTCCCAAATGGGGTGATCAAAACTGCACAGAAACCTCTAAATGCCATGTAGGACAAATTATAATCACATGAATTCTGAATATTGTAGTCTCCATTAACTGTCTGGATCAGTGGTGGATAATCTGTTTCTTTGAATAAATTTTCTTAATTGACTAGCTCTTGATTTATGCCATAAATATTCAATCCAGAAATACATGGAAACACACTACTGATCAACCACAGACTTACTTAGTCAAGTGTGTATGTTCGGAGGGCTGTTTCTTGATGGTGGTCCATAGGATGGCCAGCATTGATCTAGACTTATGTGGAATTGGATGTAAGGAAGGACAACTTTCCTAATTAAGTGGATCCCTTAGATATATTTTCCATTAGTCTCCATTAGGCAACAATATAACAAGTGTAGCATGTTCTATGTGGGAAGACATATCAAAGTGCTTCACAAAATCACCTTTGCCACCAAAACTATAGGGAAATAGCTGCTATATGGTTAGTTTGCTGTAGTACCATGGTATCAGTTCAACATGAACAAAACACCTGTGACTTGTTTCCAACCACGCTCAACATCAAGATAAAGATGGGTTGTGCAACTGCCAGCAATCTGAAAATAATTCAACAAACCGGCCTTTGTACTGTTTTCCGAGGGGGAAACGTAATCTTGATTCAACCAGAATAATGCACATTTTGCCAAATTTCAGAACTGATTTCCCCAATATTATTAATAATAATAATTGTTATTAATACGGGGAATATTATTATTCCCCAATATTATGCTAATTATTATTGGCAAGTTTTTCTTGCTTTGAATCATTCACAAAATGTTTGATAATATCTGCTAAGTTTTTCTTGTTCTCATGCATACCATTATTGCTGTGCCCAATTGGCTGCTGCATTTCTCCCACAAAATACAAACTCTCTAGTCTCTACACTTTACAACGAAGACGTGATAAGGCGCTATATCAAATGCAAGGATTGTTATTATCTCAGATTTTCAATTCCATTGATGAAGTTACTACATTTGGGATTTTTGACTACTCCTTGTCCCTTGTATTTGAAAGTATGTTTTTAAAACCTTAATATCAACGCATGTTGCACATGTGTGGCTCGATTTTTAAACAAATAAAAAAAATTGAGATGTCTTTGAACTTCAGCCTTATTGGGGCAGTCTTGAGCAGAGAAAGAAAAACAAGAGGAAGTTTAATGTCTAATAATAATAACCTGTAAATTTGGTAAAACACATTTCATGTCTCATAGCACATTACAGGATATACTTAAATATAGGAAATATATCTTAAGGCTTGAGGGAAAATGATAGGAATGAAAGAAAGAAAGGGAAACTCCAATTCCCCTTGTCCTCAGATGGTTACTTGTTTACTTAAGACATCTTCCCTATGTGAAAGGCACTCTATAAATGTAATTTTGTTGTTGTTATTGTAGCTGTTGTTTCAGTAACTTTGATTATCCCACCTTACAGCACTGCTGTCTTCCAAAAATGTCTATCCACATGTCCACCAATCTGCTTCCAGCTCCAATGGAGCATTGGATGCGGGACCGCTGTACCTTCAAACAAAATAAGGCCAATTGTGCACATATGAAAAGTTGTATGAGAGGTTATTATACACCCAATTTACCTACATATTGTAGCTGAACCATGGGCCTAGTATCTTCATATCTAACATCCTCATATCCACACCCAATTCCCCCCTCCTTCCTCCCTCTCCCTTTTTGTTGTTGGTCACAGGTGAGGTAGGGGTGGGTCAGGTTGATGAGAGATGAGGGTTGGGGATCCCAGAGTGCATTGCATTGGGGTGCTTATCTGACTTAACCAGCTAAAAGCCCATAGTTGGCTCCTGAGACCACTGACTGGAAAGCTTCTCACTTTTTGCCCAGCTGGGACTACCCTACTCATTATAACAACAGCAACAACAGCAACTTGCATTTATTCGGTGGTACTTTGTCGCTTTAAGTGTGCATGCGGCTACATCGAATCGCATGATTCAATGCAACCGCATGCTGTATCAAATGTAGTTTGGATTTATCGTCACAAGCTCACTTATCAGGAAGCATTGGAATCACGAGAAATGAAGTTCTTCCACCCGTGTGTCGACGGATCAAGATTACTTTTCCCGCAATCCAATGCAGCCAGTAAGTGTGGGAGCACTGGAGGGTAGAGGATGAGTTAGTAGATGAGTAATACAAGCAGTGCAAAGAAATCTAAGTAGATTTGATAGGAAAGTGAACACAACTTAAGCGAATATAGGACTTAGGCGATTATATCATTTAAGACAATAAAGATCTCATGCAGTGTTATGGTATGTTTAATATGCCCCTGAACAGGCAAACAGGTCCTTGGTTTAAATCACTTCACATCCGACCTGGGATGATTTTATCCGGCCCGTGAACACAGTCTTACTATAGTTCTAGACTTGGTCTGACCAGGAGAGAAACACAGCATCTTGTGGCACTGGTTAGCAGCTTATCCTGTCAATACTTTCAAAATGATGAGAGTCAGAGAGAGAAATACACACACACAAAGAGAAAGAGAGACAAATACAGAGAGAGATATTCATTTCATGAATGTTTTTGGAAATTGCTGTATGCAACACTGCTGCAGAGCATGCCTTCAAAACAACAGTCAATACACTTTTTAACAGTAATTACTGTCAACTGTTTAGATTTTTTAAAATAGAGTATTTAAAAACATAGCACTTTTATAGCGTTCATTCTTACCTTGAAAATTGTAGGTATAGTAACTCCGCTGATTGAGACATACGTATTGTTATAGTTCATGCAAAATGCTTGCTGTCACTCATTAATACCCTGCTTATATTGTAAGCACATTGCAGTGAGAAACTTGATGTTCTTTCTGGTTCCTTAATGGTCTGGGTTGAGTTGAGGTGAGTTCTGCTTATCTGCAACAAAATACAGTACATATTTAGAACTCTAATTTTGGGTGTCAGTTAATTGAGTCTCTTTAGTACATTTCAAAACTGTTCCTTTAAAAGTTAATCTGCCCATTGGATTGTTGTTGTTGTGAGTCTGAATTGATTTATTCTCTTACGCTCCCGAATTTGTATTAATAATAATCCTTGCATTTGATATAGTGCTTTTTACATATTCTAGATGTCTCAAAGCGCTTCACAGAATATACTGTAAAGTGTATTGAATTTGTGGGCGAAACAAGGCAGCCAAGTGTGCACAGCAGTGTCCTACAAACAGTCATGGATTGAAATGCCAATTTATTTTTGTTTGTTTTTCCAAGGGATTATTATTAGGCGTGTGGAGTAAGGAAACTTGCCTAAGGTTTTGCCCCTGCCTGGAACCGAACCCAGGTTTCTCACTTGCAAGACGAGTACTCTAACCACTGAGCTACAGGATTTGACTATTGAAACTGTGAATTAGTGCATAACTCAGGTTTCAAGCTGCTCACTCCCAATTTATGTGGTGCTTTTAGCAAAAATTACAACAATTTATTGATGAGGAGTAGAGTGTAAAAAGAGAGTGAAACTGTTTTAAATTCTTTCATGAAATTTGCAATACACAGCTGTTTTCAGATTTATTACTTTGCTTTCTGCATTATTGCCTATCTCAATACCACACAATAGCACAACTTTATTTCCTTAATGTGTAAGTACTGAAAGGTTTGGAAAGAATAGATAGTGAAAAATTATTCAAAACATTTCTTAAGTAACAACGGTGGCATAAACTCAGTATTGTCACATTAACACAGAGGCATCTAGAATAGACTCATCATCTCCTCTGTGAAGGCATAGGAAAGGAATTTCACCTCCCTGGTCAAACATGGACAAAAATGACATGTTGTTGCTCCATTACCTTGACCATCAGATGGCACAAATCTGTGTTTGGCTACAAATACAAATACACTCTCACTACACTTGACAACGCTGTGAAGTTCTCTATAATAATAATATAATAATATATATAATAACATATATAATATATATAATAATAATATAATAATCCTTGCATTGTTGTAGTGCATATAATTTGCACCTCTAAATGCTTCACACATATTTGCTGTCAAGTTTGTTGATTCTATTTGTGGGCAGCTGTCGATTTGCGCCATTGTTGTGGGCAAGGTAATGCCCACCATATTAAATGCAAGGATTATTATTCTGTCTGACAGCTGGCTTTTACACAGTTGTCAATTGGCCATTTTCACTTCAAATTCACTTCAAGTTACCTCCCTCGTTAAATGGAAGTAAATGTTTTGAAATTGCTGTAGAGTAAATGCCTAAGCTTATCAATCTCCTGCAGTGTGTTATGTCTGATGCTGTTCCATCCAGATATTGAAGTTACCCAATTACGCCAATGAACTGCCTGGGTCACAGTAACCTTCCCAGTTTGTTGCCTTTCACAAAAAGAAATGTTTGCTGTTCATCCTGTTTGCCTTGAACAAGTATTGAACAAAACAAATTTGTTTCTTATAAAGCGTTCTCTAATCCGACAAAGGTTACTATATAAATAAGTGCAAATTAATGATACTATATTCCCCCTCTCTTATCCCATGTTCTGTTGGCTACAAATATTTTTTGTCTGTGGATTAAAACTATTTTCTTCCCCCAAAATGGCATTAAATCATAGATAGCTGTCAAATTCCCCTTTGAAAGTTAATATGGATTCTGCCTCAATCACTGCTCCAAGCCGTATTCTAACCATTCTGTCTTTCTCCTAACTTCCCCATTAACTAGCTAGCTAACTGATAATGGATGGAGCTCAGACTACAAGTACAGTATCTAGGTTTATTCAGTTTATTACCTTATGCAGCCTTAACAAAAATAATATATTATTACAGGTACTACAGTATAATACTTCGATTAAATGTACTTAGGGTTTTCATTCTCAATTCTTTCTAAAAATTCTGGTTCTTTAGAATTGCAGCACATCTCCAATTCGCCATGCATATGTGGCAATTCCTTTGAAGACAATAAATCTTTTTGGGGGCTGTCATTATTGCCTATCTACCCCTTCTAACAGCTTTATCATATAACCTGACATAATCTTTCATGCTCTATTGTTTTTTTACCCCTTAGCTCAGTGGTTCCCAACCTCGGGTCCCGACCCAAATCAAGGTTGCGGGAGTCGTCAGTATGGTTGCGAAGGGTCATCAGAAATTTTTGGGGTTGCTTTTTTTAATGCTGAAAAGTGTCTGAGGTGACACCACCGACCAATTTATATGAAAGACCGAACTAGCGAGTTGCGCTGAGTCCACAAAAGAGAAGGAGGTCTGAAACAAAAACAGAAGTTGCTGGGAAATAATACACAGAAGGTCATGCAGCATCCATGGAGAAAGGAAAGTGAGTCAAAGATTCGGGTCCACGATCCTTCGTCAGAGTTTTCTGTTGTTGGGTCCACGACCCTTCAGCAGAGTTTTCCCAGCAACTTCTCTTTTTGTTTCAGATTTCCAGCATCTGTAGTATTTTGAAAAAGAAGGAAGTATCGTCTTGGCTAAGCTTTGCTTCAGTCGCAATGTTGCCCCCTAAGGGTCGGGAGGACATTTGGCTGAGACCTGGTGGCTAATTTGGGTCGCAGCAAAAAAACTGTTGGGAACCACTGCTTCTCATATTTTTGTTCACTGTTTTCTGTGAAGTTCCAAGTTGTGATTCAATAAATTATCTGCCATATATTCAGAATATTCTCTGCACAAATGTTATTATGTGTCATGACAGGTTAATTTTCCTATAATTTAATTGCTGAAATGCAAAATATGCTATCAATGGACATTCAATTGAAGTATAGTAATAAAAATAAATGATCACTCAATCCACAAATGTTTGCAATGCTTTTTCAATTGGCTGCTGTGTTTCTCCAACAAAATATGTCGATTCACTTTATAATATATTATGCAAAGCACTTTGAGACGGCTCTTTCAATCTTTCCTTTTTTTTACATAAAGTAATACTAGTAAGTACAGAAAAATATACTTGGTACCTGATATTGTAACTGCATTATTTTTCTCTAATATTCCATGTAGTTCAGATGGATGAGCCTAAGAAGGTCAAGGACTGAATAGACCAATGAGACTAGATAAACTGGGGTCAAATCTTGGCATGTCCATTCAGCCGTTGAACCTTCTTGTGGTCAATAACATTTTTTTCAAAGGAGATGACTGGTAATTATCTCTCTGGGTCTGTGATGTACTAGCTAGCTAGTTCTACTGTAATCCAAGTGTAGTTTGATACAAGATGGATAATTACTTATGTTGAGAAATTAAAATTAAACTTAAAATTATTAAAATTATTCCTGTTGTATAGGTCTGGTTTCTGTTTGAAATGCCTTCTTTTACAAATTCTGCAAACTAATTGCAAAAAACGTGCCTCGAGGTTTTAAAATAAGATACTAAATTCAGAAGGTTTAGTTTCAATCCCTTAAAGTTGCTAATTTAATTTATAACGTATAGCACCTAAAAATCAGCCAACATCATTATCTTTATAATTTGTTGGACAAAAATGGTAACTATGTACAGTAAAAGCATGGTTATCCGGCACCCAACCAACCAGAATGCTCAACCAACCGGTATCTCCCAATACAATTAACCATTCCAACAACCCGGATCTCATGCCGGAGTCATCCGATACACTTTCGGTAATTTACCAAATGCAATTTTGCTGAGTGTGCTGAAATGCTTTATTGTAAGTATCCATACAATATTCTGTTATTATTTAGTGTATTATTAATATGTTTTTAAATAAGTAAATTTTTTGTGCAGGATTTTCGGCAACTTGCTGCTCGAATATCCGGCATATTTGATTAATCGGTCAGGTCCCGAGGGTGCTGGACAACAAAGCTATTATTGTAGTAAGTGTAATAATCTTCTGCTATGTACAGTATATAATAATCTTTGCATTCGATATGGTGCCTTATCAATACTGTGAAGTGAATTGACTGTATGTTTTATGGGCGTAGCCACAGCAGCGTGGTTTGAGTGATCAATTTTAAAAAAAGGAATTATTACCCTTAGAAAAGTGTCCGAGGTGACACCACTAATTAAATAAGTAAGTTCCTACTTACTGCTAGGTAAACAGTGGTGCGTGGAGTAAGGAAACTTGCCCAACATTTCGTCCTGTCGTGAATCAAACCCAGGTCGCTCACTTCAAGGCAAGTGCTTTAACCACTAAATTACTGGACTTCTCAAGTATTTTAGTGTTGGAACAGCATTAGGATTATTGTCCACTGCTACGATCAAATTTGGAAGTATTGGTCATTTTCTAAACTCTATTTTGAAATTATTGTCATTGGTAATTATGCAGTAGGGTCCGTCGATATGGAAAATTTTCTGATTAGATATATCGATGGGCTCATATCGAGATATACCGAAATATCGATATTTTCAGTTTTTTCGTACTGCGCATGCGCACGCGCATTCGGAGTGCGCGCGCATCCCGGGTGCGCGCGCATTCGGGGCCTATCTTCTCAGGAGGTAAATATCTTTCTCTTTCTGTGTCTCTCACTCTCTCCATCTCTGTGTTTTTCTGTCTGTGTGTCTCTGTGTCTCTCTCCCTCTCTCCTCTCTCACATCACCCCCATCTCTATCTATCTGTATATTATCACATCCATCCCGTTTCTCCCCCCCCCCCCCCCCCCGCCGTCCCTCTCTCGCACCCCCCACCCCCGTCGTCTCTCTCCCCCACCACCCCCCCAGCCGTCTCTTTCTCCCTCCCCCCCCCCGCCGTCTCTCTCTCCCTCCCCCCCCAGCCGTCTTTCTCCCCCCCCCCCCCAGCCGTCTTTCTCCCCCCAGCTGTCTCTCTCCCCCTCCCCCCAGCCGTCTCTCTCCCCCTCTCCTCCCCCCCCAGCCGTCTCTCTCTCGCACCCCCCACCCCCGTCGTCTCTCTCCCCCTCTCCCCCCCCCAGCCGTCTCTCTCCCTCTCCCCCCAGCCGTCTCTCTCCCCCTCTCCTCTCCCCCTCTCCCCCCCCCCCCAGCCGTCTATCTCCCCCCCCCCCCCAGCCGTCTCTCTCCCCCTCCCCCCAGCAGTCTCTCTCCCCCTCCCCCCAGCCATCTCTCTCTCCCCCTCACCCCCCCACCCCCAGCCATCTCTCTCACACCCCCAGCCCTTGCATACCTGTATATTGTATTCGAGGACTGTGAATACAATATGGCGGCTTTGCACCTCGGTCTGTGCATTGTGTATAGAGATGAGCATTCTGGGTCTTGTAGTTCAGTGTGCTCGCATCCCGATTTTTTACCTCAATATATCGTTTTTTCGATATATCGATATTTTTGAAATGTCTATATCGGCATATCGATATGAAAATTATATCGGGTTTTATCGATATATCGCCGGACCCTATTATGCAGTAGCCTTTTTTTTGATCAGCGTGATGTTTGACATGTGTGGAAACCCATCACCATGCTTACACACCAGAGTACATAAACCAAACTGTGAGGACTGAGAGTTTCACAAATGCATGTACCTACACACGAAAATGTCACTGTATCTGGAATGCAATGCAAACTCTCGCCCTGGAGCGATGCACTCTACTTACCTAATTCCGGAGAGTATTAGACGCAGGTTGATAAGAGGAAAGCCTTGGGGAACCCACAATGTATGTTTGGGTACTGCTAGATTTTAACCAGCTATACCCCCATGGCTGGTTCAAGCCCTACGTCAGCATTCACTCAGAACTCACATAGTCTAAAACTGACACTCTATTGCAGTGTTGTAATATGCTTGATTGCTGGAGGTACGTCCTTAGGATCAGGTATTAAACAACCTTGATTTATATAGCGCCCTCTGCGCCGGACGGCGTCTCAGAGCGCTTCACAATAGCAGATCCCGGGACCGAGCCAGGGGCAGGGGTAGAAAGGTGACCAAAGGTGCGGTCGAAGAGAAAGGTCTTCAGCTGGGACCTGAAACTGAGAAAAGAGGGGGCGAGGCGAAGGTAGTGAGGAAGGGAATTCCAGATCCTCGGGGCATAGTGGCTGAAGGTACAGCCACCGAGGGTGGAGCGGAGGATTTTGGGGACATGGAGGAGGCCAGACCCAATAGAGCGAAGGCATCGGTAGCTGGTTTGAGGAGAGGGGAGGTCAGAGAGCTAGCAGAGGGTCAGAGGAGTGGAGGGATTTGAAAACAAGGGTGAGGATCTTGAGGTCAATCCTCTCAGGGATAGGGAGCCAGTGAAGTCTGGCAAGGATTGGGGTAATGGGGGAAAGAAGTTTGGTGCGGGTGAGAACGTGGGCAGCAGAGTTTTGGATGAGTTGGATTTTATGGATTGTGGTGGAGGGGAGACCAGCGAGGAGGACATTGGAATAGTCAAGCCGTGAGGTGACAAAGGCATGGACCAGGGTTTCAGCAGCTTTTGGGGTGAGGTATTGCCGGATCCATCGGAGGTGAAAGAAGGTGGTGCTGGTGAGGGACCGGATGTGGGGGAGGAAGGACAGTTGGGGGTCGAACCTGATGCCTAGGTTGCGCACAGATTCAGAGAGTTTTAGGGGTAGACCGGGAAGGTGGAGGAGGTGAGAGCCATATGAATGGAGACGTTGATGAGAGCCAAAGAGTATGGCCTCCATCTTGTCAACATTCAGCTGCAAGAAATTTGTGCTCATCCAGCTCCTGATGTCTGACAGGGATCAGGGAACTGCGGGTCACAAAGTGAAGTGGAGAAATAGAGTTGTGTGTCACCCGTGTACATGTGGAAGTGTGCCTGTGGATGACATTCCCAAGAGGGGGCATATAGATGAGGAAGGGGCCAAGAATGGATCCCTGGGGTACCCCACAGGTAACTGGGTAAGAGCGGGAGGAAAAGCTGTTTGTGGAGATGTACTGCTGGGGGTTTGTGAGGTAGGACGCAAATCAGGTTAGTGCGGTCCCACTGAGGTGGATGATGGAAGACAGGTGGTGTAGGAGGATGGCATGGTCGTCTGTGTCGAATGCCGCGGACAGGTCCAGGAGGATAAGGAGCCCTGGTCGCAGATAGAGAGGACGTCGTTTGTGACTTTCACAAGCGCAGTCTCTGTACTGTGGGCAGGGCAGAAACCAGACTGAAGGAGTTCGAAGAGGGAGTGGGAGGAGAGGCAGGTGTGGAGTTGGTTTGCAACAATGCGTTCCAGTGCTTTTGAAAGGAAGGCAACATTTGAAATAGGGCGGTAGTGGCTGGGTTTGAGGGATCTAGGGAGAGTTTTTTAAGGAGTGGGGTGATAGCAGCAGTTTTGAGGGGGGCAGGGACTGATCCTGTGGATCAGTCCAAACAAGGCCACTGCTGCCTATTTAGGTGGATATTAAAGATCCCATGACATTATTCAAGAACAGAAGGATGTTTCTTCCTAGTAAATGGTCCCCAAATGTTAAAAGAAATGTCATTCACTTCATGGCTGTTCGGAGAGACGTTTCTGTGTGCAAATTAACTGCTGCGTTCACCCACAAAATCCAAAGTCAATCCACTTTAAAGTATATCCTATGAAGCCTTTTGGCATGTCCTCCAGACTTGAAAAGCACTGAAACAAATGTAAGGATTATT
Source organism: Hydrolagus colliei (assembly GCA_035084275.1). Lineage (NCBI taxonomy): Eukaryota > Metazoa > Chordata > Chondrichthyes > Chimaeriformes > Chimaeridae > Hydrolagus > Hydrolagus colliei. The sequence goes on along the minus strand of CM068744.1, from coordinate 24,556,090 downwards.
GTCAGAATTCTAGCTTTCCATTGAAAGAGCCTTGGGACGTCTTCTTGACGTGAAAGGCTCTATAATTTTGTTGTTGTTGTTGAAAGCACTTTTTGGGAAACTTCCCATTATTTATCTGTCTAGAACCTCCCTACCTATTTGGGGCTTTGGCTTGCAGGATTGGCAGGAACTGAGTAGGAATAAAATCCTGCTTCCTGAGGTCTGTCTGCTCCTCAAAATCTTATGTATGAGCCAGCTAGTTGGTTTGTCATCAGACCTTGGAGTACAATGAACCCACTTGGCTCAGCAACCGGATTACTGAGACAGTCACAGAGGATTGACTTGAATATGATATTCCATTGCCAAGCACATCACATTAGCAGCTTAGTTTCAAGGAGACCCCACATAGATTTATCAAAAAAATACATTCTAGAAAAGTGAAAAGAGAAAATTAGAAATGTTAGTGGAAACATTACATTTCAAAGTAAAGAGAAGCAAAACAGAAACATATTTATATGGTACCTTTCGTGTAGGATGAACATCTTGAAGAACAAATACACATTCAGTAAGGAAGAGAAAGAAGAAAGGATGCAATAATATTACAGAGAATGGCAATCTGATTCACAGATTGTGTAGTTTGTTGGTGTATTTGGTAGTTACATTATGGCTTTATGTATGGCAATGTCACTTGAATTACAAATGAAGCATCACTACAGTAAAGTGGTAAACCTTGCTGTAGTGATGCAGTACTACATCTTGGGACGTCCTCCCGACGTGAAAGGCGCTTTATAAGTGTAATTTGTTGTTGTTGTTGTTGTTGTAGATGTTTCAATATATTGAAACCAGCAAGCAAAGAACCTAACATTGCAAAGCACTCTCTTTGTTGTAGAAAAATATATCCTGACCTTGGCATGTTGATTTTGTTGTTGCAGACATCTACAGTCTGGAAATTGTTAGGTGGGAAAAAAATCAAAGACTATTGGAGTTTGTTGTGGAAATCAAAGCAGAGACATGGAGAATTTAGTTTCATTGCTTATCTAGAAACAAAATACTTTGAGGTAGAAGGAACACAAGACTGAGAAAGTTGAAATGGAAGGCACAGAAACTCCTGAAAAACATACAGAATGACAGAGTGTACTGGAAACCACAACAATTTAAAAATAATATCAGTGGTTCATTAAGAGCAAATGGTGAGGGTGGTGAATGTATGGAATTCTTTACCCCAAAGGGCTGTTGATGCTCAGTCCATGAACATATTCAAGACTGAGTTAGATAGATTTCTCATTTGTAAAGGGATTAAGGAATATGGGGATAAGGCAGGTAGCTGGAGTAGAGTAGAATATCAGCCATGATTGAATGGTGGGGCAGGTTCAATGGGCCGAATGGCCTACTCCTGCTCCTATTTCTTATGTTCTTAAATGTCACAACTAGTTGTTGTTGTCGTTGTTGTTGCTGACAGAGGGCAGAGTTTCAGCATTATTCACTGCAGGAGAGATTAGAAGTAATTTCGGGTTTTGAATTCATTATCACAAGTGACTTTTGAGGCTGAATCAATGGAATTATTTGAAACAACAACTTGCATTTATATAGTGCCCTCCACACCACGTGGCGTCTCAGAGCACGATACATACTGTTTATAAAATAACCTTTGCATTTGATATGGCGCTTTTCATGTCTTCTAGACATCTCAAAGCGCTTCACTGAATATACTGTAAAGTGAATTGACTATTTATTTGTGGGCAAAATATTCAGGTGTTAAATCTAGGTTCATTGATAAAAAAAAAGATTCAACTTTATGAGCTAGAAATTGTGTAGAAAATAATTAGATTGGCTGAGTATGTATACAAATTAAAAAATGGCAACTGATTAACCTTCAAAGTCCACTTCCATGACAACTACACTTTGTTTCCTCAGATTTAGCTCATTATTAAATTCCCTTTATGGCATCCCTTTCATCCCTGAGAAGCAAACTCTTATGTGCCAGTATGTCAAAAGCCTTGTTATAATTCAAATATATGCTATTCATTGAGTTCAGGGACACTGCTGTGCGCAATTTGGCTGCCACGTTTCGCCCACTAATACAGTTACTTTTCCTACTATTCTTCATCCTGCCCTGATCCTTCCCACCCTGCTCTTGTCCTACCTGACTGTACAGCGCCTTGGGATGTCCTCTCGACGTGAAAGGCGCTATATAAATGTAAGTTTTGTTTGTTTGTTTGTTTCTGTTATCTGTCAGGTCTCTAATATCCTTATAAAACTTTGGGGAAGGTGACATACATATGTGTAACTCTCAATCTTGTTTGTTTGATTACTCGTAAGCATTGTGTCCTTGATTGACTCTGTCCTTGATTGGTTCCGGTCATACCTCTCACACCACCTTTGTCTCCTCCAACGGCTTTTCCTCCAGCCCTCGCACAGTCACATGCGGCATTCCCCAGGGCTCTGTCCTTGGCCCACCTTTGGATCTGAGCTGGTTTCAATGTGACACACTTGGCAATGGAATGTCAGAATCGATTGAATCCACTTTGGAGGTGTTGGCTGTCCAGTTCCTGAGCCAGGCAGATCTACAGTGCAGTACTCAAGTACATTACTGATGACAGACCAGCCAGGCAAGCTCATCAGCAGGATTTAAAGGGCAGACCAATCACTGAGGGCAGGGCTTCTTTCCACTCAGTTCCTGGTCTCTCTGCAAGTCAAAGCCTTAATGGTCCTAACCGAACAAGCAAAAACAATAAAAGGCGCTGGATCAGGGGGAATCTTGCCAGACAGTATTCTGTATTGCAAGCTATGGATTTGATCTGAATAAAATCCAGTAATACCCAAGATACATTCTGGATCCCTGGTTCTTGACAACCTGTGCTTTATATTCTCTGGAATTAAGCAATCAGACTAAGTCTTCCAGGGAGACAGTGCTCAAACCATGACATACATATGTGTAACTCTCAATCTTGTTTGTTTGATTACTCGTAAGCATTGTGTCCTTGATTGACTCTGTCCTTGATTGGTTCCGGTCATAACCTCTCACACCACCTTGACTTTGTCTCCTCCAACGGCTTTTCCTCCAGCCCTTGCACAGTCACATGTGGTGTTCCCCAAGGCTCTGTCCTTGGCCCCCTGCTCTACACCCTCTACATGCTCCCCCTCGGTGACATCATCTGCAGACATGGGGTAAATTTCCACATGTATGCGGATGACACCCAACTCTACCTTTCCACTTCCATCCTTGACTCCAGGACTACTGGCATTCTGACTGCGTGTCTGTCCAACATTGAGTCCTGGACGAGGGACAACTTCCTCCAACTAAACGTCAACAAGACGGAGGCCCCCCTGATTGGCTCACGTCAACGCCTCCGCACCTCAGGAGCTGGCAACATCAGCATTCAAGGCTGCACTCTCCACCTCTCAAAGCCAATCAGGAATCTGGGTGTCTTATTCGACCCCGAACTATCCTTCCTCCCCTAAATCCGAGCCATGACCGGTACAGCCTTCCACTACCTCTGCGACATTGCTTGACTCTGCCACTACCTCACCCACTAAGCTGCTGAAACACTCATCCACGCTTTCATCACATCTAGGCTCGACTATGGGAACTCTCTCCTTGTTGGCCTTCCCAACTCCGCTCTTCACAAGCTGCAGATTATTAGAACTCTGCAGCTCGTGTACTCTCCTTCACTAGGCTCCGCGACCACATCACTTCCATCCTCGCCCGTCACCACTGGCTCCCCATCTCCCAGAGTGTTGAATTCAAGATCCTCTTCTTCAATTTCAAGGCCATTCGCGGCCTTGCCCCCGCCTATCTCTCCAACCTACTGTCTCCCTAACAGCCTGCCTGTCCCCTCCATTCAGCCTCTCTGCTCCCACATTCTGGAATTCCATCCCGCAATCCCTTCGCCTCGCTTCCTCTCTTTCCTCCTTTAATACCTTCCTCTTTGACCGTGATTTCTACTCCCCTTCAAACTCTCCCCCCTCCTACTCTCCTTCCCCCTACCCCGAGCCCCCCACACCTGTTCGGGTCCCGACCTAACTGTTCAGTGCCTTGGAACGTCCTCCTGACGTGAAAGGCGCTCTATAAATGTAATTTTTTTGTTGTTGTGGGTTTCCCAGGTGTCACATGTGACACTGACCCCGAAAAATCCCGTCTAAAATTTAATTTCTCTGAACAATTCCCCTACAAAAGCCTTGTTGAATCCTTCTCATTATTCCATATATTATTTGCTGATTCTTTATTCCTTCCTTCCTCATATTGTACCCAGAACAGGTGTCAGACTGTTGCTTGTAGATCTCAAGGTTATTTCTACTCCTTGTATTATAAATAGACAGAGAAGCTCTATTCTCCAATTCTTAGGCACCACTATCTGCCACCCAAACAGGCTATCTGGCCTCAATACCTTAGTATGGCCAAATTTCTATCATATTTTAGAGCAATACTGTACTTCAAAAAAAAAAGTTAACTTGTGCAAATGATAACTTGTTCCAGAAACAGAAGGAAGTAAGGCTGACAGATAACCCTGATGTTGTGATCTACTTCTGAAGAGTTGTATTGCTTTCGTTTTGTACTCTATGCCCCTACGCTCTGGAACTCCATCCCACAGTCCCTTCGCCTTGCTTCCTCCCTTGCGTCCTTGAAGACCGGTCTCAAAACCCCACTTTTTGATCATGCCTTTCTAACGCCCTCCCATTTCTCTCCCACCCCTCCCCCCTACTCTGCCCCTCCCCCATGCTCGGATCCTGACCCGACTGTTCAGCGTCTTGGTACGTCTTCCCGACGTAAAGGATGCTCTATGAAGGCAATTTTGTTATATATAACCTAGAATAATATTTATTGTTTTTCATAACCCTTTCCATTAAAATTTACAGTTTTAAAGATTCGTATACCTGCACTCCTAAACTACTTTGCTCCTTTGTCCAGCATCTTACGACGTCCTCCTGATGTGAAAGGCGCTATACAAGTGTAATTTTGTTGTTGTTATTGTTGTTTGTTACTTGTAAGATACTGAATTTATATCTTTTTTTAAACTGAGAAATTCCTTTGAGAAATAATCCAGAATTAGACCACAAATGTATTTTTATGCCCTCAAGCTGTGTCGCATTTCCCTGTCAGTGGTGGCCATTGTTTTTTAGAATGTCTTTATTCACCACCACATTCCTATTCAGTATTTGTATTAAATCAGCAGCCCTGGCTCCCTCTGCAAACAGGAACACACAGGGAGAATTACTACTTGATTCAGCTGACCAGCATCTGGCTCAGTTTTCAGGATCAGGAGGAGAGAAAACTGCAAAAAAAAAATATTCTTTAATGCTAAATTGAATATGGTGGTCGATTTGATCCTTTTTGTGTGTGTTCTTAAATTGACTTCATTCAGACTTAAGAGAGTACCAGCTACCAACTCTCAAAATGACAAGGAAATCTGTGACTCACTTGTCTAGAAGTGCAGTAGGTTCTGGAGTCCTGATAAGACAGGCCATTGAAGGTCACAACAATTGTGTGAAAAATATTGCCCGTCTAATAGTAGAAATTTAGTGTCAGTTATATACTAGACAATCTGATGTTTAATGAGGGTGGTGGCTGAGAGGTGCTTAATATGTAAGGATTGGGTAACTTTAGACAGTTTGCAGAAGAAACTTGTTCTGAGTCTCTCTGAGCCAGAATTTGACTCAGCCAACAGAAGGTGATATCTTGAACCCATCAAAAGCTTGAACCCACCACCTTCTGACTCTCAGAGATGCCTAAAGTGTGCTTGAAGCCAAAAGTGTGTTTGAAATCACAGTTTAGGCTGGCACTCCAAAACAGTGATAGTGGAGCACTGCATTATTGAAGGTGCCATCCCTTCAATAATGCAGAGCCCATAACCAGGGCTCCCTCTGCCTCCTCGTCCTCCTCGACCTATCCGCTGCCTTCGATACCATGGACTACGATATCCTCCTCCACCGCCTCTCCTCCCTCTTCAACCTGCAAGGATCTGTCCTCGAATGGTTCCGATCCTATCTCTCCCACCACCTTCACTTCATCTCTTCCAATGACTTCTCCTCCAGCCTCTGCACAGTCACATGCGGCGTTCCCCAGGGCTCTGTCCTTGGCCTCCTGCTCTTCACCCTCTACACTCTCCCCCTGGGCGACATCATCTGTAGAAATGGGGTAAAATTTCCACATGTACGTGGATGACACCCAACTCTACTTATCCACATCAACCCTCGATTCCAAGACCACTGGCGTTCTGACTGCATGTCTGTCCGACATCGAGTCCTGGACGATGGGGAAATTTCCTACAACTCAACATCAATAAGACGGAAGCCCCCCTAATTGGCTCACATAAGTGCCTCCGCACCTCAGGTGCTGACAACATCAGCGTTCAAGGCTGCTCTCTCCACCCCTTGAAGCCAATCAGGAATCTGGGCTTCTTGTTCGACCCCGAGCCATCCTTCCTCCCCCACATCCGCTCCATGACCGGCGTAGCCTTCCATCACCTGTGCAATATTGCCAGACTCCGCCACTTTCTCAACCCCCACATCGCCGAAACCCTCGTCCATGCCTTTATCAGTTCCAGGCTCGACTACGGGAATTCTCTCCTTATCGGCCTCCCCAGCTCCTCCCTTCACAGGCTGCAGATCATTCAGAACTCTGCAACTTGTGTACTCTCCCATACCAATCTTCGTGACCACATCACTCCCACCCTCGCCCATTTCCACTGGCTCCCGTCACCCAGACGATCGAATTCAAGATCCTTGTCTTCACTTTCAAGGCCATTCACGGCCTTGCCCCTGCCTATCTCTCTGACCTACTGTCTCCCTATCAGCCTGCCCACTCTCTCCGTTCAGCAGACTCAGGCCTGCTCCGCGTCCACCGCCCAACCATCGGCGGCCGGGCTTTCAGCCTCTCTGCTCCCACACTGTGGAATTCCATCCCGCAGTCCCTCCGCCTTGCTTCCTCCCTTTCCTCCTTCAAGGCTGGTTTCAAGACCTTCCTCTTCGACCGAGCCTTTGGCTACCCCACTAGCTCTTCCCCCTCTCCCACTCTCCTTTCCCTTCCCCCTTCTTCGATCCTCCCCCTCCCCCTACTCCCCCCCGCTCGGATCCTGACCAGACTGTTCAGCGCTTTGGGACGTCATCCCAACGTGAAAGGTGCCATATAAGTGCAATTTTATTGTTGTTGTTGTTGTATACGTCTACTCCTTTAAGAGTACTCAACCATCTTTTCCCACACCCTAGCTGCACCTTTCTCTATAGACTTACCTGTTTGTTTTTGCTTGTTGTCAGCAACAGCTGAGTTCTGTTGCTTCCATGTTGCAAAAACAAATGCCTCTAAAGTGCCACGCCCAAATTCAATTTGTTTGCTCCAGCCTTTCATGTTTGTGTGGGTTTCCAACATGTTTCACAGTTCTTACTTAAATGACTTAGCGTATTGCCAGATTTTTCGATGAAAATTTATATAAGTTGCAGGAAATCCTTACTCATTGCAAGTCTTGAATGATGGTTATTAATTGATCACAGGCTTTGAAATTTTCACATAATGGCTTTGCAGACAATTTTGAAGAGAAACCAGTTTTATATACATGTATGTGCTCGAACAAAATCACCAAGACATAGTGGTAACCAATTTGTAAGATCAATCATTCGTTTAAGTCCTAAATCATCCTGTTGTTTCTCTTACTACTCTTGCTTGTATAATGCTGTCACAGGTAGTGACTTTTTCATCAAATACAACAACAATAGAATGACATTTGTATAGTGCCTTTCACATCAGGAGGATGTCTCAAGGCACTGGACAGTTACTGCTTCAGAACCGAGCTGAGGATGGGGAGGGGGAGGCAAGAGGGGGATTAGGAGTTGCCGATGGGGCCATCGAAGAGGAAAGTCTTGAGGCGAGACTTCAAGGAGGCCAGGGGCGAGGCGGAAGGTCGGCCGGATGGAGTTCCAGAGGTTGGGGGCAGAGTTGAAGGCTCGCCTGCCAATGGTGGGGCGGGTGAGTTGGGAGACATGGAGCAGCCTAGAGCCTGCTGAGCAGAGGGGGCGAGCAGGTTGGTGAGGGGATAGGAGGTCATGGATGTAGGGTGGGACAAGGTTATGGAGGGCTTTAAATGTGAGGTCCAGCATCTTGAATTGGATCCTCTGGATGATGGGGAGCCAATGGAGTCAGGTGAGGATGGGGGAGATGGGGTCACGGAGTTTGGAATGGTAAAGGTCACTGGCCGCAGTTCTGGAGTATTTGCAGCCCGTGGAGGGAGGAATTGGGAAGGCCGACCAGCAGGGCATTGCATAATTGAGCCGGGATGTAATGAAGGCGTGGATGAGAGTTTCAGCGGCTTTGGGGGTGAGGTATTGATGGAGTCGGGCAATGTTGCGGAGGTGGGGAAAGGCAGACTGAGTATATAGTGTATTAACTATAGTGTATTTCTATCCGTTGCTGAACAATATCAAAAAAAGTTGATAATATCACCATGAATTTAAAAAAAACACCTCTAGATTGCATGTTACTTGATAATATTCTGCTGCAGATATAGTAGTGATCCAAATTCAATATAAAATCTGTAGTAACCTACACATCAAACATATCACATGATATCCACTCAGTCATGTTCACCTCACTAAACCTGATCATTTTGACACATCATCTTTTACCAGAGATAGGAATTGGCATGGTTACTGCTGGGGCAATATGGATATCTCACAAAGGTTGCCTTTCATTCTACTATAAGAAAGATCAATCAGCTAATAGTGTATGGCAAGACTGAGCTATGAAAACACAGTCTGCTTTCATTTGCTCCAAGTCATGTTGTAAGCTGTGTGAACAGCTGGCAACGTTGGGATGAAATCTTCTCTCCTAACTTAGTTTCAGTCATTCTCTCATCTCTGGTTTCAAAGTACAGTATTTATAAATCAGATATAGTACAGCACTACAGCAATAAAGGTATTACATAGTCCCCTGCAACTACTCCAAATATATATTTAACATTGTACAGTAGAAGCCCGTTTATCCGTGACTCGATGAACCGGCACTTCCGTATAACTGGCACACCCAAAAAAAGTCCCCATTCGATAAACCGGAACTTATCCGGAACAATAGTGGTGGAGCATTTGTAAATGCATAAATAATAACACAATAACAGAATACTGTATTGGTGCTTATTGTTAAAATTACTCTCTTGCACTTCTCATCTTTGCTGGTAGATGCTGCGCTTGAAGCCGTGATGCTGCGGTTGAGGTTTATAGTCTAGCCATTCTTTTTAAAATGTAGCACACCAAGTGGGTGAAAAAAATGGAGCGCGACTTTAAAGGCTTACTAGCGGCAAGCCAATAAAGCTAGCCGATAACCCAGATTGTCGAGCAGGTGCAGTATTTTCGTTTGCTGCTAGTAGAGTCCAGGACTATCGGTTTGCCGCTAGTAAAGTCGTGCGATTTTAAAATCGCGTTGCCGTTTTTTTCACCCGCTTGGCATCCTCCATTTATAAAAGAATCACCTCAATCAGTAAAGGTGAGAAGCGCAAGAGAGTAGTTTTAACAATAAGTACCAATACAATATTCTGTTATTATCTGTTATTATTTAGTCTGGTGTTTATGGTGTGTGTTAAAAGAACTTTAAGTTTTTTTGTCTTGGGTTTTCGGCTGTGGGCCGCCCGAATATCTGGCAGGCGCTTTAACCGGCATTGACTAAATGGTTGTTTTAAAAGGGGTTCAGGAGCAGAGAGACCTGAGGGTTCACATACACAGGTCTTGGAAGTGGCAGGACAGCTATTGAAAAAACATATGTGATCTTTGGCTTTATAGAGGCATAGAGTACAAAAACAAGGAAGTTCTGTTAAACCTTTACAAGTCAATGGTTAGGTCTCAATTGGAGTATTATGTCTAATTCTGGGCAGTTCACTTTAAGAAGGATATCAAGACATTGGAGTGGGTATAGAGAAGATTTACCTGAAATGCTAGTAGGAATTAAGGATTTTAGTTATGTGAAGAGATTCTAATGCTCTCAAAGGCAAGCTATGCCTTGTTAGCTGGTTAAACTCCAAAAATATACCAAGAGGACCCCAAGCCTTGGGTTTTCCAATGTGCACCTAATCATCCCCAGAATTAGATAAACAGGGTTTCAAGGAGAGTGCACATGCCATTTCAGATGCAGGAAAATTTCTATAGGTGGCATATATATGTGGAAGTCTGATCTGTCTAAGCATGGTGATGGATTTCCACACATGTCAGGCATGCGGCCAATGAGGAGAAATGAGAGAAGTAAAACATTTGAACTAATAATCTTACATTTCGACATGCCAAACTGCTTGACAGAATATATTGTAAAATGGTGCGACTGTGTGCAAACAGGAGAGCCAAGTTGTGTGCAGGAGTTGTTGAATTGGAGAAACTCCTTTCTCTTTTTGTACAGTTTCATGGGATCTTTCACGTTGACCTGAACAGGGAGATGGGACCTTGGTTTATAACATCTCATCAGAAGGATGGCACCTCCCAAAATGTAACACAGCAGCTGCAGAACTGCATAGGAGTGTTATCTTAGACATTAGTTAGTGCTTCCAGAAGGGGAGAATATTAAGAAATAAATTTATATTTTTTTTAAATCAGAGAAACAACTTTCATAGGCTTAGTCCTAACTATTCAATATATAAATTTTAAACAAATTGGTTGCTGTGCAGTTGTAATTAATGAAAATAAAATTGCAAATTACATTTTAATTTTTAAAAGTAAATTAGCATTTTTTTTAGAAGCTCACAGCAACAATTTTCTAAACTAATAATAATCCTTGCATTTGATATAGAGCCTCATCAACTCTTCTAGACGTCTCAAACTGCTTCACAGAATATACTGTGAAGTGAATTAACTGTATTTTGTGGGTGAAAGCGGCAACCAATTGCACACAGCAGTGTCCCACAAAGTAGTGGTATGAGTGAACAATTTCCACTTATAGTATACAAGAGCCTCAGCAACTCTTCTAGACGTCTCAAACTGCTTCACAGAATATACAGAAATTTCCAATAACGTAGCTGGAATTACCCCTTATGAAATCTCTTTCTTTCCTTCTTAGAAGATATAAAAACACTGAGGAGTGAATGGTATATAATTATGTGCAGATTCAATGTGCAGGCACATGGTTCCATGCCTTTGTCACCTCTCGGCTGGATTATTCCAATGCCCTCCTCGCCAGTCTCCCCTCCACCACAATCCATCAAATCCAACTCATTCAAAACTCTCCTACCCACATTCTCACCCACACCAAACGTTGCTGCCCCATTACCACAGTCCCTGCTAGACTTCACTGGTACCCTGTCCCAGAGAGGATCGAGTTCAAGATCCTCCCCCTTGTTTTCAAATCCCTCCACACCTCTGCACCCCACTACCTCTCTGACTTCTCTCCTCAAACCAGCACCCGTTGCCTTCCCTCCACCGGGTCTGGCCTCCTCCTTGTCCCCTGAATCCACCGCTCCATCGGCGGCTGTGCCTTCACCCACTACGCCCTGAGCTTCTGGAACTCCCTTGCTCACTCCCTTTTCCTCTCTTCCCAGTTTCAGGTCTCAGCTAAAGACCTTTCTCTTCGACCATTCCTTTGGTCACCCCCTGCCCCTGCCTCGGGCCCAGGATCCATTATTGTAAAGCGCTCTGAGATGCCGTTTTGAATGAGTTCTTTATTCTTGGTGGCCTTTTGCATTCGCCCATTTTGTATTTTCTTCCACATCATAGAATCATAGAATTTGACAGCACAAAAGGATGCCATTTGGCCTATCTAGTCTGTGCCGGCTCTTTGAAAAGAGCAACTCAATCCCGCTCTCCAGATCGCCCCCCAAAACCTAACAGACCTGTTCTCCCTAAATAAAGATCTAATTCTCTTTTAAAAGCTGTTATCGAATCAGCCTCCACCACCTTTTCAGGCAATGCATTCCAGATTCAAACAACCCGCTGCGTGAAAAAAATTCTCCTCAGCTCCCCTCTGCTTCGTTTTGAAACTATTTTAAATCTGTGATCACGAGTTACAGATTCGCCCACCGTGGAAACAGTTTTTCCTTATTCACGCTGTCGAATCCTCTCCTGATTTTATAAACCTCTATTAGGTCTCCTCTCAACCTTCTCTGTTCTAAAGAGAATAAATCTAGCCTATCTAGCTTTTCCTCATAACTGAAGTCCCTCAATCCTGGTACCATTCTAGTAAACCTTCTTTGCACCTTTTCCAATGCCTTAACATCCTTTCTATAGTGTGGTGACAGTACTCCAGCTGAGGCCTAACCAAAGTTTTATAGAGGTTAGTCAGCACTTCCTGACTTTTGTACTCTATACCTCTATTTATAAAGCCTAGTATCCCATTTTGCCTTCTTAACGGCTTTGTCTACCTGTCCTGCCACCTTCAAAGAGTCACTAACACAAATCCCCAATTCTCTCTGTTCCCTCACACCCCTTAAAATTGTACTATCTAGCCTATATTACCTCCCCTCATTTCTTCTCCCAAAATGTATCACCTCACACTTCTCTGCATTAAACTTCATCTGCCATGTGTCTGCCCACTTTGCCATTTTATCTATGTCTTCTTGCAGATGGTTACTATCCTCCTCACTATTTACTATTCTCCCTAACTTAGTATCACCTGCAAACTTGGAAACTGTGCTCCCTACATCCAAGTCCAGATCATTAATATATATTAAAAAGAACAGTGGTCCGAAAACTGATCCCTGGGGGACGCCGCTGCACACTACCCTACAGTCTGAAAAACAGCCGCTCACCACAACTCTCTGCTTTCTGTCTTGTAGCCAGTTGTGGATCCATGCTGCCAATGTCCCTTTAACGCCGTGGGCCTCTACTTTCCTAATAAGCCTCTCATGCGGCACTTTGTCAAATACCTTTTGAAAATCTGTGTAAACCACATCAACTGTGCTACCCTCATCCACCCATTCCGTTACCTCATCGAAAAATTCTTTCAGATTTTTAAGGCAAGATTTCCCTTTAACAAATCCATGCTGGCTGATCTTTATTGCATCTCTAATAATGTGAGATAATTCACTCCTCTGAAGATGAAGTATCTTATTCTTTATCAACCACATCAGAACAGAAGAATAGTGGAAAATTCCTGCATCACTTAGCTTGAGGTGAATTGTTAGTTGTTTTAGTTGAAGAACAACGTAACTTTACAGCTTGGATGATAGATATGAGTTTATATGAATCCTCAGTACTTCTTTAGTTCTTTCAATGTTTTGGGACACAAATTCGTATGGTCTGTACTAGGGTCCGGCGATATATCGCTAAAACCCGATATAATCTTCATATCGATACGCCAATACAGGCATTTCAAAAATATCAATATATCGAAAAATCGATATATCGAGGAAAAAATCAGAATGCGCGCACACTGAACTACAAGACCCAGAATGCTCATCTCTATACACAACGCACAGACCGAGGTGCAAAGCTGCCATATTGTATTCATAGTCCTGCAATACAATATACAGGTATGCAAGGGGTGAGGGGAGAGAGATGGCTGGGTGTGGGGGGAGGGGAGGGGGAGAGAGACGGCTGGGGGGGAGGGGGAAAGAGACGGCTAGGTGGGGTGGGGTGGAGAGAGGGACGATGGCGAGGGTGGGGAGGAGAGACGGGGTGGATGTGATAATGTACAGATAGATAGAGATGGGGGGGATGTGAGAGAGGAGAGAGACAAAGAGACACAGACAGAAACACACAGAGATGGAGAGAGTGAGTGTGAGAGACACAGAGAGAGAAAGATATTTACCTCCTGAGGAGATAGACCCGGAATGGGCGCCCCGAATGCGCGTGCACATGCGCAGTACGAAAAACCTGAAAATATCGATATTTTGGTATATCTCGATATGAGCCCATCGATATATCTAAATCGGAAAATTTCCATATTGACAGACCCTAGTCTGTACATATCTTTCCCATTCCACTTAGCAATATTAATAAACTCCTTGTCCATTGTAGAAAGGCAGTTTCTTTAGATTGTTCAAGTGAAGTCAAATGTGTGTTCTGTCAATTCTGAATACAGTTGCCACTGTGATCATTACCTCACAAAAATGTAGCAGTAATTGTCAAGCGCCTTGGGACGTCCTCCTGACGTGAAAGGCGCTATCCAAGTGTAATTTTGTTGATGTTGTTGATTTACTCCAAAAAATAACTATTGTGAAATTTGGCTCAGGTTTAGGAATATTGTTTGAATCTCTTTTCACATAGTTTAAATGTAAACAATTTGAATGGATCACACAGAAGTTTGGAACTCAAGATATTGAACTCAACCTGTTGGTCACAAGATATTGTTACTATTTGAGATTTTGCAGTAGGGATTTTGATAACAATATTGTACCTATAAATTCAGAAGCTGAAATTAAAATTCAGAAGAACGAAAGAAACCTGGGATTAGCCCAGGTTATGTCCTTCTCCCCAGTTTCTGATACAATGCCATGCCTTTGGCATGTACCAAATTATGGCATGGTATAATTCACAAACACCATTTGAAAATCTATAATGCATTATTCATGGTGATGGTATGATTATTCTAGCACAGGTTTTCAAACCTGAAAGCAGGTATTGATCTGTGACTGTCAATTCAGACACCAATTGTGATCACTGTATTTATGAGTGTGCCTTTTTTTCTATCTCAAATTCTGGTTCAAATGAATGTTCTGATTATCTATAACTCATGGTTTGTTGTGCAGTACACTCAATTAGGTTATTGCAATACAAGGGAAAAAGGTTTTCTCGGGTCAGGGTGCCCTGTCAATGAGCCAGATTTTTTTAATACTTGTTTGACAGTATGCTGACACACAATGTAGATCTGCTTCAATCCGCTGAGGCTTGATTGCACAGAAGCTGTAGTTTACACTTATTTTCTACACTTGACTTTACAATGCATTAATGTACCATACTGTCAATTGGGTCAAAAATAAATATGGACGTGATGTAATGGATCAGTTCTGCATCACTTGCTGGCTTTAGGTTTTGTATATGTACTCAGTAAGAACAACCTTCACCATTGTTAGGGAATATCTGTGAATTGCCAGGGTACTATGTTCAATTTTTTAAAATCTCAAAACATGTAACAATCCTGTGTGATTAAATAAATATTCTGAAGAATGAGACTCATTTATTTCATACCTCCCACATCAATCATGGTGCATTTCCCAAGTGGACAAGTTCAGTTTGCACTTTTCCTAATGGTAAATTTGTTGTTGCAGTTCAATCACCTGATCTCTTAGTGTGACTCACTGAACCTGATGCTGGGTCACGGAGAGCAGGTAATGAAGGCAGATATTCTTAATTCTCCCATTCAATAAGCACCAGACTCTAATGGGGGCAAGTGCCAAGTGGAGGTTGGTATAAATCTGAGTGTCAGCATTGGCTTCTTTTTTGCATTTCTTAGAAGTGAACCACAGATTAGTTTTTATGGCGGCCAGAGTAGGTTCCTTTCCAGCCCTTGATCCAAGGAATGATGCATTATTGTTTACAACATGAGGAAAAAGCATGTGGGATTACCATTTCATACCATTTAGCCTTTGTTTTGTTTACTATGATCATTTTAATCTTAATTCACATCATTGGTGCTGTGACTGGTGGTGAAAAAACAATTCCTGCCAAAAATTCTTCCAGAGACAAAATAGATCAACATCTCTCTCAGGAGTTTTCTGTCTCATATGAGGTCCACACCACATAAAATTCAAAACCATATGAAATTTTGCAATGTCCTTGCAAATAATAAGAATCTTTACACTGGATATATAGCACTGTTTTACATTGTGTAGCAGATCTCAAGACCAGTTACTATGGGTTGGGATTCTTCTCCCTCAACTCACATTAACTCTGCCAGCCAAAATCCCAAGGGAAGGTAGGGTGGTCCTAGCAGCAGGAAAGCTTGCTGGTTAGAGCTTTCAATGGCATGTTGTGCAATTTCAGATGATTTGACTTCAGCAGTACCTCAACACATACTCTGGGGTTTTCAGGCCTTAGTTAATGTCACTTTCTCTATCTGTCTATCTAATGCAGTTTATTCGTTAGCTATTCGTTGCCAACCTGTGCCTAATACAGCCCAGAACTAGGAAATAAGGATGCATCCCTTTGGAGAGAGAGTGAATTTCCCATTCCACTAAATATGTCTGGAATTTCAATGTATTGATGTGATGCACTCTCTTTGGTTTGGATAGTCTTAAGAATGATGATGGGTTTCCGCGAGTGTTAGACACCTGAAGGACCCCAAAAAAACGATGTCAAAGTAAATCGATCTACTTGAACAGTTGTTTCAGGGATTAAAATGTTTACAAATTCATTCTCTTTGGCCAGTTAAAATGTCATTGTTAGGAATTGGCTGAATCTAGATATTTCTAAGTACTTCAGCGGGAACATAGCTGGTACAGCAGTCAGTGTAGTTCCATTCAGTGGAGTTAATGGCAATGCTGTACTCTTTGTCAGTTTAAATGCCTTCTGTCTGATTGACAAGGAACTTGCTTTATAGAAAAAGATGAAGGGTGGAAAACTCCCGTGAAAACTGCAGCATCACTGATATGAGGATTTTTTATGTTAAGTGTGTAGGGAAGAGGTATTGATGGCTCTAATTGAATCATGGAAATGTTACAACATAGAAAAAGACCATTTGGCCTATTTTGTCTGCACTGGGACAGCTTTAACTTCCCACAGGTGATTTTGAAATCATTTGAATACTGAAATGATACAGATTTCCTAGTTTATTGGCACATAAGTGAGAACTATTGGGTTGAAATTTACAAAATTTGTTTTAATTGCAATAAAATTCACAGCTGGTGAAACATGAATTTGATGCTGGCAAAATACAAAGTTGATTTTGTGGGCACTACACTACAGGAACATGTCCAATGAATGGGCCTTACATTGAGATGTCAAAGTTTGGAATGATAAAGGGGAAATTGCTGATTGGAGAAAGCTGATTAACATCAGTATCAAGAACAAGCTTTCACCCTTGAATTTTCTGTACACAAACTCTGCAAATGAAAGCAATTTAATTTTAAAAAAGTTTCTCACCAAGGACATTAAACCAGGATTGTTTATTGTTTGCATTGGAGCTTCTCATTAACAAGAGCAAACCAGATTTCAAAGACTTCATGTTTAGTAGATACATGCTTCAATACAATGTGCTTTACAAATTATACCGAACAACTTATATTAAGATCAGGTTATGTGGGTAAGAGAGTAGTTTCCAAAGAGATTAACCCAAATGTTAGATGGATGAATAGCTGGTAGTAAGTGCTCAATGGTGAAACTGTTTGTCTCAAATATTTCTGAAAAAAATAATAACAAAAATAATAATGATCCTTCATTTGATATGATGTCTACAACAATGAAATATCCCTAAACACTTCACAACAAACTTCTGTAAAGTGTAGTGGCTGTGCATTTGTAGGTGAATTTAGTAACCAATTTGTGCACAGCAATGTTGCAGCAATCTAGATATTTCTAAGTACTTCAGCGGAAAATAGCAGCTGGCACAAATCTTTTTAAAAAATCATTGAATACTGAAGAAGTGCCCTGGGACTGGAGGAACGCAGATGTTACTCCTATTTTTAAGAAAGGTAACAAAAATGACCCTATTATGGGTAAGATTATAGAGACTCTTATTAAGGATAAAATCATAGGGCATCTGGACAGAAATAAAATCAGAAATGATAGCCAATGTGGGTTCATGAGGGGAAGGTCTTGCCAATCTACTTTACTGTTTTTCTTTGATTGTGTGACAAGGGAGCTTGATAAGGGTAAGGGCTCTGAAAAGAGTATCTGTGGCTCTTTGAAAAGAGCTGCCCAAATCAATCCCACTCTCTCCCCATAGCCCTGCAAACCTGTCCTCCCCAAATATCTATCTATTTCTTTCTTGAAAGTTGTTATCCAATCGGTTTCCACCACCTTTACAGGAAATGCATTCCAGATCCGAACAACTCACTGCGTGAAAACATTTATCTTCACCTCCCCTCTGTTTCTTTTAACCACTATTTTTAACCAGTGTCCTCGGGTTACTGACCCACTCGCCAGTGGAAATAGTTTCTCCTTGTTCACCCTATCAACTTCCCTGATAATTTTGAAAACTATTAAGTCTCCTCTTAACCATCTCTGCTCCAAGGAGAATAATCCTAGCTTCTCAGATACCATCCTGGTAAATCTCCTTAGAACCCTCACTGATGCCTTGACATACTTCCTAAAGTGTGATGCCCAGAACTGAACACAGTACTCCAGCTGAGGCCTAACCAGTAAAGCCTTATTCTTATCAAATACAACTGGAGAAACTATCCCTTCTTTTCAAATAGTTGGATCTGTACTGTCCATGCAAACAAACAGTCATCTGATCCTATCATTGACTTTAACATCCACCTGATCCAAGGCCCTGGAACTCTGGATGTCTCCTCCAAAGGTTAGCACCTCCCACATAGCAGCGTACTCCAGCACTGCATTGGAGTATCATCTTACATTATGAACTCAAAAGTCCAGTCGTGAAGCTTGAACTCAAAACCTTGTGACCTAGAGACGAGAATGCTAACAACTGTGTCAGGAATGAATGGGAGAAAGCACGAAATTACACATACAGGCACAGCCACGCAGGATTTGAAACAATTCAAAGATTTTATCACTTTCTCCCATTCAGGCATGCAGTAGGAGGCAAAAACCGTAGTGTGTGGAAGAGATCTTCCTAACCAAGAATGTGGATTACAAGGTAAATCATGTATGTTTCCATTTGGTACTGATTAATGTTTTCAAATGCCATGTTTTTTTTGTGCCAAAGTTGACCAATGATGCCTTTCCTCGACTCAAAACACATTGAGAGAAGCTATCTGTTAATAAATAATCTTCCCATATTCATTTGTATAATTTCCTCTTTATTTTATCAATTGCCACTCACTCCCTTTCAATCCCAACACTATTTTTTGAATGAAAGAATGAAAGAAAGAAAATGTTGAAAACCCCAATGTAATTTAGGCTGTGGTAGCCCCTAATTTTTTTGGTGATAATTAAGATCTGTTCTCACGGTACATGTATGTACTTAAATATTGTGGAGTCCTGTAGCTAAGTGGTTAGAGCACTTGCTTCACAAACGAGAGACCTGGGTTTGATTCCTGGCAGGGTGAAACCTTGGGCAAGTTTCCTTAATCCACACACCTAATATTCATCTCTCAAAAGAAGACAACAATAATTTGGTCACTCAATCCATGATTGTTTGTGGGACACTGCTGTATGCAATTGGCTGCCGTGTTTTGCCTATAAATGTACAGTCAAATCACATTAGAATATATTCTGTGAAGTGCTTTGAGACATCTGGAAGACGTGAAAAAGCGCAATATCAACAACAACAACAACTTCGATTTATACAGCGCCCTCCACACCGGTTAATGCAAGGAGTATATTTTTTATATATATAATACAAATATACTTACTGCCAAATTACCAGAGGTAAGTTATAAATATTGTGACACCTTTCTGACATGAAAGGTGCTATATCAAATGTAAGGATTATTATTATTGTCCATGATGAATTGGAGAGGGACAATGTCAGCGTGTATCAATCATTCTGTAGTATTTTGCTTTTTGCACAGTCAATTATTATTTAAGGGATAGTCTTATTCAACCAAATCTGAATTTTTAAAAACTCAATAAAACACAGATATCTAAGGGTTAGGAATTTGATTTGGCTTATATCTTAAGCCAGCAGATGGGTTCTCTCCAAGCTTTAATTATTTCAGCAAGAAGTCGGTGTAGATTGCCTTGCTGCTGATGTTTACCTTTTGTTTTGCTTGGTACCTCTTCAGACAGCCCAGATAAGATAGGCGCTGAAGGGAGTAGAAAGGTGAATTGTGGGTCGAGCCAATGTATCACCATAGTTTGACGCACCTTGGTAATCCCTCAATGTGTTGTACCACATTGTCTTTGTTGTGCTCTGGTTGGAGTGTGTATCACATGACATCAGTTAAACATTTTTGAAATCTCATTATAAATATGTAAATTGCTAGTGATAGAAATTGGTGTGTGATGCATCCAATCTTTCTAAAGATTGCAGAATTGAGGATTGTGGAATTGCAAGTTCTGGGAATGTTAATGGTTGATAATATATTGGGGAAGCCTTTAACAGAGTGGAGTTGCATATCAGATGGGTCCAATATCTCAGTTACTGCGTTAAAAAGTGAAGCGCTAAAAAAACTGACTTCTGGTTTGATTCAGGTGACTGCCATTGTCTCTACCTGCACATTTTGTGTGTACCCTATGCACAACTATTGATGTAATGTTAACAACAACAAAAATTGCATTTGTGTAGCAACTTTCACGTTGGAAAGATGTCTCAATATGCTGGACAGTCAAGGATTTGTACTCAAGCAGGAGGTTGGAATCCAGAGGGATAGAAGGCAGAGGTGTCGGGAGTGGGAGAGTAGTTGAAGGCATGAAAAAGAGGAAAGTCTTGAGATGGGCCTTGAATAGGCCAAAAGAGGGGGCAAATTGGAGGGGCTCCTAGATTGAGTTCCAGAGACTGTGGGCAGAAAGGTTGAAGGTCCAACTGACAATAGTAGGGTGGGCAGGATGGGAGACATGGATCAGGCCATCGCCTGCTGAGTGGATGGAGCAGACAGATTGGTATGGTTTCAATAGTTTGCAGTGGTAGAGTGGAGCAGAGCTGTGGAGAGCTTTGAACCCATGCCTTTTGGATAACATCACTGAGCAGCAGCATGTAAATATTGAAGAAGAGGAGATCGAGGACCAAGCCCTGATGAATGCTGCACCTGACAATACGAGAGTGCGAAGAAAAGCCATTGGTGGACAACATTTCCTTTGTGAAGTGATGTTAATGGCATTTCCTGCTCTTACGCATGTGGAGTACACAGGAAGCTATATCAGTGCATCGTCGCATGTGTGGAATGTACAGGAAGTTACATTAGTGGTGTCCTGACAATCGGATTTAGGCTATATTTTTAAACTGGAAGCTTTAGGGTACTGTGCTTCTGGTTAACACTGGTCTGAGGCAGACCCACACCATAAGTGAGGCATTGCTATACTGTAGTCAGCAATAACAGGATTGCCATGTACTTTTGATTCTGATAACCTTGACACAGCTTGCACATGGTATAACTCAACGAACGGAAGTTCAATGCAACTTATTCATGTCATATGTATTTTTATCTGGTACTTAAGAGTTCTCAATTATTTTAAGAAACACTTGAATATATGGATTAACACATCCATTTCTCAGATGATAATGTTACTGAAAAATGGGAAGAAATATTTATCCTTAATAAATAAGTGTGTATGTAATTTTTGTTGTTGTTAACATTACATCAATAGTTGTATTTGTTGCAGTGGGTCAATATCTGATGTTAGTCAAGCGCTCTGAGACGCCGTCCGGCGTGGAGGGCAGTATATAAATCAAAGTTGTTGTTGTTGTTTTCCTCCATCGTGATGGATGCCCTTTCTTACATATCGTGGTAGCTCTTTTCCCCCCCCCCCCCACCCCCTCCCGCCCTTGGGGCCATCCCCTCTCTGACTCTCTGTTGCTGTCTCCTGCTTCTGTCTGCTACAATCTCTTATTCTTTCTACCTCTTTCTCCCCCACTCTCATTCTCTCTGGGTTGCCTTTTGATTTCTCCTATGCCTATTTTCTCTCTCCCTCTGCCTTTTATTTTTCTCTCTCGATCTGTACCAGTCTTTCTCTTTTTCTTGTTATTTCTGTGCCCCCTTCTTGTGCTTGCTGTCTCTCGCTCTCTCCCATTCTCTCTTTCATTCTGCCTGTTGCTCTCTGTCAATCTCTCTAACATTGTAATTTAGGTGTGTCATACCTCTCTTACTAAATCTGTTCCTTGGAAGACTTGGGAACAAAATATCCCTCTCCTGGTTGAAATATGTAAATATGTACTAGCAAAGAAAGTTGTAGAAACAGATTCCATCAACATTACTTTCTGATCTCAACACGTTACGGTTGAGTGGTGGCATGGTTATGTGATGTGTAATTAAGGCCTGTGCTATACAGAGCAGCATCACTTATGCTAAGAAACATGTTTAAAAAAAACCTGCTGCTTTGCTGGTTCCTTAGGACATTTTCTTTATATCAAATCATGAACATGCCCGATGGAGATGCTTGCCATCTTACCTCAAACCCTAAACTCAGGCACACAATTTTACTGACAGGGCAGAAAATCCGGTTATTTACTGTACTATGTGAAGAGAGTGGTGTAATATTCACCCATGTTTTAATTGACTGGCGGTATGATTGAGTTATGACAATTTCACAGCTTCTGACCATAAATCAAGCTGTCCACATTCCCAAAGGAGAACTGTCTTCATGAGAAAATGTATGCCAAACATTTGGTTTAAGAAATTTTCGATGCAGTGATTATAAATCACGGGAAAGAATACCGCTTATGTGTTGTGAAAGTGATGTACAGTACTCTCCCCTGGCTATCTTCCTTTCCCGAAAGAGAAAAAAGGTTGCCACATGCTTTTCTAGATAGCTAGTATGTCGTGGAATAAGATTTGTTTGATTTTAAAGTGTTTATTTCAGATCCTCTGCAGGAAGTGGTCACAAGGTCACATTTTTTTCTGTGAACTATGCAGTCAATTTCAACGTGTAACCTAAAAAAAAACAGATAATCCTAATAATTCAAATTCATCCCAGCTCTGTTTATACTTTCAGATCTCATGAATCACATTAAATTCTGGTCAGGTTGACCTGAACTGACTGATTTCTCAGGTTTTACATAGAGGGCAGCCCTCAAGTTGATTATCATGAGATCCACAGCTATGACGCTTGGATAGTTTGTTTTTGCACTGTAAAGTATAGCCGATTTAATATTGCTGTAGTAAAACTGTTTTGAAACTCCAAACAAATCTGCAATAGACCTAGGAGACTTTACGCTAATATCTGATAAGTGTGAATAACACCCTCTATTTATTTCTGTAAGACTAACTGTGCTTTCAGTTCACAAAACATGTGAAGTTGCAGCACAGGAATAAACTGGGCTTTAAAGTACAGGCCTTTCTTGAGATCATATATTTTTGTGAATGTGTGCAGCTCTGGCAACTGTTTAGTATAAATGCTCACAATATTCTGCTTTCTCTCTTATTTTTGTCAAGCTGTCAGTGAGTTGACTCCAGAAAAAAATATTCAAGGTTTTAGCCATACGATCATTGTCTTAACATTTAAGACTGTCCAGATTTTAGAAAACAATTTTCACAGATTGCCGGAAACATGCCACCGCTTTCCAGGGGAATAATCCCTCTCGCCAAAAAGAATAATAATAATTTGATCACTCAATCCACGACTGTTGTGGGACACTGCTGTGCACAATTGGCTGCCACCTTTCTCCCATAACATACATTTAATCCATTTTACAGTATATTCTGTAAAGCACTTTGAGCCCTCTCAAATTATGTGGCGCTATATCAAATACAAGGATTATTATTAGTATTATATTTCAGGCACCAGATTTGTGTATCAATAATTTTGCTTGTATAATTTATCATTTCAGATTGAACTCATACTTTTACAGCACCAGCAATGATTGAAATAATAAACTGTTATTTTCAACGTGGTACTGATATCAGAATTTAAAGGAGATTTAACAATAAAATAAATTGGAAAAAGGTTTTGCACTGTCTCCTGTGCTTGATATGGACTGTTCTACAAATACTCCTGAGACTTATCATTTTTCTACGTCGTATGATAGTCAGAGAGGAGCTCCAATCTCCTGCTGCAACTAACTATGCTTTCACCTTGAATGTATTGGATCGGTGTACCCATGTGTTCCTTCATTTCTTTCCTTTTGGTGTTCAACATGTCAAGGAAACAAAAAATGAGGACTTCTCCTGTTGTATTTTGAGCTTATACTGAATTCAGGATGCCATCCTAGTGCATTGTAAATTCATTGTTTTGCCCCACTGCATATTCATCATACCCTTGAATATTGGTGGTCTTGCACTTGATTTGGATTCACTTCTTGCCATTTAGGATCAGAACCTTGTGTGAAATTACTTGTAATAATCTCTACCTTGGAGTAGAGAGGTTAACTAACTCTCCCCCCTTTCCTACTTTCCTTCCCCCTGCCCCTACCCCGACACATCCCCCCAGGCTCGGGTCCCGACCTAGCTGTTCAGCACCTTGGGACGTCCTCCCAACGTGAAAGGCACTCTATAAATGTAATTTTATTGTTGTTGTTTTTAAGACTTCGTGGAAATTTTCAAAATTATGAGGGGATATAGGGTAAACAAGGATAAATTATTTTCACTGGCATGTGGGGCAGTAGCATAAGGACACCGATTTAAAATAATTATTAAAGAGGTGATGGGATATTTTTTCACACAGCAAGTTGTTTGGATCCGAAATGCATTGTCTGAAAGTGTAGTGGAAGAAGATTCGATAACAACTTTTAAGAGAGGAATAGATAATTATTTGGAGATGATGTTTGCGGGGCTATGGGGGGAGAGCGGGGCAGTGGGATTGATTTGGGCAGTTCTTTTCAAAGAACTGGCACAGACATGGTGGGCCGAATGGCCTCCTTCTGTGCTGTATTCTAAGATTCTAACAACAACTTGGACTTGTATAATACAGGTATCCCT
Organism: Hydrolagus colliei; assembly: GCA_035084275.1. Taxonomy (NCBI): domain Eukaryota; kingdom Metazoa; phylum Chordata; class Chondrichthyes; order Chimaeriformes; family Chimaeridae; genus Hydrolagus; species Hydrolagus colliei. Next base: position 24,531,575 of record CM068744.1, on the reverse strand, counting down.
CCCCAACCGTGGGGGATACATTCCTGAAAACCTCCGCGGTTAGTAAAGCCGCGGTTGGAAAATGCAGGCCCTATGGGAACCATGGGGATAGGGGGAGTAAGTTTGCTTATCCTTGACCCAAACACAAACAAATTCATGTTATTTACCTAAATCCTAATGATGATGATGATGATGGGGGAGGTGGTTGTTACGTGCTGTTACGTGGAAGAGGGGCCCTGTGCACCCTCTTCCTCTGCCTCCTCCTCCAGATCATAAATCACCAATGAGTGTGACGGGGATGGATGTAGAGAAGGTGGTGTGGTGGGTGACACCGAGGGAGGTGGATGTGGAGAAGTGACATCATGGCTGGTTGATTGCGACATTGCAACTGGATCCAAGCGCCAAACGCTAGCACGAAGCAACATCGTGGCTGGTTGATGCAAGTGGGTCCTAGCGCCAAACGCTAGTGTTAGTGTTAAAGCCCGTGGATACACAAAATTCCTTGCCATGGTTGGCAAAGGTTATCGCAGAGAGGCAACCATGGATACGTGAAATTCGCGGTAGAAAACACCGCGGTTGGGGCGGGGTACCTGTACTAATAATATTAATCCTTGCATTTGATTTAGTGCCTTGTACGTCTTCTAGGTATCTCAAAGCGCTTCACAGAAAATACTGTAAAGTGAATTAATTGCATATTTGTGGGTGAAACATGGCAGCTAATTACACAACAACAACTTTGATTTATATAGCTCCCTCCATGCCGGACAGCATCTCAGAACGCTTCAAACACACAGCAGTGTCCCACAAACAGTCGTGGATTGAAATGACCAATTTATTATTGTGTTTTTTTTTGAGGGATTATTATCAGGCGTGTGGAGTAAGGAAACTTGCTCAAGGTTTTGCCCTGCCTGGAATCGAACCCAGGTCTCTCATTTGTAAGGTGAGTGCTCTAACCACTGAGCCACAGTTTGATGTCTTGTGACGTCCTCCCGACATGAAAAACGCTCTATAAATGTAATTTTATTGTTGTACAGGGCTCCATGCAACAACAACAACAACAAAATTACAGTTGTAAAGCGCCTTTCACATTGGGAGGATGTCCCAAGGCGCTGAACAGTCAGGGGTCAGGACCTGAGCATGGGGTGGGGGGGCAGGGTAGCATCCCCAATGGCATCAGACATCAAGTCCTGGATGAAAGCTCATTTTCTCCAGTTGAAGTTTGTCAAGATAGAACAAACCTGTCAGCGTCTTCTCACCTCAGGTGCTGATAGCATTCATTTACACAGATGACACTCTACCTCACAGAGCCAGTATGGAATCTCAGTGTCCTATTCAATTTACACTTGTCCTTTGAAGCTCACACCCATGCCTCGATCTGTTCAGATTTCCCTCACCTCCACTACTACCTCTCCCCTTGGGCCGCTGAGACCCTTTACCATGTCCACGCTAGACTAGGCCAACTCTTTGCTTGGCTTAGACTTCCTAACTCTTCCGTCTGCAGCCTGCAGCTCATGTCTTCTACTATTCAAACTTCTAAAACCTACCAACTCGCTCGCTCCCTCAGCATGGCGAGCACAAGCCTGCTTCGCATCCCCAGTTCTGCCCACCCCACCATCACCTCCTTTCTGTCTCCACACTCCATACCTCCATCCTGGAGTCCTCTGCCTTGCCAGTTTTCCCTACACCTTCAAGGTCTGCCTTAAGATTTTCCTCTTTGACTTTGCTTTTGGTCATATTCCCGCCCACCCCACCCCCCATGCCCAAATCCAACCCAAGCTCTCATGCAAACCCTCAACTGTCTAGCACCTTGGGAAGTCCCAATGTGAAAAGCACTATATAAATCCAATTTGTTGTTGTTTGCTCCCTCCAAAAAAAACCACAATAATAAAATTGGTCAATTCAATCCACGGCTATTTGTGGGATACTGCTGTGCGCAATTGGCTGCCGTGTTTCGTCCACAAATATACAGTCAATTCACTTTACAGTATACAGGAGACGTGAAAAAGCGTTGTATCAAATGCAAGGACTATTCTTATATTACTGTGTATTGAGGAACTACCGGATAAGCTTCCGGCTTTGACAAGCTGGCTCCACTCGCAAGTGCAGAAAGCCTCCCAGTGTCTTTGACATCATGGTTACTGCTGGAAGCGCTCTTGAAAACTGTGTGCCTGCACAGTAAGCCGTCCGATCAGTGACAGAAGCCAGAAGCGACCTGCTGACCCAGAGGTGATGATTGGGGCCAACATGTTATCACTTGGGGTCTGGTATTATAGACCCAAGCTCCGTTTTAACAACTAATGTCTTTATCAGCAAGCGCAATTATGGCTTCTGATGGTGCAGTTTTCATCCATGTATTTGGAGAGGCAGTTCAGTGTCCTGCTGTACTTACTCTTCTTATTTTGCATTTTCACAGCATTGTGATTCATTTAGCACAATCACTGTCTTTTTGTAAAAAAAATTATTCTGTATTCAATGGAACACGGCAGAGAAATAATGTGAAGAAGCAGAGAGAAAAGAGATTTAGCCCACTGCTAAACCATACAATTGGCACTAGTTTATTCATGCTGGTACGACCATCAATCCAATGCCAAAATAGGATGCCACCAAATTGCGAATCAGTATTCCTACCTTGTTGCCGACTGTACTCGACGATGTTTTGACAGAAGGTGCCTGTTCTGTCACTGATCGCAACAAGAATACTTTTTTTACGAGCGATTGTTATTGAATGTTACATTTTTCACTGCCATATACACAAATACATCACAGATGTGTTTGGAACAGATGTATTTGGAACCTCCAGCTCAGTGACTTATTTCTTGGACCTTTCAGATATATCCTGTCAACAACCTTCAGAAAACAAATAGATCTTTGTAACAGTGAAACACACTCTAAATGGGATTCTCAGTCTGATTGTATTTTTTTTAAATGTTTGATAAAGTCGAACTGGGGACATGTAATGGTTATTTTGACCATAAGCTGATCAAGCTACACATGTCACAGACAAGTTAATTCATTTAGTAGTGAGTATTTCTCTTATATTTGTAGTGTAAGATTCATGTCAAATGCTGACCATGATGTGACCAACTCAATGTTACACTAATAATCTTTGATTTGTTTTACAAGAGTGCATTCGGGAATTGGCTGTCAGTTGTTCAAGTTCTACCCCCAAAGTGAACAGTTGATCTTAGAAAAGTGTTTACATTCATTCTTGAATAAAAAGTTATGAGTTCATTCAATTTTAGACAGAAAGTAAAATTAGGTACAAAATAGATATGATCAAAAGGCAGAACACATTGGTGGGACGAAAGGGACATAGTGTGAACAGATACAAAGTTCAGTATTTACAGTACAATTTACAATTAGTCTGAGCTATCCATTTTCGGAAATCGGCTCCAAATGCTTTACACAGCTGGTTGAGCACTCAGTTTGCGTTGTTTAATGTTATTTGAAACAGTCTCACAGGGTTTATGTGAGTTTCACAAACATAAAATTGTATTAAGAACTTACTCCTGAAATATGAGAAGCTTTTTCTATATATTAGAGCATACTTTAGCATTATGGTGTGTTAGCTGAAAACATAAATGACTGACTCAGGGAGACTGATGTGTCCTGAGCTTCCAACTGTCCAACTAGGCCAATCAATAGAAAGAGAGATTTAGTTAGATCCTAGACATTGGCTAGTTATCAAATCTCCCACCCCAAGGGTTTTAAAAGTAAATTATTCAATGAAACATTCATGTTTATAGTAAAAAAAATTGTTTGTCAGTTTGTTTAAAAAACTGTATGGTTTCAGTATTTCACACCTATTCAGATAATCTTGAAATATTTTGAATAGTAAATCAGAACCACAAATTCAGCACCGGAGATAGCCATTTTGCCAGTTTCAATCACAATGATTTGGAATTGTCTTGACAACTAATCTCTTTATACATGCTGCTGGCCCTAGGTGATAACAGTGCATTGCCTTTTTCTTAAATTAAAGAAAAAACTTTTATTTTTATAGCAGTGTTTTATGCCTCAAACTGCTTTGCAGCCAATTACTCTCACACGTAATAACTCATCTGTACTTTATACCAGCAAGGTTCCATACACAATCCATGAGGTGAATAATCAATCGATAAATTACGGAAGATTGCTGGCCAGGAAAGAATTCCCTTATTTTTGAATAGTATCACAAGTCTTTAATGACCAATTCAACAAGCAGACTTGCAGCTGTTTTAGCTGGAAAGGCAGCACTTACAATAAAGCAGAATATCACCCTGGATTAAGATGTTAAGGCCTGTGCCAGGACTTGAACCCACATCAACGACAAAAAAGAACAAATTACACTTTGTATCGATAGCGTTCTTCTCTTTGGAGAAACATTCCAGAGTGCTGGACAATGCAGAATTCTGAATAATATGCAGATTTTGGAGAGAAGAGTTGAGACGTCCAGTGATCAGGCAGTTGACTAGGCCTAATAATGCTACTTATTGCGCTAAAGTCATGCGTGAATCAAGGCTATCCACTTTTAATCTGGGATATTTCAATGAAAGAAATAATGGTTGATTTGAATGAGTGTTTAAGAATTTGCTGATCTCTAAGCTCTAATGTCTGGACATCAGTATTTAGTCCTGCAGTTTGCTGTAGTCTTATTGATGGATTTTGGGGTCATTTTTTTTAAATGATTGATTTTGATTAATGCTTTGTACTTTGTGAATCTCTGTCCCTAATATTGGTCTTAATTTTTTTTTAAATGTCTTCCTTCCCTCGTTTTATTTATTCTCATGAGGTTTTTCCACTCCACACGAGCTTCTCAGGCATGACCCACTCTTTGTCATTAGAAGCTGAAAGATGTCCTGTTTCAGCCATCTGCATTCCACTGTGTAACTTGTGATAGGAAATGTCTTATTTGCAGACTCTTTCTTTCCTTTTTCCCTGTGGGAAAATCCCTCATTTCCTATCATTGCTTTCCAGATGGCAAACTGTGATTGGGAATGTAAAGGCTTCAGGCCAACATCCTCCTTATCTCTGATGTGTCACACTATTTTCCTGACTCACTGCATCATTGGATTATCTTATTGGTGGGGTCCTGTAGTATAATGGTTAGCGCACTCACCTCACAAACATGCAAGAGGACCCAAGCTTGATTCCCATGTGGAACAAAACCTTAGACAAGTTTCCTCACTCCACATGCCTCTGTTTACCCATCAGTAAATAGGAATCCAGTTGTCAGTCGATTGATGGATCTCTTTCCAAAGTGGTAAAAATCCCTCAAAGAAAAATTTGGTGACTCAATCCACAACTGTTTGTGGGACACTGCTATGGCATTGGCCGCCATGTTTCATCCACAAAATACACACTTCACAGTATATTCTGTGTAGTACTTGAGACGTCTCAATGATGTGATAAGGTGTTATATCAAATGTCATAATGATTATTCTATTATATATATGATATATTATATTATTAGATTATATTTGAGACCCTAGAAGATGTGATGAGCGCTATATCAAATGCAAGGATTATTATCCAAAACACAAACTACTGCAGATGCTGGAAATCTGAAACCATAAACAGGACAGGACTGTTATATGAAGGATATGAAGCTTGGTGCTGGTGAGAATGTGGGCGGTGGGGTTTTGGATGAGCTGAATTTCATGCATGGTGGAGGAGGGGAGACTGGCGAGGTGGGCATAAGGGTAGTCCAGCTGAGAGGTGACACAGACATGGGCAAGGGTTTCAGTAGCTTTTGGGGGTGAGGTAGGTAGGTTTTGGTGTGAGATACTGCATAAAGACCAGAACTGTACGCAGTATCCTTGGTGTACGTGAACAGAATGCTATATACTGTAGTTAAGAATATGATGTCTGGAGATCTCAACTCAACTGATATGGGACAGGATCCCATTTGCCTTGTTCAAAGCTGCCGCACACTGTTTAGACATTATCTACGCGATACTCAGATTTTTTTTTGACATTCAATTCAGTCAGATTGTTGCAGGCTTACCTCTGGTGTGGCGTCAAGAGCTGCATAGGTATTTTGAGCTAATTGACAATTGAATACGCTATTTGGGGCGTTCTCATCTGCCTGGTCAGGTGAATGTTAAAGGTCTCATGTTGAAAAGCAAAATAGTTATTCTTGATATCCTGGCAACATTACCCCAGGTATTGATCATTCACTTCACAGCTGTATGTAGGACATTGCTGTACATAAATTGCCGCTGTGTTTACAACAACAACAACAAAATTGCATTTATAGTGCACTTTTCACGTCGGGAGGACATCCCAAGGCACTGAACAGTCAGGTCGGAACCCGAGCACGGGGGGAATGGTCAGGGTAGGGGCAGGGGGAAGGAGAATAGGAAAGTGGGGGAGAGTTAGGAAGGCAGCAGATGGGAAGAGGAAGGTCTTGAGACCGGCCTTGAAGGAGGAAAGGGAGGAAGTGAGGCGAAGGGATTGCGGGATGCAGTTCCAGAGTGTGGAGGCAGAGAGACTGAAAGCCCAGCCACCGATGGTGGGGCGGTTCGGGCGGGGGACAAGGAGCAGGCCAGAGCCTGCTGAACGGAGGAGATGGGCAGGCTGATCAGGAGACAGTAGGTCAGAAGGATAGGTGGGGGCAAGGCCGTGAATGATCTTGAAAGTGAGGATGAGGATCTTGAATTCGATCCTCTGGGGGATGGGGAGCCAGTGGAGACAGGCGAGGGTGGGAGTGATGTAGTCGTGGAGCCTAGTGCAAGAGAGTACACGAGCTGCAGAGTTCTGAATAATCTGTAGTTTGTGAAGGGAGGAGCTGGGAAGGCCGATGAGGAGAGAGTTCCCGTAGTCGAGTCTTGATGTGATGAATGCGTGGACAAGTGTTTTGGCAGTGTGGGGGTTGAGGCAATGGCAGCGTTTGGCCATGTTGCGGGGGTGGTGGAAGGCTGTACCAGTCATATCGCGGATTTGGGGGAGGAAGGACAGTTCAGGTTCGAACAAGACGCCCAGATTGGCTTCAAGAGATGGATAGCCCTGGATGCTGATGTTGCCAGCGAGCCAATCAGTTTACCTACAAATACACAGTTGCTTCATTTTACAGAAAAAACTCTGCAAAGCACTTTGAGAGGTTTCAAGGTAATAAAAAAAACTAGATAAAATGTAAGCATTAAAACAGATACAGAGATTATTTGCATTTTTCAAAGAAATCACAAAGATGACATTGATTTCTAAAATAATAATAATCCTTGCATTTGATACAGCATTTTTCATCTCTTCCAGATGTCTCAAAGCGCTTCACAGAATATACTATTAAGCGCATTGACTGCATATTATGTGGGTGAAACGCAGCAGCCTATTGCGCACAGCAGTGTCCCCATAAAGTCGTTGATTAAAAATGATCAATTTATTATTTTAAAATATTTATTATTAAAAATATATAAAATATGATTTCTTATGTTTTTCACAGCCTAAACATTTATTTTTTCTTAGTTAATTTGTTCATTCATCATTTGCTCAAAAGCAAGCAATCTTTGGAAAGGCACAATTTTGGTATCTACTGATCTTTTCAAGTACTGTACACACATTGGTCAATGTTGCCAGCTATCAAGAAAAACAAATGAAAAGCAGGTACTGTATTTTGCTAACTATGCTCAATTGCCATTAAATTGAAAATCAGAGATGTTCAACTACCAATTTATTCATTTGTACATTTTAATTGTAGACGGAAGAAATTGGAACAGCTGGTTGGAACATTGCCCTTTTATTTTGGTGACCTGGGATTGAATCCAGTTCAAACATTTGTGTGGAATGTCCTTCTCTATCTCTTTTGAGGCAGGAAAATTCTCCCCTGTCAAAAGGTGGATAGTGTGGGCTCGGGTCTTTGACTGGTTGTGCTTTGCGTGAAGAGGTGGTGGGAGAGGGAGGAATGTGGGGGAGGTGGGGCTTTATATATTTAACAATAATAATAATACTTGCATTTGATACAGCGCCTTATCGCGCCGATGAGATGTCTCAAAGCGCTTCTCAGAATATATTGCAAAGCGAACTGACTGTTTTTTGTGGTTCCTTCTGGTTTGGTATCATTTTACTTATGTGGAGAGACCTGGTTGGTTGTTTTCAGTTCGTAAACAAATTGACAAACTGTAAGTAGCAGGCGGTTAGAAAACAAAGAGTTAACAAAATAGAAGCAAATGTTGCCCGCCCCCCCCTCCCAATTCCATTAAGTGTGGTGATTGAACAATAGATTTTTAAATTTTAGATTTCTCATGGTGTTATCTGATTTTGCCTTTCCTGAGTTCGACTACCAGTGCAGCAATGTTTGAACTAGGGCAACATGACCCAACAAATATTTCTGCTATCACAAGTGAACGACTGGCATTTAAAATCGAGTTGTAGCAGCCTGGATTTTTACTCTCCGGGTGGAATGGGCATACAAATGTGAAACACTTACAACAACTGTTCTGTGTTTATCGAGCGTTGCAGAAATTGAAATCCTGGAGTGTTTCAGCAGCCTTGCAGTTGGAGTTTAGACTATGAGATTCAGCGTTTTAAATTGTGGAGCACAGTACAGGTCATTGTGACCAGAATGAATTATCTTCCTCTTTTTATTGATTATTATGATACGGTGAGCGATCTTCTCAGGCACAGCAGATTCTAGTTCACAAAAGCTTAAAGATAAGAACAAAGACAGTATTAGTAAAAATAACAAGGTTCCTTACCTAACATACTAATCATTGGACCATTTTACTGTTCCTCATCATGATTTAAATTGGCGTGCAGCCAAATCCTTGTAGCCATTGTTATAATCTATTTTGAAGGTAGTGTATCAGAGAACAGGCATTAGATCAGTGTTCATTCATAGATTCATAGATTCATAGAATTTTACGGCACAAAAGGAGGCCATTCGGCCCATCTAGTCTGTGCCGGTTCTTTGAAAAGAGCGATTCAATCCCACTGCCCGCTCCCCATAGCCTAATAGACCTGTTCTCCCTAAATAAAGATCTAATTCCCATTTAAAAGTTGTTATCGAATCAGCCTCCACCACCTTTTCAGGCAATGCATTCCAGATTCGAACAACTCGCTGAGTGAAAAAAATTCTCCTCAGCTCCCCTCTACTGCGCCTTGAAACTATTTTAAATCTGTGACCACGAGTCACAGATTCGCCCACGAGTGGAAATAGTTTTTCTCTATTTGCCCTGTCGAAACCCCTCATGATCTTATAAACCTCTATTAGGTCTCCCATCAATCTTCTCTGCTCCAGAGAGAATAACCCTAGCCTATTTAGCCTCTCCTCATAGCTGAAGTCCCTCAATCCTGGCACCATCCTAGTAAATCTTCTTTGTACCCTTTCCAAAGTCTTCACATCCTTTCTGTAGTGTGGTGACCAGAATTGAACACAGTATTCCAGCTGAGGCCTCACCAAAGTCTTATAGAGGTTAGTCAGCACTTCCTGACTTTTGTACTTTATACCCCTATTTATAAAGCCTAGTATCCCATATGCCTTCTTAACAGCCTTGTCTACCTGTCCTGCCACCTTCAACGAGTCACTAACACAAATCCCCAGGTCTCTCTGTTCCTTCACACCATTTAAAATTGTACTATCTAGCCTGTATTGCCTCCTTCATTTCTTCTCCCAAAATGCATCACCTCACACTTCTCTGCATTAAACTTCATCTGCCATGTGTCTGCCCACTTTACCAATTTGTCTATATCCTCTTGCAGATGGCTACTATCCTCCTCACTATTTACTATTCTCCCTAACTTAGTGTCATCTGCAAACTTGGAAACTGTACTCCGTAGTACACCCAAGTCCAGATCATTGATGTAGATTACAAACAGCAATGGTCCCAAAACTGATCCCTGTGGCACACCCCTGCTCACTTCCCTCCATTCTGAAAAACAGCCGCTCACTACAACTCTCTGCTTTCTGTCTCGCAGCCAGTTGTGGATCCACGCTGCCACTGTCCCTTTTACGCCATGGGCCTTTAATTTCATAATAAGTCTCTCATGTGGCACTTTGTCAAATGCCTTTTGAAAGTCCATGTAAACTACATCAACTGCGCTACCATTATCCACCCATTCCGTTACATCATCAAAAAATTCTATCAGATTTGTAAGGCAAGATTTGCCTTTAACAAATCCATGTTGACTGTCCCTTATTAGCCTATATCTTTCTAAGTGAAGATCTACCTTGTCCCTGATTATGGACTCTAGAAGTTTGCCCACTACCGACGTTAGACTGACTGGTCTGTAGTTACCAGGCTTGTCCTTCTGCCCCTTTTTATACAAGGGAGTAACATTAGCTATCCTCCAGTCCTCTGGCACGACCCCTGTGTCCAAGGAAGATTGAAAGATCGTGGCCAGAGTCCCTGCTATTTGCTCCCGTGCCTCCCTTAGTAACCTAGGGTGCATCTTCGACCTGGATTGAAATCCAAGCCATGTGGATGAGTTCAAGGCCCAATCTGTTCTTATTAAAAGACTCTGGTAACATAAATTTAGGTAGCATAAAATTGCTTTGGAAGTAGAACTCAGCATTTACACAGCTAAAGTGGTCAATGGAAAGAGAGCAAATAGAAAGGATGTCAAGGGTGAAAGTCCTTGCTGTGCAGTGAAGCTATGGATTGGTCAAGATCAGTGCTAGACCTGACCTGGGATTATTTGTGGGTGGTGGGTGCAAAATTTGAAACATTTTACATTAGCCATCGTGATCCTACATCAATTTTAGAAACATGGACACCAAAGAAAGTTCATCTCCAACCTTCTTCAGCTGACATCATGTATATAGGGATACTAATTTCCTATCTTCCTGTGCTAATGACACCAAATATGATGAGATACTGGCAACAGCAATATCTCTCCCAATAAAGAGCTGCGAAGAAACATGCCTATTTTGCACTTTTGAAAAACATTTCTTTATAGTTCCAACGGTGCTGTACTCTATGAATGAAATTGTTATAAACTTGACTAGAAAGCTTAATTTGTCAGACTGAGGCGAGCACTAGATAATAATAAGCCTCAGAAAAAGAAAGATCAGTTTTGCCTGTTAAACTCACTACTTCCACAGCCCATGGAAAACTTCGATGTTAATACAATTGGTCCTCGCTTAACGTCATAGTTGTATTCTTGAAAAGTGCGACTTCAAGCGAAACGACATTAAGCTAACACATTTTTACCATAAAAATTAATCTACAAACTGAAGTTAGATTCTTTTGGACATTTTTGTGTCAAAATTTTCTTAAGAAAACATAAGCACACTCATGTACACTTACAAATGTAAAATATAAATATTTTAAAAATGTATTTACATAATACTCACGGCATCAAAACAGGTTAAAACATCAAATTTAATTTAGAGAGTAATAGTTTTCCTGTTTTTTTTGCTTCCAGACTCACAACTGTCACTTCCTGGGTGTTTTTGACTCATGTTCCTAGAGGATTGCATAAATAAATCCTGATAAAAAATTAACAATATCACACTGTGCACAAACTTAAAATAGCGACACTAAGACTGAGGATTGACGCTGTGTCAGAATACCGGACGGTAGCCTATACTACACAAAGTACGGCAGTTTGTTTCCTCCTGCCGGCGAACAATGTAATAGCGAACGTCGCAACGCTAAATGGATATATGTTCCCTATGTATCAGCAAGGTAATAAAGAAACAACGTTGACCGAAGCAACGTTAAGCGAGGTCTACCTGTAATGATAATAATCCTGGCATCATGTCCGTGAGACATCTAAAAGCACTTAACGGAATATACTCTGAAGCAAATTGACAGTAAGTGTTTTGGGTGATACATATAATAAAATTATATAACATATACAAAATAAACCTTGCAAAATACCTTGGGGGTTTATTTTGTGGACTAAACACTGGCCATGCTCTGATTTTAGAGTGAGAAATGCCGAGAGGAACAATCAACACCATAGTAACAAGAATTAGGACATGTAAACCAGTAGTCATCAAAGCGTTAGTAACCAATGTAATTTCAACTCACCAAATATCAGTTTATTTATAAATAGGAATCGTTTCTCTCCACTAAGGAAAACGATAATAAATTGGTCATTTTCAATCCACGACTGTTTCTGGGACACTGCTGTGCACAATTGGCTGATGTGTTTTCCAACAAATATACAGTAAATTCACTTTGTAGTATATTCTATGAAGCGCTTTGACATGTCTAGAAGATGTGAAAAGTGCTATATCAAATGCAAGGATATTTATATTTTTTATTAAAAGAAAACTATGCAGTACATAGTTTTATCAGTAGGTGATGAAGACAGATTGCAGCAACAAATGATTTGTGAGACATTTAAGGCAGTAAATATTTTGTAGGACACTGTAACTGCAGGAAGAAGTCCACAACAAATTCAGTTCTCAACATGCAAAGTATTTGCTGTTATTCAATGAATGAAAATATATCTTACTGCGAGCTCCCACCAGTGTGGGAGGGTGATACGATGTTTATGCTAGCCTGGTTTAGTTGATAGTACAGTACTCTCACTCTGAGTCAGAAGGTTGTGTGTTCTCACAATGTCCTAGCCAACAACTCCCCAATATAAAACTGATAACTCACTTCAGTTTTGTTCAAGATTGCTGTGTTTAGCTGTTGTTTGCTGACAAAATATACAATCATTGCACTTTACATTATATCCTAGGAACTGCTTTGTGTTGTCCTCCTGACGTGAAGGCTCAATACCAAATGCAAGGATTATTAATGTCATCATTAAGTTGCGGTAATTATCTGTATATGTAGCATGACAGTGTCAAAGGTGTTAACTTTAAAACCTTTGCAGCAGCAAATGATGTGCCGTCTTAAGAACAAAGGAATATAAGAAATGCTAGATGAAAAAAAGATCATGGGTCCATCTACTTTACCTTCCACCTTCCTGGTGGTCGCAAACACATAAGTTCCAAACTACCTATACTATCCCATTATGTCATTTCCTAAATGAAAGCTATCCAATCTATGTTTGAAAGAATCAACATTTCCTGCTTTAACCATGTCCCAAGGGAACCCGTTCCACAGGTTCAGTATTCGCTCACTGAAATAGTGTTTGTGTAGATTTGTTCTGAATTTACCCCACTTCAATCGCAGGCCAGGTCCTCTGGTTCTACTCTTCTGGAAAAGTTGAAACAACCTGTCATGATGTGTATTGTCTTCCCCTTTACAATCCTGAAGACAGCAATTATGTTGCCTTACAATTTTCTCTTTTCCGGTGTGAACATGCCCAATTTACTTAGTCGCTCATCACAGTCCGGTCCTTCCATTCCCTCAGTCATTTTGATTGCCCTCCTCTAAACTAGGAGGAAGATTTTTAAAATGCAACGTGATATAGATAGGCTAGGTGAGTGGGCAAGTAGGTGGAAGATGAAATATAATGTAGGGAAGTGTGAAGTCATCCACCTAAGTGGCAAAAACAGTAGAGCAGATTATTTTTTAGAAGGGGAGAGACTAGATAGTGTTCACGTTCAGAGGGATTGGGTGACCTTGTACACGAGTCACAAAAAGCTAGTTTGCAGGTACAGCAAGCAACTAGGAAGGCTAACGGTATGTTGGCGTTCGTTACCAAAGGGTGTAGAATATAAGAGTAGGGAAGTCTTGCTGCAACTGTATAGGGTCCTGGTGAGACTGCACCTAGAATATTATGTGCAGTTTTGTTCTCTTTACTTAAGGAAGGACATATTCGCCTTGGAGGGAGTGCAGCGTAGATTCAACAATGTAGACTGCAACAACAACAACAAAATTGCACTTATGTAGCGCCTTTCACATCGGGAGGACATCCCAAAGCGTTGAACAGTCAGGTCGGGACCCAAGCAGGGGAGGTGGGGGGAGGTTCAGGGTAGGGGGAAGGAGAGGGGGAAGAGTTAGTGGGGGAGCCAAAGGCACAGTTGAAGAGGAACGTCTTGAGACCGGCCTTGAAGGAGGAAAAGGAGGAAGCAAGGTGGAGGGGCTGCGGGATGGAGTTCCACAGTGTGGGAGCAGAGACACTGAAAGCCTGGCCGCCGATGGTTGGGTGGTTATGGTGGTGGATGGGGAGCAGGCCTGAGTCTGCTGAATGGAGGGTGCGGGCAGGCTGGGCGAGTAGGCCTACTGGTACCAGCCACTAGGTTGGTACCTGGGGTGAGGGGGATGAGATATGAGGATAGGTTGAGCAATCTAGGCCTATATTCTCTAGAATATAGAAGAATCAGAGGTGATCTTATAGAAACCTATAAGATTATTAAGGGGCACGACAAAATAGATAGTGGAAGACTGTTTCCCCGGTTGGTTGTTGTTGGTTGGTGAAACTATACCCAGGGGTCACAGTCTTAAAATTAGGGGTCAGCCTTTTCGCACTGAGTTGAGGAAAATTTTCTTCACTCAGAGGGTAGTGAATTTATTCTACTCCAAAGGGCTATAGATGCTCAGTCTTGAACATATTCAAGAATGAGATTGATGGATTTGATGTGGATAAAGGGATTAAGGGATATGGGGATAAGGTGGAGTTAGAGTAGAAGATCAGCTATGATCTTATTAAATGGCGGGGTGGTGGGACCAAATGGCCTACTCCTGCTCCTAATTCTTATGTTTTGATATGTTGTCTTGATCTTCTCGAATTCTCCAATATCCTTTTTGTACTGTGGTGACCAGAACTGTATACAGTACGCTAAGTATAGTCTCACCAATGATTTATACAGTGACAGGATTACACCACTATTTTGACTTGTTATTGATCTTTTGATACATCCAAGATCTGGTTTTGATAAATCCAAGATCCAAGATCTGGTTTGCTTTACTCACTGCCACAGAGCATGGGAGAGCTTCAATTTATTGTCAATCAGAACCTCCAGGTCAGTTTCATTTCACTTCTGTTCAAATAATAGTCCCTTCTAGGAATTTATGTCCCCAAGTGAAGTACTTTACATTTTTCCACATTGAATTTTATCTGCTGCCAATCTGCTCCATTACCAAGTAAGTTCAAATTATTTTATAACCTATCGTGTTCAGCTTTGTAATCTACCTTCATTAGCTTGGTGTTGTCTGTAAACTTGGCCACTGTGCTTGCGACTCCTAGTTCCAAATATTTATAAAAATATGAAACAAAAGAGATCTCAAACCACACCCTTGTGGAACTCCACTGGTAACATTTTCCCAGTCTGATAACATTCCCTGTACCAACACCCTCTGGGTTCTTCTGGTCAACCAATTGCATACGCATTGTAGTATACAGGTATCTCCCGCTTAAGGAAGGGGTTAGGGACTTTAAAACCCTTCGTCAAGCAAACATTTTGTTAAGCAAGAATTTAACTGTATTACTATATTTGGCCGCAGCCAAAACGTCGCCCCGACCCGAGCTTCCCCCCTAACATCAGTTTAGTTCCTAGCAGTTCCCAGCACAAAATGTTTGGTGTACAGGTTGAGCAACCAAAAATCTGGAGTTCTGGATTCCGGAATGTGATAAAAATTGCAGGAATAAAAACGCTAATCCTACCTGTTCCAGGCCAGGTCTTCACAGTCACCACACTGAAATAACGCAACCTGGACCCAGGCATTTCAGGACACTTGACGCGCTTCTTTCTTCCTCCCCCTCCTCTCTTTCTCTCTACACACCTATGTCTCTATCCCACCCTCCCCTCCCTCTCTATCCCCCCTTCCCTCCCTCTCTATACACCACTCCTCTATCCCTCCTCCTCTCCTCTATCCCCCCTCCCCTCCCTCTCTATCCCCCCTCCTCTCTATCTCTCTATCCCCTCATCTCTCTAAACCCCCTCCTCTCTATCCCCCCACTCCTCTCTATCTCTCTATCCCCCCTTCCCTCTCTATCCCCCCCCCCCCCTCTCTATCTCTCTATCCCCCTCTCCCCTCCCTCTCTATACCCCCCTCCTCTCTATCTCTCTATCACCTCTCCTTGACTTACTATTATTGAAACCACAAAGCATCCTGCCGGTTAAGCTCCTCCCATGTGGGAGGGGCTGCACTGCGTTTAATTGAGGCACGCTAAAGACTGAGTGTGCATTGCTGGGGCAACCAGAGAGAAGCTGTGCACGAGAAGCCCGGGAGATTTAAAGTGTGTGTAAACATTTGTTATAGTGAAAGCAGCTTTTGTTAAGCGGAGAAGTGGTACAAATAGAAACCCTCATTATAGTGAAGTTTCGGTAACCGGGCATTCGGTAAATGGGGTCTACCTGTACCTTCATTGATTCATGCTTTTCTAAACTTTCAGTTCCAGCCTCTCAAGAGGAACTGTATCAAAGGCATTACTGAAACCCAGATATACAACATCTACAGCCTTACCCATATTAAGTTCCCTGCTCACATAGTCAAAGAAAACCAATAAATTAGATTGGCAAGACCTTCCCTTCATGAACCCATATTGGCTATTGTTTATGATTTTATTTCTGTCCAGGTGCTCCATAATTTTATTCTTAATAAGAGTCTCCATAATTTTCCCCACAATGGACATCAAACGTATTGATTTAACATTTTCTGGGTCACTTTTGTTATCTTTCTTAAAAATAGGAGTAATAGTTTACCTTTCTCCAGTTCCCTAACGCCTCTCCAGTATTCAGTGATAGAAAGATTTGTGCCTGAGTTCCTTAAGGGATGAAATTGCAGAAACATGACTTGGGATATCCTCCTGACGTGAAAGGCACTATACAAGTGTAATTTTGTTGTTTGTTGTTGCTTGATTAAGAAGCTCTCCCTGCTCTTGATGACTGCTCTCACTGTTCATAATCCTCCAGACTGTTCCTATTTCTCTTAATGCTTCCGTTTGCAGTTCCTGGTCCTCTATGCCTATCCTGTTTCTCCCTGTGGCCTTACCTTCCAAGCTATACAGTAACTCCTAATTGCCCTCCACCACACTGCTTAACACTGCTGTTACTTTGGATCCTCTCATCATTGGGTATTTTAAAGATAATTGACATGTATTTTAACCCAAAATATTTCATACTTAATGTAAATACAACAATAACAATTACATTTGTATAGCACCTTTCCCCCCTTATAATACTATAAAAAGCATTGTATTTGATATGGCACTTTATCATGTGATTGAGAGGCCTCAAAACCCTTGACAGGATATAATGAAAAGTGGATTGATTTTGTAGGTAAACTGCAGCAGCCAGTTACGCACAACAATATCCTATAGAGAGCCATGAAATGAGTGACCAATTTTATCTGGGGGATAGTTGGCCAGGACACAGAGTGCAATTCTCTTCTGCTTGCGAATAGCACAATGGAACATCCACCTGAACAGGCAGATAGGACTTCAGTTTCTCATACGAAAGATGGCACCTTTGACACCCCCAGCACCACTGCATTGGAATATCATCTTAGCCTACAAGATTCCAAGACCCAACATGGGCCATGGGCCTTGAACACACAACCTTCTGACTCAGAGGTGAGAGTGCTCCCACTCTGCCAGGCTGACACACATTGTGTACATGTTCATAATGACCCTGATGCTTGTAGTGTTTGTCTGACAGAGATTCAACCTGGTACAATGCCAAACAAAGTTTGCAACAGCTAGAGTGACCAAGATTATCTGATATTGAACCCAGAATATAATATACAATAACAACAAAATTACATTTGCATAGTGCCTATAGTGGGAGGATATCCCAATACAGATGGTATTTCGGACCCAAGTGAGAAGTCTGGATTGGGGTGGGTGGAGGACCCAAGCGAGGAGTCTGGATTGGAGTGGGAGAAGTACTGTAAATTGATAGAAAGCACAGTTGAAGACGGGGGCCTTGAGGTGGGCCTTGAAGGAGACAAGCAATGGCGTGAGGCTGAGGGACTGTGGGATGGAGTTCCAGAGAGTGGAGGTAGAATGGCTGAAGACCAATGGTGTGGTGGTTGAGGTGGAGGATGTGAAGCAGGTCGGAGTCCGCTGAGCGGAGAGAGTGGACGGGTTGCTAGGGGGTTAGGAAGTTGCAGAGGTAGTTGGGGAGCAAGGCCATGGACTGCTTTGAAGGTGAGGACTGGGATCATGAACTGTATCCTCTGTATCCTCTGTATGATGGAAATCCAGTGGAGTCGGGAGAAGAGCCTAGTGAGGGAGAGGATACAGTCTGCAGTGTTATGGATGATATGCATCATGTGGAGGGAGGTTGGGGAGGCTGACAGGCAAGGAGTTTGCATAGTCAAGCCTGGATGTTATGAACGCTTGTATGAGAGTTTCGGCGGCCGGCAGAGTGAATCAGCGTTTGAGGTGTAGAGCCACTGTGGAGCCAATCAGGAGGGCCTCGATCTTGTTGACGGACTCAAGTCATTCAGGACTTGATGCCTGATCTACATTTTGTCAAAATAACAGTGGTACTGGAGTCAAGGGTGGAGGCAGAGAGATACAGTTGGGCATTATCCATGTACATATAGAAATTGACCCCATGTCTGCAGATGATGTCACCAGCATGTAGATGTTGAAGAAGAGGGCCAAGGACAGAGCCCTTCGAAACACCGCACAAAATGTTGCGGGGGTTGGAGGAGAAACCGTTTTTGGAGATGAAGTGGAGGTCTTTGATTGATTGATTGATTGATGTAATGAAGTGGATGAGAGTGATGACAGCTGTTTTTAAAGAGGTAGCAATGGTGCCAGTGGACAGGTTTATGATGTCTGTGAGTACAACGAAAATTATAGTTGTAGAGGGCCTTTTACGTTCGGAGGACATCCCAAGGCACTGGGCAAATAGAGGGGCAAGGAGGTGGGAGCTGGGAAGCAAGGAGAGGAGAAGAAGAGGAGTAGGGATGGGTGGAAGAAGCAGGTGGTCAGTTTCATGCATTATAGAGTTGATGAAAGAAGAGGGGAGACATACTCAAATGTGTGGAGGAAGGAATATGTAGGGGCTGGGTGTGAGAGGGAGATGGGAGAGGGTAGTAGACAGAAGGGCAGAGGCAGCTGAGCAGATCAACCCCGACTTTGGATTTGAGGAAGTTCAGCATTGCCTCATAGTTGGCATTGGAGGTGAGGATGGGTGAGTCGTGACAGGGCCGTACGCAGGATTTTTTTTGGGGGGGTGCGAATTGCTAGTGATGGGACCAACAATGGCCGGGGGCTTGCGGGCCGCCCCCGAGGCCCCCTCGAGGCTCCGACGTTTTACACAGTTTGAGGTCTTATTTAATCGGTTCAGAAGATCCAATATGAAGGTAAATGTTTCATGCCCTTGGTGTTTAAGAGCATCATTATTTATTCAGTGTTTATATTTTCCCTGGTAGTCCGTGTCTAATTGGGAAGGTCGAATGTGTTCGCCGATAAAAGCAAACACGATTGTTGACTCGATGATGTAAGGAATGCGAACGATAAAGTAAATTACAATCCAATTAACACAGTACAATGACGAATGCTTGATAAATGTATGCGTATAGAGAAAATGATCATAAACTACAGATTGACGGTAATTAATAAGTTGTTCTGCATTGTTATCCTAAGACTAAATTTATTTCGGACTGTAATGAACAATAATGTAAGAGTAAAGTATGAATGATGTGCTCAGATATTCCAGCAAAGCAAATTTTATAAAAGACAAGAAAATATACAGAAACTGAAAATCAGTGTAAAACAGTTAATTCACACGTGTTACAAGCCTGTTATCAGCATTATCCTGAAAATATCGTTGAACTGTGAGCAATAGTGTAGTTAGTTTTTATTTATTTATTTAGAATCAAAATGAAAGGCAGTGACCCATCAAGCAATACTGACCTGACGAAAAAATACTTGAAAAAATAAGGGAGGGGAAATTAATTCTTTAATAGCGATCCGTATTCGAGACGCCTCGGTCGCTTTGAAGCCAATACGTCAACCGCTCTACCAATATCGATTTCCATATTATAATGAATGTGCATTAACGCGAGGGCTGAAAGTCGCTCCTATACGGAGCAGAATGCTGGACACTTAGGCAAACCTCGACCAGGAGATTAGGTGACTCGTGAGGTATATACCAGACTTCTAAGAGATGCCCTGAACGTTTACTGGCGACAGCATCTGACAAATAGTGAGCTATATGGTACACTACCACACTGGTATCACAGACATTACCGCAGAGGCGTCTTAGGTTTAGCGGACATAGCTGGAGAAGCCGGGAGGAAACTGTCCATAGTGCTACTATCCTATGGGAACCATTGCACGGTCACAGAACACGAGGTAGACCGACCCTAACCTACCTCGCTACATGAAATGCACGGATTATATTATTATTCAAAGAGAGAAAGAGGAGTCACGTTGAAGAGATTTGTGTAGGAAGAGCTGTTGCTTTGCAGACTCGACTGCACCTGTCCTTTATATCCCGCTGGTGTGAGGCAGCAGTTCTGGGGACCTCAACTCTAACAGGTGCAGGTTAACAATCCTTTAAGTTATAGCCAATTACGTGACACTGCCCACAAACCCTGAAAAGAAATCTCAGTTGTCAATCAGTCAGATATGCAACCTCGACCTTGGGAATGTCTTCAGATTCAGAGGCACTGAGTAGGAGGGAAAGAAAGTTTCCCACAGGTGATAGAAGACAGCAGCATCACCTGGCGAGTCGCCTGGCACAGTGAATAGCACTCTGACCTCTGAGTCAGAAAGTTGTGGGTTCAAACCCCACGTCGGCACTCGGTATCACACAGAGGAAGCTGACACTTCAATGTGGTGCTGTGGGTGGGGGGGGTGTCCCATTGTTAGAGGCTCTGTTCTTTTGGTTGAGATGCTGAACCGAGGTCTGATCCGTCTGTTTAGATGGATGTGAAAAGATCCTCTGACACTACTCGAAAAGCGGAGGGAAGTCTCTCTCCTGTTGTCCTGGCCAACAAACGCCCCCAAATAAAATCGGTGAATCACTCCATCGGTGTTTGTGGGACAATCCTGGGCAAAAACTGGCCACTTTACAGTACGTTCTGTGAAGCGCTCTGAGCTGTCTCGACAATGTACTAAGGCACTATTATCAATTGCTAACATTATCAGATTAAAATACGATTTCAGCTTCCACAAAGTGGTGCTACCTTTTTATGTAGTGACTGTATACGGGATGATTTCCGATTGACACACCACGTGGAATAGGCGCTAAAGCCTAGGCCTACGTCCATGAGTATCTTTTTTAAAGATAGGCATTCCCGTCCAGCATATAACTTTTTTGTTGGGTTCTCAAAAGCTTTAATTTCTCAGAAGCTTGTAAATATGTTGTCATTGTTTGCTAGCATTACAGCCACACCTCTCAAAACTTGAGCAATTTTTACTTACGGTGATCAGATGAAAAGATGATTTTAACTCCAGTAGTGGTGCTGCCCCTTGTGGCTGTTTACGGGATGATTTCCAAACGAGGATGGATTTGAGTCTTGGCGCCTGTGTTTATCCAATCACGAGTCACAGACTCGCCGCGTCATGGACTGGTCTATCGACGCGGTATGTTTTGGGGTAGACGCCGATTCTGGTGTGCGACTCGATAATTTTATATTAATACTAAATCATTCAAAGATGTGTATTTATAATTTATACATAGTTTTGAAGAACTGATTGTTGCACAAATGTTCAATAAATTTACTTGGTATTTAAATTTGATAAAAAAATGCAATTCTCTACCCCGGAAAATGTGGACCTTTTATAATTTGGGGGGGTGCGTACGCACCCGTCGCACCCCCCTTGCGTACGGCCTTGGTCGTGAGAGGGTGGGAGGAGGAGCCAGTTGGTAATGGAGAAGAGGAGCCTTGGCCTCCAAGATTGTTTACAATCTAAAATGTTTGCAGAATCTATTATAGCACAACCCTGGGGGTAGGAGGGTTAGCAGTAGGGTTAGCAGTAGGAGGCATCAATAAACAAATAACAACATGCTGCACTCGCAGTATTGCCAAACCATTTGAATTCAAATCCCCAGCAATCGTGCTGAAGTTATGCATTGCTCTGATCAGTCATAACCTGCATTACATGCACTACATGTAGGTCACTATGACATTAGGGAGCTGTCCCATCCCTTGACGTGAAAGGCGCTATATAAATGTAAATTGTTGTTGTTGAGGTAGTGTGCAGGAAAGCTACAAGGTTGATCATCAGTGTCAAGGATACTATGAGGAAATACGAGATACACGAGGACTTGTCAGCTTTCATAAATGGCATCTCAGGATTTCCTGGATTCCATCATAAGACAGTTTGTTTCTACCATGGGAAGATGGGTCAATGTTATGAGAGAATGAGATTGAAGGGCATTTCTTCATGCAAACTTTTCATGTGTCCTGCAACCCTTGTTTCCTTTTGCCATACTTCTGAATGCTGCTGATGTTGTTGGACAATTACATTGTAGAGGATGGAGGGAATTACTGCTGATAATTAAATGGAGCTGTTCATCCCCTTAAGAACATCTTATCATATGTTTCCAAATTACCCCATGTGGGACACAGCATTTGCACTTAAATTTAACTGGTTAGAAATGGATTTAGCATTTTACCCCTCCAAAACGCTCTTAACTGCATTGTTAATTCCTATAGCCTTGCTGTCTCCCTAACAGTGATGCACAAAACCCTGGATTAATATTGGTATGGTTTTTATAGATGCCACCATCCATCATGTTTGCCTTCTTTGAAACCTTTACATATTCCTGCCAAATGTACGTTAATATGACAATAACCACACCTCGAATTAAGTTTTCTGTGTTTTTGATGAACATGAAATCAAATGGATGAACTAAATATAAGCACGCAGAAATATGCATTCATATAAACTAACCTGTGTGGTTATCAAGTGGTGATAGGAAGTCCTCCCTCCTCCCTTATCCACATTCTCACCCTCCCTGACAATCACTCAATCACCGCTTCTCATCTCGCACATTCCCCAGTCAACTGTCCCCTCCGCACCAGCCTTCAAAATGTTCCCTCTACAACAAGGCTCTGATGATCTATGACCTCATGCTTGATAAAAATACCAACATCATGGCCCTTACCAAAACCTGGATCACCTCAGGTGACACATTTCCCCTCATTGAGACCACACCACCTGGCTGTGCCTTCCACCACACCACACATCCTAACCACCATGGCGGTAGCGTGGCCCTCATCTCTAGGACCTCACTTGCTCTATCCACCGACTTTTCTGGCTAATGCCCCTCATTCGAGCACCTTACCCTTGGTCATCCTTCTAATCTTTCCCTCAAAATTCTCCTAATTTCCGCCCCCCCAAAAACCTCCCCCATCTTCAGCTCTGACATCCCCACCCTCCTAGCTTCCCTCTGCGGCGAATTCAACCTTCACTTCACCCCCTCCTGCTCCATCTCCTGAACTTTTCCTCTCTCCTCTCAACCTCTCCCTCTATATTCACTGCCACCCAGGTTCATGGCCTCCCACTTGATCACCCAGTGCCTCAGTTTCTCGGATATCACCAACACAGACAAGGCAATCTCCGATCACTACTTCATCCCATTCAATTCCTAAATCCCTCTCACCACCCCCACCAAACCCACCTCCATCCTCTAGTGCCCCTGGAAGAAAATCTCCCCACAATCCCTCCCCGCACTGGTCATCTGACCTCCTCCCCCACTGGCCTATCTCCCTCACTGGTTTATCCTTCATGCACACTGGCCTCCACAACAGCCTCTCCATCACACATGATGCCCTCGCCCCCCTCACCACCTCCTATTCACAAATCTCACCTTGGTATATGAGTCACCTCTGCTCCCTCCAGGGTCAGGTGCGCTCTGCCAAATACACTTGGCTCAAATCTGACCTAATGGTCCACTGGCATATCTGGCTGGACTACATCAAAACTTACCGCTCCGCTCTTGCCTCCGCCAAATCATCCTTCTATGCTAAGATAATCTTGGAGTCGAAGAGCAACCGCAGGCTCCTATTCTCCATCACCAACTGGCTCCTCCGCCCACCTCCCCACGCCTCACCTATTATTTCCTCTAACTCTTTCCTCTGAAGATGATGGATTCAAAGTCCAAAATCTGTGAGAATCTGTTCAACTGCCTCTGCCCTCCCTAACGCCACTACCTCCTCATCTCCCCCCCAAACTCCGACCCCTACCCATCTCTGCTTCCACACTTTCGAATCTGTCTTCCTTCCTCTCATACCGGCTTGACTTCGAAAACTCCCTCCTTGTTGGCCTCTCCAAATCTTCCCTCCAAAAGCTGCAGATCATCCAAAAATTGTGTCCTCTCCTGCACCAGGCTCCATGACCCCATCACCCCCACTCTCGCCTGGCTCCACTGGCTCCCCATCCCCAGAGGATAGAATTCAAGACCCTTTTTCATTTTCAAGTAATTCCACAGTCTTGCACCCTCCTACCTCTCTGACCTGCTGACCCTCCTGTCAACATGTCTGTTCCCTCTGTTTAGCAGGCTCCGGCCTGTTGCATGTCTTTTGCCCGACCCATTGGCTACCGAGCTTTTAGCCTCTCTGCCCCCACCCTTTGTATCTCCATCCAACAATCCCTTCGCCTAGCTCCTTTCCTTGCCTTGATATGATATGGCAAACATTATTTTTCTTCTTCTAATCCTCAATTAGTGTTCCATGACTCAAGGTGAAAAGAGATATGGAATGTCAGACCCAGGCAGCTTCCTGTCACAGAACGACAGTAAAACACCATTAGAGGTTGCACTTTACTGAAGGTTACCTGAAAGGTTGGTGAGCAAAATATGAGCTGTCTGCTGCTGGCGTTTGGCTTACCCGTCTTTCGTTCAAAGTCTGTGAGTTTAGGATTTGTAGTTCACCAGTTTACAAGTTTTATGCAAATCACATAATCTGATATTCACATAAGAGTGACTGCAGAAAGCAGGTGCCTATCATATGCAAACACATGTTGTATGCAAACATTTTAATGAAAATGGATCTTGAAATATTTTCAACTAACACACACTTGCACTTATCAAATGCAAGCATTCATATTATTTAAGTGCTTCAATATGCTGTTGAATCTGTTGGATATGTGGTGAGAGAGGCTGAAAATGTACACAGAGCTGTACAGTATACCCAGGTGGGGGTGTTTTATTATGAACCTACCTTAAATAGTTTTTTCCAATATGATTCCTTCCTTTCTCGAAGATGCGATGTTAGAATATGCTTCCAGTAGCCCTTTGGCTACTCATTCAAGTGGCTATTTTTCATTGCGAGCCTGTGCCTATTGTTGCACAGCCATGAAATCAGATTGGCTGAAGGACCTCCTTCGTCCAAACAGATTTCTGATAGAGGAAGGAGAAGATTGTTCCGTCTTTGATCCTGATTTACATTTTAGCCAAATATGAAATGTATAATAGAACACAATGAGGAATGTGTGATAATAATAATCCCTGCCTGGTGATGGGTTTCCACATTTACAACACACCCAGGTGACCAAAAAAAACAGCACTTTTTACATGAAGGATGCCTCAAAGTACTTCATAGGATTTAGCATAAAGTGTTGTAACTACCTATTTTGTAGGCAAACATCACAAATTATCAGACTCATTGGGTAGACAACTACTTTTACACATCAGTAATCTCCTTCACATTGAAACATATATTCCTGTATTCTCTATAAATTCACAGCACGATTTTAAGAAATTGATAAAGCCTATTATATATACAGTAATTATAGATTAAAATATATATAATAATTATAATTATTATAATTACCAGCTGTATCTATTGCAGCTGCGCTTGCAACCAAATCTAACATGTAATATATTGACACACTGACAGACATTTCATCTTTGTCAATATTCATATGGGATGACTCCTGTGGGAGGATTCAGTGGCCTTTAAAACTTAAATTTTGCTGTTGTTGCCGTGACGTGGTTCTTTATTTCTGTCCCACCACTTGGCTACATGTATGTTCTGTGATGCATAATGCCACAGCGCCGCTTTGACTATATGGCCACCAAGTGTAACCGCAGCAAAGTCCAAAAAACTGAACTAACTTATAAACGATAGGGGTGGCCCATGTCAGTCCCAACTGCAAATCCGTTCTGATGAGGTATGAATCGTGTCTACATCAATCGGTTATTGAAATCCTTCTTGAAGCACAGACAGTCATTGTTGTTTTATTAGTATAGAAGATAAGAAAATAGATATATAAAAACTCTGGAAGGAAAGGATAATGAGGAATACAATCCAGATTAACAGGCTTTATGGCTGTTTTAAAGCTTTGATAGTGGGAGTCAAATCAGATTCTCATGGTTAGGCCGTGTATTTTGGCTCTCCTCAGTCCTTCTCCCTATAACATGGTGGTTCAACCTCCGTGGTTAAACACTCAACCTCACCACCACCACCAGCAACAACAACAAAATTGAATTTATATAGCATCTTTCACATCGGGAGGACATCCCAAAGCGCTGAATTGTCATGTTGGGACCTGAGTTGGGGGGGGGGGGGGGGGGGGAGGGGGAGGGTCGGGGTAGGGGGAAGGAGAGGCGGAAGAGTTAGTAGGGGAGCCGAAGGCGTGGTTGAAGAGGAAGGTCTTGAGACCGGCCTTGAAGGAGGAAAGGGAGGAAGCAAGGCGGAGGGGCTGCGGGATGGAATTCCACAGTGTGGGAGCAGAGAGGCTGAAAGCCCGGCCGCCGATGTTTGGGCGGTTAGGGCGGTGGACACGGAGCAGGCCTGAGTCTGCTGAATGGAGGGTGTGGGCAAGCTAATAGAGAGACAGTAGGTCAGAGAGATGGTCAAGAGCAAGGCCGTGAATGGCCTTGAAAGTGAGGACGAGGATCCAGACCTAGGTTGCTGACTTACCAAGCCAGTGAAACCCTCATTCATGCCTTCATTGCATCTTGGCTCGATTATGCAAATGTCTTGCAGGCTCTGGCCTGCTCCATGTGCTCCGACCCACTCGCCTCACCATTGGTGGTCGAGCTTTCAGCCACTCTGCCCCCTGGAATTGGGAATTGGCCTTCCCAATTCGTCCCTCCACAGGCTGCAGATAATCCAGAACTCTGTGGCCTGTGTCCTCTACCGTTCCAAACTCTGTGACCCCCATCTCCCTCATCCTCACCCGACTCCATTGGCTCCCCATCATCCAGAGGATCCAATTCAAGATCCTGGTCCTCACATTTAAAGCTGACGACAACCTCGCCCCACCCTACATCCGTCATCTCTTATCCCCTTACCAACATGCCCGCTCCCTCCGATCAGCAGGCTCTGGCTTGCTCGATGTGCTCCGACCCACCCGCCTCACCATTGATGGGCGAGCTTTCAGCCACTCTGCTCCCAACCTCTGGAACTCCAATCTGCAGTCTCTCCGCCTTGCCCCCTCCCTGGCCTCCTCCAAGTCTCGCCTCAAGACTCTCCTCTTCAATGGACCAATCGGCAACTCCTAATCCCCCACCTTCCCTTACCCCCTGTCCTCAGCTCGGGTCTGAAGCATTGAATGTCCAGTGCCTTGGGATGTCCTCTTGATGTGAAAGGAGCTCTACAAGTGTAATTTTGTTGTTGTTTCACTGGTAATGCAATTCTTGTCAAATTTGGTAAGTTAGCCACGCCCGTTCAGCAAGCTGGGGGTGGTGCCTCTACTTTGAGAAAGGTTCTTCCAGAATACTTGCCTGTGCCAGATAGTGCAAGTGGAGCTGTGTAAATCTGTCTGAAGAAAGGGAATTTGGGCACTGCCAAACTGCCTCTCCCTCAATGACCCAAAGGCTGCGTTCAGGTTGGATTACACAGTTGGGTGACAGATAGGCCATGGCCCATGGCCATATTACTGGACAAGTTGGCATACTAACAGAGCAGTACGGCTGGCATTAAGAGAATTCCAGGTTCTGCTCCAAGGTCAGCCAGTCCCTGTAAGGATAGACAATACCACCATGCATGTTGTGCAATCGTAACTTACTTAAAGCATACTTTTAAACAATATGCAATTAATGTGTATATTTTTTACATAAGTGGTTGTGATTATTGCTGTTTTGACTGTGAATGAGGTGGCCCAATTGCAATATGAATATATTTTTTAAAAAACTGGGAATGCATTGCCTGGAAAGGTGGTGGAGGCCGATTCGATAACAACTTTTAAAAGAGAGGTAGACATTTATTTGGGGAGGACGGGTTTGCGAGGTTATGAGGAGAGAGCTGGGGAGTGGGATTAAATTGCTCTTTTTAAAGAGCCTGTGCAGACTCGATGGGCCGAATGGCCTCCTTTTGTGCCGTAAGATTCTATGATTCTACGATTCTGACATTCTTGAAGTCAGTTGTCAAAATGAGTATGGAACATTGAACACTCGACTACCAAGCAAAAACTAGGCTAAATACATTTGTTGATGCCAGCAACCTTGCACAGTTGAACAAGCAGGACTGACCACGATTAGCAGCCTTTCATCTCTCCTTGATTTGAATTAGGAATGAATTTAATTTAGGACACATTCAATCTTTGAAGGTTGAGCATGGTAGACAGGTTTTTCTTGGATTATACTGTGGGACACATTGACTATGAAAGCAGCTTTGTAAAACAAAAAAAAGAGCGAATCATAAACATATGGAAGAGCTCAATAGGGAGAAAGTGTTGATTTTTTCAAGAACAAATTAAATAAATTTCTGATAGAAAATAATATCTCAGGATACAGTAAATAGTTTGGGACACGACCTGCTAAGCGACTACCAGGATGGTGGAAGTCAAATCAGATGGTCTTGGTCTTCATTCACGCAGCAAATTCTTATGTTTTTAAAGTTGCTGGCATATGACATATTTGAAATTGCAGTGGACCTTCTCACCCAAACCCATAATAACAACAACAAAATTACACTTGTGTAGCGCTTTCACGTCATGAGGACGTCCCAAGACGCTGGGTCTTGCTGCACTCAGGATACTTATTTATATTTGTAGATTATTTATGATTATGTCACAAGTTATGATTATGTCACAAGTGTTAGCTTCCAAATAATCCTGAAACATATCCAGTCAGTTCTGAAATGAATGGTTAGGGTTAAAAGCACCTTTTAAATCCAGCACAATGATGTAGCAGCTTTTTGCTGACCCACCATGCTGTGCAGAGATTTACACCCCCAGGGTTTCTCCACCAGTGGAGACTCCATTCTTGGTTATGCAAAGGAGAAACTCTCCCTGACGGAGCACTGAAATTATTGGAGGGAAAACTCGTCCCTGGTTACTTGCACACCTCCTAGTGGTCCACTGAAGAACTTTGGAGATCAACACCCCATTTGCTTCCAATTTCCATTTTATGAATGTTATTTTCCGCACTGGTGAGTCCTGAAAAATGTGGAAAACAAAACCATTTGGAACATAATGAAACCAGCTCACTGAGTCTCCTCTTCCCACAAAACAATACACTGGTACCAACCTAAATTCTTCCCTATTTATTAAATCGCTTGGGAAGGTAAAACTTCCAGGAAGATAAAAATATAATAATAATACTACTTGAATTTGATATAGCACTTTTCACGTCTTCTAGACATCGCAAAGAGCTTCATAGAATATACAAATATACAAACATATACAAATACATACAAAATATATACAAATATAGAGTTTCTGAATATACAGAATTGACTGTATTTGTGGGCGAAACGCGGCAGTCAATTGCGCAGAGCAGTGTCCCACTAACAGCCGTGGATTGAAATGAGCAATTTTTATTATAGGTCGATTTTTTTTGAGGGAGTATTATTAGGTGTGTGGAGTAAGTAAACTTGCCCAAGGTTTCGCCCTGACCTGGCTGGATTCGAAGCACAGGTCTCACGCTTGAAAGGCAATTGCTCTAACCACTGAGCTACAGGACTTCAAAGGGATAAAAGAGAAATATGTTCACAAGATTGGATGATATGGATGGTATGTATGATACGATCACTGGATCAAGCTGCATTTTAAATGAGTCTAGTGTGGTGGCCTCAATCACCTTTCCAGGAAATCAATTCAATTAGTCAATTATACTTTAAATAAACAAGAAACATCCTGGTTGGTATCTGTCCTGATATTACCCTTTACAACTCTAAACCTGTGTCCTTTTGTTCTACTGTCTTGATGCATCTTAATTTATTCATCTGGATTTATTTTTTCAAGCACCAATTAAATTTCATACCTCTATGAGTCGTCTTCTCTCAAGACTGAAAAGCCTTAGCTTCCTTAGTCATTGCTCATCGTTCATTCCTCTGACAGATCATCTCTGCTTAGTGGTGAAATGCAAGGATTATTATTAATATTCACATGATTCCAACCGGACTGCATTGATTTTAATAGTTGACTATAATAATAATATCCTTGTATTTGATATAGCGCTTTTCATGTCTTCTAGATGTCTCAAAGCGCTTCAACGAATTGTAAATTCACTGTAAAGTGAATTGACTGTATCTTTGTGGGTGAAATGCGGTAGCCATTTGCACACAGCAGTGTCCCCAAACAATTGTGAATTGAGTGACCAAATTATTTTTATTTTGGGGAGGGATTATTATTAGGCTTGTGAAGTAAGGAAATTTGCCTAAGGTTTCGCCTTGCCTGGAATTGAACCCAGTGTAAGGTGAGTGAGTGCTCTATCCACTGAGCTACAGGACTATACAGTACTTTTAATTGCAACTATTATTGATTAGATTGTTGTCCAGGGCTTCTTAAAGGAGTTGTTGCAATTAATATAATCTCAACCAATTTCAATGGTGTGCAACAGTTCTGTTTTGAAGAAAAATACTGTATTAGGATCTTTATACTGTATATATTTGAGTTTTTCCACTTTTGTGGTCATGTCTCCAATTTATGTCTCCTATTATTTTGGATCAAGAGAGTGCATTTTAGGTTGGATTTAAAGACACATAGGGCTGCTGAGACAAAGGGTAGAGGAAGGGGTTCCAGAGGGTGGGGCATAGCTGATCAATCAATCAATCAATCGGTCAGTCAGTCAGTCACACCTTTCACGTCGAGAGGACATCCCAAGGCGCTGTACAGTTAGGTAGAGACAAGAGCAGGAGGGGTGGGGTGGCGGGGGGTCGGGGCAAGACGAAGGATTGTAGGAGAATTGACTGTATATTTGTAGGTGAAACGCGGCAGCCAAATTGCGCACAGCAGTGTCCCACAAACAGTCATGGAAGTGGGTTTAGGGGAAAAAAGGTGGAAAGATATATATATTATATATATATATATATATATCTGTGGGCGAGACTCCCGGCAATTTAATTATCATTTAAATTATCGTGATCATTTGATTGAGGGGTGGGCAGAAGATGATTGTTGCTCCCACCCCGTGTGATAAGGGGTGGGGGGCTATTAAGGTGACGCACGATCAGAGTGGATTCAGATTGTATTGTCAGAGACTCCGTCCTTTGGATGAGACGTTAAACCTCCCTCCCTCCCTCCCTCCCTCCCTCCCTCCCTCCCTCCCTCCCTCCCTCCCTCCCTCCCTCCCTCCCTCCCTCCCTCCCTCCCTCCCTCCCTCCCTCCCTCCCTCCCTCCCTCCCTCCCTCCCTCCCTCCCTCCCTCCCTCCCTCCCTCCCTCCCTCCCTCCCTCCCTCCCTCCCTCCCTCCCTGCCAGGCGAGGGCTTGGCGGTTGAGAGCTGAGGGACTCGGGGTTGGGGGGAGTGAGGGCTGGGGTGGCTGAGAGGGTGAGAGCTGGGGGGGTGAGGGCTATCACAGTTTGCAGTAGGGTACGTCTCTGGGCAGTATTTTCTCCATGGCGGCCTGAGCCGATTTCACCACATCGTCCGTCTGCAGCATTGCCATGTTCCAGGTGGCCATGTAATCCAGACTCTCCCTGACCGAGTGATCCCTGGAGTAGACCAGGTTGTGTTTGGTGCCCTGCATGGCCACCAAGCTCTTACTGACAACAACAACAACAACAACAAATTACATTTATAGAGCGCCTTTCATGTCGGGAGGACGTCCCAAGGCGCTGCACAGGAGGCGTGTGACCCGAGCTGGGAGGGGAGTGTTTGGGAAGGGGTGAAACACGAAGGGGAGGTAAAAGAGTTCGGGGTGGAACAGAAGGCACGATCGAAGAGGAAAGTCTTCAAACCTGCCTTGAAAGAGGAAAGCGAAGAGACGAAACAGAGGGATCGAGGGATGGCATTCCAAAGGGTGGGAGCGGAGGAACTGAAGGCCCGGCCTCCGATGGTGGGGCGGTTCGGGCGGGGGGCTTGGAGCAGGCCATCCTGTTGAATGGAGGGTCCGGGTGGGCGTGTAGGGGGAGAGTAGATCGGTTAAATAGGGTGGGACAAGGCCATGTAAGGCCTTGTAGGTGAGGACGAGGACCTTGAACTCGATCCTCTGGAGGATGGGGAGCCAGTGGAGACGGGCGAGGGTGGGGGTTATGTGGTCGCGGAGGCGGGTGCGGGATAGTACACGGGCTGCAGAGTTCTGGATGGCCTGCAGCCTGTGAATGGAGGAACTGGGGAGGCCGACGAGGAGAGAATTTCCGTAGTCCAGCCGTGAGGTGATGATCTCGGAGGCCATCGTCAGGGCTCCCTGCATCAGGGACTCCTTATCCTGGAAAATCCGACACACGAGGCCGCAGTTGAGAGACTCGTTCGACATCATCTTCCTCGCCATGTAACACAGCTCACACACCAGGCTGCTGTTTCCCAAGACTTTAGGCAAACATTGCAGAGTTCCCACATCAGCGGCCAGGCCGATATCCACTTCCTTGACCTGGAACCAGGCGTGGGTTGAAGACTTGCAAGGTGGAATGGTTGATGCAGAAAGTTCCATAACTTTGGGGCATAGTGACTGAAAGCACGGCTGTTGATGGTGGAGCAGGGGAGGCAAAAGATGTGCAGGTTGCCAGAGCAGCTGAGCAAAGTAGGCAGTTAGTGGAGTAGGGTGTAAGCAGGCTGGAGAGGCAGGGTAGGTACCAAGGCAAGAAATGATTTATAGTATGAGTGCGAGGATCTTGAAATGGATTTGTTTTGTACTAAGGAGACAGTTGAGCCTGGTAAATATTGCATTGAAGAGGCACAATGGTGAGGGTGAGGATACTAGCAGCAGAGTTTTTAACTGGTTGAGATTGGAAAGTCCTAGTGCATGAAAGGCTCGAACCATTGGAAGCTGAGGAGCAAATGGAGCTGACCAGGACTGGACATGTGGAGTTTGGTTTGGGTCAGGATGTGTGTAGCAGTTTTAAAATTGGAACCAAGAAGGATTGCATTAGATAAGTTGAGTTGGAAGGTAAGAAAGGCATGCATGAAGGTTTGGGTAGCATGTTTCTGTGAGATAAGGGGGGCCATTGTTGTGAAGTAGATTGGTCTTGGCCAGGAACTTAATATAAAGAGAGGAAGGAGAAACTGGACGCAAACCGAACACGAGGGTTGGACATCTGATTCTGTGAGTTTGAGAGAGAGATCAGAGAGGCTGAGGATGTGAAGAGGCATCAGTTGGAGACAAGGAGGGATATCTTCTGTGCTGTCCATACTGAGATGCAAGAAATCATAAGATTTTACTAAGAAGTGAAGTAATTATATATTTTGTAAGTGAACGCGGCAGCCAGTTTGTATATAGCGAACAGCCATGAAGCGACCAATTAACATTTGGGGGATTGTTGGCCAGGATAGTTGGGAGAAATTCTCCTCTCTTTTTAAATACATAATGTAATGGGATATTTAACATATGCACCTGGAATCACGGATAGGAGTGGAAATGTAGATTTAGGTGTCATCCACATATCTGTGCAATTTAACCATATGTCTGCGGAGGATGTCCACGCACATTATGTAGTCCTGTAGCTCAGTGGCTACAGCACTCACCTTGCAAGTGAGAGACCTAGGTTTGATTCCTGGCAGGGCAAAACCTTGGGCAGGTTTCTTTACTCCACAAGGCTGATAATAATCCCTCAAGAAAAAAATACAATAATTTGGTCACTCAATCCATGACTGTTTGGAGGACACTGCAGTGTGCAATTGTCTGCCACGTTTCACCCACAATTACAGTCAATTTGTGTTACAGACAGTGAAGTGTGAAGTGCTTTGAGATGTCCAGAAGAGTGAAAAGCACTAAATCAAATGCAAGGATTATTATTATTACGTCACCAACAAAGAGCATATAGATAGGAAATGGAGGAGGATGAGAATAGAGCCATTAGGTATTTTGCAGATGAGCTTGAAAGAGAGTAAGAAGAACCTGATGGAGGTGACAAAGGAAAAAAATAAAGTTCATCCAGTTCGCTTTCTCCCACCCAGGTAATCATGTCCGACAAAAGTGGAACAAAGTACTGTAGTTGCTGTTCCTACATTAGATGTCAGTCTGGCTCAGTTGGCTCAGGAGAGCACTCACTCCAGAGAGATAGAGGGTTGTGGTTTCAAACCCCACATTAGGACTTCAGCATATCATCTTAGCTAGCATTTGAATACGCTGTGATGGGAGCACTGCACTATTGAACAGTTTTTGTCTTTTGGAGGAGATGTTAAACCAAGGTCTTGTCTGCCTGCTCAGCAGATGTTAAAGATACTATGGCACTTTTTAAGAAGAGAAAGTAGCTCCTCCCTTTCCTGACCAACATTCACTATGCTTTGTAGAAAAACTCAGAAGCATTGCACTATGCTTTGTTCTGCTTGTCTTTCCTGTTATTAGCACACTGGTCAATTTGTACTATTACGTTGATGTTTGTTGTGTTTTTGTCTCAAATTTTCCAACTGTTTATTCTTTGCTCTGTTTTCTGAGGTCTTATCATGTGCTGATACTAGTGATCGTTTTATTCCTCTCATTCTGTTTGTGCGCTGTTCTCACTCCTCACATGGGTATAGCAGTACAACAATAACAATAAAATGACTACACTTATAGAGCGCCTTTCACGTCGGGAGAACATCCCAAGTAATTCCTATACTGGAACACTGACATAAAATTGAGATGTTTGGTTGATAGCTTTGTTTCCAGTGTCACTTTGTGTAGGTCGGAGAGTAGAAATATTTGCAGAAAGCTAATGTGCGTTTTCGTGAAATGGAAAGTGTAGTTTAACAACAACAACAACAAAATTACATTTGTATAGCATCTTTCACGTCAGAAGGATGTCCCAAGGCACTGGACAGTCAGTATATCAGACCCAAGCTGGGGTCGGGATCTGGGAGGATGGAGGAAAAGGAGGGGATTTGGTGTGACCGATGGGCCTGTCGAAGAGGAGAGTCTTGAGGTGGGACTTGAAGGAGGAAAGTGAGGGGGCGAGGTGGAGGGATTGCGAAACGGAATTCCAGAGGTTAGGGGCAGAGTGGCTGAAGGCTCACACGCCTTTAAGTGCATTCTCAAAATAATGGGTCATTAGGCCTGTTATTGTTCACAAGACTTTGCTATATAGTTGAACTCTGATGCTCTTTTAGGGATACATATTAGGTATACATCTGCATATCTTTTATCAAAAAAGGTTAAACATATTTTTATCAAGAATCGGCTATACCTCAAATTCCTGTTACTAACATATACTGTTTCATATCGAACATTTGCTGCAATGCATTCATAACAGTTTCAGGATATGTTAGGCATGGTGTAGTAAGTGCTCAGGTCACTGATTCGTTAAGTTGGTTAAACAGTAGCTGTTATTCCATGACATTGTTAGTCATCCATATCCGAGTAGTGACAACGGGCAACTGTTTACCTTGTTCAGATCTTGTTACAGATCACCATTCTTCCGGCATTGGGTAGCCAAGAAGGCTCATCAGGACGGGAGTACCTTACTGATACAGTTCCACCCCATAGAAATGCTGTATTTTGGGTCAATAAAATTTGATCCCAATTAATAGCGAGTTTACAAAATAAATGTTGCCATTAGTCGTACTTCCAGTTGTGAGGCTGACACAGCTTCTGTTGCTACCTGGCCAGCCTTCTGAGTATGTCCGATTGTACTAGGTCAACCCAATAGGAAGTAGTAGGAATGGCACCATGGGAATTGAAGCCATGCCCAAGAGCAGGTTTGACTGTGGTATGACAGAAAACAAGATGATCAGTGGATGATTTAAGGGGAGCATAGAAGAAACCTTTTCACGCAAAGGGTTATTAGAACATGGAATGTTTTCCTTGAGTGAGATCATACATAATTTCAAAACAAATAAGATCATTAGGTAAAGATGAAGAAAGTAAAATGGTGCAAGCAATTGGAATTAAAGTTCATTGCATTGGAGGAGCGAGCCCTATTCCTATTCCTGACCAACAATCCTTCAGTTCAAATTGGTCATTTAATTCATGGCTGTTTTGGGAACATTTCTGTGTACAAATTGGCTGCTGCATATGCCTCCAAATGCACTTAACAGTAAAATCCCATAATGAGCTTGGAGACATTTTAAACTATAGTATTGCATTAATTTTCTTGTAAATAAAACTCCTGACCTCTGAGAGGCAATAGGTTGATTTTATAGCATCACAAAGTGTGAGTGGAAATGTTTAAAAAATGGCTGATCGTGGGAGCGCAGAATTCCCAGAAGTTGTTGGCCAAAAGGTTAAGCTGCCTCAGTATGCTGCTTTTATCTATTATTTATTATAATTCTGCCAAAGCAAAACTCCAGCTGAATCTTGTGTTCTGTGTCGTCCATTCATAGAAAGTGTGCAGATGTGAAAACGTATTGGAAAAAGAAGACAGCAGGACAGTTCCCCACCCCAAACTCCCTCTCCCCACCTCTCTCTCTCTCTCCTCTCTCTCTCTCCCACACAAACATGCCACTAGGTTCTAAGAGAAACTATTCACTAATATTAGTTAAAGTTTTGCTCCCTGCTTGTGATGAGATTTCTTTGATATTTTAATTGATGCCGGGAAAAGAGTTAAGAATGAACTTTCTTTTTTATAGTGTCAAATCATATTGAAACTTCTTAAAGTAATTAAATTGCTGTCAAGTAGTGTCCGGCGATATATTGATATGTCGGTTATATCGGTATAATTTTTCATATCGATATGCCGATATTGGAAATTTGAATATATCGGTATATCAAAAAATTTGGTATGAAAAAAAAATCGGTATATCCACAAAATATCGGTATATAGTATCTGGCGATATATCAATATATCGGTTATATCAGTATAATACGAACTTTTTCAACATACCTTGTCGCCGACATTGCAAACCTGCTGGGGGTAGAGCGCGCATATTGGAATGCGCGCTTAAATCAGAATGCGTGCGCACTAGGGTCCGGCGATATATCGATATATCGCTAAAACCCGATATAATTTTCATATCGATACGCCGATATAGACATTTCAAAAATATCGATATATCGAAAAGTCGATATATCAAGGTAAAAAATCGGGGTGCGAGCACACTGAACTACAAGACCCAGAATGCTCATCTCTATACACAATGCACAGACCGAGGTGCAAAGCCGCCATATTGTATTCATAGTCCTCGAATACAATATAGAGGTATGCAAGGGGTGGTGGTGGGGGAGAGACGGCTGGGGGGAGGGGGAGAGAAACGGCTGGGGGGGGGGAGAGAGACGGCTGGGGGGGGGGAGAGGGGGAGAGAGATGGCTGGGGGGAGGGGGAGAGAGACGGCTGGGTGGGGGAAGAGGGGGAAAGAGATGGCGTGGGGGAGGGGCAAAGAGACGGCTGGGGGGGTGGTGGGGAGAGAGGCGACGGGGGTGGGGGGTGCGAGAGAGGGACGGCGGGAGTGGTGGGAGTGGGGGAGAGACGGGGTGGATGTGATAATATACAGATAGATAGAGATGCAGGGGATGTGAGAGAGGAGAGAGGGAGAGAGACACAGAGACACACAGACAGAAAAACACAGAGATGGAGAGAGTGAGAGACACAGAGAGAGAAATATATTTACCTCCTGAGGAGATAGGCCCGGAATGTGCGCGCACCCCGAATGCGCGCACACTCCGAATGTGCGCGCGCATGCGTAGTACAAAACCCCCCAAAATATCGATATTTCAGTATATCTCGATATGAGCCCATCGATATATCTATATCGTAAAATTTCCATATCGACAGACCCTAGCGCGCACACCCGAATGCGCGCGCATACATAGGATACAAAAACCTGGTGATATCGATATATCGGTATATATCGATATGAGCCCACTGATATATCGATATCGTAAAAATTCAATATTGATGGACACTACTGTCAAATATATTACTGTTTTGGTAGGTAACGGATCGGATGATCCTGGCTGAATAATGGGAAGCCTGCAGATATTGGTCAAAAAGTAAGGCTACGCTGATAATATATCGGTTATATCGGTATAATTTTCATATCGATATGCTGATATTGGATATCAATTTGATATCAATTCGATATGAAAAAAAAATCGATTTATCGCAAATATCATGTCCGATATATATCGGTATGATGCGGACTTTTTCAACTTCCCTTGTCAATATCCGAATGCGTGTGCACACCGGAATGCGCGCGCACCCCCGAATGTGCGCGCATGTGCAGGACCAAAAAAACCGCAATATCAATATATCGGTATATATCAATATGGGCAAACCAATATATCGATATCGGAAAATTTTGATATCGAAAGACCCTACTATGCTGTTTTAGCTCGTTAAACTCCAACAGTGGTTCAATGATCTCTAGGGTCCACAAGCCTGGGCTCTTGCCAATTTTATTAATGCTCTCTGGGAATATGCAAGCAAGGTGTGTCTCTCAAAGTAGACTCTTTGCTTTCCATTCCTGACCTAAGGAAATTTCCTTATGTATTTGGTATGCATATGTGGGAGTGTGTTTTATTCCCAAGTAAGTTATGGATGCTCTTAACCACAGTGATGGGTTTCTGAGTGTATCTGACATCCGATTGACCAAAATGAAGTAGGTAAAAACAGCAGACATTTTGCACCAGCAAGGTATTACACACAAGTATGAGGCAAATAGGCTAGTTTAATCTGGAGGACACCATGAGACACTTGTTTTACTTTTTGAAAGTGCCATGGACTTGATACGACTACCTGATTAGATATTAAATCAGTTTAACAATTTATCCAAACTCTAGCTGAATGGTGTTGTCTCAAGGCAATGCAGTAGTCCCCACTAGAGGTGTCAGACTAGATTCAGCTCAAGACACCAGCATGTGGGTAACCCAGAGGCAAGAATGCTATCAACTGAGCTAAACACGGAGGTACACGTCTGTCACTGGTAGCTGGTAGGTTTGCATGATGTGATTGAATGCAGCCAACCTGTAAGTGCACACGCAACAGGACTTCATTTCCTGAAATTCAAGGCAAGAGGTAAACGCAGGAGTAACAGAGTACAGGTAGAGGAGCAGTGTTACAAGTTATCAACTGATTAATACAAGCAGTGCAAAGAAATAAAAGTATTTTTGATAGGAAACTAAATGGGATTCGGTTGAATATCCGACTCAACCGAGCAAGCAATTTATAAAGTTAAGACTTGTGTGAGATTTACTGTACTATATTGTCACTATGTGACAGCAGCGATAGCCTGTGTGACAGCCAATGTAAATCCTATATCAGAGGCAGAATTTTCGGACCTGAGGAATATGGTGGCGTGTGAGTACGGAATATTTCTTCATGTCCTAAATTTGCATCCTAAAATGGTGGACGGAAAACCCGTTAGTTGCATTAAGTTAAGGTATAAATATGTTAAAGTGCTATTAGCTAATATCTGTCTGACTTTAATGTTCATCAATTTTTATAATCTGTATGTTCAAATGTCCAGAAATAATCTGCTGCCATTTTCGTAATATGTAATAATTACTTTTATTAGCAAAACATGAACAAATTTGTACATTGTACACAACACCTTGCATTCATATAACGCCCCTCACGCAATGTAGCCTCCCAGAGTGCTTGCTTGCACTGCATAAGCAAGATGAAACTGAAGTTAGAAACCCTTGAAATGCAAAATAATAGAAATTTAACTTTGTTTAAAAATCTAAGTAGTGCTTCCCCCAGCACTGGGCTGCAGTGTAAATCTAGACTAGGAGCTCAAAGTTCCAATGTGGGACTTGAACCCACAGACTTCATTCAGATCCACAGGCAAGAGTAATTACATTCTAGGCTGACTAAATTTTACAGTAGTGTGTGTTCAGAGTGGGATTTTTCAATGGCTCCTGGTAAAATGATTAGGTTTCTAATAACAATAGTGAAGAGCACTTCAAAAAATACTCTATAAAGTGGATTGACTGTATTTTATGGGTGATACATTTACAGTAAATCATTACTGTCAACCTGGACCCATACCTTACAGTATCTCTGTCATCATTATTTGACTGTAATGTAAAAGTAGAACTTGGTTAGAAACAGAGCGGATGTCACTTCTTTTGAAAAGAAGACATTAAGAGATAAATTACTTTGGTCTATGGGTCCCCCACCATTCTCCAAAGTGGACATGGTCTATTCTAGTTGTGACAGTGTGAATTGAATCTGGAATATTCCAAATTCATCCTGGAAAAATTCACCACTACCAAAAGTAAAGTTAATGTTGATAATATGTTATGAATAATTCCTCAGGATGGAAAGAATGTGTGCAGTGTATTGTATATGCTTCATCTGAAGAAATACTGTGTAGAAAAAGATCATTAATATCAATGTCTTCATGTCCCACAGGTTTGATTCTTGCTTTAGGTGATACACAAAATGTGAATAACTAAGCAATTTTTTTAAAGTAAGTAGATAAAATGTGGAAAGTTCTTTTTTTTTAACTTATTTTGACCAAACTCTTGACAAAGTTGACTTAACGCATATTTTGCATCAGTCATATTAATTGTACAATGGTAACTGATATGACGTATGTGAGGTTTACTGCACTTACGATCTATTTTGCTGTGATCGGAGGGTAGGCAGACAAATTGGTGTCAGGTCTCCAGCAAAGCCACCATTAAACAGGTGCTGTTAAACACATTTGAAAATGAGAATCACCACTGTTTCCCAGTGTCCCTTGATGAACAATATTCAGTGCTTGTTAGTCACAATGAAAATCTTACCCTGTGTGGAATAAGCTGCGAGTTTTAATAGAAAACTGATGTAACTGTCCCATTTTAAACAGTATAATGGGTCGAAGCTTGCCGATTAATTTATGTTCAGTGGATACTGCAAAACATTTTGCAGCAATGGAAATGTATTTTAGGAAGGATTTAAGAGATTATACAGATTGATTCCTCTTAGAAATATAGGAATAGGAATAAGATTCTATCTCTCTTTATACCCCCTTTACTTCCCCAGTATCTATGTTATTTTAAACATCCCAATCGATTCTACAATCTTGAGGAACAATGCACCCACATTCTAACATCATGACTTTGTGATTGTTGAATGATTCTACAGATTAGTTAACACAAAGTAAAGACTAAAAGTAAGAACTAGTATAATTGTATTTAAACACAAGAAATTGAATAACTTTCCAAACTTCACCATCAGTTAACTATTGCTTTCTTGTAACTTCTTCAGTGTTTCCCAGTCCATTAAATACTGTTCCCTTTCTAAAACCTATGCTCTGTTGCTTTGGCAGCTTCTTGATAGTTTTTGCACTGCAGTATTTTGTGCCAAGTGCCTCCTGTTTTGTCGTTTGGAGTAAGAACTCTTTGTCATCCACCACTCCAAAGTCACTTACCAGTGTGTTTGTGTGAAAAAGTTTGTTATATTGCAAAACAGAATTTTTAAAATGTATTTGCCTATTACTAAAGGAAAAGCAATTCCACGACGCTTGGTGACAAGGAGGGAAAATTTTAGATGATAAAATAAACCACTGATAGTTTTTTTCTCTTGTGTCACAAGGCACAAAGCACTTCTTGTTTCTGTGTTTGGTGTACTCATTTTTGTATGTAGGATTTGAAGAGGGACAGTTAGTAAAGAAATATAAGAAAAAATGTCTTGATGGTAAACAAGCAGCACTGCAATTGCTTTAATCTGTGATTTTGGGGATTTTATACCTTACTCTTTTTATATACTTCAAACGCAAATCAGTTGATTCAAAAGACCATTCTTATTACTTTCACAACTAATGTAACACTTTTTTAAAAAATGTTCAGCTTTGGTAAAAGATTCTAAAAGCAAACCCAATTTGTTGTCTCAAGTTCCAGCATTTTGTTTGTCTGTTTTAGAGCACTGGGGATTCAGACCAATTTGCTGCCTTAGAATTAGCATAAATTATCTGGTAGTAAATGACCGGTTTTAGAACAAGTCAATGCAAAGTTGACCATCCCAGTCTAGACTGATCCATGTGACAAGCATGGGTCGTAGACTTCACAGATATTTATGTTTGAATGGTCGTGCTGCTTTTTACATGGGAGAATGAGACTGTCTGATAGACAGACTTTATTGCTGTTTTAAATGTGTGACTCTACTTCTGCATGCCTCATTAACTCGTAACATTAGATGTCAATAACTTCCATAAAAAGGGTGTCAAACTCTGCAGCCCTTCTGCTGTAGACTGTTGGGAACAGAGTTTCCTGCAATTTACCAGCAGGAGCTCTTAATGTCATGGTTTGCTTTAACTGAGCATGTTTAAGAAGAGTCAGAAGGAAAATCTAAATCGCCTGATTTAATTCAAATAACCTGGACTGAATTTGCTGCTACTTCTGTTTGTTGTTTTAAAGATGGGAAACTCATATGCAGGGCAACTGAAGACAACACGTTTTGAAGAAGTTCTGCACAACTCCATTGAAGCCTCCTTGCGATCTAACAACTTGATCCCCAGGCCTGTCTTTTCTCAGTTATATCTGGAGGCTGAGCAACAACTGACTTCTAATTTGGAAGGTAAAGCATCGGATTTTATTACTTGTACTTGGTTGAGATCTCCTCAATTATTGCAAATTTAACTTTGTGAGCATCCAAAACTGGGTTTTCTTTTTTTATATAAAAAAAAGGCAAACTTTCCAGAACTTTCTGTAGGATTAACAGAGCTATCAGATAGCACTAGGATTCTTGCATTGATGGCAAAAACCTTGCTTAGAAATGTGCTATTGCTATTTGGTGACATTTTCTCAGTAGATGTGAGTTTTCCAACTAAGGAGTTCTAACTACAAGCTTGTTGTTTGTTATTATAAAGTAATATTGAGTAATAATTAGCAATGCAAAAGTAGCATTAGTTATTCAGGAAATTGGTACCACAATTACAATCTATATATTTTTAGATTCCTATTTTGAAGGTGAGTAACATGGTTTAAGGTACATAGACATTATAAAGGGTGACCAAAAAGTTGTGATAACATTACAATGTCTAATAACAGTGGAGTGCTGTAGTTCGGTGGTTAGAGCACTCGCCTTACAAGCGAGAGACCTGAGTTCAGTTCCAGGCAGAACGAAACCTTGGGGAAGTTTTCTTGCTCCACACGCCTGATAATAATCCCTCAAAACAGATTGGTCATTTCAATCCATGGCTGTTTGTGGGACACTGCTGTGCGCAATTGGCTGCCACGTTTCACCCACACATATAGTCAATTCACGTTTCTGTACATTTTGTGATGCATTTTGAGACGGGTCTGGAAGATGTGAAAAGTGTTATATCAAATGCAAGGATTATTATTATTAAATCTGAAAGATATATTTGTTTGTTTTTGGTCAATAGGGTAGATATCATGAATTTTTGATCACCCTGTATAAATGCAACAACATGCAACTTGTATCACATCTTCACATCATTAATTGTATTAAAGTTCTTTCCTACGGTGGGGATGGAGGCAACCAAAGGAGAGAAGTTTTTAAAAGGGTTTTGAAATTGGAGGGAGGGGGGAGGTCCAGAGCATGAGGCCAAGGTGGCTGAAGTCTCACCCACCGATAAAGGGATCGGAGATGTGGAGTAGACCAGAATTGGTAGAGAACAAGGAGTGATAGAGGAGGACCTAATAAATAATATAATATTTTTGCCCAA
This sequence comes from Hydrolagus colliei, assembly GCA_035084275.1. Classification (NCBI taxonomy): domain Eukaryota; kingdom Metazoa; phylum Chordata; class Chondrichthyes; order Chimaeriformes; family Chimaeridae; genus Hydrolagus; species Hydrolagus colliei. The sequence goes on along the minus strand of CM068744.1, from coordinate 24,488,058 downwards.
AAAAGAAATATAATATTTGGTACAACAGAAATCGCAAACAAATACAAATGACAATATCTTCTTTTCCATTTTTTTCCTTTCTCCCAATACAAACACATTCCATTGTTTACAGTACATTTCTTCATCGCACAAGTTGTGCACATGTTTTTTTTAGGACACTCCATCTAAAATCTTTTTTTTAAATACATATATATTTATGATAAATATTTCAATAGATAGTATTTATTTATAAATATATTTATGAAATGAATCCAAAACCAAATAAAAGAACAAAAAACCCCCCAGTAGAATCAAAGTCAATGTCATCAATTGTAAGAATCCCATAATTGCTGACATAAAGTTAATAAGTGTAAAAGATGTAGAAACGTGTGGAGTAGCTAATCATCAACAACAACAACAACTTTGATTTATATAGCGCCCTCTACGCTGGACGGCGTCTCAGAGCGCTTTACAATAGCGGAACCCGGGACCGAGCCAGGGGCAGGGGCAGAAAGGTGACCAAAAGTGCGGTCGAAGAGAAAAGTGTGACCTGAAACTGGGAAGAGAGGGGGCGAGGCGAAGGGAGTGAGGAAGGGAGATCTAGAGCCTCGGGGCGTAGTGGCTGAAGGCACGGCCACCGAGGGTGGAGCAGAGGATTCGGGGGACATGGAGGAGGCCAGACCCAGAGGAGCGAAGGCAGTGCGTGTTGGGTTGGGGGGAGGGGAGATCAGAGAGATAGGAGGGTGCAGAGGAGTGGAGGGATTTGAAAACAAGAGTGAGGATCTTGAAGCCGATCCTCTCTGGGATAGGGAGCCAGTGAGGTCTGGCAAGGACTGGGGTAATGGGGGAGCGAAGCTTAGAGCGGGTGAGTATGCAGGTGGCAGAGTTTTGGATTAGCTGGATTTTGTGGATTGTGGTGGAGGGGAGACCAGAGAGGAGGGCGTTGCAATAGTCCAGCCGAGAGATGACAAAGGCGTGTACCAAGGTTTTAGCTTTTGAGGTGAGGTTATGCCGGAGATGGGCGATCTGTCGGAGGTGGTAAAAGGCAGTGCTGGTAATGGACTGGATGTGGGGGAGGAAGGACAATTGGGGGTCGATCCTGATGCCTAGATTGCGGACAGGTTCGGAGAGTTTTAGGGGCAGGCGGGAAGGTGGAGGAGGTGAGAGCCATGTGAATGGAGATGTTGACGAGAGCCAAGGAGTATGGCCTCCATCTTTTCGACATTCAGCTGCAAGAAATTTGCGCTCATCCAGCCCCTGATGTCTGACAGGCAGGCTGACAGAACATCAGGGGATTGCGGGTCGCAAAGTGAAGTGGAGAAATAGAGTTGCGTGTCATCCGCATACATGTGGAAGTGTGCGCCATGTCTGTGGATGACATCCCCAAGAGGGAGCATGCAGATGAGGAAAAGGAGGGGATCAAGAATGGATCCCTGAGGTACCCCACAGGTAACTGGGTAAGAGCAGGAGGAAAAACCGTTTGTGGAGATGTACTGCTGGCGGTTTGTGAGGTAGGACTCGAACCAGGTGAGTGCGATCCCACTGAGGTTCACATTGAATGGAATGATTCTGGTCCAGTAACACAACATTTTCTACACAATGCAGCTTGCAGGAGACCAGAGAATGAAGAGGAAGAGGAAGAGGATGGATCGGAGTCAAGCAGCCCTCTCATTCCATATCAGATGAAGCCTCCCCCAGAAGGCTGCTGCACCACTGATGGCAAGTAGACAATGCTTTTATTTAAACGATGGGATAAGGTCTGGCCCAGTTGTTGGCCCTCAGTTGGGTCAGAAGCTTGTGGTTTTAAACTCCCAGGTCAGAACTGTGAGCTCACAGTCTTGGCCGACTCTCAAATGTGGTGCCAAGGGATTGTAACATTGAATGAAATGCTGTTCTTTGTAGGAAACTCTTAACCTACCTGTTCAGGTGGACGATCCTATGGCACTATTGAAAAATTATTGTTCCAATGTCCAGATAAGTTGATTGATCATTAACTTCATGACTGTTTGTGGGATGTTATGGTGCACTAAATTGTCTGCTGCATTTGACCTGTGTACCTATGAAACGCCTTGAGATGTTATATATGAAATGCATTGATATTAATATTAATATTATTGTATTATTATTTGAATAACAGTAGATTTCAGTGCTATGGAGTGTCATTTTATTAACTGCAGCTGTCAAATTTGATCTTTGATAATGTTTGACTCAGTTAGGAGGCGATAGGAACCAATCGGAACAAGGAGTAAATGAGTACAATAGAAGCCCGTTTATCCGTGACCCGATCAACCGTAACTTCCGTATAACCGGCACCTCAAAAAAAAAAGGTCCGCATTCGATAAGCCGGAATTTATCCAGAAAAATGCATTTTTTTGGTGTTGCGTCAGTATTTTGGAATGCTGCTACGAGGTGTCTGATGGTGGCCCTAGCTCAGAATGCTGTTGGTACAGCATTCTGCAGAGTGTACAGAGGTATATTCTCCGGGTTTGAGAGAGGAGGGAGAGCGAGGGTGAATTAATTAATTTAGCCACAAAGCAGCAAAACACACACACAAGCACAATTTGCAGATCAATGCATATCACAGCCTTAGCTTTTATTTTAAGAAATTTAATAAATTAATAAAAAAAACACAAACCCCTGCAACACATCTCAAGTCTGGTTTATTTTACAAATACCGTTAAGCTTGGGAAGCTACATTGTATATCAGAAACACACTCACCGCCTCCCCTTATCCCAGTCTGATGTTAAAAACAAATCTAACTTTAAAAGTGAAATGAAACGTTTACTTTCAATGCCGATCCTTGGATCATTTGGAAGGAAAGTTAACTGAACAGTGACAGCGGGGCTGCTTTCTCAATAACACATTTGCTTTCCTCTCCTGCCCTCAATGAGAACAGTGTCATTCAGACGTGTAACTTTTGCACTAGTTTAAAGATCTCTCTGAACTGCCTGGTCTCTGTGTGTAAAATGATTATAATTATTATTTATATATTATTATCATATAAATGATTATTTAGTCTATTACTAATATGCTATGTTTTAAAAAATGTAATTAAAAAAAATTTAATAATTTTTTTGGTGTTGGGTTTTCTGCCGAATATCCAGCAGGCGCTTTAACCGGCACTGGCCAGGTCCCGAGGATGCCGGATAAACGGGCTTCTACTGTATTTATAGCTGGTAATAATAATCCTTGCATTTGATATAGCACCTTCATTGTGTTTCAATGTGTTTCACTGAATATATTGTAACTATGCTGATTTATTTCTCCCTTTGTTCTCTATGTCTGCCTTTTCAAATCATCATCTCCAGATATGACTTCCTTTTGTTATATATTGTGTGTTGTGTTTTTCTTTCCTGTCCTAATAGGAATAGGAACAGGGCATTTTTTAGTTGTCACACAAGCTAAAGCCATTCGTATCATACGTAGACAGAACAAACAATTGTGATACCATTGCAATGTCTAATAAGTCTTAAAGAAATTATGCTTTTTAAAAATGTAATAGGAAAGATATCCCAACTTTTTAACTTGGGTAATATTAGAACTTTTTACACTTTATACAAATAGTAAATGTGTCAAAACGCATAGTGCATTTCTTGAGACTTAGAGGCAGTGGGACTTGGGATGGTGGGAGAGAGCATTGGGACTCGGTGTAGAAAGGCAGATGGAATCGGGGGAGGATGAAGTGGGAGTTACGAAGTGGGGAACTCAATAGAAGATCAAGTCGTTAGGAAAACTGGGAAAGGAAGTGGACTGTGAATGCTCTCCCTCCCTCCCTCCCTCGGGTGATTTAATGCTCTTGACCCAAAAGACTCTCTTGTTAGCGGTATGATGTTAGAAAAGAAATACAAGTTGAATGCCCGAGTGGTGAATGTGTCCTTAACTCAGTCATGTATAATCTTTCAGCAGCATTAATGTTTCACCAGGACTTTCTCCTCAAGGTTATGTAAACTTTATTTGGCACAAGTATTTAATATCACTGTACTGTATAATTTTCAGTTTTTTTTACCCCAATTCAGTCTCTAGTGTTGTTCTTCTTTTAATTTTGGGGGTAACTATGTAAACCAACACCAGATACTTTGTGGGCAGCACAACAAATTGTCAAACTCTTGTCAGCCCTTTCTCTCTCCTGTAAAGCTCTGGTTTAATGGCCCCATGTTGCATTATAGCAAGGTGGTTGGTGAAGTGTATCAACTATAGCTATTTGTTGGCAGGATAAGATCCACCAGAAAATGGGTAAAGGCCATTTCTTAAGGCCTTTTATGATTAATGTGAAGCAGCTATAGGCAGTTAGGTCTCTCTATCTGGAAATTAACAACGAAGCAGCCCACAGAATTTTCTCAAGTATTCCTTGAATTTAGCTACGAGCACAGATCTGCAGTTTGATAATGTCACAATGGCCTCCCCAATGCCTTTTGGACAGGCTGCTCCTCCATCGCTCCTGCTTTTAAACAGTGCTTGCTGCTTTGAGAGCGTGGCCTTTGGTATGTGGAGGAGAAAGGTACATCATTCACTGTAACTTTGGAATGAACATTTCTCCACATAATAACTTCCTCCTTGTCCTCATTCTGGCTCTGTTCCCAGAGCTGAATTCAGCGTTTTTCTCTGATCTCAAAGCTTGTGTTGTTTTGGGTTCTTTTGTCTCATTTTACCCCATAATATATCAAATACCCTCTTTACAGCTTGCTACCCTATAGAATAATTAATTGAATGAATATTCCTTTAGCTGTTTCGGCCCTATACTGACGTATTTTTCTGTTTATTTCCCCAGGTTTCTGCCAAGCAGGAAAGGATTTGCGACTTGTTTCCATGTCAAACGCACAGATTGAGGTGCCAACAGGATTCCTGCTCATCGGTGCCAAGTCCCCTAACCTTACTGAGCACCTTTTGGTTTGTGCTGTAGACAAACGCTTTCTTCCAGATGATAATGGCCGAAATGCTTTGCTGGGTAGGATCATTTTACACCACATTTGAACTATGTTTCTTTCAAACATCCTGCGTAAGCAACACCAAGCTTGTAATCTTTGTCGCTTTCTTCTGATTATCATGTTGGCCCAGCTTGGTTTTGAGAATGATCAGGATGCGAGGTAGGCTCTCGTTTATGCGTATGTAGCCAAATGTTCAATTTAAAAAAAACAAGATCAATCCTATGGAGGTTTTTCATAGGTTGGAGATTGGTGTACATTACGTTTATCCATACTGAGTGGGACAATTACATAAGCAAATGGTGCTGGTAATAGGTAGGTTATCGTGCAAGCTACAAATTGGTTTCAGTGTTTACCAAACATTTTTGGTAAACCACTTGTTGATGGTCCAAATAATGCTGCCTGCAAATGAATAGGTCCCATGATTCCAAGATCACCCATGATCTAATAGTATAATGGAACAGGCTCAAGGGACTGAATGTCTTACTCCCACCCCTGTGTTCCAGACCATTCTCTGTGGCATATTTTCTGTAAACCACTGGTCCCCAATATATGAATTACACAAATCAGCATAGCTGGTGAAAAGGTAACTTTTGGGGCCAATACAAACATGTGTATAATGGTGCATTCTATTGTTTGTTTATTAGGGAGAAAGTGCGATCAAGTATTTAAATCAAAGGTTCATAGATAAGGGTACTCAATAGCAATGTCCGAACATTAATCATGTGTGTATGTGTGGGCATTGGAATTTAATTGGCACTGATTTGGAAACGAGTGAGGTGTGTGTGTCTTTCTCTAAGTGCTGATACAGGATTTTAAAAAAATGATAATCCTTGCATTTGATATAGCGCTTTTCATATCTTCTAGACATCTCAATGCAGTTTGTCAAAAGGCCACTATCTGAAATTATTGTTAGCAATCACTCACTATAGAAAGAAAGAAGGAGCTTGTATTTTTATATCCTTATCATGTCAAAACATCACAATACCTTTCAGTAATCAGCTAATTTATGGACTTTTTTCTTAAAAAATTGTGTCAAACAAATAGCCATCAGGGAAATTATCAGTATACTTCACACGATATTAACCAGCAACAATGGGGGAATTCTCCTTTCTCTTATCGTCTGGTCACTCAGGACTCGGGCCAGATAAAATGACCGGCCGAGCTGGACATGGTCTGCCTGTTGGACCACATTGTCTTAGACTATATGAGTTCATTGTCCCGATGTGGGGCTTAAACCCACAACTTTCTGAATCAGAATTGAGAGTGCTAGGGCCTGAGCCATTCAAACACATATATTGTGGAAGGATAAGAAATGGAAGATTATTCTCTGAAGATAAGAAAATTATGAATCGTGAAAATTGAAGGCACAGCTCAGGGTTATACCAGGAAGGTACAGACACTTTGAAGACAGAGCAATGTGGCATGATTGGCCCCAAGTAGCACTTAAAAAAGTATTGTATAAACGTTTGAGGTGGAGGAAAGAGTCGGAGATTGGCATTAGAATTCTTTGCTCCAGTGAATAATTAAACACTAATTTAAGTATTTATTCGGGCTGCTGAAGCAATAGTGGTTTGAATAATTTTAACCCTAAATCTCCAATTGCTTTGAGTTCTTACTTTAGACACAATGCAACTTGTAAGCAAAATAGAAGCCCATGATACTAAAGGGACAGTGGCAGCAAGATTCAGAACTGGCTGGGAGACAGAAAATTACACTGGTATAGCACCTTTCACATCAGGAGTGCAGATGATACAAAGCTAGCAAAAGTAGGAAACAGTGAGGAAGATAATAGCGACTGCACATGGAAAGACTGGTAAAATGGGCTGACACATGGCAGATAGAGTTTAATGTGGATAATTGCAAAGTAATGCATTTTGGAAGAAAGGAAGTTTGAGCAGAGGCAGTATAAGCTAAATAGATTCATAGATTCATAGAATCTTACGGCACAAAAGGAGGCCATTCGGCCCATCTAGTCTGTGCCGGCTCTTTGAAAAGAGCGATTCAATCCCACTGCCCTGCCCGCTCCCCATAGCCTAATAGACCTGTTCTCCCTAAATAAAGATCTAATTCCCTTTTAAAAGTTGTTATCGAATCAGCCTCCACCACCTTTTCAGGCAATGCATTCCAGATTCGAACAACTCGCTGAGTGAAAAAAATTCTCCTCAGCTCCCCTCTACTTCGCCTTGAAACTATTTTAAATCTGTGACCACGAGTCACAGATTCGCCCACGAGTGGAAATAGTTTTTCTCTATTTGCCCTGTCGAAACCCCTCATGATCTTATAAACCTCTATTAGGTCTCCCCTCAATCTTCTCTGCTCCAGAGAGAATAACCCTAACCTATCTAGCCTCTCCTCATAGCTGAAGTCCCTCAATCCTGGCACCATCCTAGTAAATCTTCTTTGTACCCTTTCCAATGTCTTCACATCCTTTCTGTAGTGTGGTGACCAGAATTGAACACAGTATTCCAGCTGAGGCCTCACCAAAGTCTTATAGAGGTTAGTCAGCACTTCCTGACTTTTGTACTCTATACCCCTATTTATAAAGCCTAGTATCCCATATGCCTTCTTAACAGCCTTGTCTACCTGTCCTGCCACCTTCAACGAGTCACTAACACAGATCCCCAGGTCTCTCTGTTCCTTCACACCATTTAAAATTGTACTATCTAGCCTATATTGCCTCCCTTCATTTCTTCTCCCAAAATGCATCACCAAAATGGTAGAATCTTAAAGGGAGTGACCTATGGGTTCATATAAATCTTTGAAGGTGGCAAGACTGGTAGATAAAGCTTTTAAAAAAGCACATGGGATGCTAGACTTTATAAATAGGGGCATAGAATACAAAAGTCAGGAAGTTATGTTGAATCTTTATAAAACACTGGTTAGGCCTGAGCTGGAGTACTGTACTCATTTCTGGGCACCACACTTTAGGAAGGGTGTCAAGGCATTGGAGAGGGTGCAAAGGAGATTTACCAGGATGTTACCAGTAATGAGGGATTTCAGTTATCAGTAGAGGCTAGAGAAGCTAGGATTATTCTCCTTGGAACAGCGAAGGTTAAGAGGAGACTTAATAGGAGTTTTCAAAATTATGATTAATAATTTAGGGATTTGATATGGTGAACAAGGAGAACCTATTTCTACTGGTGAGTGGTCAGTAATCTGAGGACACTGATATAAAATAGCTGTTAAAGAGAAGCAGAGGGGATTGTGGTGAGAAGTTTTTTTAAGTAGCACATTGCTTGGATCGGAATGCAATGCCTGAAAGGGTGGTGGAAGCTGATTTGATAACATCTTTTAAGAGAGAAGTCGATAGTTATTTGGGGATGACATGGTTGAAAGGCTATGGGAAGAGCATGGTGGAGTGAGATTGATTTGGACATCTCTTTTCAAAGAACCGGCACAGACATGGTGGGCCGAATATCCTCATTCTGTGTTGTGTAATTCTATGCTACTGCCATCAGGTATATTAAATTGACTCCCAACTGCTTAGCATAGACCTGTAATACAAGTTTTTCTCTCAAGGCTAACAGCTTTGTTGAGTACTCATGGAATCCAGGCAGAATGAAGCATGGCAATATTTGAAAAAAAGTGCTTGGAGGGAGGTTTCACAAATGAACAAGTAAGCATTTATTTGGCCAGCTATATGGAAGAAGTGTTGATCTAAATGTAGCGAAAGTAGTGTCATTAATCAAATGCAAAAATCAGCAGGACAGCAATTAAAAAAAATTCTCAGTTTCACCTTTGGGGTGCTTTGACCGGCCGATTACAGTATTTGGTTAATCAAATAATTTAATGAAATATTTCTTAAACGACTTTCAGCAGAGAGATTCCCATAGAAATGTATGCAGTGCAGGCAGTAGTGAGGTAAAGCAGCTATACTATAGGATCTGTTGTCTTCTGCATAAGGAAGATTCAAGTTTTTAACTTCATCTGATGTTTCAGAATATAATAATGATAATAATAATATAATAATATTCATCCTTGCATTTGATAAACTGCCCTAACACATCTTTGAGACGTTTCAAAGCGCTTCACAGAATAAACTGTAAAGTGAATTGACTGTATTTGTTGTGAAACGCGACAGCCAATTGAGCACAGCAAAATCAGGTAATGTGATTAAACTAGGTAATTTCCTGTGCTCCATAATAGTTATGAATATTTCATTACCAATACAAGTTTCATGAAACCAAACAGCAATCTAACCAAACCAAACTCTCTATTTGCTCTTGTTGATGGTGGAATCACAAGGATTGTCATTCCAGTATCAATAACGTCTTAAAGATACAATAGAGAGTCACTGTACTGGGAATGGCTATTTTAGTATTGATGGGCTGAGCAGGGTGCCCGGTACGTTTGAGCTCCACTATCTCCCACAACAACAGAATTATCGTGAACTGAATTTTGATATATAGGTTTTAGATGTTAATAATAAAAATTCTTGCATTTGATATAACAACAACACAATTACATTTATAGAGTGCCTTTCATGTTGGGAGGACGTCCCAAGAGGCTGAACAGTCAGGTCGGGACCCGAGCAAGGGAGGCACGGTTGAAGTCACAGTCGAAGAGGAGGGTATTGAGACCGACCTTGAAGGAGGCGAGAGAGGGAGTGAGGCGAAGAGACTGTGGGATGGAGTTCCAGAGTATAGCGTATTAATGGGTCATTTAGATATCTCAAAACCTTTCACAGAGTATATTGTAGAGTGGATTGACTGTGTATTTTGTTGGCGAAACACGGTGGCTAATTGTGCAAAGCAGTGTCCCATAAACAGTCGTGGATGGAGTGACAACATTTTCATTTGGGGGGGGAATTATTACCGGAAAGCAATCTGTCAATCAACTAACAACCAGGTTCCTACTTACTGCTGAGGAAACAGAGGTGTGAAATGTAAAGTAAATGTAGAGAGATTCCTTTGAAGGAAAATGACAATCAATGGACAACCAGTAGAAGTGTTTTGGGAAGTATAAAAAGCACATTGGGAACTGGCATGGAATTTGGTTATTGTAGCAGGCTTGGAATGTGTCTACAGATCATACAAATATTTTGGCCACTGTGAGAGGTGAAGGAGGGCCCTTTGAGAATTTATAAGTGCACATTGTTGTCGTTGTGTCGGTATGTTTATGAATTTGGGCTATTTTACTGAATAATTAAAATTACCCAAACAAACTAAATAACACACAATAACAACAACTTGCATTTATATAGCGCTCTTCATGCAGGGTGGCATCTCAAGCCCTGGAATATAGCAGTAGCAATTTGGAGCAATTCTTATGACAGTAAATAGAGAAAATCTCAAACCCAGGTTTGAATTTGTCTCCATTGGTTTGATTGACTCATGCGACACTGCGTCCTCCCGATGTGAAAGGCGTTATACAAATGCAGTTTTGTTGTTGTCATTTGGCATGTGGCTCGTGCTATACCCATTTGAGGACTGCTTAATGTAAACATTGGGTTAACAATAGGGTCCGTCGATATGGAAATTTTCCGATTAAATATATCGATGGGCTCATATCGAGATATACCGAAATATCGATATTTTCGGGTTTTCCGTACTGCGCGTGCGCGCGCGTTCCGGGTGCGCGCGCATTCGGGGCCTATCTTCTCAGGAGGTAAATATCTTTCTCTCTCTGTGTCTCTCACTCTCTCCATCTCTGTGTTTTTCTGTCTGTGTGTCTCTGTGTCTCTCTCCCTCTCTCACATCCCCCCATCTCTATCTATCTGTATATTATCACATCCACCCCATCTCTCCCCCCCCCCCCCCCCACCGCCGTCCCTCTCTCGCACCCCCCACCCCCATCGTCTCTCTCCCCCACCACACCCCCAGCCGTCTCTTTCTCCCTCACCCCCCTCCCCCGCAGTCTCTCTCCCCCTCTCCTCCCCCCCCAGCCGTCTCTCTCCCCCCCCCCCAGCCGTCTCTCTCCCCCTCCCCCCAGCCGTCTCTCCCCCTCCCCCATGCCGTCTCTCTCCCCCTCTCCTCCCCCCCAGCCGTCTCTCTCCCCCTCTCCTCCCCCCCCAGCTGTCTCTCTCCCCCTCCCCCCAGACGTCTCTCTCCCCCTCCCCCCAGCCGTCTCTCTCCCCCTCCCCCCAGCCGTCTCTCTCCCCCTCCCCCCAGCCATCTCTCTCCCCCTCTCCTCCCCCCCAGCCCTCTCTCCCTCACCAGCCGTCTCTCTCCCCCTCCGCCCAGCCGTCTCTCTCCCCCTCCCCCCAGCCGTCTCTCTCCCCCTCCCCCCAGCCGTCTCTCTCCCCCTCCCCCCAGCCGTCTCTCTCCCCCTCTCCACCCCCCAGCCGTCTCTCTCCCCCTCTCCCCCCAGCCGTCTCTCTCCCCCTCTCCCCCCCGCCGTCTCTCTCCTCCTCCCCCCAGCCGTCTCTCTCCCCCTCACCCCACCCCAGCAGTCTCTCCCCCCCTCACCCCCCCCCCCCCCCCCCAGCCGTCTCTCTCACCCCCCACCCCTTATTCGAGGACTGTGAATACAATATGGCGGCTTTGCACCTCGGTCTGTGCATTGTGTATAGAGATGAGCATTCTGGGTCTTGGAGTTCAGTGTGCTCGCATCCCGATTTTTTACCCCGATATATTGTTTTTTCGATATATCGATATTTTTAAAATGTCTATATCGGCGTATCGATATGAAAATTATATCGGGTTTTAGCGATATATCGATATATCGCCGGACCCTAGTTAACAAGAGAAAGTATTCATTGCTAACACTGATATTCTTTACCTTGAGGAACTCAATAAAACTGTCTACCATTTTACAATATTTCGTTAATTAGTAACATATTAATTGAAGCTTTTTATATCTGTTCATTGAGTTTATTTTCCGTATTTCTCTAGGTTTCTCTGGTAACTGTGTTGGTTGTGGAGAAAAAGGATTTCGTTATTTTACTGAGTTTTCCAATCACATCAACCTGAAACTAACCACCCAGCCCAAGAAACAGAAGCACTTAAAGTATTATCTGCTAAGGAATGCACAGGGCTGTCTCACAAAAGGGCCCTTAATCTGTTGGAAAGGGACAGGTGAGCGATGAATTGTAATATTTATTAAAACAATCTGAAATAGAGTTGCTTCAAGCAGTAAAATTGTTGGGAGGTTTTTAGATATAAGAAATAATTTATACATGCACAAATCTGTACAGTTTTGACACGAGCTATCAAATAAAAGGAATTTCACAGTAATCTAGTGATCCACTATGGTAAGATATTTTAGTGAATATTAAATATATATTACATTTTTAAAAAATATCCTGTATAGGTCAGGCCCTTTTTGCCAGAGAAGAGATGTTTAAGAGAGAGGAAGCAGAGTGTGGTGGTGAATGGTTATTTTTCTGGTTGGAGGGAACCAGGACACCATGAGGTGGTGTCCCCCATGGGTCAGGTTTGGGACCACTTTTGTTCTTGATCGATATAAATGATCTGGACTTGGGTATAGGGAGTGCAATTTCCAAGTTTGCTGATGATACAAGCTAGGTAAAGTATTAAACAGTGAGGAGAATAGTAACAGACTGGAAGAACACATAGACAGAATGGTTAAATGGGTAGACACGTGGCAGATGAAGTTTAATCTGGATAAATGCAAAGAGATGCATTTTGGGAGGAAGAATGAGAAGAGGCAGTATATGTTTATGGTAGAATCTTGAAGAGGGTGAAGGAACAGAGAGACCTGGGGTTCATATAAGTAAATCTGTAAAGGCGGCAGGACAGGCAGATAAAGCTGTTCAAAAAGCATAGGGGATGCTGGGCTTTATATATAGGAGCATAGAATATAAAAGTCAGGAAGTATAGATAACTTATAACTTATAGATAACTTCCTGAATACAATACTCAAGCCAATGTTTACAAACATCACCTCTGCCCGAAGCAATGGTTGAAGCAGATGGCAGAGGTGATTTAAGAGAAATCTAGATATACACATGTGGGTGAAGGGAATATAATTTTTTGTGAGGGAGCAAATAATACATCAAGACAGTAGAACAAAAGGACACAAGTTTAGAGTTGTAAAGGGTAATTTCAAGACAGATACTAGGAGGTTTACCTTCATGCAAAAGATAATTGAATATTTGAATTGGTTTCCAGGAAAGATGGTTGAAGCCAACACACTAGACTCATTTAAAAAACACTCATGTGGAGTATAAATACTGGAGGCCTGTTTCAACCTGAGGTCTATGTAAATTATAACTTAATATCTCCTCATCCTTAAATCCTTCACTTGTCCTTACTCATCTCTGCAATACATTAATTCTCTAATTTTTCAATTCTGACTGTTTACATTTGGTTCTCACCCTCACACTCTCCCCATAGCATTTCTCTCTCCCTGTTACACTTTTATTCCTTCTACATTTGGGCATGAAGACATATATAAAGCCTAGCATCCCCTATTGAGCTGTTCTGTACTGACAAACTGCATCCAAATAGAAAGTAGATATTTGAAATGATCTTTTGCAAATAAACCTGCAGGGTTGTGACATGTACAATCAAATAGAGATATTTTATAATTGCCCATATGAAATCTCTCTCCCCGCCCCTCACCCACCCATCACCTGAAACATCGCAGGCTTCACCGTTTCTCAGTTGATTGACTTCAAGGTCCTCACGCTCATGTATTTAACTCTCAAGTACCTCCCAGGCTTTCTTTGATTTAGATGGACTCAACTCCTCTGCTCTCCCACTCCGCTGATTTGGTGATATCTAATTTGCACAAACAACAAAATAAATAATAATAATAATCCTTTCACCTGATACAGTGCCTTATCATGTCTTCGAGACGTCTCAAAGCACTTCACAGGTTACACTGTAAATTGACTTGATTGTATATTTTGTGGACAGAACAAAGTGAATAAGTTCGAAAAGCGAAGCTTTCCGTTTGAAAGCTGAAGAATATTAATAATAATAATAATCCTTGCATTTGATATAGCGCTTTTCACATCGTATCGACGTCCCAAAGCGCTTCAAGAATATACTGTAAAGTGAATTGACTGTATATTTGTGGGCGAATCAGGGCAGGCAATTGCATACAGCAGTGTCCCACAAACAGTCGTGGATTGAAATGACCAATTTTATTATTGTGGTTTTTTTTGGACGGATTATTATTAGGCGTGTGGAGTAAGGAAACTTGCCGAAGGTTTCGCCCTGACCTGCCTGGATTCGAACACAGGTCTCCCCAGCTTGGTCTCCCCAAATTGCAAGCCAAATGCTCTAACCACTAAGCCACAGGAGCTCCACAATATTGTAAGAATGGGAAAATTTAAAGCCCTTTCACATTGGTTTGAAATATATGATAGTACAGACTCTGGAGTTGAGGGACTCTATGACCTAATGTTGAGGCTCGATGAGCACAACTTTGCCAAAGCACATATCATTCTGATCTGTCAGCCTAAGACAATAATAGTTAGTAAAAGTATCTAAATTATTCTGTGTAGCTGTGCTATAGGAAGTATTGAGAGACGTTCAATGCATGTTGGCCAATATGACAATAGTTTAGAATATAACTTACACTGGTGGTTCCTGACAAGCAAGAGAGCAACAAATAATAATAATCCTTGCATTTGATATAATGCTTTTCACATCTTCTAGACACCTCAAAGCGATTCACAGAATATACAGTAAAGTGAATTGACTGTGTATTTGTGGGCGAAACATGGCAGCCAATTGTGCACAGCAGTGTTCCATGAACAGTCATGGATTGAAATGACCTATTTTTATTATAGGTTAATTTTTGGGGGGATGGATTATTATTAGGTGTGTGAAGTAAGTAAACTTGCCCAAGGTTTCGCCCTGACCGTCCTGGATTTGAAGCACAGTTTCTCACGCTTATAAGGAGAGTGCTCTAACCTACAGGACTCCAAAGGGATAAAAGGGAAATATGTTCACAAGATTGGATGATATGGAATGGTATGGATGATATGATCATTGGATCAAGCTGCTTTTCAAATGAGTCTAGTGTGGTGGCCTCAACCACCTGTCCTGGAAATTAATTCAATTAGTCAATTATACTTTGCATAAACAAAAACTTCCTGGTTGGTATCTATCCTGAAATTACCCTTTACAACTCTAAACCTGTGTCCTTTTGTATTACTGTCTTTTTTTTCTACTGTTTTATTAATCTGGATTTATTTTTTCAAGCACCAATTGAAATTTCATACATCTATGAATCGTCTTCTCTCAAGACCTGAAAAGCCTTAGCTTGCTTAGTCATTGCTCATCGTTCATTCCTCTGACAGATCATCTCTGTTTAGTGATAATTTTAGGAGAATAGTGAGGATCTTATAAATTCAAGCCAGGATTTAATCTTGAATTAAATCCACTGAATGATGGGAGCTAATGGAGTCAGGCGAAAATAAGGGAGATAGGGTTACAGAGTTTGGTGCAGGAGAGGACATGGGCTGCAGAGTTCTGGATGATCTGCAGCTGAAGGAGGGAGGTGCTGGAAGATTGACAATCAGACTGTTGGTATAGTCGAGCCTGGACGTGATGAAGGAATGAATGAGAGAAAGTGCCGTGAGGGGTGAGGTAGTGGCGGAGTTGGGCAATGTTGCGGAGGTGAGTGAAGGCAGAGCGTGTCATGGCATGCATTTGGGGGAGAAAAGACAGTTGAGGCTTGAAGAAGACACCTAGGTTTCCAACTGGCTTGGTTAGTACTATGATCAAACTGCTTTTATCAAACACTTTGCGCCCTAGTCTATTTTTGTCATGCTGGTATGAAACATGCTAATATTTTATTCTAGTTTCCATTTAACAGTGAAGTTCTGTACTTGCCTGTCAGAACCAAACACTAAAATTAACATGTGTTGCCAAAAATACCATCTTAGGTTGAAGAAGAGCCAGAAGTTTAGATAGAAAATGGTAGCTTGTTATTTTTAATGTGTCCGGACAGTAAAACGCCTCCTTATGCGGTTTGTATGGTTTTACACTTATTTATTGCTCTCTACATCATTGCTTTGGTGTGAAGTCAGCATTACATTTGTGAATGCATTTCACTCTTTTGTGCCAGGAATTCCAGGAAATTACTTGGCAAGATTGATAGCCTGTGGTGTCTAACATTAACCATGTCTTTGTCTAATTGTATAACATTCAACTCCATACAGTGACTTAATGTATAAGAATTGTTAGGATTTCTTTTTGGGTCATATTTTTGTGAACTCTCAAAGTGCTTCACAGAATATATTATAAAGTGAATCAACCAAATTTTGTGGACCAAATGAGGCAGCCAGTGGCACTCAGCAGTGGATTGAGTGACCCCCCCAATTTTTTTTTTGTATTTTTTGTTTGAAGGAATCATTCTCCTCCAGAAAAGCGATCCACCAATTGACTTACAACCAGTTCCTATTTACTGCTAGGTAATGCTTACGGTCAAAGAGAAAGTTCTTGAGTCACAATACAAAAAATACTCAAGCTTAACAGTGCACACCTAGAGAATTCCGTACAGGTTTGGTCACCGCAATGTAAAGGAGTTGTTTAAGCCCTAGAGGCTGTGCCAAGGAGATGATCGTTAGTGTTAGAAGAGGAATGAAATATGAGCAATGATTAGACAAGCTAGGGTTCTTTGTCCCTGTAAAGAGATATCTCAGAGGGTACCTTTTAGAATCATAGAATTATACGGCACAAAAGGAGGCCATTCGGCCCATCTAGTCTGTGCCGGCTCTTTGAACAGAGCAACTCAATCCCACTGCCCAGCTTTCTCCCCATAACCTAACACACCTGCTCTTCCTAAATAAAGATCTAGTTCCCTTTTAAAAGCACAACAAATTTTAAATAGGACTGAAAAAGTAAAACAATACATTTGAATGCATCAAGAGGATAGGACCAGTAGACCCTGGTTTAGGGTTGCAAAAAGCAATTTGTGAATGGACACCAGGAAATATTTCTTTACCCAGGAAAAACGGCTGAGGCCAGGAGTCGTGCAAAACATCAAATTAACGGATGGAGTATAGGATGAGTATTGTGGAAGGATGAGATCATATAGGCCAGAGAGCTTTTTAATAAATCTATACCTCTTTCATGGTTTTGTAAATCATTTGAAATGGTCACACAAACTCTCTAAACTCAGGTATAAACAATAAATAGACTTGATGGAAACACAAACAGAGGGCATTAGGATACACTCAGCAGTTCAGGTAGCATCTATGAAGAGAGGAAAGTGAGTCAGTGTGAGTCAACATAGGCTTGATAGACTGGTTTGACTTGTCCCTTTCACATATTGGACACATTTGGTGCAGCAAACTGCAAAGAGTACATCTGCCCATTCACCTTTTAAACTTCCCAAAGAAAACAAAATACACATGTTGGCAAATCGCCTGTCGGTAAAGCCAGGAAATTGTCCTAACGACAGAAGCACAAACTGAATAACCACTTGAAGTGAAACATTTTAAAATGTCATCACCGCCAATAGAATTTCCAGCAAGGTTCCTTTAAAGTATTAGAAGCTGCCCTGGCCTGAACTCTTCCGACGGCGTGGAGGGCACTATATAAATTCAAGTTGTTGGTGTTGTTCTTCTGTTTGGGAAGCCAGCTATAGATGTATCAAACCCTAAAAGTATAGCATTAGAGGATTTCTTTAAGTTTTTTTTTGCCTCCCACACGAATGAGGATGTCCATTCTGGGGAATTAAACATATTTTCCACTTTGACACTTGGCAGAAGTGAAGCTCTCCCAGGTCAAGCATAGCACACACCAGCTGCAGAGACAGGAAGTTTTCATCCATTCTATTGTGTGAGCTGGATTCAAACCCAGATCACAGTGTTGAAAAGCTCAGCCTTACAAGCGTGAGACCTGTGTTTGAATCCAGGCAGGTTAGGTTGAAACCTTGGGCAAGTTTCCTTACTCCACACACCTGATAATAATCCCTCCAAAAAATACCACAATAATAAAAATTGGTCATTTTCAATCCACGATTGTTCGTGGGACACTGCTGTGCACAATTAACTGCCGCATTTCGCCCACAAATATACAGTCAATTCACTTTACAGTATATTCTGTGAAGCGCTTTGAGACGTCAATAAAATGAAAAGCACTATATCAAATGCAAGGATTATATTATTATAGTCAATTCACTTTACAGTATATTCTGTGAAGCGCTTTGAGATATCTCAATGATGATGTAAAGAGCGTTAACAAATTCAAGGACTCTGTGAAAACAGTATTTACCATGTTACTGAAACTTTTGACTGGATTTTGTGTAAAGTATAGTGACTATATTTCTTTGCCTTCTTACAGCTAAAACAATATAGTCTAGAAAGCCCAAAAGTCAACAGATGGAAATCAAAGTGGGGAAATCAAAATGTAGTAGCAACATTTTTAAAAAGAAATATTCTATTTAAATATTTTCCCCAAAAATTGTCCAGGTGTTAAAATGTATTTTATAAGATGTTAAACTGCTAGCAGTGTAAATTGTTCCTATAATAATAATTCTTGTATTTGATATAGTGCCTTATCACACTTTCGAGACGTCTCAAAGTGCTTCACAGAATATACTGTTAAGTGAATTGATTGTATATTTTGTGGACGAAACGCGGCAGCCAATTGCTCACAGCAAGGTCCCACAGGAAGTGATCTTGAGTGACCAATTTATTATTCTCAAGTAAAACTGGGTTGTTCAAGATGCCTGTTTTTCTTTGGCAGAGGGTAAAGCCCAACAGTCAACCTCCAGCTCCTGTTCCAGTGTTCCTTCACAGTCTCCTGAGAGCCCAACTTCTTCCGTTACCACAGCATCTGCAGAAACCACTTCTGGAACGAGCCAGAATGCAGTAACTGCATTTCAACCAACAGGTGCTTGCAACTCTGTTTACCACGTGGTCTTGTGCCTTTCAATAGAAATGTACGACACATTTAGGAGGCTATTAAGTCCCTTTTTTTGAGGCTGTTGTTTTTATCCACCCTACTCCAAATTATCTGCTCTTTTCCTGTACCTTCTAGTATCCTTCCTCTGCACATGCGTGTCCAATTGTCTTTTAAATGTCCCAATAAAATCGAAATGTGGTGGTGTAGTGCGGTGTTCTTCTGAATCAGAAGGTGGTGGTGTAGTGGAGGGTTAGTTTGTTTGTAGGTGATAGTGTGTGGAGGCTCAGTGCATATCTCTAAATGTAATAAGAATAATATTAATAATCCTTGCATTTGATATAGTGCTTTATCATGTCTTCTAGACATCTCAAAGTGCTTCACAGAATATACTGCAAAGTGAATTGGCTGTTTTGTGGCCAAAACATGGCAAACAATTGCGCACAGCAGTGTCCTACATGCAGTCGTGGGTTAGAGGTGCTGGTCAGAGGACTAGTGTGCATTTGCATGGTAGAAATGGCATATAGAGATTTTGTGTGTGAATAAGAAATCCATGAAATACATATTTCAAAGATAGGGGAGCCTTTTTATTTGATTTGTGAAATATACTTTGAACTATAATTTTACACTCGGACAAGTAAATTCCTGGCTTTCTCTCCTCATGAACAATTTACACTGCTAGCACTTTAACATCTTATAAAAATACATTTTAACATCTATATTCCATCTTGGTGTCAAGACAGTTAGAACATTCCAGTGCATTTTCAACTCTGTTTCTTGGTGTGCTGCACACAAACAGCAGGAAATCGTTACTAGTCTGAATAATTCTATTGAGGTAGCCTTATATGTACTATTGCTGCTATTGAAATAGCAGTGAATTTAGCCCACAATTTGTATTTGCAGCATTTAAAAGATACCGCAAATGCAAACATATAAACCACTTGGGATTTGCTGTCCTTACAGTGGAGTCCTGTAGCTCAGTGGTTAGTGCACTCACCTTACAAGTGTGAAACCTGTGTTTGAATCTAGGCAGGTCAGGGCGAAACCTTGGGCAAGTTTCCTTACTCCACACGCCTAATAATAATCCCTTCAAAAAAAATCAACCTATAATAAAAATTGGTCATTTCAATCCACGATTCTTTGTGGGATACTGCTGTGAGCAATTGGCTGCCACGTTTCGCCCACAAATATAGAGTCAATTCACTTTACAGTATATTCTGTGAAGCGCTTCGAGACATCTAGAAGGCGTGATAAGGCGCTATATCAAATGCAAGGATTATTTTTATTATTAATGTGGTATTTGCACGTTGTTGAGGCATCTCAAAGAGTTTAACAGAATATACTGTAAAATGGATTGGACTGTATATGTATTGGCCTTGTGTCACAGTGGTATCACATAATATTGTATTGTCCATCACAGTGTTATGTTTCTATCTTTGATGGGTAGATGGGTCATTTCAGCTCCATGGCTTCAAAAGAATGTGAGTTTTAAAGTATGTGGCAAGAAGACGGAAATGTTTACAGAATCTCTGTGATAAATTTACCCTTCGTATTGCAGTTTTATTGTTCAAATAGGAATTGTTTATAGTATAAATAAAATGGCTTTTTAACAAAGTAATATATGGTGAAATACAAGATTTTTAAAACAATAAAGGATTTACAATTAGTGCGAATGCAGAATAGAGATAAATGTGTATTTGTATTAGAACAAAATATTGGTGACTGGATTATATTGGGGAAGAGCTCATTGACTGGAAAAATCTTATTGCAGTTTTGCACATTTCTGTTTGCCAGCTCAGTAAAATGACAAACGAGTGACTAAATCTGTACTTTGATAACCTTTTCGAAAGCTGCATGCAAAACTCTGTTTTTGTTTCTTAACACAAACCCTGACATAATTTGTGCATCATTGCAGGTGTACCATCAGATCAACTGCTCCCCCGAACTATGACGGAAGTTTCTGTGGCTCACAACAGTAAAGACCTACCCAGACATCAAAACACAATGAAGACCAACAACTTGTCTGCTCAAAGTGTGTCAAGGCCTTCGGTGATAGGTACTGCAATTGTGTCTGGGGCATTATCTGTGGTTACACCCATCAGGATTCATGGCTCATTTAGGACAGCATATTCATTCTCTTAACAGCTTCAGGAAGCGGTTGTAAATTTTACTGCGTACATTGTTTTATATATCGGTGACAAAGAATAGGGTTCTATCTTGTCTTCGCACACCTCCTTGTCATGTTACTTAAAAATGTTTCTTGACTGTCAAGGGTCATTCAGTTGGGAGTCTGGTTTGTTTCAACTTAAATTGTCCAAAACAAAAGCAAATTAATTCTTCTTATCTGCAAGATACCCTTCATTACCAAAGGGGACTGAAACCGAGCCTGAAATTTGTTTTCCTGACTTTAGATATTTAATTTAAAAAAGTTAAATCCTTGAGTGCAAGGCATGGGAGCTGTGCTCAGGATATGGACTAAAAAAATCACAATAATCCTTGAATTTGGTCTAGTATGTTTTACATGACTTCCTGTTCACTTAATAAATTGAGGCTAGATTACATTTCCCCTTTCGAATGTTCTTGAAAGGAAATTAAGATAAACTTAATAAGGTGAGGATGTTTTTTTCAGATACCTTTTTACAATTTCACGTATATCCTCTTCTGATATTTTCCTGTCATCACATTGTGAAGTAGATAGCGCTTTTCACATCTTCTAGACGCCTCAAAGCGCTTCACAGAGCATACTGTAAAGTGAATTGACTACGTGGTCCTATTTTCAGAGGGCCAGCAGACAGCTTCCATCTAAAAGTCGGATTCTGCACCTTTTCTCTTTAACTTTCATTGCAGTCAAATTGACAGGTAGATGAGAAAGAGTCTCTTATTGAGCCGAGACACAATTGTAGTGTCTGGAATTGTTGTCTTCAAGAGGATTAGAGAGAGTGGACGTGATTGTAGGAGGGTCGCTTACACTGCCTGCCGCGGCTAGCGATCTTTTCCCTAGTCACCAGTAAAAAGATCAATTATTTATTGCATTCAGCATAAGACAGACTAAAGGAAGTAGTTGTGAGCAATTAAATCATAATTTAGAAGTCATAAATGGCATTGGGCTAACCCTTTAAAAGGTGAAAGAATACAGTTGACTGTTTCTTCCCTAGAGCGTATTTGGTCAGTAATTTAGCTAAAGTTGTTAAATTTTCTTTGTTAGATCTGACTTCTACCATCTGCCACCACACTGACTCCTTCAACTGAGAGAGTGGGACAGTCTGGGCTACACATTTGTTCACAGCTGCCAACGGTATCATTTTACAAACAGTTCAGGCCTGTGTCTGTGGGAGGAGACTGGAATCTCCACCCCCCCACCCACACAACCCATCCAAGTTTTATTTGCTCCTCCATTAAGTAGCCCACTTGAAAGTTTTCAAACAAAGTGTTGAAAATAAAATCTTACTTAATCTCAGTTTAAATCAGATATGAATGGGAAATCCAGGGCAAAACTGGTAGGATAACTCAAGGCAACATATGATTACTGAAGGGTTTATACTGCCCTCAGCTGGTCATGTGTACAGTTTTCTTGGGTTGTGCAGAGTAACTGTTGCCTTTGAGGGCCGACATTCCTCCTTTTGTATAACAAACAATAAAACAGGAGAAAGGCATATTCTCCTAAAAATGTTTTTAACAAAAAAAACACTTAAAAGAGAATGCATTAGCACCCTGCCTTCTTTTGCCTGTGAGAAATGCAATCTTGGAAGTGTTAATAAAAAGTTAGCAGTTATCTGCAGGAATGAAAATAATTATAGATTTGATATCGTACCTTAACACAACAAGAACACCTTGCACTTCTATAGCACCATCCACTGTGGGTGGTGTCACAGAGCTCTTAACAGTGGTGGAGCCTGACACCGAGCTGGGGGTGAGGTGTTGGGGGGAGGTGGCCATAAGCACAGGGGGCACATGATAGTCCGAAGGTTCGATAGTCCGAACACACAAATTTCCTATACCCGGAGCGATTACCGTGGTTACCGCTCGATAGTCCGAACCGACAATGAAATAAGGTTTGTTAATCCGAACATTTCCATTCTTAGGGTTAGGTTTAGGGTTAGGGGAAGCTTCGGACTAACGAACCTTCGGACTAATGAAACTTTTGGACTAACGAACCTTCGGACTATCGAACTGTAACCATAAGCACAGTCGAAAAGGTAAGTTTTCATACGGGACTTCAAAATGGGGCGAGAAGAGGCAAAGTGGAGGGATTGAGGGAGAGTGTTCCAGAGTTCAGGGACGTAGTGGCTGAAAGTGCAACTTCCGATTGTGGGGTGGAGCTTGCGAGGGACGAGCAGAGGGCTGGTGCCAGTCAAGCGGAGGCGCTGGGTGGTGGATTGGAGAGTGAGGAGCCATAGGGAGGTACCAGGGAGTGAATGGATTTGATCACGAATGTTAGGATCCTAAAGTCGATTTGTTGGGTGATGGGGAGCCAGTGAAGCCTGGCCAGAACTGGTGAGATGGGGTTACGGAGTTTGGGCCAGGTCAGCATGCGGCAGAGTTCTAAATCAGCTGGATCTTTTGAGTCATGGAGCTGGGGAGACCGGCAAGAAGTGCATTGGAGTAATCCAAGCCGGAGGGTGACAAACACATGCACAAGGTTTTGGCTGTATTTCGGGTAAGGTATGGTCAGAGACAGGCAATATGGTGGAGGTAGTAGAAGCTGGTGCTGGTCAGGGACTGGATGTGGGGGAGGAAGGAAGGTTGGGGTCAAACCAGATGGCTTGATTGTGAATGAGTCTGAGGGAAAGCCCAGGAAGTTTGCCGAGTTTAGAACCACATGATGTTGGTGGAAGCCAAGGAGTTTGGAGGGAGGGTATAGATAAGGAAAAGAAGACTGCCAAGGATGGAGCCCTGCAGTACCCCGCAAGTGACTGTGTGGAGGCAGGAGGAGAAACCATTTGCTGAGATAAAATGGAGGCAGTTGGTTAAGTAGGCCTCAAACCTTGTGGGTGCGGTTCCACTAATGTAGATGAGGGAGGAGAGGCCGTGGAGGAAGATGGCATGGTCGACTGTGTCCAAAGCAGCAGAGGGATCTAGTTGTCACATCTCAATGCCCTTCACAGAATATACTGTGAGGTGAATTGACTGTATACTTTGTAGACGAAACACGGTAGCTGATTGCAAGCCACTTGACCCTCTGTAATAGCCAAGGAAGAGGTGTTTGAATACAGCTGTGGAGAACAGAATTGTGGTATAGGGGGTGGACAGGGGAGAAATATTGCAGAGACACCTGTAAAAAAAACCAACATTATTTTTCAAAGAACTAGCAAGTCCTTGTCGACATGTTTGGAGCAATACCAGCTTAAGTGCCGAGATCCTCCAGCTGTGACATTTTACAGTTATTATAAATGCTGAACAGAAGGATCTTGAATCCTCAAGGCTGATGAAGGCTTTTGTGTGGGAGTGATGTTTTCTCTACTCCTTTTCAAAAGTTGAAAGTTAAAAAGAAAACTTGCCTAAAGAAATTTGGGGTCCAATATGAGGTGATTTCTAGCAGGATTCCTTGTACCTCAGTGGGGATTCCTTTAGGCAACTATGTCACAAGTCATCCCATCCCACGGAACTCTGAAAATAGATTGCTTTGGAGCAGAATTCCAGTGACTTTGTATTTTCACTCACAAATATAAATAGTCAATTCACTTTACAGTATATTCTGTGAAACACTTTGAGACATCTAGAAGATGTGAAAAGCGCTATATCAAATGCATGATTATTATTATTATTACATACTCCCTATCAACAAATACCTGTTAGAGCATTCCACACATTAAGAAAAGTACTTGCCCCAGCAGCGTTTTAAGTCATCCTTTTATGTTTAGGACAGCTGTTTCGTGATGACATTTCATTCCAAGGGCTATGCAATTCAGCCCTCAGTTTATCCATTTATTGTTTCAAAAAGTCATTTGGATGGCAATGATTCTCAAGGAACTTGTTCGTTTATTAGCTTTGATGATTGATAATTCACCCACAAAACACACAGTCACTACATTTTACAGTGTTGCATATTGCTTTAAGGACCTATGTGGTAATTGAATATGGATCATGCAAGAATGAAAGGATTCTGGGAAAATGACTGGGCAAATTTAAAAGAGGTTGATTTGTAAAGTTGGAATTAAAGAACTGAGTGGATCTATATTGTGTTTTGGATTAAATAACATTACATCCTGTAAAGCGCTTTGAGGCGTCTCAAAGACATGATAAGGTGGGCGATATATCAAATGCTAGGATTATTATTATAAATTGCAGTCTGTTTCAGAGTAAATTGGATGTATATTGCTATTGAAACATTCCGAGATGCTATCCTATTAATAATAATAATCCTTGAATTTGATATAGTGCTATTCATGTCTTCTAGAAAATTAGAGACCTGGGTTCAATTCCAGGCAAGGCGAAACCTTGGGCAAGTTTTCTTACTCCACATGTTTATAATAGGGTCCGTCGATATGGAAAATTTTCCGATTAGATATATCGATGGGCTCATATCGAGATATACCGAAATATCGATATTTTCAGTTTTTTCGTACTGCGCATGCGCGCGCGCGCATTCGGAGTGCGCGCATCCCGGGTGTGCGCGCATGCCCGGTGCGGGCGCATTCGGGGCCTATCTTCTCAGGAGGTAAATATCTTTCTTTCTCTGTGTCTCTCACTCTCTCCATCTCTGTGTTTTTCTGTCTGTGTGTCTCTATGTCTCTCTCCCTCTCCTCTCTCACATCCCCCGCATCTCTATCTATCTGTATATTATCACATCCACCCCTCTCTCACGTCTCTCTCTCCCCCCCCCACCCCCCCCGCCATCCCTCTCTCGCAGCCACCACCCCCGTCGTCTCTCTCCCCCACCACACCCCAGCCGTCTCTTTCTCCCTCCCCCCACCCCCGCCGTCTCTCTCTCCCTCCCCCCCAGCCGTCTCTCTCACACCCCCAGCCGTCTTTCTCCCCCCAGCCGTCTCTCTCCCCCTCCCCCCAGCCGTCTCTCTCCCCCTCCCCCCAGCTGTCTCTCTACCCCTCTCCCCCCCCAGCCGTCGATCTCCCCCTCCCCCCAGCCGTCTCTCTCCCCCTCTCCTCCCCCCCCAGCCGTCTCTTTCTCCCTCCCCCCCCCCCCGTCGTCTCTCTCCCCCTCTCCTCCCCCCCCAGCTGTCTCTTTCTCCCTCCCCCCCCCCCCCGTCGTCTCTCTCCCCCTCCCCCCAGCCGTCCCTCTCCCCCCCTCCCCCCCCAGCCGTCTCTCCCCCCCTCTCCCCAGCCGTCTCTCCCCCCCTCTCCCCAGCCGTCTCTCTCCCCCTCCCCCCAGCCGTCTCTCTCCCCCTCCCCCCAGCCGTCCCTCTCCCCCCCTCCCCCCCCAGCCGTCTCTCCCCCCCTCTCCCCAGCCGTCTCTCCCCCCCTCTCCCCAGCCGTCTCTCTCCCCCTCCCCCCAGCCGTCTCTCTCCCCCTCCCCCCAGCCGTCTCTCTCCCCCTCCCCCCAGCCGTCTCTCTCCCCCTCTCCTCCTCCCCCCCCCCAGCCGTCTCTCTCCCACTCTCCTCCCCCCCCCCCAGCCGTCTCTCCCCCCCTCTCCCCAGCCGTCTCTCTCCCCCTCCCCCCAGCCGTCTCTCTCCCCCTCCCCCCAGCCGTCTCTCTCCCCCTCTCCTCCTCCCCCCCCCCAGCCGTCTCTCTCCCACTCTCCTCCCCCCCCCCCAGCCGTCTCTCCCCCCCTCTCCCCAGCCGTCTCTCTCCCCCTCCCCCCAGCCGTCTCTCTCCCCCTCTCCTCCTCCCCCCCCCCAGCCGTCTCTCTCCCACTCTCCTCCCCCCCCCCCAGCCGTCTCTCTCCCCCTCCCCCCAGCCGTCTCTCCCCTCCCCCCAGCTGTCTCCCCCTCTCCTCCCCCCCAGCCGTCTCTCCCCCCCTCCCCCACAGCCGTCTCTCTCCCCCTCTCCCCCCCCCCCCAGCCGTATCTCTCCCCCTCCCACCAGCCGTCTCTCTCCCCCTCCCCCTCTCCCCCCAGCCGTCTCTCTCCCCCTCACCCCCACCCCCAGCAGTCTCTCTCCCCCTCACCCCCCCACCCCCAGCCATCTCTCTCTCCCCCTCACCCCTTGCATACCTGTATATTGTATTCGAGGACTGTGAATACAATATGGCGGCTTTGCACCTCGGTCTGTGCATTGTGTATAGAGATGAGCATTCTGGGTCTTGTAGTTCAGTGTGCTCGCATCCTGATTTTTTACCTCGATATATCGTTTTTTCGATATTTTTGAAATGTCTATATCGGCATATCGATATGAAAATTATACCGGGTTTTATCGATATATCGATATATCGCCGGACCCTAGTTTATAATAGTCCCTCAAAAATAAAATTGGTCATTTCAATCCACGACTGTTTGTGGGACATTGCCGTGCGCAATTGGCTGCCGTGTTTCGACTGCATATATACAGTCAATTCACTTTACAGTATATTCTGTGAAGCGCTTTGAGACGTCTAGAGATGTGAACAGCGCTATATCAAATGCAAGGATTATTATTATTATTCTGTTATCGTTATGATCACCTTAACTGTGTCCTTCTTTTGTGCCCTTAAAAAGGCAGTTTAGCTAATTCAGGTCCTCCAAAGAAACGCCACAGGGGCTGGTCACCAGACTCACCTTCTACAGCAGAAGCAATCTCACAGAGCAGCCTCTCTGCTCAAAATGCAGGAAACAAAGCTGGTAAGTGTGTGCTCCGAACCCTTCATTATCCGGCCTTTGCGTTATGTTCTCATTGCTTTTTCTGGCACGTATCATTGGCTGTCAATTTGTAATGATTTATGGTACAGATATTATTTTGTGTACGAGGTACTATAATATTCCTTAGATCCTGAAGCACAAATAGACATCTTGACAATATGGTAAGACAATATATAATACAACATCTTATATTGTCAAGATGTCTCTTAGCACTTCAGGATTTTACTGTGTTACAAGGAGATAGGTTTTGTTTGTAGTTTTCCAGAACTAGACCCGCAACATTATACAGTAAAAGGCCATTCATCCGGCACCCTCGAGACCTGGCCAATGCCGGTTAAAGCGCATGCCAGATACTCAGCTGGAAACACAATTAAAAAAAATATATACATTTTTCCAGATAAATTCTGGTTAATCGAATGCGGACTTTTTTTTTGGATGTGCCGGTTATACGGAAGTTACGGTTGATTAGGTGCTGGATAAACGGGCTTTTACTGTAGTAAGTCATTTAATAAAGTGCACAGACAGAACTTTGAACATTTAGGTTACAATATATGCCACTAAGAATCTACAGCTTTTTTAAAAAACAAACTTACAGCTTTTTTTGTTGAACATCTATTGCTTTATTCTTCTATATGATTGGCAGGTATATTATTGCAGAATGGATCAATTTCATACCTCTCCAACATGCTTATACCCCACTCCTCTACCCACCCTATCCATTCAGCTGCTCCAGTCTCCTGCACATTCCACATCCCTTCTAGAACCTAACTGTTAAGCGCCTTGGGACGTTCTCCTGACGTGAAAGGCGCTCTATCAATGTAATTTTGTTGTTGTTGTTGTGTACCGCTGTGCTTTAAGCCATTATACCCCCAAATTAATGTACTGTCTGCATCAATCCTTCTTCCTTGCTGCCTTCAGATTGTACCTGAAGACCTTCCTTTTTGATAGTTCCCACGGTCACTTCCCCTCTCTCCCTCAGCGTCAAGCTTTGCCACTCTTGAGCGCTGTTTACCATGTGTGAAATGCGCTATGTAAATGCAAGTTATTATTGTAAATTGATGATATCGATCGCCATCCTTTTCATTAATTATGTCCTTTGTTTATAGATTGTATGGGACTAGCTTGTTTGACTCAATCATGCCATTTAGCACCATTTCCTTCTCCATCAGCTGCCTTTGAAGAGCCTGTTGCTGTGCCTGAAAATTTGCTTCGAATTTGCAGGACCAGACCAGTAATTTTTAAAGGTAAAGTAATTCAGGTTAGGTACGTCATTTAAAGTTAATTTGATATTGCCTAATGGTTTTACATATATTGTTATTGTACAGTATTCTGACTATACATTTATTGAGATTTGGGTGTCAGGATTTATTACACTCTGTCTATTGACAAATTTGATAAATGACTCGCTTAGTCTACTAGCAGACTAAATTCACCTCAAACTGAGTTCCTTCCTGTCACCCTAAGCAGAGCTCATGTCAATCAAAGCAAATACCTTATTAGAATTGTACACCTTTCAAAACTTGTACTGTATATATAATAAGTTAATTTGTTTGCCCACAAATATGTCCGCCACAAAATTTACAGTCAATTCACTTTACAGTATATTCTGTGAAGCAGTTTCAGATGTCTGAATAACATGATAAGGCACTATATCAAATGCAAGGATGATTATTATTATTATTATAGTCACTCAATTTCAAAGAAAAGTCCTGTGAAGCGTTTTGGGACATTCTCTCAATGTGATAGGTGCTGTACCAAATGCAAGTATTATAATAAAACATTTCATTGAAAATGTTGCTAATAATTTCCACGTGAAGAATGATTTTAGTGGAATCAAAATAAGAATATTAATTAAAACACAAAATACTACAGATGCTGGGAATCTGAAACAAAAAAAAACAGAAGTTGCTGGGGAAACTCAGCAGGTCAGGCAGCATCCATGGAGAAAGGAAAAAGAGTCAATGTTTCGGGTCTACAACCCTTCGTCAGTTCTGTCACTTCGACAGAAACGTTGACTCTTTTTCCTTTCTCCATGGATGCTGCCTGACCTGCTGAGTTTCCCCAGTAACTTCTGTTTTTTTATAAGAACATAAGAATTAGGAGCAGGAGTAGGCCATTCGGCCCTTCGAGCCTGCTCCGCCATTCAATAAGATCTTGGCTGATCTTCTCACCTAACTCTGATTACCTGTCCTATCCCCATATCCCCTAATTCCTCTATTTTTCAAAAATCTATCAGTCTCAGCCTTGAAAATGTTCAAGGACTGAGCATCTACAGCCGCCTGGGGTAGGGAATTCCATAAATTCACTACCCTCTGAGTGAAGAAATGTTTCCTCAACTCTGTTCTAAAAGGCTGACCCTTAATTTTAAGACTGTGACCCCTGGATATAGATTCTCCTACCAGGGGAAACAGTCCCTCGGTGCCTACTTTATCTAGCCCTTTAAGAATCTTATATGTTTCAATATTCTTTTGTTTAAGAATATTCATTATTGTGACAGAAAAGTGCTAAATGCACCAATTTTGTCTTTCAGGCCATGGCAACTTTCCCTACTTGTGTGGAAATCTGAATGACATAGTTATCAGTCCACTGCTACAGACCTGCTACAAAAACACACAGTCTCTACCTAGATTATATGAGCAGCATAACACAACCATTTCCTCATCACTGTCTGTGGAGATGCAGATTTTATTAACAGTCTACTATTTAGTTCAACTAGGTGAGTGTTAACACAAGTCCAATTTATTACAGGTAAACATAGCATAATATGCTGCAAAGCTTTTTTTATTTGCAGATTGTTCAAGGGTCTAGTGAAATGTACACTATTTTGAAACGGCAAGTTGGATAGATGTGCAAAAAGGTAATGATGATAATTTTTCTAAATTCTGTTATTCTGGATCATTAGAAAGCTGTGATGTCCCGTTTCATTTATGTATGTTTTAGTTAGCCAGGCATCAGACACAAGCAGAAACCCATCTTACAGTATCCAAATCAAACTCACTATTCCACATATGTTTGCACCCTATGCAAGGAGATTTCTCTGTGCCTGGAGAGGCACAATGTCTGGAGAAATTCACTCTATTTACTTAATTCTGGAGCGTATTTGACTTGGAGACTCCAGAGTCTGCTTTGGGGTCCTGCTGGAATTCAGCCAACTGAAACCACATACAGTAGTTGCCATTGCAAGCAGTGTCTGGAAGCTTTTCACTGCCTGTCCACGCTGTCCAGGATTCAGACCATTTTCTAGGCGTTAGTTTTTTGTGTTCACGAGAACCTGATGGGACAAATCCCTGCCCTAGTTAACCAATCTTCCTCTCCATGTGTTTCAGACGAGACAGGCTTGCTGATTTATCACCTTGCTGCTTTTCCAGTCTGCTGTATTCCATGTCACTTTAGACTACATCTTGCCTTTCTCATTGTGACTCATTTAAGTACCAGTCATTTGGTACCAAATTTTCTAGGGAAAAATTAACTCTCTTGCCTGTGCTAAGGTTTATCTTGTGAGACTTCCACTACCTTTACCCCTTCTCAGCTCAGTCTCCCAGTCAGTTATATGAAATGAGTTCAGACAGTCTCCCAATGTGAAAGGCGCTGTCTAAATGTAAATTGTTGTTTCATTGTTTTTACTTTCTTTCCTAGCTCCAGACCAGGCCCCATTGATTGAGGACTTGGAACATATTTTGGTGAGAGGGTGGCAGGAATCGAACCTTACTGAAACCAAGCAATACCAGCAGAATCTGCCTCAGTCAGTACCGTGTGTTCCTCCTCAGGCATTGGCTGTCACCCCAACACAGCTTCCTTGGCTAGCCAAGTTAGCAGCTAGTTCCTGTAAAAATGTGGTCAGGATCCTCGATTCATCCAATTCACTGGCTGAGGGACTAGAGGAAACCTTCAAACTACTGACTTTAGAAAAACTACGAGAAACCAATTTTGTGGTGATAATCTGCGTCTCTAAGAGCCGAGGCACTGAGTCGTGCGTGGTGGTGACAGGTGAGCATCTATTCCTGTGAGTCTTTGAACATGTGTGATCATTTGTGGAGTCCTGTAGCTCAGTGGTAAGAACACTTGCCTTCCTCATATAAATGTGGAGGAAACGTGGCAGCCAATTGCGCACAGTAGTGTCCCAAAAACAGTTGTGGGTTGAAATTACCAATTTTTGTGGAGGGATTATTATTAGGCATGTGGAGTAAGGAAACTTGCCCAAAGTTTCAACTGGCTGGGAATCGAACCCCGATCTCTCACTTGTAGGGCGAGTGCTCTAACCACTGTGCTACAGGGCTCCTGTAATGGGCATGTTATGAAGTTGCAAAAGTGGGAATGAACTGAAAAGCTGCACTTGTTCTCTTCTCCCTTGTACTGTATGTTTCTGATCATTCCTTGTTAAAAACATCTGGGTTAAGATTCAGAGGATGTATTCTGTCTCTTGTTTGTAAATAACCTCTGGTGTAATGAGCATATAGGGGAACACAACCAGACGGAAATCATTACAATGCAATTTATTTTCTACCTTGTATCCATTTACACCCTTTTTTGTTAATGTCCTTTGAAGGGAAACATCAGGCTCGGTTTCTTGCAGAAAGTATGTTAAGTCCAGCAGAGAACCTGAAGGAAATCAGCTATGAGCTGATCACAGGGAAAGTTGGAGCACTTGGAGCTTTCTTCAACACCCTCTGTCCAGGTAAGGTCATTGCTGGACATTCATTACAGAAATATGAATTATTCCTATGAACAAATGTGAGAATGACTTACCAAAGCACTTAGCATTGGTAAATGATCCTCGTGTTTGTTCATAGGAATAATCTGATCTTTCTACTACAACACAAAGAATGATTACTTAGTGGTTGCTTTGATTAAAGTCTAGCTCCAGATTTAGTTATTTATAATAATAATTATTCCTGCATCTAACGCGTTATTTAGTTGTCTCTGAAAACTGTAAAACTGAATGAATAATCCATTTCTCAACCTAGTTCATTCTCAAAATGAACTAGGTTGCATTTTGTAAGATCAGACTCGACTAAATATTTTATAAATATTATCTCTATGAGGGTGTGTGGTGGCGTGATGGGAGGTTAGACGTGTGTGATCTTATGCTCATTGTAGTGGCTCAATGTCTTCTTTTGTGAGAAGAACAATAAAAGTCCTGTTGTTCAGTAAATGCTTTGACTTGTTGCACACAAAAATATACAACAGCAATAAAAACTAACATTCATACTAATTTGCAATACAGGTATACTGTAGTTCATTTACAACAACAACAAAGAATTACATCTGTATAGCACTTTTCACGTCGGGAGGACATCCCAAGGCTCTGAGCTACGAGCAATGTTTAAAGTAACAAATCCCCCTTTACCTAGAGTCCCAGATTTCAATTCTACTGCTGAATAAGTGACAATGTACTGTACAGCAGCTCTCTCGGTTGTCATCCAGCGCCTTGGGACGTCCTCCCAGTGCTATACAAATGTAATTTTGTTGTTGTTTTAAAGCTATGGGTTTGATCACAGCTCAAATCCAAACAGATGGGTTAAATGCCTTTCTCTCGCACTCTCTGCAGTTGTAATAGTCCTATGGAATTTGCCCCATCTTAATTTAGTTCCCTGCAGGTACATTTAGACAACAAAATATTAAAATATTGCCTAAATTTAAGGCTAGGGCAGCAGGAGGCAGATACTCTTTTGGAGGCTGGGAGCTGTGATTCGTATCTGCTCTTTATTATTTCTTACCTGGCAATCCTTAACGATGAAGGTAATGTAAAAAGTGAAAAGGCACTTAATGTTCAAACCCTATCCCTTCTTCCCTTGATGAGCATAAACACGAAAAGGACCAATATTTTTTTTCCTCAAATGATTCTATTCCCTATTTTGTCTCCTACTCATTGGGTATATGAATCGATGGCCTGCTCATATTCATGTGAATGTCCATATTCATTCCAAAGCAGCTGGCACATGATTTTTAGTGAAGGATTGTAGCACTGATAATCTATTCGATTTCTGCAGGGCAGCAATAGGAATGTGAACCTTCTGTGGCTGTGAAAGCATTATCACAAGAGACATCTGATTTGTATCTCAACTGTAGTTAACAAGCAAACTTACTTTACCTACGTTGCAACAATTTTCCTGGTGGAAATAGTGAAGTGTTGCTCTTAACCCATTTGAAACTGCTGACTTCAAATTAGTATGTATAGAAAGGATTGGAAAAAAGGATTAAAAAAATCAAACGACAAGATAATTGAATGTACAGAAAAAGACACCTAAAGACTTTTAGCCAATCCCAGACAATGTTATGGCTCATTTATATCACTCCATTCCTCTCACATTGTGATTGATTTTATTTAGGTATACAGTACCATAGTGAACGGCGATATGGGAATTTTCCGGATATGGATATATCGGTTGGCTCATATCGAGATATACCGAAATATCGATATTTTCAGTTTTTTCGTACTGCGCATGCGCACGCATTCGGGGTGCGCGCGCATTCCGGGTGCGCGCGCATTCTGGGCCTATCTTCTCAGGAGGTAAATATCTTTCTCTCTCTGTGTCTCTCACTCTCTCCATCTCTGTGTTTTTCTGTCTGTGTCTCTCTATGTCTCTCACCCTCTCTCCTCTCTCACATCCCCCCCATCTCTATCTATCTGTATATTATCACATCCACCCCGTCTCTCCCCCGCCGTCCCTCTCTCGCACCCCCCACCCCCGTCGTCTCTCTCCCCCATCACCCCCCCAGCCGTCTCTTTCTCCCTTCCCCCCCCCCCGCCGTCTCTCTCTCCCTCCCCCCCCAGCCGTCTCTCTCCCCCTCTCCTCCCCCCCCCGCCGTCTCTCTCTCATCCTCCCCGCCGTCTCTCTCTCCCTCCCCCCCCGCCGTCTCTCTCTCCCTCCCCCCCGCCGTCTCTCTCCCCCTCCCCCCAGCCGTCTCTCTCCCACTCTCCCCCACCCCCAGCCGTCTCTCTCCCCCTCTCCCCCCACCCAGCCGTCTCTCTCCCCCTCTCCCCCCCCCCAGCCGTCTCTCTCCCCCTCCCCCCAGCCGTCTCTCTCCCCCTCTCCCCCTCCCCCCATCCGTCTCTCTCCCCCTCAACCCCCCCCAGCCGTCTCTCTCCCCCTCAACCCCCACAGCCGTCTCTCTCCCCCTCACCCCCCCACAGCAGTCTCTCCCCCCCCCCAGCCGTCTCTCTCCCCCCCACCAGCCGTCTCTCTCCCCCTCCCCCCATCCGTCTCTCTCCCCCTCAACCCCCCCCAGCCGTCTCTCTCCCCCTCACCCCCCCACAGCAGTCTCTCTCCCCCTCACCCCACCCACAGCCGTCTCTCTCCCCCCACCCCTTGCATACCTGTATATTGTATTCGAGGACTATGAATACAAGATGGCGGCTTTGCACCTCGGTCTGTGCATTGTGTATAGAGATGAGCATTCTGGGTCTTGTAGTTGATTGTGCTCGCATCCCGATTTTTTACCTCGATATACCGTTTTTCGATATATCGGTATTTTTAAAATGTCTATATCGGCATATCGATATGAAAGTCATATCGGGTTTTAGCGATATACCGATATATCGCCGTTCCCTACAGTACCATCGAATCCTACATCCCATTGTTATACTTTACGATAACTCAAAATAATTTGGTATAATTTACAATGATTGATGTCCATATATACTTTTCATATTTAATAAACTGATGTAAATATACAGTACTTTAACCTGTGGAAAATCAAATTAGTTTGTGATAAATAATGTTTTAACAATGTATTCATATGTCCTTGTTTATTATTTATTTTTTCTTTACATAGAAAGGATGAATAAAATACATATTTGTGGGTACTTGTTGCAGGCAGCTAGTCCCAACTTCTTAAGTTGAAAAGACAAATGTGAGTAAGTCCCTTGTTTTCTGTTCTTGCTTTGACTAGAAGGGGATATTGACCTTCTGTTTGAAAAGTGTCACCAGGAAAGAAATGGTCAAAGCTCTTGTTCCAATGGCTCAACCTGTAAATTTGATGAAACTGCAAGACCCTCTGGCTGTGCAGGTAAGAACTAATTGTCTTAGTCTTCAGATGTGAAGTTTCAAACGTTTGGAATATTAAATACTATAATTGCCAGATAACAAACTGTCCATTTTTTCTGTGTCAGCCAGTAATGTTAAAAAATAAGCTTATTGAAACTGTTGCAGCTTAGAGCAGTTTCTTTTATACTTATGCTGTCATTTGCATCTCTTCATGTAAAAATAACTGGTACAATTAACAAAATTGTTCTTTATTACTATGTGACATATAGTCATTATTTTGCAAACACTGTACAGGTAAGCCTGGATTTACGACACTTCTATTTAGGACATTTTGATTGAAGGACCATAATTTTTTAACATCTTTTGATCGATATATGACACTTGGATTCATTTTAAGGACCAAAATTTTTTCCGCACATGCGCAGTACATATTTGGAATATCACGGTTGCATTTTGCCCGTCCTTTTTGTCCATATGCACAGTCCATAGTGTATTCGTGGTAATATACCATACAGTTACCCTAAGTACCCCTTCTTGCCTATGTGTGTGAATTTATGTATTAGGTTGTGTGGTTTTGTGTGTTATTTAGTGGGTTTAAGGTCCGAAAATTTTGTGAAAAGAATGCATCTCTGGTTATATAATGGTACTGCATGGGAAATCGTGTTTCGATTTAGGATGTTTCGATATACATAAAGTTTTTCAGGAACACAACCCCGTTGTAGATAGAGGTTTACTTACCTGTATTGTATAATATATGTTAAACCATAGGTTTTAGAAGGAATTGCATACAATAACAAAATTACATTTATAGAGAGCCTTTCACGTCCAGAAGATGTCCCAAGGTTGAACAATTAGGGGTCAGGACCCAAGCATGGAGGAGTGGCAGAGTAGCGGGGAGCAGCAGGGTAGGTGGGAGGGGAGGGAGAGAGGTGGGAGGGTGTCTGAAGGCACGATCGAAAAGGAGGGTCTTGAGACCGGCCTTCAAGGAGGCAAGGGAGGAAGCGAGGCAAAGGAACTGTTGGATGGAGTTCCAGAGTGTGGGGGCAGAGAGGCTGAAAGCTCGGCCACTGATGGTAGGTCGGGTCAGATGGAAGATGTGGAGCAGTCCCTACCAACCTGCCCGATGAACAGAGATCAGCAGGTCGGAGAGATAGGAGGGGCAAGACTGTGGATTGCCTTGAAAGTGAGGACATACTACATAATTACCAAATAACAATTTTTTTGTCGAATTCACCAATTATTTTAATAACATAGTTAAAATGACCTTCAATTCCCTTTGTACACATGTATTTACATTTGGTAACACATCACAAGACTGATAAAGAAGGGCTTTGGCTCATTTGATCTTATCCATGCAGAACATCCACCCTATAATAATAATAATCCATACATTTGATATAGTGGTTTTAGAAATTGTTTCACATCTTTGTAGATTCATCAATAAAATGTGCTATTACTCTGCCTTCCCCAACCTAGCCTGATGATCCACCCATCACTACATCAAATTTGTGCTTAGCTCATTCCTGTTACGCTGAGTATCATCCTGGTTGCTCTCATCTGCATTGAAACTAGTGTCTGGGCAGCCTTTTACATTGCATTGACCAGAACTGTATGCAATATTCAAGGTGTGGTATAACCAGAGCACTGTACAGCCTGAGAATGCAACTCCCTGCAACTCAAAACACAATAATAAAATTGGTAATTTCAATCAACAACTGTTTGTGGGACACTGCTGTGTACAATTGGCTGCCGCGTTTCACACACATATACAGTCAATTCACATCACAGTATATTCTGTGAAGCGCTTTGAGACATCTAGAAGACCTGAAAAGCACTACATCAAATGCAAGGATTATTATTATTATTGTTAATGGGGATTGTTTGGGGATAAACTCAACTCAGAGTTCTTAAACTCTGTTGCAGTGTTCTTTGAGGGGTTCTTTGTAACTCTTAATGAGGAACTAGTCTGCAAGTGAGCCAACAGTTCTATGAAGTAACAATAGTATCAGTGTTTTATTTTAATATCAGTGTTTTATTTTTATCTTATAGTTGCAAACAAGGAGGAGTCCCAAATTCATCCTGTTCAGCTCGCTGTGGCTCGGAAGTTGCTGTCTCATGTCTGTGCAATCGCTGACTCCAGCACGCAAAATCTGGACTTGGGCTCCTTTGAAAAAGTAGACTTCCTTATTTTGGTGCCTCCATCAGAAGTGACCTACCAACAGACTATGCTGCGCGTCAGGCAATCAGGTAAAAATGCACCACTTACATCACTATCTGTTTCATGCCTCTAAAACAGGGTTGTCTGATACATTGGTCATTAGCCACAGGTGCTAATTAGGAATTCAAATGTAAATAAACAAGGAGTAATAGACGAGGTTGTTGGGCATGTGATCTCAGTACTCTTATTCGCACGGTGTATGGATATGTACTTTGACCTATTTGTTCGTTTGTTGGTTTAAAAAAAAGCAGCGGTGAGTCTTTGTTTTTTTGCTCGTTGTATGTGCTTTACTTCCTTTGTTACTCCTTATTTGGTCACTGCTTATTGGTTATTGCTTGTTGGTTGTAGCTTATTGGTTACTGCCTATTGTCACAATCGGGAACACTCTCACCTCAGAGTCAGATTGTGGGTTCAAGTCTCAGACAGATGCGGCATGTTTGTGGATTATCGTGAATCACTGGCAATCCTCTCAATGTTCATTCACATAAGGAAACTCTCTCAATGCATCATAGGTGAACCTCTGTAGCAAGAGGAATATTGGAATGAAAACATTGGTATTTCACGTCTTGGTGAAACGTGACTCTGTTTAGATGCTAAACAAGAATACTGTATTACACAAAGTGGAAACAAATCATGAGTGTGGGATTAAATTTAGTGATTTATTTGGATAAAAACACCACTAGCCAGGATTGGCTTAATGACTCTTTTCTGTTGTAAAGTTCACAAGGTTAGTTTGGATGAATAAGGCTCTTTGACCCATCCAATTTCAGCACTCCAGGAGGAACCGTCCTCCCATCCCAGCATCAAGCTGTTTATTAAATAAGTCTATAAGCGCTCTGAGATGCAGTCCGGGGTGGAGGATGCTATATAACCTGAAGTTGTTGTTGTTATATTGACCTAGTCTGAACCACCCTTCTTTGTAATCTGGACCAACCGTTTAAATAAATTCCCAGATTTAACCTCGTTTCACCCCCGCCCCCACACCTCCACCCCACATACACCTCCAATCAATAAGCACTAAATGCTCAGGAGATTTAAGATGATAATATTTGTCCCTAGATTGATCTATTTTTGTGAAATTGAGACTTATACAAATGTCATTTTGTTGTTATTCATGTAACAAAAATATCTAGTGAGCTTCAACAAAATCCTACCTGGTGCTTGAATCTGTATTTTGCAGGGATTCTAGTGGAACTTGGATTGGAAGCTGAATCTGCTGTTAGTCAGTGCATAGAGCAATATATAATGAAGCTCACATCAGATGCTCAGAGCAAGTTTGATGCCTTTCGTCAAAAAGCTCTCCAGAATCCCTACACACTGTTCATACTGATCCATGACCACGCACATTGGGATCTCACTAGGTGAGTTTATCTGATATGTTACTTAACATTTTGTACCCAATGGTTCAGAGGCAGGAGTTAATATTTGTCGTTATTTATAACCTGAATTTGGTAATTCAATCCTAACATTCAGAGATTTTGTCTTAAAATTGGTGATGCTGAAAGAAAAATCTCCACTATTTGGTCACAACAGTTTTCTCAATTTTCCACTCACATTAAACGTTCACTGCCGTATATATGTTTATAATGTTGGATGTGTTCATGCCTTATTTAAGGCTCTGTGGACCTTCATTCACAATGTTGGTGGCACAATTACTAATGCTACAGTTCTAGCATACAGGTGCTGAAAGAAAGAAAACCATGTACAGTGAAAGCCCGTTTATCCGGCACCCTCGGGATCTGGCCAATGCCGGTTAAAGCACGTGCCAGATATTCGGTCGAAAACACACACAAAAAAGTAAATAATTTTTAAAAATGCATTGTGCTGGATAAATTCCGGTTAATTGAATCTAGACTTTTTTTTGAGTTGCTGATTATACGGAAGTTACGGTTGATCGGGTCATGGATAAACGGGTTTTTACTATACATTAGAATTTGGATTATCAGCCTTTTTGAATGGGAATGTTGCAGTTCAGCCCAGCCTATGAATTGTCCTTTAGATGCAAGACATCTGTTTCTGTTGTTGTTGTTATATGCAAATAGATTAAACTTGAACAAATGAATAACACTCAAACGTCCTGCAACAAACTTGTCAGCAAGCATGCATATTTCAGTGATACATGTTGCAGACATCAAAGTTGATCAACCATGTCTGCTTATGGAAAAACACTAAGGAAAGGGAAAGCTTTCAAAGCCAACAAAACAAACATGAGGATCTATATGGAAGGGAGCTATTCCCTGCCTTCGTCAACCAACTCCTAGAGGAGGTTTTTCTATCATAGTTGGTCATAGTTGGACCAACAGTAGTAGGGCATTCAGCTCTTCGAGCTTGTTCCACCATTTAATTAGCTTGTGGCTGATCTGTACCTCAACTAAAACTTTCAATTCCAAGTTTCCAACTTTCTCCCCATGTCCCTTAATACTCCAAACTATCAAAAATCTATCAATCTCACTCTTAAGGTATGGATGGATCCAGCATCCACGGCCTTTTAGGTGAGAGAATTCCAGATTTCTATAACCCTTTGAGTAAATACTCCTGATTTCACTCTTAAATGGCCCAGACCAATAAAAATCCAAATTTAAGTCATGTAAACA
Source organism: Hydrolagus colliei (assembly GCA_035084275.1). Classification (NCBI taxonomy): domain Eukaryota; kingdom Metazoa; phylum Chordata; class Chondrichthyes; order Chimaeriformes; family Chimaeridae; genus Hydrolagus; species Hydrolagus colliei. Next base: position 24,447,854 of record CM068744.1, on the reverse strand, counting down.
AGGGGCCAGTTTCTTAGAAACCCATACAGTTCAGCAGGGATTATCTAGAATCAAACACAAATTAGTCTCCCAGTTTTTCCCGGCACAATCAAAATAAATAATGCATGGTGGTTTTCATGTTTGCCTGTGTTTAAAGCTGTGGACTGTGTGATCTGCTTTCAATGACTTTACCTGCAAGTTGTTTTATAAGCAGTCTGGGATGCTAGTCTGCATTAGCGGTTTTATGTAAATGCAAGATGTTGTAGTTCTGTTGAGTGACTTCTCACTGCACTACTGGAGATATATACAGTATGTCCAAGCTATTGAAAAATCCCACTCCTATTACTTTTTCTCTTGTGTTTCTGTTTTCCTTAGTGCGGAAGCCCTTCCACAATGTGAAGCATCTCTGGGCCTTGCTGACAGAATCCTGAACTGCAAAGACATGAAGGAAGCACTGAATGTGTTAACACTCCATGTTACTTCCTTCCCTTTCTCTCTTCAGACACAGCAGACTCACATTAGTCCCTACAATGAGATCCACTGGCCTTCATCTTTTAGCAATGTAAAGTTTATAGATATTATTTATTTTTCTTAATCATGCGGGCAAACCATAGCAAACGTTCCTTTCTGCTCTTTTATGAAAGGTGTAAGAGGGATGATGGCAGGTGAATTTACTAATTGTGATGGGCATTTGTATTTTATTCTGTGTCAGTCAATAATATACTCATCCACTTATCAAAGTCAATCAATATGCTATTGGTTAGTGTCAGGGCTCAGACCCCAAAATAGGGATTGTCAATAAAAAAAACTACAAAGCGATTCTGTATCTTGGCTATGGCTGAACTCATATAATTTAGGTTGACACTCTATTACAGTGTTGGGATACAATACATTGCAGCATTCCAATTCAGTGGTTGAAATGTTAAATTGAGGTCCCACCTGCCTATTCAAGTAGACATTAAAGATCCTAAGGCAGTTCAATAGGGAATGGAATTTCTCCCGGTGTTCTGGCCAACAATCCTCCAGATAAAATTGGTCATTCACTTTATAGCTGTTTATACGATATTGCTGTGTGCAAATTGGCTGCTGTATTCACTTATAAAAACACACTCACTACACAATACAATCCTTTGAAATGCTTTGAGTGTTTTGTCGATCTGACAAGCTAGTAACAAATTGAAGAATTTTTATTAGAAATGGAGTAAGATCATTAAATAATTATAAATTGTCAACTATATTGTTAAGTATGGGTCATCCAGATGGATCATTGGTCTAAAATTGCCTAAACCTGCAACTCTCTTTATAGTTTAGGCTGGTATTTGTTAAATTATGTATAAACTATCACTTATGTCACTTACTGCAATTAATTTGATTTTCATTATACATGTCTGCTTCCATCAGTTCAATCAACATCCTTGACATAATACATCCTCCTGATGTGAAAAGCCATATATCAAGTCCAAGGATTATTATTTATTGTTATGAGAGGAACATCTGGAAATGCTATCAATTTTGGTAAGGTGGGGGAGGTCATGTTTATTGTGGGATGCTGTCCAGTGAGTGCTGGAAGCTGGGTTTACTGCCCTTCTGAAATAGAGAGGGCCCACAGTGACCTTACACTATACAATACAAATTTACAGTTACATTATACATTAGGAGGATGCTTAACTGTCCCAGTTTGGCGTCTTTGCTGGGGGTAGGACCCGAGGGGGGTTGGGAGGAGAAAGATGAACAAAGGTATGGTCAAAGAGATAAGTCTTAGGATGTATCTTGAAATAAATGAGGTAGGGACTCTGGGATGGAATTACAGACAATAGGAAAGATGTACTGAAAGCCAAACCATTGATGGAAGGGTGAGTAGGGCGGGGGACATGAAGCATGCCAGTGCCTGCTGAGGAAAGGAAGTGGTCATGTTGGTACAATTTGAGGAGCCGACTTGCACATATTTGAGCTGATTTATGTTCTTTGTTTCTCAATAGGGCGTGGATTTGTATCATGAAAACAATAAGTACTTTGGACTGTCGGAATTTATTGACTCAACTCGTTCAGGGCACAGCCTCCCATTGCTGAGATATGATAGTTCATTTGAAGCAATGGTTACTGCGATGGAAGAAAGGTGGGTGACGACACACATACATGTCATTGGATTGTCAGTCCACAATACTGTATTTATATAAAACTAGAAAACACTCTTCCCTTATTGGGATTAAGGAACAAACACGGAACGGTTGTAGGTCTTCAGAACCTTCAAATGCTCCTGCTATTGTAATGCAAGGGCAACACAGTGACCCGGATTCAGGGTTTTTTTGAAATGCAATTAAACAGCACTGATTATCCCATTGGCATTTTGCATTAAAATATGCATCCATGTTCATTGATCTATATTTTGATTGTTCAGGTCAATGCTGATCACAAATATAGTGAGTGATTAGTGATCCCACTCCGGGCCTAATAGTTCTAAGTAAATAAATAAATAATAATCGGGTTACTCAATCCATGACAGTTTCTGGGATACTGCTGCCGTGTTTTGCCTACAAAATACAGTCAATTAACTTTACAGTATATTCTGTGAAGCTTTTCGAGATGTCTTGATGATGCAATAAGGCAATATAATCAAATGCAAGGATTATTATTATTAAAACCCGACTTTACAGTTTTCCAGCATCCGGAATTCGAACCTAGCTGGACTGGGGCCCCAAATAAAACTTAATATCTAATCTTTACCCTTGACTCCTGAAGCTGACCTCCTGCAGTTCTAAACACTGCAGAATTATGGGAAATTCTCAAATTCAGATATTACATTTTAAGATGGCAGTCTCAAGGCTGAAACTATGTGGCATTTTGGATGCTAAAGTATGAATCAACAACCCCATGATAGGACTATAATCCTTGGCACAGCCTTGAGTTCATCAGCCCTGAAATTTCTGTGCTGAAAGTGGTGACTGAGTATGGTTCCTTGGACAGTGGAGTATACCTGAGACAGGTGGCATTATGGATTATCTTTGTAAATCATTTGATATTGTGGAAAACCCTGTGGATGATTGATACGTTGAGCTGTCCCTGTGTGACCCTTGGTAAGTAAAAATTACCTCAGAGCTGTTTCTCTTCCTCTTTCTTTGAAGGTTTCCCAAGTTGCACAGTGCTGTGATCCGGACATATATTTTGATCCAACACTACACAGCAGCTATGATGGCAACAGCAGAGTACTCGCAGATGAAGAATTACTCCTCCGTTGAAACTCTAGAGATAATTCAGAGCCTTGTTCATTCTACAGGACAGTGCCCCAGTGGTCATGGTCACATGATTTTGGTCAGGGTTCCTTCCATCCCACTGGCTGCACTGGCCTATGAGCGACTCTATCAAGTCAGGCAGCGGCTGGGACTACAGCACAGGTTTGAAATCATCCTGGGGAACCCGAGCACACAAATAACTATCGACAAGCACTTTCTGGCAAAACTGAAGGTAACTAACCACAACAACAACTTCAACAATGACTTGCATTTATATAGCGCCTTCCACGCCAGGCGATGTCTCAGAGTGCTGGATACACCACCACAATACAGTAGTTATATTATTTGTCGTATTAACCTGGTTTACATTGCAGATATTATATATCGCATTTTGTCCACAAAAGATAGTAATTTTTATATTTTTATGCTTTTTACGGTATATTCTGTGAAGTGCTTTGAGATTATTCAAAATGTGAAAGTGTGATAAGGCGCTATATCAAGGATTGTTATTATATGTTGATCCAATGTATTCCCGAGGTGAAGAATCATATCTGATCATTTTGGATCATTCCAGCATTGTAGATTGTTCACAACCATTTTGTAGCATTTGCAAATGTAGTTGAGTTGAGAGGAAAGAGTTCCGCTCTTTCCTCTCAACTCACTCACTCCTTGAACCCCTCCAATCAGGTTTCCGCCCTGCTCACAGCACGGAAACTGCCCTGGTTAAGGTTACAAACGACATCCTAACCACCTGCGACCAGGGCTCCCTCTGCCTCCTCGTCCTCCTTGACCTGTCTGCTGCGTTCGACACAGTCAATCACACCATCCTCCTCCAACGTCTTTCCTCCCACCTCAACCTTCAAGGCACAGTCCTTGACTGGTTCCATTCCTAACTGACCCACCACCTACATTTTGTATCTTCTAACGGTTTCTCCTCAAACCCCCGCACAGTTTCTCACGGTGTCCCCCAGGGCTCTGTCCTCGGCCCCGTCCTTTTCATCATTTACACGCTCCCTCTGGGCGATGTCATCCGCAAACATGGGGTAAATTTCCACATGTATGCGGACGACATCCAACTGTACCTTTCCGCCTCATCCCTCAACCCCCAGACCACCGATGTTCTGACAGCATGTCTGTCCGACATTGAGTCCTGGACGAGGGACAACTTCCTCCAATTGAACGTGAGCAAGACCGAGGCCCTCCTGATTGGCTCAAGCCAGCGCCTCCGCACGTCGGGCGCTGCCAGCCTCAACATCCAAGGCTGTACTCTCCACCTCACAAAGCCAGTCAGGAACCTTGGCATCACGTTCGACCCCAAACTCTCCTTCCTCCCCCACATCCGTGCCTTGACCAGCACCGCCTATTTCCACCTGCGCAACATTGCAACTATCTCACCCCCCATGCTGCCGAAACACTCGTGCACGCGTACATCCGCCCTATTTAACCGATTTACTCTCCCCCTATAAGCCCACCCGGACCCTCCGTTTAGCAGGACTTGGCCTGCTCCAAGCCCCCCGCCCAAACCGCCCCACCATCGGAGGCCAGGCCTTCAGTTTCTCCGCTCCCATCCTGTGGAATTCCATCCCCCAATCCCTCTGCCTTGTTTCCTCCCTTTCCTCTTTCAAGGCCGGTTTGAAGACTTTCCTCTTCGACCGTGCCTTTTGTTCCCCCCCGAACGTTTCGACCTCCCCTACGTGTTTCACCCCTTCCCGAACACTCCCCTCCCAGCTCGGGTCACACGCCTCCTGTGCAGCGCCTTGGGACGTCCTCCCGATGTGAAAGGCTTTATAAGTTTAAGTTGTTGTTGTTACAACTGTACGGAATTAGCAGAACAAGCTCACTCTTGACACTGAAGTTGGAGAATTATCCCCATCATTGTTGAGCATTGAAGTGCTCCTCACTAAAGCACTAAAACACTTTTCATAGAGTCTCTGTCTAGACACGAGAGTTTAAAATGTAAAACAGTCTGTCTGCATGCAGTTTGGTTTAAAGGCTGTTTAATGGTTAAGTGTTTCACACACAGTAGTTTGTGGAAGTAGACTGCAGGCAAACATTTTTCATTTTATGTTTAACAGACTGATTCCACCTCTTCCAGTTGTTGCCCTCTCCTCCCCTCCCGCCAGGCTCCCATCACCCCTCTCAGGCTCCCAGTCAGCAGTGCAAAGCTCCTTAAGATGACCTTCCAATGTGAGAGATGCTATATGTGCTGTCTCGAGTGTTTAATTTCTTAAGCAGTTAGCAGAAAAAATATTTCAGAAAAGATTAGTGTTGACTGGTTAACAAAAATTGTCCAAATTGGTTGGAATGCATTTGTGTTCCTTTATTTTTAGGTTTAATGAAGTTGTACATTTTTTCAAGTCAAGTATGTCCTCAATGAATACAAAAGCAATGAATATCATTTATCAGGATAGGCTAGAGAAGCTTGGATTATTCTCCTTGGAGCAGAGAAGGTTAATAATATAATAATAATATTAAAAATCCTTGCATTTGATTTGGCACTTTTCACATCTTCTGGACATTTCAAAGCGCTTCACGAATGTACTGTAAAGTGAATTGACTATAATTGTGGACAAAACACGGCAGCCAATTGCGCACAGCAGTGGAGAGGAGATTTAGTAGAAGTTTTCAAAAGAATGAGGGGATTTGATAGGGTAAACAAAGAAAAACTATTTCCACTGGCGGGTAGGTTGGTAACCTGAGGACATCGATTATAAATAGAAAAGAAACAGAGAGGAGGTGAGGAGAAAAACTTTCACACAGCAACTTGTTCGGATCTGGAAAGCATTGCCTGACAAAGTGGTGGAAGCCGATTTGATAACAACTGTTAAGATACAGTATAAGCCTGTTTATCCGTGACGCGATCAACCGTAACTTCTGTATAACTGGCACCGCAAAAAAAAGGTCCGCATTCAATAAACCGGAATTTATCCGGAAAATGCATTTTTTTGCTGTTTTGTGTTGCGTCAGTATTTCGGAATGCTGCTACTAGGTGCCTGTTGGTGGTGCTAGCTGCCGGTACTGTACAGCAATACACTCTCCGGAGTGTATTCTTTGAGAGAGGCAGAAAGCGAGGGTGAGTTGATTAATTTAGATTTAGTTTAGCTACAAAAGAGCAAAACACACACACACTGAGCAAAGCTTGCAGATCAATGCATATCACAGCTTTTATTTTAATTTAAAAAAAACCTGCAATGTCCAATCTGTTTTTTTTTACAGAGTGCAAGTTAGTGCACACACACACACACACACACACACAAACAGGCATCGCAAGGCTTTTTGGAAAGAAAGTTAACTGAACAGTAACAGAGGCGGCTGCTTTCTCAATAACACATTTGCTTTCCTCTCTTCTGCCCCCAGTGAGAACAGTGCCATTCAGACGTGTAACTTTTGCACTAGTTTAAAGATCTCTTTGAACTGCCTGGTCACTGTGTGTAAAAGGATTATTATTATTATTATTTATATATTATATTATATAAATGATTATTCTGTCTATTATTAATATACCATGTTTTTTAAAATGTAATTTTAAAATATTTTTTTTAATTTTTTTTATGCTGAGTTTTCGGCCGAATATCTGGCAGGTGCTTTAACCAGCACTGGCCAGGTCCTGAGGATGCCGGATAAATGGGCTTTTACTGTAATTATTTTGGGAAGACAAGTTTGTAGGGCTATCAGGAGAGAGCAGAGGAGTGGGATTGATTTGGATAACACTTCTCAAAGAGTCGGCAAAGACACGATTGACCGAATGGCCTCCTTCTGTACTGTATAATTGAATGAATCTAGGACAAAGAGGTTAAACATGGAGAGGTTAATAGTGGATTATACTCAAACTTCAAAGAGTTGGAATTTTACATTTACATCTGCACTTTAATATTTAGCTAAACGAAAGTTGTGAAGTTAATGTATAAGTTACAAATGATCGTGTGACATTGTAACTCTTTCAGATTAACTACTGTACCATATATTTTCACCAATAACATATTCAGTGTCGCCTTCGTAAAACTTGAGTTAATGAACCATTCTGATGAAAAGTCATAGCACTGAAATGTTTCCTCTCTCCATAAATACTGCCTGACCTGCTGAATGTTCCAAACAACGTTTCTGAATTAAACCAATCTCAGTTATCTCCAAGACTAAAATAATTTTTGTAAAATTAAAATAAAGTTGGGTCACATGACATATAAAATTGGGATTGAGGGAGAGTTTTCCAGAGGTAAGGGGTGAAGTGGCGGAAAGCGCGATCTCCGATGGTGGGAGGGAAGGTGCGAGGGTCAAGCAGGAGGCTGGTGCCAGTCAGGCGGAGGCTCTGGGTGGTGGTTTGGGGAGCGAGAAGGTCAGAGAGCTAGTGGGGTGCCAGGTGTGAGGATCCTGAAGTGGATCTTTTCAGTGATGGAGAACCAGCGAAACCTGACCAGAACTGGTGAGAGAACTGGTGAAACTGAGTGCAGAGTTTGGTCCGGGTCAGTATGTGGGCAGCAGAGTTCTGAATCAGCGCCTTTCACGTTGGGAGGCTGTCCCAAGACGGTCAGTGTTTTGGACTCAAACTAATGGTTGGAATCAGGGAGGATGGAGGGCAGAGGTGGGAAAAAAGGTGACCGAAGGAACGGTCAAAGAAGAGGATGAGTCTTGAAGGAGGCAAGCGAGGGGGCGAGATGGAGGGACTGAGGGATGGAGTTCCAGAGGGTCAGGACAGATTAGCAGAAGGCCTGCCCCCCAATGGTGGGATATGTGAGGCGAGGGACGAGAAGCAGGCTTGAGTCCACCAAGCGGGGGGAGCAGGCAGGTTGGTAGGGGGTAAGGAGGTTACAGAGGTAGGGGCAACTATGGTGAGGACTAGGATCTTGCACTGTATTGTCTGTGTGAGGGGAAGCCAGTGGAGTCGGGCGAGGATGTGGGTGATAGGGTCATGGAGCCTGTTGCAGGAGAGGACCTGAGCTGCATAGTTCTGGATAATCTTCAGCTTGTGGAGAGAGGAGTTGGGGAGGCCGATCAGCAGGGAGTTTATGTAGTCAAGCCTGAATGTTTTGAATGCCACCAATGGTTTTTGGCAGGAGTTATTTGTGTTCTTCACTTTTAGTTGACCAAACAAACGAGCTTTGTTAAAGCCATGGTAATGCTATAGAAAGCATGAGTGATATAAAGTCCTATTTAAATTTATCAAACTTTGAAGGTACATTTCACAGCTTCCTCCCAATATTTAATCTCAAAAACACAGTTACTCCACATTACAGTATTGCCTATGAAGCACTTTGGAACATCCTCCTGAAGAAATGTACGGATTATTATAATAATATAATGCGTTGTGAAGAGTTTCTGATAATGCAAAACATGTACATTGACCTCAAAGACTTGAGATGTGCTAATATATTTTTCTCACTTTGACAGGATTGGCAGAGGATAGAGGACCCTGACTGGGCACCTCGTACATATTTGGATTTGGAAGATCTGCCATGTATACTTATTGTAACTGGCACTGATCCTCAGGGAGAGTCCTTTCCAAGGTAACAACTGGTGTGACTTTTAACAAGTTAGTAAGAGAGCTTCATCTCATCCTTTCAGAACAAACTATGTCAGCCATTTTTTAACTGTTGTATTCATTGTGTACTGAAATTAACCTCTGTATGAATTGTATTCCAAGCTAACAAGGGGTTGCTTCTTGAATGCACTGTCATATTTGCATGATCTATTAAGAATTATGCTTTGTGTCTTGCCAGAAGACATATTTGCTCAAATGGTTTCTCAGCAGACATGCCAGTGAACTGTTGCACACATTTAAATGATGTACACATAATTACCATTTCTATAGATTGCAGGCTACTGATATTCAACGGCAATCACTATATGGTTCAAATACAAGACTAAATTTGGTGGAACGATGTTTCAAAAGCTAAATGTGTTAACTTTTATTGGCACCCCATAACAACACGTCAATGCAGAAATAACTCTAGAAAATGATCGGTCGACATTATTCATTGTTAAAATAAACAAAGAAATCTGAAGGCTTGTTAAACATTACTTTAACCAGTTTTGCGTTTGCCTTCCTTTCCCAGATCTGTGAAGTACTGCGACTTGCGTTTAATAAACTCGACCTGTTTATTGCGAGCAACTTTGGAACAAGAACTGGGTCTAGCAGCTTGTTATGTGGCTCTGGATGTCTTTGGGCAGACAGTCATAGTGAATGACTTCTCTGAGAGTGACCTGGACAAGCCAGGGAGCACTGATAACGATGAGGATGATATAACCATTGAAGGTACATCTTCAATGTAGTTCTCACATGGACACTGGAACATCGAATGGTTTACCAACCTATGAGATACTTTATTTTCTTGTGGAATAAATATGTGATGTTATTGTTTTGCTGAACACTCAAAATATTTAAATCTCCATGAAAGGAACTGAGCATCAAATGCTGTGCATAGGAATTTGACTGGAGCTGAGTGGAAAGGCTCCTTGATGCATTGACCAGTTTGCCTCCCAGGTCCTGCTGTTGAGCCAGGCTGGATGGTCTGTCCCCAGCAGTGACCAGAAGAACTGTGGACCTGCCTGAACTATGGTTCAGGAATAGAACTAGAACAACAACTTGCATGTGTCTCGTACCCTTCACGCGGGATAGCGTCTCTGAGTGGATAGTGACTATTGAGACTGATGACAAATTTGAATTGTATATTTCATCCTTGCCTTCATTGTATCCAGGCTTGATTACGCCAATGCCCTGCTTGTCAGCCTGCCCAACTCCTCCCTCCATAGGCTGCAGATCATACAGAACTCTGTGGCCTGTGTCCTCTACCACTCCAAGCTCTGTGACTCCTTTGCCCCCATTCTCACCTGACTCCATTGGCTCCCCACCACCCAGAAGTTTCAATTCAAGATCCTGGTCCTCACCTTCGAAGCCCTCCATGGCCTTGCCCCACTCTATCTCTGTGAAGTCCTAACCCCCTACCAACCTGCCCGCCCCCTCCACTCAGAGGGCTCCGGCTTGGTCCATGTTGACTGTCCCAATGCCTTGGAATGTCCTGACATGAAAGGCGCCATACAAATGTAATTTTGTTGTTGTTAGACAAAATTATTTTGATGAGTTCTGGGTCTATCGTCAGACAGCAAGATGAAGAATCTACATTTGAGTGTTAGTTTCTTGATGTATGTGTGTGTTTGCAGATATTCTGGTGTGGACTAATCATGGGAATTCAAAGGGCAAAGATCCATGTGAGACTTCTGATTACCCCTGATCTGATTTACCATCTGTTTATCTTATTTTAGTGGTATCAGTATCAGGCTCTGGAAAGAAGAATAATGTTAAGAGACAACGTTCGTATTCAAACCACTCTGCCTCCTCCAGATCCTCGAAAGCCTCAAGTAAGAAATTCCCTCCTTACTCAGGCTGTGAATTCTCTGTTGTAAACCATAACAGATTGGAATAATTGTTCATATCTATTGAATTCCAAATTAATATCTTGTCTCTACTTTGGACTATTAGGCTTAACGTGCGACAATGAGCCTTCTCCAGCCTCAGGACAAGACGAATCTGCAAAATATCCATTTAAGGCTGACCCTATTAACACAGAGGACACTACTGTGATCAGAGAGAAAGTAAAGCAAAGAGCAGAGAGTGCACAGCAGAAAGTTACCTATGAGCCCAGCAATCCTGAGAAGCACAGGATGGATTTAGATCAAATTGATAACAGTTGTGGGAAAAAAACAAAAAACAGAAGCTCTAGAAGACCTTCAAAAAGCTTTTCTTCATGTTCTTCCTCTACTCAAAGTCACCTTCTAGCACAGACCTCATCCCAGTGTCCACGAACAAAGACAACAAGTCAGCCACCAACTGTGTTTGTACCACAATCAGTCTATAACATAGTTACAGCGGTTGATAGTGCCGGTTTGGCCAAATCAACATCCTTTCTTCCTCACCATTCAGTTCTCTGGGCAAGCTCGTTCCATCCTTCATTGGCCAAGATGATGACTTGCACAGAGCAGTCTCTTTATTACCGGCAGTGGACATTACCTAAACCAAGCCATATGGACTACACCAACAAGACAGAGAGTAGAGTTGATCACTTTCATCCCCGCAGACTGTTACTGAACGGTCCACCACAGGTAAGGGTGGTGGTAGGTGAGGGGTGTGGATGGGGGGATAGTTGGAAGAATGGAATGTCAGCCACTATGAATGTTTTATGTAACTAGTGGTCAGAAGGCTTAAGAAAATATCAGGAATGACTCTGCCCTCTGCTTTTGCCTCATTTTTGGCACCTTCCCAGAATCTGAAATGCACTCATGGCCTTATCCTTAAATAATATCTGAAAATGTAAGATTGTGTACAATTTGGGACAATTATTAACTTGGGAGTCAGTTTTCTGTGGTTCTTTTAAGAACTATAGAAATTTGGCTTCCAAACTGAGACTGAATTTGAGAATTAAGAGGTTGTCAATGCTATAGGTCAATTGGTGGGCAATCTTTTTTGTCTGCCAATCAAATCATCTTAATTTCTTGATTGAATATTGATTGATGGCCACACCAGAAATATTGCTTCTCAGTAGGTACTGGAAGCAAAATATTGATTTAACACGAACTTACCTAGACTAGTGCAAATGTTATGGGGCCACTTTTTAATGCTCCCATAGGCCACATTTGCCCTGTTGGCCATGGTTTGGATGCCACCGCTCAAGGTTCTCAGCAAGTTATGTTACTTTATTTGTTTTGTGCCATAGTGGACTATTAAGTGACATGGGATCAGATCATTGGCATGAGGCCCAAGTGCAGAAATATTACTCAAATCTTCCTAAAGGTGCTGAAACTACACAATAATAATCTTTGCATTTCATGCAGCACCTTATCAAGTAGTTGAGACTTCTCAAATTGCTTCACAGAATATATTGTAAAGTGAACTGACGATAATTTGTGGGCAAAACGCGGCAGCCAATCGCACACAACAGTGTCCCAGTCGTGCATTGAAATGACCTTTTTTAAAATTAGTGTTTTTTGTGGGGGATTATTATCAGGCATGTATGTGGAGTAAGGAAATTTGCCTAACGTTTCTCCCTGCCTGGAATTGAACCCAGGTCTCTCGCTTGTAAGTCGAGTACTCTGACCACTGAGCTATAGGACTTCATAATGTTCAATTCATTGCACAATTTCTGATTTAAAATTTGCTTTCTTTTAAGGAGCCACAGCCTTATCTTAGGCAGAGCAATTTAAAAGTTCTTAATTTATCCAAGTAGGACATAAATAAGTGATATTTGATCATAAAGCCATCTGAAAAGATTGGATGCAGTGCTGTTAATGGCATTTTTTTTCCGTGACTGAGGAATAATTAAACACTTAAGAGTTATTTATATTTTCTTATGTTTCTTCCTGCAATTAATCTGTTGATATACATTAGGGTACTGTTTTCTTCCAATTACTTCTCTCTTCCAGTCAGTGAGTGCTTTGTGAATCTTCCACTGTGTTGCACCTAAGATTATGGAGAGCAGAATATCCCATGTATATTCTACCAAACTGTCCAGTGAACAAAGCATTTTGACTATGCTCAACACTATTGGATTAATAATAACAACTTCCATTCATATAATGCCCTTTACATCTTCATTTCATAGAGCTTAACAGCATGATACAGAGCTCTGGAGTGGGGACAGGGACCATATGCATGGTCAAAGAGGAATGCCTTCAGTTGCGAACTGAAGATGGGAAAGGAGGAGGCAAAATGGGGGGATTGAGGATGATATTTCCACAGTTTGGGGATATAGTGGCTGAAAGCATGGCCTGTGTTGGTGGGGCGAGGACGTAGAGGAAGCCAGAGACAGCTGAGTGAAGCCTGTGGGTACTGGAGTGGAGTGTAAGCAGGTGGAGAGGGAGGAAGATACCAGGATATGAAGTGATTTGTTCATGACTGTAAGAATCTTTAAATCAATCTGTTCTGTAATAGAGCTTGGCAGGCCGGTGGAGCTTGGCAAGGATTGGGTATGAGGGGGTATGGAGTTTGGTTTGTGTAAGGATGCAGATAGCGAGTTTTGAATTAATTTGAATTAATGAATGGTGGAGCTGGGGAAACAACAAAATATCTTTACACTGCACAACGACAACGTGCATTTATATAGCAGCATCCACTCCAGGTGGCATCTTAGAGCGTTTATTGAAATGACAATTAGGCAATGAAAAATCCCAAATTGTTCAAGTCTTTGAAATTTATCTTGAATGTAGACATTTTTTGATGAAGAGTCTTAATTTTCAGTGTGGTCTGTATGCCCATTTAAGTGCTTAAATATTATAGGATATACTTAATTTTTGTTGGAGATTGGGTTTGGTGTGATTTTACACTACTAAAGCAGAAACTGTATAGAAACTAAATCAACAGAATGGCCAGAATGCACAGGCCATAGACGGAAAAGCTGTTCAACAATTTTCTGACTCGCTGCCTCTTGAAAATATGTTTTCTCCTCACTATTATACTATCCAGCATCGACCACATGAATCTTTTGGTATTCTTTTGGTATCAGCAGTTTCATGAGTATGAAACAAATGCATCAAATGAAAGCACAGTGAACTGTTCTTACTACACAACATAGAGAAGCTCAGAATAATGTCTGATCCTTTGAGAGACATTTGGAGAATCTACTTTACATAATCTGGAAATTTGGGTTTAAAATGCTAAAGCTGTGAAAAGTTAATGTAGGCACTGAAACAGTCAATGAGCAGAGACACTCCACGCAATTTATGTAGCATTTTCAAGCATCCAGAATTTGGCAAATTGTATTTTGTTTTCGGTTCAGAGTTGGTTTTCTGTTAGTCCTTTCGGACCATGTTAATGGTTGAGAATGTTAGATATTGTGAAGAGAATAATGACCATTAATGGCTGTCAGATTTTATACTTAATCTGTATCTGTGTCCTCAGGTGGGGAAGACGGGAGCATATCTACAGTTCCTTAGTATTTTGTCAAGGATGTTGATTCGACTGATGGAAGTGGACGTATATGATGAAGATGAAATTAACTTGAGTAAGTGACATAAGTATATAGTGATATTTTATACTTAATCTAACAGATGCTGGCCTTGTCTATAAAAATAGTAACAATTTCAGGCTGGCGTTCTAGTTATTTTACCTATATTTAACAACATTCTTTTTTATTATTTAATGATCTTATTCCATCACATCTAGAAGATGTCTTCTAGATGTCTCAAAGCATTTCACAGAATATGCTGTAAAGTGAATTGACTGTATATTTGTGGGCAAAACACAGCAGCCAATTGCGCACAGCAGTATCCCACAAATAGTCTTGGATTGCAATGACCAATTTTTATTATTGTCTTTTTTGGGGGACGGATGATTATTATTAGGCATGTGGAGTAAGGAAACTTGCCCAAGGTTTCGCCCTGACCTGTCTAGATTCGAACACAGGTCTCACGGTTGTAAGGCGAGTGCTCTCACCACTGAGCTACAGGACTCCCAACTATTATTCTGAGTTTATTTTCTAGCTCCATTAAATGATAATAATAACAATCCTTACATTTGGTATTGTGCCTTTCACATTGAAGGAAGTCCCAAAGTGTTTCACAGGATATTCTGTCGAGAGCAGTGTAATCTTGCATAACTTTGTAAGATTTCCCTTCAGGATGTTCTTTTTGGGGAGGTTTAACTGCTCTGTTTATTCAGAACTGTTACAGTCAGGAAAATGTAGAGTTTTCAGTTAATATTTTTCAGCAGTAGATGCCTAAATATTTTTTTAACCATCCCTTGTTGGTGATCATTTAGACCTGAAGATTTCTCTGTCTTTAATCTCCACCACAATGACAATTTAAGTTCATATCATGCCATTTATGTTGTTAGAATGTCTCACAGTGCTTTACACAACTGTATAGAAGCCCAACTCTGAGGGAGGGGCAATGGTGAAGGAGGCAAAGGGAGAGGTTTTCAGTGGTGTGAGATGGAGGTGGTAAGGCAAAGAGACTCCAGGATGGAGTTCCAGAGAGTGGGGGCAGAAATGCTGCAGGCAGAGAGTGGGAATCCAGGTTTAAGGTTTGAAGCATAGTTGGAGGCTGAACGAGACACCAAGGTTTCACACCAGCTCCATGAGATGGAGTGAGCACCAATGCAGATCATTGTCTGTGGTAAGAAGATGCTGATGAGAACTAAACAGTGAATTACCCGTTAAATTCTTCAGTACACAGAATGTGAATCAGTTTCGCAGAGGACCAACAACAACAACAAAATTGCATTTGTATAGCGCCTTTCACGCTGGTAGGATGTCATATTACTCTTGATATGAATTTAATGAGATTTTTTTAAACAAAGATTTCGAAGAAACTAGTATCAATAGATGGCAGTAGATCACTCGAAAGATAATGCTAACTCGGGAGTGATGGTAGTGCATTAACCATGTGGATGGTTCAAATGATGTAACAAAACATGAAAGCTAAGCTTAAGGTATTTTGTATTGTCACATGGACTTTTATGGATTTTGTTTTCTTGCATTGTCCAAAGTTCATATCCAACCCATCATAATGACCCCTGTACTAAAAAAAGAACATTTACCAATTTGAGTGTCAATCAGGAAATTGCAGGGAACAAATAACAACAACAAGAACTTCGATTTATATAGCGCCCTCCACGCCGGACGATGTCTCAGAGCGCTTCACAGTAGCGGATCCCGGGACCGAGCCAGGGGCAGGGGCAGGAAGGTGACCAAAAGCTTGGTCGAAGAGAAAGGTCTTCAACTGTGACCTGAAACTGTGAAGAGAGGGGGCGAGGCGAAGCGAGTGAGGAAGGGAGTTCCAGAGCCTCGGGGTGTAGTGGCTAAAGGCACGGCCGCCGAGGGTGGAGTGGAGGACTCGGGGGACATGGAGGAGGCCAGACCCAGAGGAGCGAAGGCATAATGCAATTTATACATCATTAAAATTTACATAGCGCTGTTTATGACAGGAGAATGCATCCTGAATTAAATCTAGGGCTGGTAATTAGGCAAACTCGGGCTCTTTAAATAAAATAATAATATTATTATATTTAATTTTGAGGAAAAATCTACCCTGAGGGGATCATATTAGAAGTGTATTAAATTGTTATAGGAGTTTGCAAAGTAAATCCAGATCAATACTTTTGAATGCACCAGGTCAGTAGAACAAAAGGTCATAGGTTTAAAGTCGTCAAGGCCAATTTCACAACAGATACCAGGAAGTGTACCCAGAGGCTACTTATGATTGGAAATTATTGCCAGGACCTTGGACTCATTTTAAAAATAGCTTGTTGCTATGATGCGGCATGGGTGGTAGTATGTTTTGGGAGGGGAGATGACATGACATGGGTTGAAGGGGCTCTTTCATCCAAACCAATCTTATGATCGTGCTCTACATAGTTGATTAGGCACCAAGGTTTGTGGGGGAGAGGAGTGGAGTAGCTGAGGTGCATTTGATTTTTCTCTTGACCGTTTCTGAATGTCATTGATGAGAATGTTAGATTTCCCAAGTGGAGTTGTTACGTTGAAGTTCAATGCCATCAATCTCTTTTACTATACTATGACCCCTGTACTAAAAAAAGAGCGAGGGACAACTTTTTGCAATTGAACGTGAATAAGACCGAGGCCCTCCTGATTGGCTCAAGCCAGCGCCTCCGCACATCGGGCGCTGCCAGCCTCAACATCCAAGGCTGCACTCTCCACCTCACAAAGCCAATCAGGAACCTCGGCATCATGTTCGATCAAAAACTTTCCTTCCTCCCCCACATCCGCGCCTTGACCGGCACCGCCTATTTCCATCTGCGCAACATTGCCAGGCTCCGCAACTATCTTACCCCCCGCGCTGCCGAAACACTTGTGCATGCTTACATCACCTCACGGCTGGACTACGGAAATTCTCTCCTAGTCGGCCTCCCCAGTTCCTCCATTCATAGGCTGCAGGCCATCCAAAACTCTGCAGCCCGTGTACTATCCCGCACCCGCCTCCGCGACCACATAACCCCCACCCTCACCCGTCTCCACTGGCTCCTCATCCTCCAGAGGATCGAGTTTAAGATCCTCGTCCTCACCTACAAGGCCTTACACGGCCTTGCCCCATCCTACCTAACTGATCTACTCTCCCCCTACACGCTCACCTGGACCCTCCGTTCAACGGGACTTGGCCTGCTCCAAGCCCCCCGCCCGAACCGCCCCACCATCGGAGGCCGGGCCTTCAGTTTCTCCGCTCCCACCTTATGGAATGCCATCCCTCAATCCCTCCGTTTCGCCTCTTCCCTTTCCTCTTTCAAGGCCGGTTTGAAGACTTTCCTCTTCGATCGTGCCTTTTGTTCCATCCCGAACTCTTTTACCTCCCCTTCGTGTTTCACCCCTTCCCAAACACTCCCCTCCCAGCTCGGGTCACACGCCTCTTGTTCAGCGCCTTGGGACGTCCTCCCGACGTGAAAGGCGCTCTATAAATGTAAATTGTTGTTGTTGTACTTGAAGCTGTTAATATTACTTTGAACGTCAGAATTGCTTTCAGCTCTGTTTCTGTGGATCTATGTGCGTTATTAGTAAATAAGTGTGCAGCACTGGAAAAGTAAGTTGCAGGCCTTTGGTTTATTTTAAAACTTGAGAACTATAATGCTATCTTCTTTAACCTTAGTAGTTAAATAATGATAATAATAAAAATACATTTGATATTAGCTCTATTCACGTTGGGAAGGGATAATTGAATGAGCTGAGGAATTGGAAGTACTGTATAGACAAAGCTACTGATATACTTGATTTGTGCAACAGTGGAATTGTATGTGTGAGCTGCAAACCTCAGTTCCTTATATTTGATGTTCTTCTTTCAGAAGCCAAAGAAAATTCAGCCCCGCAACAGAAAGAGAGCTTACTGTGGCCTGATTTGGAGACATTCAGTAAACTGCCTTTCGACTATGCTGTTCATAACCCAAAGTATGAAGATGCAAGTCCAGTTTACTCACAAGATCTTGAAAGTAACAAAGGTCAGTTATCACATCCCCATCAATTTACAACTATCTACTTGAAATGGAGTCAAAAAATAAATAGAGACTAGTCCATCCAGAGAATAGGCCATGACTTGTAGTAGGTGATCAGAAACAATAGTAGTTGCCACAAAATGTTGCAATAATATTAACAATCCTTCCATTTGATATGGCACCTTTGTTGGTGAGATGTCTCTAAGTGCTTCACAGGATTAGTGACTGTAGTTTGTAGGCAAATGGGCAGTCAATTTGCACACAGAAATTTCCCACAAGTGCATTGAAGTGAATAGATGACCAATTTTACCTGGGGGCCAGGATTAAATGGCTGGCAAAGGAATATTTTATTACAGTGCTGAAGTGATGGAGAACGCATTATTTAATTTTCTTTATTTGGATCTCTAAACTTCTAATTTGGAAGCAGGGAGAAGGCTGAGTGGGTGAGTTCACCATCAGAGGGAGGAAAGGAATGAGAAACACCTGCTTTCCCTTGGTGGGGAGAAATGGAAACGCTGGAGATTTTTTCAAGGCATCTCCTCATGCTCTGTGAAAGAGTGCCATTGGCAGAGAGTTGAAACACTCTGCGTGACCACCAGCACTCCATTGGCATAGAATGTAATAGGGGCTTAAAAATAATGCTGAGGGTGGGGGAATTGAAGTATTACAATATTTCATATGAATCATACATAATAATAATCCTTGCAATAATCCTTCCATGTTATCACGTCATTGAGACATCACAAAGAGCTTCACAGGCTATACTGTAAAGTGAATTGGCTGTATTTTTGTGAGTGAAATATATGAAAACATAACATTGTATGAAAAGACTTCCAGAACTGTCACATGGTACTGCATAAAGGCTAATATTAACAACACTTTTATTAAAAAGGTCAATTCAACAGCTAACCTGTCTCCCAATTTGTCCAATCTCTCACCCGTTTCCAATTTGTCTCTGTTAACAGTTTCTCTTCCAGCCCCCGCACTGTCTTGTGTGGTGTTCCTCAGCGCTCTGTCTTCGGTCCCCTCCTCTTCAACCTCTACATGCTTTCCCTTGGTGATATCTGCAGGCACAGCGTCAATTTCCATATGTACACAGATGACACCCAACTCTATCTCTTTGCTGCCACCCTCAATTCCAGGACAACTGGCATCCTGACAGTCTTCCTGTCAGATATCATGTCCTGGACGAGAGACAACATTCTACAGCTGAACGTCAGCAAAACCGAGGCCCTCCTGGTTGGCTTGTGCCAGTGCCTCCGCACCTCAGGCATTGGCAGCATCGGTTTCCATGGATACACACTCCACCTCACCAGGCCAATCAGGATCCTGGACATTTTGTTCAACGATCAACTGTCCTTTCTCCCCATATCCATGTTAATATTTCTACCAATAATAATATCTAAACAACAATAATAAAATTGATCACTTTAATCCACGACTGTTTGTGGGACACTGCTATGCACAATTGGCAGCTGCATTTCCCTCACAAATATACAGTCAATTCATGAATCTCTGAAACCCACGAAACTCTGAAAATAGATTGCTTTGGAGCAGAATTCCAATGACTTTGTATTTTCACTCACAAATATAAATAGTCAATTCACTTTATAGTATATTCTGTGAAGTGCTTTGAGACATCTAGAAGACGTGAAAAGCGCTATGCCAAATACAAGGATTATTATTATCCATGCCATGACCAGCACTGCCTTCCACCATCTCCGTCACGTTGCCTGACTCTGCCACTGTCTCACCCTCAGGCTGCCAGAACCCTCATACATACAGTTGTCACCTCAAAGCTCGACTATGGAAACTCCCTCCTTGTTGGCCTCCCCAACTCTTCCCTTCACAAGATGCAGATTATCCAAAACTCTGCAACTTGTGTCCTCTCCTGCAACAGGTTCCATGACCTCCCCACCCTCGCCCAGCTCCACTTGAATCCCATCCCTCAGGGGATATTCAAGATCCTCGTCCCCACTTTCAAGGCCTTCCACAGCCTTTCCCCCTCCTACCTCTCTGACCTGTTGATCTCCTATCAACCTGTCTGCTCTCTCCGTTCAGCAGGTTCCGGCTATCCATATCTTCTGACCGACCCGCCCTACCATCGGCGGTTGGGCTTTCAGCCTCTCTGCCCCCACTGTTTGGAACTCCAACCCACAATCCCTTCTCCTTGTTCCCTCCCTTGCCTTCTTAAGGCCCAACTCAAGACGCTATTTTTCAACTGTGCCTTCAGCTGCCCTCCTACCTCTTTGCCCTCCCTCATCTCAACCATGCCCCCACCGCCCTCCCATGCTCGGGTTCTGACCCCTGACTATTCAGCAACTTGGGACCTCCTCCCGACGTTAAAATAAGCGCAATATGAACTTTGTATAGCAAACACTTTCAACATAGGTTTCTTTAAAGCGCTCTGAGATGCCATCTGGCATGGAGTGCGCTATATAAATTGAAATAAATCAAAGTTGTTCTTGTGCTTTTGAGTGTGCTCTATTACAGTGGAGTTTGTTTATGTACAGCCACTAGATGGCACTATTTAATTGGCCCTCTTAAATCTATTATTCATACTCCTGTTTTTTTTCCAAGATCATAAGATTGGTTTGATGAAAATGGCTCTTTAGCTCATCTGATCTCGAGAAAATTCACCTGCCCATCCCTCAGCAAAGTATCAAGCTACTTTTTAAATGGGTCTAGTCTCCTGGCCTCATCCAACCCTCTTGGAAACCTGTTCCAGTGATGAATTACCCTCTGGGTAAAGAAAAACTTCCTGATATCTGTCCTTATAGTGTCCTTTACGATTCTGAACATTTTCAAATGTTGAGGTTCCCTCTAAGTCATCTTTTCCCTCCCCAAAAAAACACAATAATAAAATTTGTCATTTCAATCCATGACTGTTTGTGCAGTCACTGCTCAATTAATTGGTTGTTGCATTTCACTCACAAATATACAGTCAATTCACTTTACAGTATATTCTGTGAAGCTCTTTGAGACATCTAGAAGACGTGAAAAGCTCTACATCAAAATATAAGGATTATTATTATTATTATTATTGTTAAGACTGAGAAGCTTTAGCTTGTCTAATCGTTGCTCATATCCTCTGTTACTGTGAATATACACTATTTCAGAATGTGATTTGCACCATGCTATCACTGCAGATGTTATGGAAAGGTGTGTAAGTAGCTTTGATGGGAAACCCATTGATTGCCATCCTGATTAGTTGACACATAACAGATAAATATGTAATAAAATAATCGCTAGTTTTAGCAATTAATAATGATATAGCGCTTTTCACGTCTTCACATCTCAAATTGCTTCACAGAATATACTGTAAAGTGAATTGGCTTTATATTTGTGGGTGAAACATGACATACAATTGTGCATAGCTGTGTCTCACAAACAGAGGTGGATTGAAGCGACCAATTTATTTTTTCTTGCAGAATTATTATCAGCCGTGTGGAGTAAGTAAACTTGCCCAAGATTTTGTCCTGCCTGGAATCGAACCCAGGTCTCTTCCCTGGTAAGGCGAGTGCTCTAACCACTGAGCTGCAGGTCTCCAAAATAATCCTGCAGGGTGAAATAAATAATTAAATAGGGAATAAAAAGGGACCGACCTCTCTGAAAGATATTTCCATTTACTTCGACCATATCTCATAAGACATTTGGAAGGGCACTCTTGAGGCCCCGCTCCAGAGGATAGGATAATTGGCATCTCGAGTATTTGTGCTATCCTGAAATAAAAGTACATTAGAGGATACTTTGGTATGAAATAAGACTTTGAATAGATCCAGAGGACTAGACTGCAGAGGATTAATGTGGAGGCCAGGACACAAGATTTGTTTAAAACACAACTCAATACAATGATCGAGGGCAGAGGGGATGGGTGATCTGGCGGGATGAGATTGAATGGGTCGAAGGGCCTTCTTTATCCCAACCAATCTTGTAATCCTGTGTATGGTAAATGGCCAAAAAAACTTACATCATTTTTATTAAGAAAACAAACTTGTAACCACATTTAGCAATATCGAACAACAACAACTTGCAATGATATAGCATACTCCATGGCAGGTGGCGTCTCGGAGCGTTTAATAATGCCGAAGCCCGAGGTCGAGCCAGGGGGAAGGGGAAGGTTGACCATAAGCGTGGTTGAAGAGAAGGGTCTTCAGGCGCTACCTGAAGATGGGGAAGGAGAGGGTGAGGCAAAGGAGTTGAGGGGGTTGAGGGAGAGAGTTCCAAAGTTTCATAGGTGTCGTGGCTGAAAGCACAACCACTGATGGTGGAGTGGAGGATTCGGGGGACA
The DNA here is from genome assembly GCA_035084275.1 of Hydrolagus colliei. Lineage (NCBI taxonomy): Eukaryota > Metazoa > Chordata > Chondrichthyes > Chimaeriformes > Chimaeridae > Hydrolagus > Hydrolagus colliei. The sequence continues at coordinate 24,425,431 of CM068744.1, read as the reverse complement.
AGGAGGAGACCGGAACTAATAGAGCGGAAGCAGTGGTTACTGCTGTGATGTTGAAGTGTTCTTGTATGTTGGTGCTTATTAACGTTTGCTTATTTCTGATAGGGAAGCAAATCAATAAGAAAGAAGATGACATCTATCTGCAACGCCACACAACTCGCATGAGGTTGTCCAAATATGCTGCCTACAATACATACCACCATTGCGAGCAGTGCCATGAATACATGGGCTTCAGCCCAAGATACCAGGTATACATTGCAATTAGCATGTCAGGTTTTTAAGTTGATGGTTCTTGAGATTTGCTGTTGGTTTTTGTTATAATAAAAATGTTAAGAAGAGAATATTGCTGTAAATAAGGTTTATTGTGTAGTTTGGGCATTGTGTAATTCTGCATTAAACCATCTAAAGGAGTCCTGCAATCGCATATACCTTCACACTACCTTGGTGACTAAATTTATCAAACAACAATGAATTGAGCATACTCATCTGAAAAGGTCAGTAAAGGAAGGATGATCAGACAATTACTTACTCCCTGAATCACTTAATTTGTTCTGGCTTCCGTTTCTCACAGACGGAGATGTGAAGCAAAACCTTAGACATTGTTAGCAAGATGTTTTCTTCCCCTATAACAAAATATATCAGGAATTAATTTGGCTGTTTGTTTCCTGCAGCCATATGAGTCCACACTCCATGCCTTCACCTTTTCTTGCTCAATGCTGGGTGAGGAAGTCCAGCTCCACTTCATTATCCCCAAATCCAAAGAACATCACTTTGTTTTCAGTCAGCCTGGAGGTCAGCTGGAGAGCATGAGACTACCATTAGTCACTGACGAGGTAAGAGGACATTTAACATGACCATGTCACATATAAGCAATATAGACACAAAAGATGTATGTTGTCATATTTATACAGGGTGACCAAACAGTCGTGAAGCTAACCCAGTTATCTAAAACAAAACAAAAATATCATTTATTTAAGACTTATTAGACATTATAGTGGTATCACAATTTTTTGGTCACCCTGTAAATATCATAAAGGAAATTTAATTTGGAAGAAATAATTTGATAAGTTTGTGCTATCCTACCAAATTAAATTTCCTTTATGATATTTACAGGGTGACCAAAACAGGCTTACTGCACAACAATATCAGAATTTGCGAGGCGACAGAAGACCAATGTCCATCTAATTCGCCTTCCACCTTCCTAGCAGTTGCATGTCGTGTCCCAAACTATATATTGTATCCTGAGATATTATTTCCTATAAGAAAATAAGCATTTAGCAGAGCAGTAAATAAGAATAATAATCCTCGCATTTGATTTAGCATTTTTCATGTCTTCTAGACATCCCAATTCACTTTATACTGTAAAGTGAATTGAATGTATATTTGTGGGTGAAACGCTGCAGCCAATTGCACATAGCAGTGGCCCATGAATAATCGTGGTTTGAAGTGACTAAATTATCATTATTTTTTTTCTTGAGGGATTATTATTAGATGTGTGGAGTAAGGAAACTTGCCCAAGATTTTGTCCTGCTGGCAATTGCAACTTCTCTTGTGCAGAAGCAGAGAATACAGTACTACCTTTAGTCAGGGTTGATCCAGTTTCCACTTTAGGCTGGGGGACAGAAGATGATGCTATTATTGTCTCGGCAGAAGCATATTGAGATGGATCGTGTGCTTTATTACCCTCAGCAAACAACACATGCTACTATTCTGGTAGGGCAGTGCAGTGGAATTGATTGAACAGCTGTTGACCAACCAGTGGAGATTCCATGAGCTGTAAATAATAATAATCCTTGCATTTGACATAGTGCCTTATATAATCGAAAACGCTCTCAAAGCGATTTAAAGAATATATTGTAAAGTGGATTGGCTGCTTAGTTTTGTGGTGCAAAACGCAGCGGCAAATTGCATACAGCAATATCCCACAAACAGTTGTGGATTGAGTGACACATTTTTTCAAAAGGCATTATTATTATTAAAAAGAAGATTCTATGATTTTATAATACTGTGGCATATCTGTCATGACTGCAAATCTGCCTCCATTTAGCTCCCCTTCCCTACAAACTGCATATTAATAAATAAAGCAAATTTGACTTTGGGCATGACAGCAAAGAGTAACTGGAATCCCAACAAACTGCATATTCTGTTGTTCACTTTCTGCTTTCAGCTTCAATAACCAAGAGATTAACTAATGTTCCTCATAGGAGAAAACTTGATAACCTGATTTTCGGAACATAGCACTAACCAAATCACCTGAGAATCCAGTCATGCTAGCCAAGTGCTTTTTGTAAGAAGTGTTTTTTTCTTAACATTAATTAAGGATGTATGAGCCATTGGTAGTGTCCCTGCATTAATGAGAGACTCGTGCATCCGAAGCTGCAAACAAGTCTCTTGAGCCCTTCCAAAATGTCCGAGAATATAGCTGTGAACTGTGAAATTCAAAGCACCTGATTTAATTCTGGCTGCAAAGGAATAGAGGTGCTGAAAGAAGTACCAATGACAATTTGTTCTTTGTCCTACTACTGATATTGTGTTGTTTATTCATGTCTCCATTTTTGCTAATACTGTAGTAGCAAAAGGAACTGTTGGTACCTCATTGTCTTAGCACATAACAATAATTTCAATTAATTTGTGATTATGCTAAATTTGAGTCACTTGGCTTTGAACCAATTTGTTGTGTTAAAAATAGCAATACAGATCCACATTATTCCCCCTGGCAATTGGAATTCTCCTTAAACACATGATGCTTTATGAGATAATACATACAACACAGTTTGTTGTGGGGGTTAGTGAGTATTCGTATATTTCCAGCTCATTCTGGCTGCTGCAACATATATTCATTCTTCTCTTATTTGTTATTATTTGTCACCTCGGCACTGAGAAGACCCAGGTTTGATTCTCGGGTAGGGCGAAACCTTAGGCAAGTTTCCTTGCTCCACATGTCTCTGTTTATGTTTAGCTTTCTACAGTTGAATGTCAAAATGTCCGAGGCCTTACAGATTTGCTCGCGCCAGCGCCTTCTTGCATCAGGTGCTGGCTGCATCAACCGCCATGGTTGCATACTTAACTTCACTAAGCCAGTCAGGAACCTAGGTGTCTTGTTCGACCCTCAACTGTCTTTCCTCCCTCACATCCAAGCAATAACTCACTCTGCCTTTCCCCACTTCTGCAACATTTCCCGACTCCGCCTTTACCTCCCCCGTAAAGCAGCTGAAACCTTCATCCACGCCTTTATTACATCCTGGCTTGATTATGCAAATGCCTTGTTGGTCGGCCTTCCCAATTCCACCCTCCACAGTCTGCAGATAATCCAGAACTCTGCGGCCCGTGTCCTTCACTGTTCCAAACTCCGTGACCCTATCTCCCCCATCCTTGCCCGACTCCATTGGCTCCCCATCATCCAGAGGATCCAATTCAGGATCCTGGTCCTCACAATTAAAGCCCCCCACAACCTCTCCCCACCCTACATCTGTGACCTCCAATCCCCTTACCAACCTGCCCGCCCCCTCCGTTCAGCAGGCTCTGGCCTGCTCCACCTCCCCCGACCCACTCGCCCAATCATTGGCCTTCAGCTGCCCCCAACCTCTGGATCTCCATCCTGAATTCCCTCCGCCTCCCCCTTCCCTGGCCTCCTTCAAGTCTCGCCTCAAGACTCTGCTCTTCGATGGACCCATCGGCAATTCCTCCGCCCCCCCCCCCCACACCCCCCTTCCTCAGCTCGGATCTGAATCAATAACTGTCCAGCACCTCGGGAAGTTCTCCTGATGTGAAAGGCACTGTACAAATGTCATTTTGTTGTTGTTTACCTAGCAGTTAGTAGGAACCCAGTTGTTGGTCGATTGTTGGTAATTGTCCCACCAGGGTCGCTCAATCCACGAATGTTTGTGGGCATTCACGGCTGTGATAAGGCGCAATGTCAAATGCAAGCATTATTATCGAGGATTAAAATGATCTAACCCGTGGTGTTAACAAGTGATATCTGTTTTTGCGGCAGAATCAAGACTGCATAAAGAGCCCGATCTTTACACCCACCACTGGGCGGCACGAGCACGGGCTCTTCAATCTGTACCATGCTATGGATGGCGCAAACCATTTACACATCCTTGTCATCAAGGAGTATGAGATGACTGTGTACAAGAAATACTGGCCCAACCACATCATACTGGTCCTGCCCAGCATCTTCAACAGTGCCGGAGTTGGTATGTTTGGAAAAGTGTAAAGTGTTGAATACCAGGATAACTTCTGTTCATCCAGACATTGTAACATCACCTGGAATAAAAATGTTCATACCAGTTTGTGAAGTCTTAACTTGGAATGGCAGCTTATGGACTGAGAAGGGTTGAGCTAAGCTTTCAAAGCATTTACTCCATGAATAGCTCAGAACAAAAAAATCACACTCATAAACCTTCCTTTTGTGTGAAACACACTGTAATGAAAGAAACAACAAAACAATTCCCATTCTCTCCTGCAAGCATTTGATTGTTTTCTCCCACTGAGGTACGGTTCCATTGGTGGAGATGTGCACACATGGATTTCCCACCTCGCATAGTAAATGCAATGGAAAGTTTGCCCCAATTAACAAGAGTAGCAACCCAGCCCCTAATACATTCAGAAGTGAGCTGAAAGTGTCACATTTGAAATGTTTAGGATTTAATTTTGCTATGAGTTGCGCTATGATTCGAAAACAAATTATGCTTTTGAAAATCGGCCTTTGTAATTGCATATTGATTCAATTAGTGTTGACAGACTTGAGACGTGTTGTGAAATATTTTGCAACAGAATACTGTTTATGTTTAACATTTCATGATGCCCAGATTTCTACTACATTTTGAGTTGGCTGAGTGTCACTGAGACCAGGTTCATGAGACCAAGTTCAAGAGCTGCTGTAATAATAAACGTTATATCTTTGGATGACAAGGTTTTGATGAAATTGTTAATATTACATCATGGGACGTGTGGGGCGGGAGGCAGAGGGGAGGTAAGTGGGGTGTCCTTGGGGCTAAACTGTCAACAAGGTAATGTGCTTGTCAATAGAACGTCAGAATAGAGTTGACCCACCGTGGTGGTCTCTGTAATTCTTGAGACAGGCAGGTCAGCAGCCAGGTTGGCTGATTGGCAGGAATTGGAAGGCTGGATTAAGCACTTTCTACTCAGCTCCTGTTAACCCTGCAAACCATAGTTTGAACATACAGTGGATAGTTTGACAAGCTGTAGAAGCTGTGCAGTATTAGCTGGTTAAACCTCAGCAGTCCCCAATGCACACTCTGGGGTTCCCAACTCTTAGCTCTTGACAATTACATAATTTCCTAATGTACTATGCGCGCATAGTACATTAGGAAATTATGTAATTACATTTATTTATCTATTTGCACTTCATTGATCAAATTAATTAAGTAATGAAATTAGTTTGGCTGCAAATCCTTAATTTCAGCGCCTTGGGAGCCCGCCTGATATGGAAAGCGCAATTCAACAACAACAAAATTCATTTGTATATCGCCTTTCATGTCAATGAGGACGTCCCAAGGTGGAAGACAGTCAGTATTTCAGACCAGAGTTGGGGTTGAGATCGGGGTGGGTGAAGGCAAAGGAGGGGATTTGGAGTGACTGATGGGACAGTCGAAGAGGAGGGTTTTGAGGCGGCACTTGATGGAGGCAAGGCTGGGGGCGAGGCGGGGGAACTGCAGGTTGGAATTTCAGAGGTTGGGGCAGAGTGGCTGAAGGCTTGCCTGCCACTGGTGGGGCGGGTGGGTCAAGGGACATGGAGTAGGCCAGTACTAGCTGTGGAGGGAGCAGGCAGGTTGGTAGGGGGTTAGGAGGTCACAAAGGTCCGTAAAGGGCAGATCAGCTCATGGCTTGGATGTCGGGAAGAAAAGATAGTTGAGGATCGAAGAAGGCTTGGTGACTAGCTTGGTGAGGTGAAGGGTGCAACCATGGAACATAATGGCACGAGCCAATCATGAGGGCCTTGGTCTTGTTGATGTTCAACTGTAGAAAGTTAGCTCTCATCCAGGACTCGATGTCTGGAGACAGCAGTAGAATCGAGAGTAGAGGCAGAAAGATAAAGTTGAGTGTTATCCGCATACATATGGAAGTTGGCCCCATGTCTGCGGATGCTGTCACCCAGGGGGAGCATGTAGATATTGAAAAATAGGGGGTCAAGGACAGAGCCCTGGGGGACTCCATAGGTGACAGTGGGGTGGGGGGGCTAGAAGAGGAGCCATTGGTGGCAACAAAGTGGAGATGGTGAGAAAGGTAGGAATCGAACCAGGCGAGGACAGATCCATGAAGATTGAACTGGGAGAAGAGGCGGTGTAAGAGGATGAAATGGTCGACAGTGTCGAAGGCAGTATAGAGGTCAAGGAAGACAAGGAGGCAGAGAGATCCCTGATTACAGATGTTTAGAATGTCATTAGAAACTTTGACCAGGGCTGTCTCTGTGCTATGGGCAGCACGGAATCTGGATTGTAGGGTTCAAAGAGGGAATGGTGAGAGAGAAAGGAGTGGAAATGGGATGCAACAATTCGTTCCAGGGCCTCAGAGAGGAATGGGAGGTTGGAGATACAGCGGTAGCTAGAGAGAAGGGATGGGTCCAGGGAAGGTTTTTTCAGGATGGAGGTGATGACAGCAGATTTTAGGAGGGGTGAGAACAGTGCCACTGGATAGGGAAAGGTTGATGACGTCAGTTAGGAGGGAGGCTATGAGGTGGAGCTGGGAAATGAGGAGAGAGGTGGGGATGGGGTTGAGGGAGCAAGCTGTGGATTTCATTTTCTGGATGAGAGATAGGGTCCGAAAGATGTGTAGTGGGGGGTGTGTGTGGGGTGGATCCTGAGGGAGAGGTAATGGGGGAATAGTAGTAGATGGGGTAGAGGTAGCTGAACGTATCCCCTCGATTTTAGATTTGAGAAAGTCCAGCATCTCCTTGCAGTTGGAATTGGAAGAGAAGATAGGTGAGGTGTGGGAAGGTGGACGGAGGAGACAGTTTGTGGTGAAGAGGAGCCTGGGGTTATCCTTGACCTCCAAGATTAACTTGGAGTAGAAGGAGGAATTGGCGGAGGCAAAGGGCGGAATGGTAGGCAGTGTGATCCAGCCAAATCTGCCATTGGACTGTTAGTTTAGATTTGGTCCAGGTGCGTTTGGGGGGTTTGCAGAAGTTTGTGCCTTGAGGGATCGGAGATGGCTGGTGCCCCGGGGGATTTACAGGAGTAAGAGGCAGCTCGGGAGGTGAGGGGGGCAAGGGAATCGAGGATGTGGAGTGAGAGATTAAGGGAGGCGAGGAGGAAGGAGAAGTCACCAGAGATAGAGTAGGAGAGGGTGAAGTGGAGGTTGAAATTGCCTAAGATAAGGAGGTGTTCAGAACAGAGGGAGAGGGAAGATAGGAGGGTGGGGATATGGATGTGGGAGGAGAGCTTGACTTCTGGGGTTGGGGACCGATGGACTTTGTGGCGAGAGTGGAGTATGGGGGCAGTCAGGGTGAGTGCTGTTAGACAGCCGGTGGCGTCTGCCATGGTGTGCGTGACGGAGAATGTGAAGAGAGGAGCAGAGGGAGAATGTAGGACGGTCAAGGAGAGATAGGAGTCGGGGCAGTCGGAGGGAGAGGAGGGTTCATCGGGAGTAGTGGAGGGTTGTGGACCGGGATAGGAGCATTTTGTTGGAGAAGCAGCTGTTGTAACAATTTCAGTGGACAAACAGGGAGCAAGTAGGCTATAGCTGGAGGCTCTGGATTTAAATTAATCAACAAGGTTGCTAACATTCTTGGCTTTGTATATATAGTAATCTTGTTGGAATATGGCATTACAATAAACAGTTCACTTGTAAAAGATTATAGATACAGAAACAATTTTTATTATAAACGTATGTTCCACATCATTCATGTCATGTGTCAGGCCTCCTTTTATATAAAGCTTTCTCTAAAACAGAAGTTTGTAACTCTGATTTATTTTTCAAGTGACACTTAAACTGGCCTGTCTTGATTGAAGACAATTTGACATTTGTTTTGGCTGCAAAATATGCTAGAAAAACATAATTCTTCTCCCAATGATCACAGAATTATACAGCACAGAAGGTGGCCATTTGGCCCATTGTATCTTTGAAAAACAATGGGCCATTGTATCTTTGACTTGCTCTTTGAAAAGAGCTGTCCAAATCAATCCCACTCCCCGTGCTCTCCCCATATCCCTGCAAACTTGTTCTCCCCAGATAACTATCTACTTCTCTCGTAGAAGTTGTTATCGAATCAACTTCCACCACCCTTTCAGGCAATGCATTATAGATCCGAACAACTTGCTGCATGAAAAAATTTCTCCTCACCTCCCCTCTGTTTCTTTTAACAGCTATTTTAAATCAGCGTCCTCGGGTTACCGATCCACTCACCAGTGGAAATGGTTTCTCCTTGTTCACCCTATCAAAACCTTTGATCATTTTGAAAACTTCTATCAAGTCACCTCTTAAACTTCACTGCTCCAAGGAGAATAATCCTAGCTTCTCTAGCCTGTCATAACTAAAGTCTCTCATTCCTGGTACCATCCTGGTAAATCTCCTTAGCACTCTCTTCAATGCCTTGACATCCTTCCTAAACTGTGGAAGGGCCTAACTAGTGTTTTATAAAGGTTCATCATAACTTCCTGACTTATGTATTGTATGCCCCTATTTATAATGCCGAGTATCTTGTATGTTTTTTTTTATGTTGTGGAGTCAAGAGATGCATATAGGACATTACAAATATTTTTGTATGCCATTCAAGTTCAACTGGCATAGTACGTTTGTTTGATTAGCAGTATGTTTGATTAGCTGGACTGAGTAGTCGGAAGTTGTTTTATCAACTGGGAACATAAGTTGATGGAGTACATCGCTTGAGGAGCTGTCTGTGGTGATTCAGCTAACAGGTACAGCTTCAGGTATGGAGAGAAAGAAACATATGTGTGCAACACTGCAAGATTTGACTGTTCTATCTCCAACTCTCATGTGAATAACTTTCTCTCCTTTGTGTTTGCAGGGGCAGCTCACTTTCTGATTAAAGAGCTGTCCTACCACAATCTGGAACTCGAACGTAATCGACAGGAGGAGCTTGGAATAAAACCACAAGATGTTTGGTCATTTATTGTCATTGCAGATGACTCTTGCGTTATGTGGAACAGCCTAAATGCTGACATCTCTGAGGACTCCACCAGGTAACTAAAGCGTCCCCCTCCTGTTTCCGAAGCCACAAAATCACTCTCAAGCTCTGAATGTCACTCTTTCATTTGTTATTCGTGGAGCAGAATTATATTGCCTATTATCTTGGAATTTGAAAAATGTAGCTATTGATATGCTCCAGATGCAACTCCATTCAAAATATGCTGGTTTGTTGATTTTGAAGCAATTTTTGAAGCAATGCACATGTCTCTTGAATTCAACATTGCTTCCAAGAGATTAGTTTATAGCCTGTTTATTCTGAGTATTTATTTGTTTGCCTACGAATATGAAGCCTCTACACTTCACAGCCAAAATTCAAGAAAGTGCTTTGAAACTTTTTGGTGAGGTGATAAGATATTATATAATCTTAAACATACTATTGTATCATCTTTTAAACCCATCAACATTTTCAGTACAGAAAAAAGCTATTTTGTCCATTGTGTTTGTGCAATCCTTTCAATCCTTTTTGCTTTTCCTCATTCTCCTTTATCTCTATATAGTCATATGTTGATATTACTGTATTACAAAGTAAATACCATATCCTGCTGTCACCTATCTGTTACTCAACATAAAATGATTTACATGTCAACAAATGTGGTTTTAGAGTTAATTGGGATGTGGGAAAAGGGCAAGTAAAAGAGCCAATTCAGACAAGATAAGATACCTTCCGGTGGGAGAGGAGGTCACTCCTTGGCAGTCTCCTTGACATCCCCTCAATTCAACACGTGGCACCAATATTGCTACAGAGATGTGTAACTGGTGATGGAAAACCATGTAGCCATGGACACGGGCAGCTTCAGGTCTGGCTTGGCGCTCAAATCCGAGTGTAGGCTATGTTGGTTGGCTTTGGATGGCGGAAGGTTAACTGGTTGTGATGGACGCTCCTATCATCCAGGCAGATGGTTTGGCGTCCTACTGTGAGAAAGAGATGGTAGTTATCCCAGCCAATTAACCTATATCCTATAAGATGTCCTTCATCTTGTAAAACAATCCTGATAATCCATTTTGTCAACCAACACTGAATGAACTTTCCCTATTTTCAGGTAAGATATTTATGAAGTGTTTCTAAGTCATAAAATGCTTCATCTTAGGAGAGGGAGATGAAGAGAGCTGGACAGAAGAAATTAACTGGACTCCTTATATGTTGAGAACAATATCTCCTATTGGTAACTGTGAGCAATATTAGTATTGTTCCGGCAGTAGAAGCATTTGCCTTATTCTCTATTCTAGTCTCACCTGAAGAAAGATTGGGGGTCCCAGGATTGGAAAAGAAACGTTATTTAGGGATGATTGTATTCCAGAAACCTACTGGTTTGTGAAAAGAAAAGTCATTTTGAAAAGAGAAGTTCTATTCTGCTGTCTTGGCCATTCACTCGGGAAAAAAATTGATCATTCACTTTGAGGCTTTCACTTTGTAGGATGTTCGTCCACAAAATATAGAGTCAATTCACTTTAAAGTATATCGTAAAAGCCCGTTTATCCGTGATCCAATTAACTGTAACTTCCGTAGAACCGGCACCTCAAAAACAGGCCCCCATTCGATTAACTGGAATTTATCCGGCACAATGTATTATTTTTGTTTTAAGTTTTTTTTTTTTTTGGTGTGTTTTCGGCCGAATATCCGGCACGCACTTTAACCAGCATTGGCCAGGTCCCGATGGTGCCAGATAAACCGGCTTTTACTGTATTATGTGAAGCGCTTTGAGAGATCTCAAAGATGTCATAGGGAGCTGTATTAAATGCAAGGATTATTATTGCTGTGGGTAAATTGGCTGCCAATTTTCCATACAAAATACACAGTCACTGCACTTCCTGTGAAACCGAAAATGCCGTGAAACACTTTGAGATGTTCTTCTGTTACAACTGCAAGGGTTGTTATCATTTATATAATTTATTTTTGTTTTTGATTCATCGTCTAGCGTACCTGCTGTACAGACTGTCACCGAGAGAAACGTTTCTTTGAAGCACGTACTGCAGGACATTGAGAGCACCACTCAAATCTCTCACTATGCCTTGTGTGGAGTCAGGAAGTGGTCCAGTAAAGTGAGCACTCTATACCTGACGGAGCCATTCTCCCGCTGTCATCTGCATGATTTTTTGCTGCTAAATGTGGACTTGACTCAAAATGTGCAGTACAATCAAAACAGGTAAAGCTCATCAGTGTTTGGTGTATGTTTGGGAAAAATTACAGAGTTTACAGACGTTGGCTGCTGGTGGATCATTGCTGTGTGTAAATTCTGGAGCCCAGGACATTTTTAACATAAGAAGCCTAATGAAACATATATCATACATTATAAGTAACAGACATTAGGACTGGCAATGTTCAAGCCTTCTTTGAGGCTACAGATGATCTTGCCAATGTCAATGGATGACAACCAGAATAGAGACAATCTAGAGTTGACTAATAGATCTTCATCTGTTAAAAGTATTGAGACTACTACCTTCCTTAGGGTTTATTTCATAGTAAAGCATGATGGGGAAACTGTTCAGAGAAGGCATGCAATGCAACATGATGCTTGTCACAAGTATAGATCTCTCCAGCTGGGGAGTTCCACTTATTCAAGGCCCCAGCAGTACTGCCCAATAACATCCAATCCATCACGTTTGGAAGAACAATAATTGTTACTTTTTGTTGCGTCCTGGGCAAGTACAGGACCCATTCTTCTGCTGTCTCAAAATAATGTATGAGATAATACTGTCATCTCTCATAGACGTCAATTGACATTTTCACCAAACCGACATCTGATTTTGTCCTAGTTTTTTTTTGTCAGCTTTATGCCCTCTCTGAGTAATCTTATTTCCACATTGATACTCACTCTCTCTCAATAACCACACGGGTTTAGAGTACTCTGTGGAATTTGCAGTGGGAAATCTGATCTACTCACCTGTGGAACTTGTGGACTCACCTACGCTACAACATGCACTCTGATATGTTTTGTTGAATGTGACTTTGCACTTCTAAGAAACAAATATCCAGAAATTCCTCAACAAATGGTAGAAACATAGAATTTTACAGCACAGAAATAAGCCACTGGACCTATCAAACCTGTCCTGGTGTTTTGGCTCCACATCATACACTTTAGCTAATCCCACAGCTCAGCTTCCTCATCATATCTCATGGAGTCCTGTAGCTCAGTGGTTAGAACACTCGCCTTACAAGCATGAGACCTGTGTTCAAATCTAGGCAGATCAGGGTGAAACCTTGGGCAAGTTTCCTTACTCCTTACTATTTGACCCATCAAACCTGTCCTGGTGTTTTAACTTCACATCATACACGTTGGCTAATCCCACAGCTCAGCTTCCTCATCATATTTCTTAATGTTCTTTCTTTTCAAGAACCTAATTTAATTTGGGAAAGTAAGTTTCACCTGGTGTCCTGGCCACCAATCCACCAGATGAAATTGGCCACTCACTTTATGGTTGCTTGTGGGACATTGTTGTATCAAATTGGCTGCCACATTTCCCTAAAAAAAAATCACTACATTTCCTGGTAAAGATGCTTAGAGGCATCTAGGCAACATGGTAAAGAAAGTGTTCTCACTTGCAAGGATTATTAATGTTGTGATTTGTTTCAAAGATTTTATGATTTGTAGATAGTAATATTTGTTTGTTAAATTCCTTCCAGATTTAGCTGTGATGATGTGGATTTCAATCTTCGAGTTCACAGTGCTGGACTTCTCATCTGTCGATTTAACCGCTTCAGTGTTATGAAGAAACAAATTGCCATTGGAGGACACAGAACCTTTCTTATTAAATCAAAGGTGCTGTCTTGCTTCATGATTGTTTGTAGGTCATAACTGTATGCAAATTGGCTGCTGGTTCGCCAAAAAATACACAATCAGTGCACCTTACAGTAAATCTTGAGAAATGTTTTAACGATGTGACAAGACCCAATATCAAATGCAAGACTTATTCTTATTATTTAAGGTAATATGACTTTTTTTAAATTCTGCACTTGGAACAATCTCACTGATCAGTTGAAAGCAGGGCAGATTGTTTACCTGTATTGTTACCTGCATTTTGTTCCTGTGATGTGATAACCTGCAATATCAATTGCTAAGATTATTAATAACCACATTTGTATTTGTTACAGATTCCTGATGTACCAATGTCTATTTCTCCATCTCAGTATATCTATGCTCCAGACAGCAAACATACATTTTTAGCTGCACCTGCTCAGTTACTGCTCGAAAAGTATCTGCAGTACACAAGTAATCGTCTCTTTCCACTGTCCGTAAATAACTACAGTCATCCAGTGCTGTCTGTCGACTGTTATCTCAGCCTAGGACAAGAGGTATTGAGCTTGTACATTAACATTCACTGGTCTTCCATTGAGAACTACAATCTGGCTTGGAAATAATAACATAAAATATATGGCAAATAATAAAAGAAATAAATGTATTTATTCTTGTGTTTTCCAGAGTTCCGCGTTATATTTTTCTAGTGTTCCATTTGACGTGTTCCCACTCTCTGATCCCAAAGCATCAGCGTGAATATTCATACTTTCAGACCAACCAGTTACAGTCAATACTCTTGTACTCCTTTACCCTGCTTTATGCTATCTTTACGCTGATCATATTTGGGAATTAGGCACTGGACTTTGTGAGCAGCTAGCTGGGGCTTGCCAAATGCAATTCTGCGTCAGAACATTGTCACTTTGAGAGCCACACTACTTCTGCAGAAGTGCAGAAACTTTCCCCAGTTAATGCTTCACATCAAATTCGCATAACAGCCACTACGGTTATATAAACTCCTTGGAATCTATCTTACACTGATCTTTAAACTTAGTGAATTGTTATTTTTATGATCATCTTAAGAAAACCCCTATTATTTTTTGATGTAATGTGAAGCACCATATTTTAAAATGTAACTCATTTTTACTATTTGATTATTTTAACTGCTCCAATCCATTACGGTCAATCATATGTATAGAGCAATTTTTTTCACGTAACTTGTTGGTATTCCAGAGGATAAATAAAGCTTGTACATATTGTTTAAAACTTTGCTTATCATTTATTTCAGATTGCTGTTTGCTTTGTGAGTTCCCGTCCTCATTCCTTGAACATCAACTGCTCTGGGCTTGCTTTCAGTGGGCTTCTTTTGTATCTTTGTGACTCTTTTGTCACGGCTAGCATTTTGAAAACGTTTCACTTTCTGAAAGGTAAGAGTGCATTCCAATAGCATTTTGTCTTTGAAGGATCTACACTTTCCCTTTGCCAAACATGTTTTACTTAAACAGACTTTTAGAGACACTTATTTTGCTACTTTATCTTTCTGGACTTGTTCAGTTTTGCCTTTTCTTTGTGCTTTGATCCTGATTTTTCCTTTAATTTGGCTTGAGCTGACAGGGCAGGCATGTAGGTTGCTTATAAGCTGACACCAATGTCTCTGCTGAAACATGTACTCTGTTCAGCTGATGGCAACCTTCATCCTCTGTTCAGCTAATAGCAGCCATTTAAAAAAATAGTAATTTTAAACGTTGAGAATTTCAAACGTGTTTTAAAATTGATTTGAAATGAAAAGGCCTGAATTTATTAAACATTACACTACATGCCATAAAGAAACAGTAAGAAAAATGACCTTCTCACTAAATGATCAAAAGATAATACTCCTAAATTTTACTATTTTGCTCCCATCAAATATTTTGAACTGGACGTGCTATGTCTAGACTGTCCTTCCTTGATCTTGGCAGATTAGCAATGTAAGGTATGAGAATCTGCTAGTTGATGACTGTAAATCTTGTAAAACAGTCTCACAACCTTGAATTGCACAGGTCTGCTATTTCTGTACAGTAAGGGTTGCTTTAACAGATGGCACTTCAATGGATTAATCTATCCATCTATAAGCAGACTCAACTGTCTGTCTCTGTCACATTATTTAAAAAATAATAATTTCTGAGTGTTTCTCTCTCTGTGCTCTTACTTGCCCATGTGATCACGACAGAAATAGAGAGATTATATTTCACATGTGATGCATCAAGTACGTGATGCATTTCTCTCTAAACGTGAGCATTGACTTTACATGGCTTTAATGCTTTCCGGTGGCACGAAAGAGCAGTTTCAGAGACACTGCACAGAAGAATTACCCCCAAATAAGTCTCTCTTCTGATAATCAATATGGACAATTCCATTTCCTATTATTTTCCCACCTAGTAGGGAAATTCTTTGCCTTCAATCAGGACCTTCCGTTGCTTCTATTAATATCAAGTACTGAGCTGCCAATAATGAAAACGTTTGCTAACAATAATAAGAATGATTTACCCAGGGACTGGGAGTGTGAAATGTTAGTGATTGTTAGTGGCAGCACGGGTTACTGCTGCAATGTGCAGTTGTCACATGTGTGGCTTGGGACGAACTGTAGCTTATTTCAAACTGTTTTTGTCAAAGGTGCCTAATTTTATTCAGTAATATAAGGATTTTGCAGTTAAAATGCATATTACACATGTAAGATATATGTTTAAGTACTGTTTAGTTTATAATATATCATACATTTGTATAATATGTGCCTAATTTTATTTAATAAATAATGCAAAGGTTTTCTTTTATTTCAAATTATTATAATACACTGTACTATACACTGCATTTGATATAGCCCCTTTTCACATAATTGAGATGCCTAAAAGTGCTTCACAGAATATGCTGCAAAGTGGGTTGACTGTATATTTTGTGGGTGAAATGCAGCAACAAATTGCACACAAAATTCATATTGCGCATATAAAGGTATATTTTAACACTATGTACTGTACAATATTTTAGATTCTACAAATTTTGGGTATTTCAAATGAGTGTTATGTTTTTGTGGTGGACACCGCCACAGTCAATGCTTTGGGATTTTTAAAAAAAGAAGCCCCACACATTTGCAAGCTTGCCTTTACTGACTTCAAATATTTGTTTGCTTAAGGTGCCACCTTGTGCGTAATCTGTCAAGACCGTAGTTCTCTGCGCCAGACGGTTGTAAGACTGGAGCTGGAAGATGAGTGGCAGTTCCGACTGAGAGATGAGTTCCAAACAGCTAACTCCCGGGAAGACAAGCCCCTCTTTTTTCTGACTGGACGACATGTCTAAGGCATGAAAAACAATTTCCCCAGTTACGCACACATCAGACTGCAAAATCGACCACTCCAGAAGTAAAATGACTCTCTGAGTCCTGAGTGTTTTTCAATACTTAAAACAGTGTTTTTTTTAAAAATAGTAACTGAATGGAATGATACCAAACTGTTCAAATGTGAAGAGTAATAATAATAATAACCATGATGAATAATGCTTGCATTTGGTATAGGGCCTTATCACAGAGTCGAGCCGTCTCAAAGTGCTTCACAGAACTGTGTGTTTGCAAGTGAAACGCAGAAGTCAACCGGGCACAGCAATGTCACACAAACAGCTGTGGAGTGAGTGACCCAAGTTTTCTTTGAGGGATTTGTTGGCCAGGATGCTAGGAGAAACTCTCTTCTCTTTCCAAATAGTTCCATGGGATCATTAACATCCACCTGAACAGGCAAACAGGAGCTTGGTATAACATCTCACCTGAAGGACGGCATCACTGACAATGCAACACAATCCCAGCACTGCATTGGGGGCATCAACTTAGACTATGTGATTCCAAGTGCCAATGTGGGGCTTCAACCTCAACCTTCTGACTCCGAGGCGAGAGCCAGGCTGACACAAAATTTGCATCGAGAACAACATTCTGTAAACAATTCATCAGTCTCGTGCACTGCCTTAACATATTTTTGAAAAACGAGTTGTTGAAAAGTCTTCACTTATCTGAGTGACCAGAGCATTCATGTGGGAAGATTATAATTTGAGGTAGTTTAGCGTAATTAATTAGTTCATAGTAGTTATAGTCTGGACTGTCTTGGTTTCAATTAAAGCTACACTGGTCTGAGAGATTTGTCCCCTGCTTACTCAGTACTCTGAATAGTACTCAGTATTCTGGTAGACAGATGCAAAACAGCACTTTGTTAATAATGACTGAGGAATTGAACACTGAAACAGCTCTTTTAATTAATGTACTGGGACGCCATGAAAAAATAGGCTCTAATTTTTGAGGGCTGAAAGACCTCTTTCTGCTTTCAAAATCCTCTTTCTGCTTTCAAAAGCATTTCCGATTGTTATTTCATGTAGTAAATTTTACATGCGTATAGATATTTGACTGAGCCATTGTAAATTTCTTTCCACGTGGTCTTTGCAGTATTCGAGGTGTGTTGGGTTTGTTGGCACAGATTCTGTAAACTCTCAAACATCGGGCTAGATGTTTGGAGTTCCAAACTATTTGGCCTCATTTCACAGTCCTCTACGTTCCCGAAGAATGCTACACCACACACCTCCTGAGACATAATTATTGGTTAGTTTTACAGCAGCGATCTAGGGATCTGCCTTGGTTCATTAGAATTAATCTGTTAAATTGTTTTTATTTTGGAATCTTAATTTCCTAATGAGATTTCTTAAAGAAGCTTCGAAGGACAACTAAGGAATTGTTACAGTAAATCCAGTGGGAAATCTGTGTGCGTCGGAACAGGTTCCTGCAAGTCTGTGTGTGCTACCCATACAGTTAATGGCAGGGTTCTGTCAGTATTAAAGAATCCTGTTAAGGAGTGCCATAAGCTCAGCCCCATTGTAACAAAGTCAAAACTAAATGGAGCCTGTCTTACATGTTGAGGACCTGAAGTGGGATATACAGTATATTAGCAATTAGGATACAGAGATTTATCTGTGTTGTGGGCTGGACAGGGTGGTTTTTCAGACTCTGAGGGTAGTGTTCAGCTTCCTGACTATATTGTCGTAGAGTAGCTCTCTAAGATAACACTTTATCCAAATGCTCAGCTAATGGAAGGGATAATGAGGGTTCTTTCTACACACATCTCCCCACCCACCCCCGCAATAATTTTAATTGTGAATGGCCCAGCTTTCAGATGGTCTGAATCTAAAAATTTAGCTGGATTAAATGCTCGCCTTTATTCTTTCTTGTATATCCTGATGCTTAATTTTATTTGGAGGCAGAAAATTCCTCAAAGGGTTAATATCGCCATTATAAAGGTTGTTTGGGAAGTCGATATTTGAGCTACCGTGACTATATTCATTGAAACAGCTATAATATTAAATCGGTTGAGTTCAGCATCACTCCACTGGCTTAGATATACACACCGTTCCCTTCAGGTAAAAATCCTAAATGTTAAGTAGTGCCTGCAAAAAGTTGATGTTTTGTATATTTTTTAGATACAATATAAAAATAAAGAAGGCATAATTTTTTGCATTCTATGTGATTACTGTGGCCTTGATTAACATTAGTTAACAGGCCTTGAATCACAATTTAATATATGTAGAAATTATAACCTCTTTTGTCCAGTCTGAGTATAAGGTGGGAATTTGATTATCACCTTGAAGATGCATTAAATTGCCTTTACCTCCTTAACGTGTTTCTGGGTTTCAAAGAACTCCATTTGGGTAAAAAAAAAGGAGTATGTCATGCTTTGATGCCAGAACATGGTTTGGGGACTTAAAGTGAATCTCCGGTAGGGAATGGCATATTCAATACTGTACCACGGGGCAAGGGGTTTCCTCCTTCCCATCTACCATTGGCATTAGAGAACTAACACACGGCTGAGGAAGTGCCAGCTCACACTGGACTACAGCAATAATATTTGCACCTGAATTTTCTTGTGATCCCGGGATCCACTATTCGCAGTGGAGACAAGGCAGGACAATTTCTGATCTTGCCTTATCTTTAACGCTATTTCTTCATGCAAAACTTTTTTTTTAAAAAGAGAAAAGTGTGACCCCTGGCCATGAGATAACCAAAGACATGTTTTACCTGGTTGTGTAATGTAACAATATGACAAGTGTGTCCAGTGTGGTACAACATAAGGGTTAGTGACCATTCTGTGTGCAGTATCTGCTACATGACCTTATACACTGTATATGTAGAGCTGTCAGGGAACATTATACCGCATTTGCCATTTAAACATAAGAGGAAATTGTGCCAATATTTTCACAAATTCTATAGGAATAATTTTAGTTTAGTGAAAGTGGAAGTACTTCCTATTTAAAGAAGAATCAGAGGAATGTATTTAAAGACCAAAGGATCATCAATGCCCATTAAAGAGGCAAATCCAAAGTTTTCAAACATTCCTTAAAATCATTGCAGCTCACAACCTTTTGTTAAGTGTCACAGTCCTGATCAGTGTCCTGGTGAACAACTGTGCAGATTTCTCTATATGAGACTCACGAATCACAGGTTCTTCTCAGGACACAGTGATGCTTTCAGGTTCAGAAATGAAGGACAGCATTTTATTGATAGATGTTAGGTCTCGTTAATGGGTCATAGAGAATGAGAGCTGGAAAATTGTTTGACAAAAGCAGAGATAGAGAGAGCAGAAACACATTCAGCTGAATGGCCTTCTCTGCTTTAAAAATTTCTTACTATTCTCCGTTATCCACAAAGCAAAATTATTTTCAATCATTCCAAGTGGCCTTCGATCAGGAAGAGGACCAAAGCTAAGATCAGTAGTTCAATTTAAAGGGGAGCTTTAAGGAATCCATCAATAAACCTGCCTCAAAATATCATCTGCTTGCCTTCTTTTGCTGCAAAGCAGTACTGAAGAGAGGGAGCAGCAATGAATCCCAGCTCGGTAAATATTGCCATTGACTGCAGTGAATGGTTCTACATGAAGAGGTCTATAAATGTGACCCCCTTAACCCCCACCCCTGGCAGTACAGAATATCAATACTTTACATAGACTCAATCTTCTCAAACATTTCAAGGCCGAAGAATGACATACCTTGTATGTCTTGGCAATTAGTACACATTTAAACAAGTGCTGTAGTCCACTCGGTGAAAGTGAATTGCTGCCATTGTACAACTAGTAGTTAACTATGTTATCTGGAACCTGTAAAACTTCTTATCGCATTACTCTCCTATTCACAGACTCTCCGAAACGCAATCATATAACAGTAGCTGCTTTTCACTCCTATTCCTGCCTTTCATGTTCTTGTCCATTTATTTATACTCCCACTGAACTCTCTAAAATCAAAAAAAAAAATTCCACTAATATTTAACAATCCGTTAAATTGCAAAGTTGTACAGATATCAAATTACGAGCACCTGCCACATTTTCATGTACAATGCTGCAGGTAGTACAGCTTAATTTGTATTATAGAATCATAAGAATGCAGGAGGCCATTCAGCCCATCAGGTCTGCAGCGTCCCTCAGAGCAAGCTGTTCATTCAATCACATTCCCCTGTCCTATTCCCACACTACTTCAAGCCTCTAACTATTCATATAGCTGTCATATACTTGTCTTCTTCCTGCTTGAAACCCACAATAGACTCTACCTCTACCACATTACTTGGCATTGCAATCCACATCCCAACATTTTTCTGTGACTTAAAAACTGCATTAACCTCCCCTTAAAAGTATAGCTCCTCATCATCAGTACCATTCTTGCATATCTCCTTTGCACTCGTCTCCAGTCCTTAACATCCTTCCAGAGTATTCTGTGATATGGGGTTTAACATTATTGTGCCCAGTATTGTAAACCTTAGGAAATTGTAACTGATGTTAGTCGTGCAGCAAATAAAAATAATTCTTCCATTTCATATAGAGCCTTATCACGTTGTCGAGGCGTCTCAAAGCCCTTCACAAGATATGCTGTGAAGTGAATTGACTGAGAATTTTGTGGGTGAAACGGGGCAGTCAGTTTTGTACAGTCGTGTCCCACAAATAGCCATGAAGTGAGTGACCAATTTTCTTTGGGGGATTTGTTAGCCAGGAGAGAGGTAAAACACATTGAGTAAAGTTCAGTAATAATAATAATAATCCTTGCATTTGATATAGCGTTTTTCAAATCTTCTAGATGTCTCAAAGCACTTCACAGAATATACTGTAAAGTTAATTGATTGTATATTTTGTGGACGAAAAGCAGCAGCCAATTGCACACAGTAGTGTCACACAAAGAGTCATGGGTTGAAATGACCAAATATTGTTTTTTTTTAGGAATTATTATCAGGCGTGTCAAGTAAGGAAACTTGCCTAAGGTTGAACTCTGACCTGCCGGGAATCGAACCCAGGTCTCTCGCTTGACGAGTGCTACAGGACTCCATAGCAGCCAGGCAGGCTAATTTGCTTGAAAATGACTCACCGTTTTGTATCCAATTATAAACAGTAACTTTAGTTCTGTTCCTAAAGGGTTCAATCCTAATATAGAGTGGTTATAAAGTTTTCAGTAGTTATATAGTGATTGTGTAATTTACTGTAACTACAGTGATTGTGTAATTTTCCATTATCCTTATAGTGTTGCTGTAATTCCTTTCTATTTGCACAGTGATTCACTAGTACAGCAGTAAATATTTTTCTGTGACACAAGCTTTTCATAGAATTAGCATGTTGGAGCACAGAAATAAGCCAGTTGACTCACTGGGTTGAGCCTTGCCAGCTACTCTAATCACATTCCTCTGTGCATTCAACATACACTTCAATATTATTTACTTTGGTTTATACCGCTCCCTTTTAATTAGTGCTGCAGGTTTAGCTTTAACAGTAATTTGCAGTAATGTCTTCCACGTGTAAACAATCTATCGTTTAACAATACTTTTAATCACACCCTTTTTTTCCCTTCTACCAAACAACATTGCTGATCTTCATATTCCCGCTGCACACACACATGTCAGATCCTATTGCTTAATGATTACTGCTGCCTCCAGGCTATTTGAACGAATTCCACAGCTAGCGATTGAATGAATTCCACAGCTAGTGATTTGAGGTATTTCAACATTATAGACACAATATCAAATTCGAGGATGATTATGTTACTATTATGGACTAAGTCACCAAATCTAGTCACGGTAGATTTAGGGGTTTAAATGAATTGTACTGTACTCTTGAGATGAAAAGCACAAATTTATATTCCAGCTTTGAAACACACTCCAATTGAAACATCATCCCAAGTGGGCAGAGTCTGAGCCACAATTGTGTGACTGCCAAGATGAGACAGTAAAGATTTTCTCTTGCGTGTTGACCAACAATCCATCATTCACTTCATGGCAATTTGTGGGACTGTAACGTGTGTAGAATGATTGCTGTGTCTTCCTGCCCACAGAAAACGGTCACTGCACTTGACATAATTGCTGCAAAGTGCTTTGAGGCATTTTGGCATTGAAAGCTTTCTAAAATTGCAGTTTCTTCCTTCTGTCAATGTGGAAATGTACATGACAATTGTGAGGGCATTGTTCAGTGTTGAGCCTAGATAAACTCAGTAGATGAAAACGAAATTCCTATCCAAAAAGATGAGATGAAGTTGTTGCTTATCGCTCTGTTGGTATTCCTCTGTTGGCTGTGGCTCAGGTTCTATTTATGAATTGAGGTGGAGGGAGAGAGGAGATTTGTAACATTCCTGTTCAATTGTCATCCTTTGCTTTGTTATTGTTGTACATCACCCTCAGGTCATTTCAGGAATCTCCCTAGTAAAGCTACAAAATAGACATGCATAATGGCAAGCCTTAGATTTAAATCATAGAAATGTGCTTATGTAAATATTTGATAAAAATTTAAGTTGTTGTTGCCTAAATGTGAAGTGCTTTGTAACTGTCTTGAAATTTGATAACAAAATGTACTTTGAGATGTGTATAAATTACGGGTGGTGGGGGAGGGCTCGGGTATGAGGTCCAAAATTCCACCTAGTCTTAGTCTATAAGAGCATTTTGTCTTCAAATTTAAGAATATGCAGACTTGTGGAACAAATATTAAATTCAATTGTAATTGAAAAGCTAGTTTTCCATAGCTGTATAAAGTACAATTTTCAGCCAGATGCACTTGCATGCTAGGAGTAGGTGGAGTATCAAGCCTCTGATGTTTCCATTAATATCTATGATGTTAAATAATGTATCGTTTTTTTTTAAAAAAGCACCAGTCATTTGGTTAATTATGGACTGATCTGTGGTGTGCTGGAAATGTACCCCTCCCTCTCTACCTCTCTCCCTCTGCCTTTGTGTTTGACTTCTGCCTTGTGGATTGCCGAAATAGTGCCTAACTGAAAATCCATTGCCACAATCTGTGTTTGAAGTCCAATGCATGGCTGACATTGAGGCACGATCATTGTGAGCTGGGTTAGTGGGAGGTGAGATTGCTTCCAGCACATTTGCAGTAGGGACGTCCTCTCGACGTGAAAGACGCTATATAAATGTAAGTTTTGATTGATTGAGTGACTAGTGGAAAAGTTACAAGTCAAATGATTCATTTTTCTCAATGATGAATTAATTAGCACCATTTACTGTTAAGTAATAATAATCCTTGCATTTGATATAATGCCTTATTGCGTTGTGCAAAAGTCTCAAATCGCTTCACAGGATTTTACTGCAACATGCAGTGACTATATTTGTAGAGAAACTAATCCACACATTGCATTTTCATTCCCTAATCTCTGAACCAAACCCATAGCTCTAATGTTATTCAAGTGGGCCTAAATTGTGTGATTCCAAAAATGTCGCTTAAAATTGATACAATTCAAAAGTGTTATCTTCAAAGTCATGGAACAGTGTTTACCTCCTTCCACAAAGCTAATCTCGTTTTCCTGAGCACTCAGAATACACGGATAATTCTAATTTAGTTTACTTGATACTTGCTGTGTGTATTATGTGAGCAGGTCTCTCAATATATTGTTATAATAATCCTTGCATTTCATATAGTACCTTAGGCACGTAGTCAACATGATTTTACATGATGTTTAGTGACTGTGTATTTTAAAAACAAATGCAACAGACAGTTTATGCACAGCGATATCCCACAAACAGGTATGAAGTGAATGGCTGATTTTATCTGGAGGATTGTTTGCCAGGAGAAACTTTTTGGTGATTGCCAAGGGA
The DNA here is from genome assembly GCA_035084275.1 of Hydrolagus colliei. Lineage (NCBI taxonomy): Eukaryota > Metazoa > Chordata > Chondrichthyes > Chimaeriformes > Chimaeridae > Hydrolagus > Hydrolagus colliei. The sequence goes on along the minus strand of CM068744.1, from coordinate 24,401,407 downwards.
TCTTTAACATTCATCTGAACAGGCAAAAGGGACAACTATTACATCTCTTTTCAAGAATGACAGTGTCACACTTGAGCGGCAGCCAGGACTGTGGGTTTAAATTTTCTCTTGTTTTCATAGCACTTCAGAGAATGAAACATGTTGCAAATTTTAATACAGCATTTTAATTTTGAAGCTGGTTTTCTATAGCTTATTTTCAGAACTACTTCAAACCTAACTTCAAAGTTAAGACTGGATTTCATGTATCTAAATTCTACACAACTTTACAAATTACATAATTCTAAATCTAGGTGGAATTTCTCAAATTCCTGATGTGGGAGTTGAAATCAGATGTGAGAATGGTGTCAAGTGTATCAGGCTGACACATATGAAGGTTACTGACAATGTATTTTTTTAATATTTACCGGTATTTTTAATCATTTGGTCTCATTGAGGTATCATTTGTGAAATTTCTTAGGAATCTCTTTAGAATTAGCATTGCTGTGCAGAAACTGTTATTTGTGGTGATATACTTAGCATTTCTCAATTTGTATAATCCATTTTTAAGGAATCCTAGTGCAAAATACCATAAAATAAATCAATTTTCCAGCTGTTCTATTGAAAAATCAAACTAATTGAGCTATAATGACCCATAATAATATCCTATTCTAATTCAAAAGAACAATAATTGATATTTAATTTGCCGTATACCCTTTTAAAGAGTAATATCTTTGTCTGTGTGGGTTCATAAACCATATTATAGTATCTATGCATATCATAATATATTTTGTACTTCATACAATATTTAGATTTCTGCCTGACACGTTGCCTACAAATACACAGTCACTACATGTCACAGTAATTCCTGGGAATAACTCTGACATCCTCCCAATGTGAACGGCACTGAATCAAATGCAAGAATTATGATTATTCTTTATTTCTTCTAAAATAATGTTTTCCAAGATTTGAAAAAAGTATTATTGAAACTTATAATTCTATGTTTGACTGTCTTGTCACATCTGCTTATACTAAACTTTAAGTGGAAATTGTTTGACGAGGGAATGTAACATCCTTCGTCAGGATTATCTACGAGGCAATAATTAACCTGTGTTCCATTTGGTAGTTTTCTATTAGATTGTAGAGGCACAATATTGTGTTCAGATTTTGTATTGTTTTTATATTTTCCTTCGATGATCTAAAGATGAGTGCAACAACTGTGGAAATTTAATTGATCTATTTATTACAAGTTCTGCAAAATACCAGCCTTGAAAACTTTTTTTTCTTAAAGTGGAGTTTAACTTGTAGTATTTTTCTTGGGATTCTTCCTTTTGGAAATCAGAAATATCTCGCGGGCTGGAGTGGCGCCCTGATGCATTCTTCAGTGCATAATTTTGATTCCTTACCAGTGTTTGTGACTCGGAATTCTCCTGTTAACAAATGCTGCAAGTAGAACCCATAACAACTCCAAATTATCATTTTACGACGTACTATGACATTTTGGGCACTAATTTAAATTTTTACATGCTGTATATCAGATATGTGTAGACCAGATTAAAATACCCCTCCCCCGCTCCCCTCCAATATTTGATATTAAATGACTACGAATATTCAATGCTTTTACTTTACATCTGACACGAAAGTTGATCAAGCGACATGGAATCTTGGGAGAGGGATAAATTTCTTAAATGTCAAAAGTATATCAGAGTCCCACTTGGCTTGCTACAAGCCTTATGATTCAAACCGTATAAAAATGTCAGTTTCTATCAAAGTACGTAATTAAGTAGTTGATTAAGGAAGTAATAAATACTTTAACTGACAAAAAGGAAAAGATTAAACCCAACAGTTGAATCAGCGTCAGATTTTTGTATCGTAAATATGGTAAATGATACTTGACTTGAGGCTGGGATCGATTTTTCACCGTAATCTGTTGCAACTTTGGGATTGTCTGTTAGATCTTTCAAATCTTATGAAGACCCCACTTTCTTTTTATTTGCGTGCTGGAAGTTATATTACAAAGTATCTCCTCAAAACCCAAATACAGGTACTTGTAAAGAACACTGAGAACCACAGCTCACTCACTTATAATGAACCCGAATTATTTTGTTCAGATATATAATAAACCAAAGTAAGTTTTCCTTTTTTATAAAGCTTACCATGGATTGTTCACAACCTCGTGGATCTACCCGACGAAAACACTTGTGAAATCCTCTGCAGGTTCATATAAGTGATAAGCAAAAAAATTGCCATAGCAGTGAGCATGTTGTCATAGCTTAAGTAAATTCTCTTCATCGAAAAGCTTGAAATTCCTTTTTGTTATGTTTACAGTTTCTAGCTCTGTGGTTATGTGCAAGAGTCCGCATTGTAATTCTTGAATGTTAGTGTGCTAATTAACTGTATCGTTTGTAATTAATGTTTTTTAAATTTGGTTGTGAATTATTAAAAAAAACTTTGTGTTTCTATGATTTTACATGTGTTTCTATGTTTTACAATTGAAGATTACCGAATTTACCCTATAATATACATACACATTTATATAGCAGTTTTCATGTTGGGAAAATGCTCCATGATCTTTGAAATTAGTTTATTTTTAAAAAATCCATATAATAATAATCCTTGCATTTGATATAACACTTTTCACATCTTCTAGATTCTCAAAGCGCTTCACAGAATATACTGCAAAGTGAATTGACTCTACTGTATTTGTGGGCGAAACACAGCAGCCAATTGCACACAGCAGTGTTCCACAATCAGCCTTGAATTGAACAATTTTTATTATAGGTTTTTTTAGGGAAAAACTATTATTAGGCATGTGGAGTAAGGAAACTGCCTAAGGTTTCGCCCTGATCTGTCTGGAACACATAGTTGATTATTCTATATATTTCAGCAAGAACATTCTTATGTTTTTAACATTATGGGATCTAATACTCATAACATTCAAATGTACAATACAAACTTACATTTGGAAAGCGTCTTTCACGTCGGGAGGGTGTCCCAAGGGGCTGAACAATCAGAGATCAGGATCAGAGCGATGGGGAGGGGTTGGGATCAGGGATGCTGGAAGGCAGTGGAGGTCTTGAGGCGGGCCTTGAAGGAGCAAAGGGAGGGAGCGAGGTGGAGGGAATGTGGGATAGAGTTCTGGAGGCTGGGGGCAGAGAGGGTGAAGACCCAACCATCGATGGTGGGGTGGACTGGACAGGAAACATGGAGCAGGCTGGAGCTTGCTTAGTGGAGGGAACATACAAGTTGATAAGCGGTTAGCAGGTAGGGCTTTGAAGATTAGGACGAGAATTTTGAACTCAATCCTTTGAGGATGGGAAGCCAATGGTGCTGGGTGAGGATGGGTGTGAAGGGGTTCACGGAGCCTGGTGCGGGACAGGAACGCGAATTGCAGAGTTCTGGATGATCTTTTCAGCTTGTGGAGGAAAGAGTTGGGAATGTTGGCAAACAGGCCATTGGGGTAGATTTATGCCGATGATCTGTGAATAACATAGATGGTACAACGTGGAAGCAGATTGTTTAGCCCAACTAATTGATGCCAGTGTTTGTACGCCACACAAGTCTTAAGTGATCACCTTACTGCCTCCTATAGTATTCTATTCACTTCTCTCTCATGTCTTTGTTGAGCTTCTTGTTAAATGAATCTATACTATCCCCTGCTTCAGGCAGAGAGTGCCACATGTTCATTATCCTTTATGTGACAAAGTTCTTCCTGAATTGTCTTTTGATTCCCTAGTCGCTACCTTATATTTGTGTCCCCTGTTACGGATTCCCCAACAAGCCGGAACAGTCTATTTAGGCTATCCTTATCAGACTCCTTTTATAATTTTGAACACCTTTAGAAGGACCTCTTTGAAACTTCAGTGGAGGAAAAAAAGGCTTAAATTATCCAATGTATCCCATCCCGAGAGCAGTAATCTGCCAGCCCTGGTATCATCCTAATGTTCACAATGGGAAGACCCGAAGGCAAAATAAGGACATACTAATTGTTTTACACTACGGCTTTTCTTTTCACTTCTCACAACTTTGAGCACCGTCCGGCGTAGAAGGCACTATATAAATCAAAGTTGTTGCTGTTACTTTTGCGAATTGCTGCTCAGGGTGATTGAGCAGTGTTGATTTGTCACTTCTCACCTCTTTGCAAACATTGCAAATTAGCCTCTATTTCCATTCCTTGCCAGGATAATAAAAAATATTATATAAACTAAAGTCTTGATCTTGTTTGCATTTATTGGGTTGCATGCAATCCTGTGTTCTGGTTTGTTATAAGAATGTTATAAGAACATCGCTCTGATCCAGCAAAGACTTTGTGAGGCTCACACAAAGAACTGGTGTGATCACTGAAATGCGAGATGCAGCATTCAGGCTGCCCACAGCTGAAACATCCTTGGATAAATCAAAATTGAATAATTGTGAAAATTAGAGTAGCTGGCATTTTCGCCTCTATTGAACCATTACACTTCTCTATGCTGATTTAGAAACATTTTCCATGGTTTGTGAGACATTGTGTTCAGCTTAGATCGCTAGAGATAAGTGGCAGAGAACCTCTTCTTTCTTAACATAGATGGTTTTCTGTCTGACACTCATTTAACCTTCCCTTAAAGCTACAGTTTAAGTTGTTTAAGTCTTCAGACAGTTTAGGTCTTTAGGGAATCGGAATACCTTCGAAGTCAGAGCAGTAATGATTGCAGCCTGACTGCCTGCTCAGGTTTCTGCTTGGATGGCCATTCCTAGAACATAGTCAGGTAAAATTAGCACATAAACATCATCAGCAATCAGATCTCTCCAGTGGACACAGTGCACAAGATCTCTCCAGAACTCACTTTGCTATCACTGAGATGAGAAGTCAGAATCTGGACTTAACCCAGAGAAATCAATCAGTCTGATTTTGTGGAACTATGAAAGGAGAATGACCGAGGAAGAAAAAGAAGAGGAAATCAATTATATTGGGAGTCCAACGGAATTTACTTGGGAATGGGTAAAGGTTTGTGCTTCACTCTATTCAAAATGTAATCACAAACGTGGACATGATGCTTTCGATGAATAATGGAAATGATTCTGATATGAAATCTTTTGTGCATTTGATGTTTCAATTACATACTTTAGTCATGTATACCAAGTGATGAGTTTGAAACAATTACTCTAACTGGAATACAATATGAAAAATTGAGTGGCTGGTCTTTGTAGTCTTATATTTCTGTTGTTATGTGACTTTTCTCAATCCATTTCTCAAACTGCTCAGTGTATCTATGCAATGTCTTTGGGAATGGACAGCTTTCTTGCAGATTATACTTTAGTTTCCCAAGTTGATTCAATAGAGCGGAAAGGGACCTACCACCCATTTTGCTTTGGTCAATGATACCCACTTGTGGTTGGAAAATCTGCCCACTGGGAGCGTCCACGAGCAAATATCAGTCAAATGCCAACCTAGCTGAGAATCTTCACTCTGGTCAGTAAATCCCGAGTCACCGTTGATTAACCATGCTCTGTTTTCATGAAAGAATGTTCGTTAAACTTTTCATTGCTCATGGATTAGAAAAAGGGGAAAGTTATTAATCAGGTAGAAGTACAACATTATCAGGCCACACGCCTGATAACTAACCCTCAAGAAAAATAAAACAATAATAAATTGGTCATTTCAATCCACGATTAATTGTGGGAAATTGCTGTGCGCAATTGGCTGTTGCATTTTGCCCACAGATATACAGTCAATTTACTTTACAGAATATCGTTTGAAGCGCTTTGAGACATCTAGAAGATGTGAAAAGTACTACATCAAATGCAAGGATAATTATATATTATTTTAAGTAACCCCACTTATAATTGAGTGGCATCATTGCTAAATGTGTTTGTAAAATGTTTTCTAAACATTTTTCCTTGTAGTCAAGGTTTTGTTTTAGTCTGAGTGTTCTGAGCTTGTCCTTATTTCTGGAAATTATGTTGAAAGTAGAGTGAGGATTTTTAGAGTGACATTTCATGTTGAAATTTCTGAGTGTTTCACAGTTCATTATTGTCGACTGTAGTGACTGTTTTTGAAGATGTGAGTAAGTTCCCTTCTGCTCAAGGAGGGGGGTTGCTGTTGCTGTTCATGATATCGAATTCAGTTTCACATGCCAACCTTGACATCTATTAACCATCAAATTGTTTTGAGTGCAGCTCTGATATGTGTTAGAGTCAACAGATGAATAGAAGCATGAGTACTGGACTGTCTGGTACTTTGTTACTTTAGCATGGAATTTAAGTGGTACATTTAAGTAAAAAAACACTGAAAATCTGTTCGTTATTCTTTCTTCCTTCTCCACTGGCCCAGAAATTTATGTGGGTTTATAATGATCCTATAAAGAGAAACAGGTTGGATATTTCAATGAAATTGATCATTCACTTCATGACTGTTTGTGGGACATTGCTGGGAGTAAATTCGATGTTGCATTTTGCCTGCAAATACACACTATAAAAACTTTGTGGAGTGCTTTCAGAAATTCTTGACAAAGGCTCCAATCAACTGTAAGGAATATTATTATTTATTCTGATAGATTATGTAATGAGAGTCAGAGGTTGCAATTTTGTAGATTTTATCACAGAGAAATGTCACTTCTCAATGATTACGGCCAACCATATGATTGTGTGTATTTAATCCCTCCTAAATATAATAATAATAATAATTTGGTCACTCAATCCATACTGTGCATAATTGGCTGCCACATTTTGCGTGTATATATATTGTGTAAATATACAGTTACTACATTTTGCAATAGATTCTGTGAAGCCCTTTGAGACACGGCTCCCTAACACCTCACTGGAGTGGCAGCCTATACTTTGAGGTTAAATTACCATGTAAAGAATTCTAATCCACTATTGGAATAGTAAATGTTTTTAATCTTAAAGCAAACGTCCCACTGTTTCAACCACATTTGCACCTAAATAACTAAATTGACTCCCATTATATATATACACACAAATAATATCTGAATCCAAACAGTGAACTGGAGGGCAATTCCGCATGGGTGAGGACAAAAACAGCAAATTAAAAAGTTATCAAATCTGTATGAAATTACGTGTCTTGTGTGAACAAATGTCTACTTAACAAGAACAGAAAACCGTTTTTCAATAACTTCATTGGTTTGCATGAAAATTTGATTCAATAGAAATTCTTTTGAAAGTTGAGGGAAAAATCATACCCAATTTTCTGATATATTTCCGTTACCAACATTCTTTTGATCTTGGAGCCTTCCACATGCAAAAGGTATCCAATTTTTAATTTTGATATGATAACACCTGACCTTATAAAAGTTTTGTTAATCAGTTAGACCTTAAGACTAATCCATAGCAGGTAAAATTATGGCGAAACTTTCTCTGAATTGTAATTCCGTTAACACGGAATTGCCCTGGAATCACCTGCTCTGAAACAATTTTGAAAACATATATTGTCTTTCGATTGTAATTCGAATGTGATTTTGATGAATTCATTTTCAGTGTTTGAAGACCTTTTAAACATGTTATTGGTATCAGCCTGACTCAGTGGATAGCACCGTTGTTTCAGAGTCCTGATGGTAGTGGGTTAAAGCTTTAGGACTTTGAACCCAAAGTCTAGGAGCCAGGCTGACAGGTGTGCTACAGTATTAGAGATGCTGTCCTGTGGATGAAAAGGTAGACTGAAGGCCCATGCCTATTCAACGTAAAAATTGTATTGCACTATTTGAATAGAAAAGGGAGCTTCACCCAGTGTCTTGTCTGGCAATCCTCCAGACAAAACAAATTGCCATTCACTTCATGGCTGTTTATTAGATAACAATAACAACAACAAAATTACATTTATAGAGCACCTTTCACATCAGGGGGCATCCCAGGGCACTGATATTGCTGAGGGCAAATTGACTGCCATGTTCACCTCCAAATATGTAGTCACTACACTTTACAGTAAATCCAGTGAAGCCCTTTGAGATGTTGGGACATTGTGATATGGTGCTATATCAGATGCAAGGATTATAATTATTATTGATCATCATACAGAGGCTGCTAACAGCATTAAAGTACACAGTACCTTGTAGTGTTGATATTGAAGCATCGAAAGAAAGATTAGACTTCTGAATAGTTCCAAAAGATTCCCAATCCTAACAGGATCGAACTGATACCATTGCTGTGGTTGGTTCAGTGTTTAGGCTGTTCCAAATTATTAGCCTAGTTTGTGCTGCCCCTTGTCTTGCCCACAAAGTTACCGGTGGCCCTTTAAATTTTGCAGGTGAATGAGTTCTGGCATGCTGAGCACAGTTCACAGAGGAAGCAAATCCTCTGTCAGAAGTGCCTCTCAATCAGTGGCTCTAGTGTTTGGGTTAAGTGTGGAATGACTGAGTTTGGCAGCTGCAGGGAATGTTTTGGGGAGGGAGAATCTGAACCTGCGTCAACACAGTAATGAATTGAGTTTCCAGTCAAATCTAAACTGAAACAAACAGTCCACATCAGAGTTCTCTATCCACACACTGTATCTTGCAAGACAAATGAAATCAAAACATAGCAGTTATCAGACCTGTTTTACAATGTGGTACGCTGCATCAGCTTGTATTAACAAGCAGAAATAAAGATATGATCAGTTGAAATCAATCCAGTACCCCCAGATGCTTTCCAGCATGAAGAGCACGATATTTTTGCAAGTTGTGGCTAAAAGATTTTATCTGCAGTCAAAAATTAAATAGCAGTTAGTAAAATATGACTGAAGATCTTTGAGCAGCTGCCTTTTGTGAAATACACTCTATAAATGCAAGTTACTGTTGTTATTGTACTTCGAAACTATTTCAAACTCATGGCAATAATAATCCTTGCACTTGATTTTGCGTTATCACATCTTCGAGGCATCTCAAAGAGTTTCACGTAATATATTGTAGAGTAAATTGACTGTATATTTTGTGGGCAAAATGCGGCAGCTAATTGGCTGATGTTTCACTGTGCCAGGAATCGGATCTAGGTCCTCTCACTAGCAAAGGCGAGTGCTCTTATCACTGAGCTGCAGGACTTCTTATTAATACTTAATAATAATCCTTGGTCCACGTCCACGTCCCCCGACCCGCCTGCCTCATCATTGGCGGACGAGCCTTTAGGCACTTTGCTCCCAACCTCTGGAACTCCATCCTGCAGTCCCTCCGCCTCGTCCCCTCCCTGGCCTCCTTCAAGTTCCACCTCAAGACTCTCCTCTTCAATGGTCCTATTGGCAATTCCTAATTCCCCCCTTCCCTCCCCACTCGACCGTCCCAGTCCCCAGCTTGAGTCTGAAGCAGTGACTGTCCAGCGTCTTGGGACGTCCTCCTGACATGAAAGGCGCCATACAAGTGTAATTTTGTTGCCTTTGATCTAGCATTTTATCACATCTTCAGGACATCTCAAAACACTTCAGAAAAGAACAAAAGAAAGCACTACTGTAAAGTGGCAATGACTATGTATTTTGTGGGCGAAACAAAGGAAATGAAAATGGAGTCGAACAGTACTTTGCCTCTTATCTGCAATTTTTCTTACACTTTACTTACACACAAAGGCTTTTTCATTAGATTTGTGTTGAAACTTTTATTTTTCTGGCAGGATTTTGATTGTTTCTTTAGGTAAGCTGTGAAAATTGTAGTCACAAAAATAGCAGATTGGGGTTCTAGCCAGACAGGGATTGGTATAGAATGTAGACTGATTTGCCACAGGTTAATAAAGGACAACCAGCACAGATTTGCTAAAGGCAAATTATTCCTTGACGAATCTGATAGAATTTTTTGATGACGTAACAGAATGGGTGAATGAGGGTAGTGCAGTTGATGTAGTTTATATGGACTTGACAAAGTGCCACATGAAAGGCTTATAAAGAAAATAGAGGCCCACAGAGTGGCAGCATGGATCCAGAATTGGCTGGGAGACAGAAAGCAGAGTTGTGAACGGCTGCTTTTCTGACTAGAGGGAAGTGTGCAGTGGCATCCCCCAGGAATCGGTATTGGGACCACTGCTCTTTTTAATTTATATTAATGATCTGGACTTGGGTATAGGGAGTACTATTTCAAAGTTTGCAGATGACACAAAGTTAGGAAAAATAGTAAATAGTGAGGACGGTAGCAATCCTCTGCATTACCATTGGATATAGACCGAATGGTAAAATGGGCAGACACATGGCAGATGAAGTTTAATGTAGAGAAATGTGAGATGATGCATTTTGGGAGGAGAAAAGAGGGGAAGCAATACAGGCTAGGTAGTACAATTTTAAGGGGTGTAAAGGAACAGAGAGACCTGGGGGTTTGTGTGAGGGATTCTTTGAAGGTGGCAAGACAGGTAGACAAGACTATCAAAAAAGCATGCGGGATACTAAGCTTTATAAATAGGGGCATAGAGTACAAAAGTCAGGAAGTTCTGACTAAATTCTATAAAGCTTTGGTTAGGCCTCAGCTAGAGTACTGTGTACAATTCTGGTCACCGCACTTTAGGAAGGATGTTAAGGTATTGGAAAGGGTGCAGAGGAGATTGACTAGGATGGTACCAGGAATGAGGGACTTCAGCAATGAGGAAAGGCTAGAGAGGCTACATTTATTCTCATTGGAACAGAAATTGTTGTGAGGAGACCCAATAGAGGCTTTTAAGATCATGAGGGGATTCGACAGAGTAAATAGGGAAAAACTGTTTCCGCTGGTGGGCGTATCAGTGACTCGTGGTCACAAATTTAAAATAGTTTCATAAAGAAGCCAAGAAGCCGAGGGGGGGGAGTAAGGAGAATTCTTTTCACTCAGCGAGTTGTTCGAATCTGGAATGCATTGCCTGAATAGGTGGTGGAGGCTGATTCAATAACAACTCTTAAAAGAGAGGTAGATATTTATTTGGGGAGGACGGATTTGCGAGGTTATGGGGAGAGAGCTGGGGAGTGGGATTGAATTGCTCTTTTTAAAGAGCTGGCACAGACTCGATAGGCCGAATGGCCTCTTTTTGTACATCAGAATCCTGCCATGAGTTTGAAATTTAGGCCTATTACATTAGAAATTTTATGATAAGCCTATCTTATGGAGTTCAACATCCTGGAGCACGATTACATTCAAGTTAAAAAAACGAATCTGAGCATGTCACAGCAGTTATAGTACCTTGGAACATCCTCTTGATGTGAAAGGCGCTCTATCAAAGTAATTTAGTTGTTGTTGTTGTTGACTCTGGCATGACGTTTCCTAAGTGGAATATTGTTAAAAAGAGATTATTGTTAAAAAAAAGTAAGACAGTACATTTTTTGGCTGATAAAATCTTCTAAGATGCCTGTATTAGGTTGTCGTGTCTGCAACTAAAGGAGTGGCTGTGATATAATTGGTGTTGTAGGAACAACGTATAAACAGCTACAAGTTTTAAGGATAGGCTGGTTTAGTTCCAGGAATTTAGCCAGGGTTACAGTAAGTCATTCAAAACAGAAAGCTTGCACAAGATATGCTACAGTATTTTAATTCTGGTCATGGTACCGGATGTGACATCTTAGTCCTTACCTAAAAGTCTGAATGATAGATCTTTGGGGTCAGCCTGATGTCTGACATGTGAAAACCTATCACCGTGTTTAGGAGTGTCCAAACGAAACTAAGAGTTCCGTGCATCCCACCTACACATGGATGTTCCTGTGTATTGGAATGGAATGCACACTTTCTCTCTGGAGGGGTGCATGCCACTTTCTGAAGATTTTTAGATGCATGCTGGTAAGAGCCAAGGCTTGGGGACTGCAGATGGCCAGGATGGTATAAAATAGACCTGCGTCAGAGTCTTGTTCAGATACAAGCAACAACATTTGAAACGGCTGGCAATACTTTGACAGCTGATGTACTTGGAGTTATTTTAGAATGGTAGCTACACAGCAAAGTATTCATAACCCAGGAGTTTACTCTGTGCTGGAACCCAGATGAATTGCATAATGTTATTGACCTAGTTTAGGACTGAGCCGTTGGTATGCTGTGGCCTGGTATTCCAACACGTTCATCATCCACACCTCTCGTGATCTTGATCCTTAATTCGGCCCTTCCTCTTCAACATTAAGCCTATTTGAACTGGTTTGGCAGCTTTGATGCTAGGATCCTGGATGTTTACTTCAAGCTGGTTCCTTTCTGTACGGATGATGCAACTGGGACAACTGAGAATCCCGTGTCTTCATCTATTTGTATTCCCATGCTCTTTGACTTGACAGCATCAGATGTCAGAAGGTTGTGGGTTCAAGCCCAAATTCAGGAATTGGAACCCATACAGTCGACTGTAAATGACTAAAGTTGTAATCCTTGATGCTTGACAAATTTAGAGAGAGGAGAATACTCCATGGGGGTTATTCTCTGCTTGCTGATAAATCTACTGAACTTGTGGATCTCTAACAGTAAAATCCTTTTCTATGTGATGTGTGGTGTTGAAAATCTGCTTGTGAGAAAAACAATGGCAGATTTGATGTCTTCAAGCTGGATAAAGCTCTTTGGAACATGAAGTGTGATTGCTGCAGAAAGCCCAACATACATCATGGCAACCTATGGGAATTTGCCTGGGTTGTAACAGTTGATCAAATATGAATTCCCACAATTCAAGCTTATACAGATGGAGTTCCCGTGGGAATCCTGAAGGCTATAGGTTCTGAGATACCTTTTCCCTTGTCAAGACACTGGGTCCCAATGTCACATTTTTGCCCAGCATTTTTCATGCCCGAAATTGTAACCACAAACTAAATGGATGTCATCCTCTGAAGTGATTACATGAATCAGCACACAATTCTACTTATGATTTGCATTGCGAATTACTCTTGACGAAAGGAACATTCGTACGTCAGTCAATCCAATGAACTCTGCCTGACACCATATTTAACTAACAGGTTCAACAGAGGGCATCAACTAATCGAGGTCTGAACTGGAAGATCAATGAATTCTTGAACAAAATGTTCCCTGTGTATGGTAATTAACATGGTTAAACTACATAGAGACTTGATATATCTATACTGGTTGCCTTCACACATGCATATTCGGGATCTCAGCCAACTATTTAGAGCTGTGTAATGTGAAGTGTTTTCAGAAGAAAGTTAATACTATATCTACGTTCTATTTCTTCAGCGGTTTTAATCCGAGCATGTGTTGGGGAGCCCGTAACCAGGGCCACAACTGTAAGATAGTGACTTGGGGTGCAAACAGCAAACTTAGGAGGGATTACTTCATGTTGAGGATAGTGCGAATGAGAAATGTGCAGCCTGAAACAGTAGTTGAAGCATAAAATATGGTAAATAATAATAATATAATCCTTGCATTTGATATAGCACTTTACACATTTTCTAGATGTCTCAAAGAGCTTCATAGTATATACTGTAAAGTGAATTGACTGTATATTTGTGGGTGAAACGCGGCAGCCAATTGCGGACAGCAGTGTTCCCAGTAACAGTCGTGGATTGAAATGACCAATTGTATTATTGTATTTTTTTCTGGAGGGAATATTATTAGGCATGTGGAGTAAGAAAACTTGCCGAAGGTTTCGCCCTGATCTGCCTGGATTCGAACACAGATTGCACGCTTGTAAGGTGAGTGGTTCTAACCACTGAGCTACAAAATTCTATATAATAATAATAATCCTCACATTTGATATAGCTGCTTTTTTCACATTTTCTAGACATCTCAAAGCACTTCACAGAATATACTGTAAAGTGAATTGACTATATATTTGTGGATATACAGATGCATATAGATATAGATGCATTGGAGAGGCAGCTAGATATACACATGAGGAAAAAGAGTAAGGATGGATCGGAGGGTGAGACTCATACAGAGTATAAGCAATGGCTCAGATTTTGGCTGAATGGCCTTTCATATTTCAGTTTATGAAAATTTATGTCAATCTAGAACCAGTTAAACAAGAATTATTTCGAAAAGATTAATTGCCGGGTGGGCTCTACCATCTGGAACTCCATCCAGCAGTCCATCTGCCTCACCCTCTTCCTTGCCTCCTTCAAGAGCTCTCTCAAGACCCTCCTATTCGAGCATGTCTTTGGTCATCCTCCTTCCCCGCCTGTCCGCCAGCCTCCCTGATCCCAACTCCCAGCTCAGGTCCAAACCACTGATTGTCTAGCACCTTGGGACATCCTCCTTATGTGACAGGTGCTATACAAATGTAATTTTGTTGTTGTTAATTTGAGGATGTAAAATTCAGTATAGTATGCACATTAGACTGTCGTTTGGATGCGATGTAAAAAATTGAGGTACCGTCTTTCCCTCTAATTTGATTGCCCTGATATCTAGGATATTAATTGAACTATTGCTCTGACCTAAAAAGAGATAGGGGTAACATCAATAGGAATGTTCAAGCAAGAGGTAGATAGATATTTGGGTAATAAAGGTATTAAGACTACAATGAAAGAGTGAGGCATTGAGATTAACTGATCAACCGTGAACCAATAAACTAGTCGAACAGGATTTAATGATCTGAATACGTGCATAATTTCCTGTTTTCCTATACAAGCCATGTTTGGCACACAACATATACAGTCAACTCACTTTACAGTATATTCTGGGAAGCGTTTTGAGACATCTCAACAACATGATAAGGCACCAGAGTACATCACAATACTACAGTACAGGTAAGCCCCAATTTAGAATGCTTCTATTTATATTGTTTTGATTGAACGAACATAAATTTTTAACACCTTTTTATCGATATAGAACACTTGGTTTCGTTTTAACGTACAAAATTATCTTTTTTGCGCATGCGCAGTTCATATCATATATCACAGTCATATTTGGCGCATCTTTTTTGTCCATACACACAGTATATAGTGTATTCACGGGTAAATCATGCTTGCACCTGATATAGTGTATCCAAGTGTTTGAACTGGCCAATAGCATGTCGCCACGTCATTGTTTAAAAGCCAGCTGATTTTGAAGCGACACCATGCCACGTCAGTATGACAGCAATTTCCGAACATTCCCGAGCAACTTTGAGTGATTCTACCATGTCGGGAAAAGACAGCAGTAAGTGAAATGAGCAGCGGTAATACCGCTAGCAGCAAGAGACCCCGCAAAGTCATCACTTTAAATATTAAATTGGAGGTGATAAAGCGCATCGAGTCTGGCGAAAAAGGTACGGCCGTCGGGAAAGCTTTAGGGCTGGCTAGATCGATGGAGGCTACTATAAAACAGAATAAGGACAATATACTGGTGTGTTACAGTTACAGGTGCAAGTAGATTATCAAAACATAGGACTGTATTAAAGTTTGCTGGTATTAAAGTACAATACTGTACAGTTACCCCAAGTACCCCTTCTTGCCTATGTGTGTTAATTTGTGTGTTTTGTGTATTATTTTGTGTATTATTTAGTGGGTTTAAGGTCTGACAATTTTGTGAAAAGAATGCATCTCGGGTAATATAATGGGACCGCATGGGAAATCGCGTTTCGATTTAGGACGTTTCGATCTGAGTACCGTTTTTCAGGAATGCAACCCTGTCCTAAATCGAGGTTTACCTGTATATCAAGTATATCATACAGTACTATAGTATATCAAATGCAAAGATTAATATATTATATATTACTATTATTTATGTAACTGTGAATGCCTGGTTTACAGAAAATAACCTACACAAAGTAAAACTGATTCAATTTAATAGACATACATTAAATACAAGCGAATCACAGTCAGAAGTGAATCAATGGAAATTTTCTAAATTATTCATGTTGTTTTAAGGAAACTGTTGAGGCAAATTTCCATTGTTATACATGGAGAACCATTCAAGCAGATTAATTCTGCTTGCAATTGAATATTCTATCCCAAATATCTCAATACAGTGCAATTTGCATTTAAATTGATTTAATTCTATTGCCTGCCTTTGCTGCAGAAAACATTTCAATTCTGGTAAGTGTATCTGGATGGAAGGTCAATGTATCTTTCTCCAGGAAATACTAATTCCAGATCATTATCAGAACTTTCAGTTTTTATTTCTAAAACTACTGCATGGGGTAAATTTGATGGTTTCCCTTAAAGCTTTCCTTAACTTATTTGACTTCCAATAATTAACCTTTAAATGCAAGGATTATTCCTATTATTTCGCAATCGGGTTGATCCCAAGCTTCTGGTCCAAAGTTATTTTTTTGACCTAGAAACGCATAGCTTTTGAAAGTAGAAGTAGATCAGCCCTGGGAACCCACGATTCAATAAAAGGAATAACTGATATACAGCATGTAGTCTAATGTTAACCTAATAAAATCACTCTCGCCTCGGGGTCATAAAATGGTACCTTAAAAGCTCTCTTTATAAAAATAATCATCATCCTTGCATTTTGATATAGTGCCTTATCACGTCTTTGAGGCGTCACAAAATCATCTTGTGTAAGGAAAGAGTTAAAATCATCAAAGGTCAAAGATTATGACTGCGTCCACTGATGATTTAAGCGCTTTGAGACGCCGTCCGGCATGGAGGGCGCTATATAAATCAAACTTATTGTTGTTGTTGACTTTAGTTTAAGGAATGACGCAAATAATATTCCTCTTGGGGTCAGGTGAGCGGAGTCTCTTGGAACTGAACTGGATCCAAGGTGACGTGCTTTGCAATAGAATGTTGGAATCAAGTCAATTCTCTGTGGTTCTCTCTATTTTGGTTTCTGAGCCATGTGAGTTAGCAGTACACCAGGACAGCGCTGATGACGGACAAGCCAGCTGACTCATCAAGAGGGCATCCCACTCAACTCCTGGTAACCCCTTAAGCAATCCTTAATAACCAATAATTAGTCAGTAAGTTAATTCTCCTCCCATCTTAATAAATGAATCCTCCACCTCTCTTGAGTCTAACACATGTCCTTCTGACACAAAAGGTGCAACTTGCAATATTAATGCAGTTTGTTGTTGTTGTTATTAAGCCAAAGCTCTAACAGGTAGTGTAATGTTACATAATCCAAAATACAATATAGATTCACTCTGTCCTTTAATTCCAGCTTGATAAAGCAACCTCTTTCAAATCTGCGAGTCACTTTCCCGGAATCCTTCTATCCTCATTCAATTACCGCTTAGGCCTTCAAAGCAATATGCAACAAGTAGGAGGTTCTAGTTGCATTTACAGTGGGAAGCTTGCCAGAGAGTGCTTTTAATGGCAAGCTTCTAGTTTTAGCTAGTTTGACTCTTAACAGTAGCCCAAGCCACACTATAAGACCCCAAGCCTTGGCTCTTGCAATTTGTTCCCAATAATTTCTGGAATTAGATAAGCAGGATGCATCCGTCCAGTCACATTCCATTCCAGACAATGAGAAATTTCCATGTGTGGGTTGCATTTCTATGTAGAACTCTGCAGTTTGATTACTCTTTAGCACGGTGAAGGGTTATGTGCAAACTAAACGTCCAGTTGGAACACCCAGCTGTCCTCCTTTCCCCACATCCAGTCCCTGACCAGGAACATCTTACTCCTCATTGCTCACCTACGACAGCACCTTGCTCAAATGCAGCCCAAACCATCATTCATGCATTCATCACCTCCCACCTGGATTACTCAAACATACTCCTCACCGGTCTTCCCAGCTTCACTATTCAAAAAATCCAGCTCATTCACATACTGACCAAGACCAAACTCTGAACCCCAATCTCATCAGTTCTGGTCTGACATCATGGGCTCCTAATTGCCAAACGTATTGACTTAAAGATCCTTACACTCCTGTTCAAACTCCTTCACTGCCTGGTACCTCCCTACCTCTCTGACCTCCTCACTTCCCAATCCACCAACTGGTGCCTCCGCTTGACTGGCACTGGTTTCCTGCTTGTCCTGTTATGTACCTGCAGTTGTTGTCACGTGTCAGACAACCAGCTGACCAAAAGAAAAAAATTATTTAGCTCACAACTTCTAAATGAATTTGTTTGTAAATGCAGTACTAGAAATACTGCGTTTCTCAGCAATGAGAATAGTGAGTGCTGGTGTCGGCTGGCCTGTGATCGAGCAGTTACTAGAACTTGCACAGTGTGGTCCATAATTGAAAAGATCAGTCTGCTGCAATCATGGGATAGGATATAGAAGCTTGTGTGTCAAAAAGCCACAGCAACGATTAGGCTGGTGTGTTTTTATCCGTCTATGTTTCCACTGTTATTCAGGAATTTTAATCCAAATGTGGGAGGAAAGAAGACATTATGGGAATTATTTCCCAGTTGTTCGATTCTCTGAAGTCTCAAGGAAAACCAGTGGATTCCAGGATTTCCCAAAGTTGGAAAATCAAAGTGGTCTGTATAGTACTTATGTCTATCAAAGTTTTGAATTCATGTGATTGTGTAGTTATGTGGCATGGTATATTTATCTTTAATTTTCTTGGTGAGCTACATATTTTTCCATGAATATGAATATCCAGGAGAAAATATCTTGGGTGCAAAATTCTGATTATCAGACTTTGCCTGTCTTCAGCTTTAAGCACCAAGGATTGTAAGAATCCTAATTTGGAGACTCATTTTTCTGCATTTCTATTGGCTTCAGCAGAAAATTGGCTTTCAATTTTCGACTGAGTTCGAGTCTGTTTTTCGTACTTCTGAATTATCTTAAATTCAAGACTATGCTTTTCAAACTTCAGAACGTGAGAAAGTTTAAACCTGCACCTAATACTTTTCTGAATAAAGTAAACGGGATGCTTTCCTGCAGATAGAGAGTGCACATTCCATTCCAATAAATTTCCATGTGTAGGTGGATGCTTGGAACTCTCAGTTTGGTTTGGATACTCTTAAGCATGTGATGGGTTTGCAAATGTGCCAGACATCATGATGACCAAAAGCAATTATACAGTTACCACAAGAAACGGATGTTTTTGTCTGGAAACAGAAATAGCTGAAATTAATGCAGGTTTCGCTTAATTAAATAGATTTCCTCATCTATCTGCTGGCCAATATGCCACAATTGGTCCCGACATATTAACCTGCAGTTTATTAACACCAAAATCAACTAGTCAAATATTAGCACTGATGTTAAAAGCTTCAGAAAATATTGTAAACCTGTTATTGAGGGCCAATTAATAATTTTTACTCCAACAATATGGATATGTTTGCATACAAAAAGGTCTATGGAATTCAATATGCATTCCAACAAAATCTGTTTTATATTTCCCCGAATTCTGCTACTTTCAAATGGTATTTCCCTTCTGACCCGGCCAACCATCGGTGATTGGGCTTTCAGCCTCTCCTCCCCCATGCTTTAGAACTCCATCCCACAATCCGTTCGCATTGCGCCCTCCCTTGCCTCCTTCAAGATGGGTCTCAAGACCCTCCTCTTCGACCGTGCCTTCAGTCCGCCCCCCCCATCTCTCTGGTCTCCCTCATCCCAACCCCGCTTGGTGTAGGCGAGGACATGGGTTGCGGAGTACTGGATGATCTGCAGCTTATGGAAGGAGGAGATGGGAAGGCTGACAGACAGAATATTGGCACAGTCAAACCAGAGTATGATGAAGGTATGAATGAAAGTTTCAACGGCTTGAGGGGTGAGGTAGTGGCGGAGTCAGCAATGTTGTGTAAGTGAGCGAAGGCAGAGTGGCGGAATGGAAGGTTGGAGATAGGCGATAGCTGGAGAACAGGAAAGGGTCCAAGGAAGACTTTTTCAGGATTTGAGTGGAAACAGGGCCAATGGATAAGGAAAGGTTGCTGATGTCAGTTAGGAGAGGAACCGAAAGGTGGAGCTTGGAGTTGAGCAGAGAGGTAAGGATGGGGTCGAGGGATCAGGTGGGGGCTTCATTTTGGGGATTATGGAGGTGAGGGAGGAGGGAGAGGTAGGGTCGACGTTGTATGGGGAGGATGGATGGATGTGGGTCATGAGGGAGGGGCAATGAGTGAGTAGTGGTGGAAGGGGTAGAGGTAGCTGAATGGATCCCCTCGATTTTGGATTCGAGGAAATCTAGCAAATCCTCGCAGTTGGAATTGGAGGAGAGGATGGGAAAGGCGTGGGAAGGTGGACGGACGAGATGGTTATTGGTGGAGAAGAGGGGTTATCCTTGACCTCAAAGATTATCTTGGAGTAGAAGAGGGATTATCCTTGACCTCAAAGATTATCTTGGAGTAGAAGAAATATTTATCAGAGGCTAGGGTGGAGTAGGAGATCTTGATGTGATCAAGCCAAATCTGACAATGGACCGTTAGTTTGGATTTGGTCCAGATATGTTTGGCAGCTCACACTTAAAATATGTAAACCTACAAGCCCACATGATAATTATTTGTGCTCCACAAAATATAAACGGAACTGTTACAAATGTAGACAGTATATCTATTATACATATGTGTGTGTATAAAGTAATAATCCTTGTACTTGATATAAAAATATCATGTTGGGAGAAAGTCTCAAAGCGCTTCACAGTATTTACTGTAAAATGCAACTGTATTTTGTAGGTGAACATGCCAGCCAATTTCCATAAAATATGTTAAAGATTCCATGGCACAGTTTCAAAAGAGAAAGGAGTTACTTGGCCAACAATTCCCTGAAGTGAATGAACAATTTTATCAGGAGATAAGTTGGCCAGAAGAAATTCAGGTCTCCTTTCAAATAGTGCTATGGGATGCTTGACATTCGTCTGAATGGGCAAACTGGTGTAATAAATGTAAGGAACTCTTCCAATCCATCAGCACCTCTGACAATGCAGCACATTCCCAGCACTGCACTGGAGCATCAGTCTAATCTTTTTGGTTGGTCTTGTGATATCCTCCTGATGTGAAAGGCGCTATACAAGTGTAATTTTGTTGTTGTTGGCCAACAAAATACATTTTCTTGATTGAATATTTCTTGATTTATTCTACATCCTTCTACAATATTCCATAAAACAAGAAATGTTTAATCAGGAAAGAAAAGCTATAGTTTGGCTGGCACTGGTTTAGATTTCAGCACCTTGGGACGTCCTTCCATCGTGAAAGGTGCTATATAAATGTATTTATGGATTGATTATGAATTCAAAGCCCCAATGTGATGCTTGAACCCATGAACTTTGCTCAGAGGTGGAAGTGCTACCAACTGTAGGTGTCTTATCAAGTCATTAACCTTAACTTTCAGGTAATCTTCAGCCATGACACAACCTGTAAGGATGAAATAAATTAAAAGTGGTGATAAGATCAAAATAATAGATAACGTTAATAATAATCCTTGGAATACATATAGTACCTTATCATGTTGTCGAGACTGCTCAAACCACTTCACAGGATACTGTACAGTGGATTGACTGTGTATTTTGTGGGCAAAATAATAACTGTCTAATAAATACTGGAACCAAAAGCAATATTACATTATTAATGGAGTCCTGTAATGTAATGGTTACACCACTCACCTCTCAAGCGAGAGGACCTGGGTTCGATTCCCAGGCAGGTCAAAATGTTTAGGCAAGTTTTCTTACTCTACATGCCTCTGTTTACCCAGCAGTATGTAGGAACCCGATCGATAGTCGATTAGTGGATCATTTTTCTGAGGGTAGGTTGTCTCCACCAAAATAAAAATATGTGGTCACTCAATCCACAACTGTATGTCACAAATATACAGTTAATTAGCTTTATGATATATTCTGTGAAGCACTTTGATATAGCTCGAAGATGTGATAAGGCACTATATCAAACGCAATAATTATTTTTAGTATTATTACATTATTATAACATTAATTAGGCAGGGATGGGGAATTTGAGGTGGTTGTATGTATAATAATAATCCTTACTTTTAATATAGTGCCTTATCATGTCTTTGAAATGTCGCAAAACACCTCAAAATGTTTTGTGAAGTGTAATGATTTTGTGGGCGAAAATGTGGCAGCCAATTGTATCAGTGTAAATAACCTCACCAGGACAGTTAGAAACCTGGGCGTCTTGTTCGAATCTCAACTGTCCTTTCTCCCCCATATCTGTGCCATGGCAAGCACTGCCTTCCCCCACCTCCACAATATTGTCGAATCCGCCACTGTCTCACATCCTCAGCTGCCGAAACCCTCATACATGCATTCATCACCTCAAGGCTCGACTACAGAAACTCACTTTCGTTGGCCTCCCCAACAATTCCCTCCACAAGCTGTAGATCATCCAGAACTCTGCAGCTCATGACCTCTCCCGCACCAGTCTCTATGATCCCATCATCTCCAACCTCACCTGACTCCACTGGCTTCCCATCCCTCAGAGGATAGAATTCAAAATCCTAGTCCTCACTTTCAAGGCCCTCCATGGCCTTGCCCCCTCCTACCTCTCTGACCTGCTGACCCCCTATGAACCTATCTGCTCCATTCGTTCAGCAGGCTCCAGGCTGCGACCGGTCTCCTGCCTGACATGCCCTACCATAGGTGGCTGGTCTTTCAGCCTCTCTGTCCCCCACTCTTTGGAACATTCCACAATCCCTTCATCTTGCTCCCTTTCTTGCCTCCTTTAAGGCATGATTTCAAGACCCTCCTTTTTGACTGTGCGTTCAGTCGCCCCCTAACTCTGTGCGTTCCATCATCCCAACTCTGCCCAGCCCCCAATGCCCGGGTCCTGATTCGTGACCCATGCGTTCTTCCAGATGCGTTCAGACGTCCTCCCAACGCAAAAAGTGCTTTACAAATATAATTTTGTTGTTGTTGTAAATACATACATAAAATAGGCTAAGATTTCACCAAGTGTTTCTGGGAACATCTCAATAAACAAAGTTTTAAAAATAATAATAATTTGACCACTCATTCCAACTACCCTTTATGGGACACTGCTGTGTTCAATTGGCTGCCATGTTTCGCCCACAAAATTCGTAACAATTCACTTTAAAAGTATATTCAGTGAAGTGACACAAACTGCAGAGTTCTGGATGATCTGCACTTTACACTGTATTCTGTGAAACACTTTGAGACCTCTTGAAGACAGATGATGTTAAGACTATAATAATTTTTTTATTATCAATGACTCCGCAAGGAAGGATGTGTTGTTACTCAAGGTGGTTGGTGGTGGGGAATTCGAGATGGGTGTATGTATATGCAAATAGAGTGTGTGATTTCAACTGATGTCTGTGGGAAGAGCTCAGATGTTGGGGATTGGTGTGATATCATTGGCTGAGCACATCACCTCAGGTTACCACCACCGCCTGTTCAGTCAAGTCAGTCAGTTAGTCAGTCAGCCACCACAATGAGTGTAATGAACATACATAAGAGACGCTGAAGGAGCTGTGCTGGAGGGAAGGGGATTCTCAGGAGCTGCAATCCAGTAGCTGTTTTCCTGCTGTTTCTCAGCACGTCTGGAGTCTGGAGAGTGTCAGTGTTAAGGAAACAAAACCAAGGTCTGAGCTTGCCTTGTCTCAGCAGACAGCCACACAGAGAGAGAGAGAGAGCCAGCCAGGCAAAGGCTTTATGAATGTGAGTAAGGGCATCCCACCTGGCAAAGCTTTTCTCATATAACTATTGTAAAGCCAGTTATTGGATACTGAGCTATCGCTGTGGTTCAAAAAATCACATCATGTGATGCTGTCGAGCAGTAAGGATTTGCTGTAGTGTTTAGCAATGATGTCAGCTGCTCTCAGCAAGGTTTTCATGTTCAAGAGCCACTGAACAGATTCAGACAGTGTCAAGTGTTCGTTGGGCATCAGTGCACATTGCTCGGATCTCCCGTCTCAAAGGCTGGAAGGAGGTGAGAGGCAGAGTGTTTACTCAGTGAGTGAGGTGTTTTATACAGAAAAAGGGACTGGCTGGCCTGTGTTAGAAGAGGAAGGAAATGTCAGACTGTTTTTTTCTTGCTAGCTTTGGGCTATTACTGTGAGCACTGCAGTGTTGGCACTGTGATACCCTGATGCATCACTAATCATCAGGTCTCAGGTTGGGCAAGAAGTGTTAATAATCATAAAAATAATAGTAATAAGCTAGCAGTTTTCCGCTGATCTGGCTTTCTCCTGTTACAATGTTCAGCCAATACATAAGGCAAGATTCCTTCTGCTGAAACAGCCTTTGAATCATATGTTGAAAGATTTATTGGGACCAATGCAAATGAGCTCTTATTGAGCACTCCGGCACACTATCCCATGTGAAGTGGGCTATATAAATGCAAGTTGTTGTTGTTATTCTAGTATGCAGCTTTATGAAAGTGTTTGCTTCGGAAAAGTCATTCTCTTCCCTGTTATACTGGACAGCTGTATATCAGCCCACCTCTCTGAAGTGTTGTCTTAACATACTGACTGACAAACTGTTTCTATTGAGATGCCTTTATCTTTAGGTCTGTTGTCTCTCCTTTCAACAACAACAGCTTGCATTTGTATGACACTCTTTATGGGGGATAAGGTTTCAGAGCGCTGAGAAGTTCAATACTGTATTAAGAAAGTTATTATGTTATTCTATTGTGTCTTTCTGACATCTTTTAGGAAATAATATTGTGGGATGCAATATATAGTTTGGGACATGACACGTGGTCGAGTCCAAAATAGAGAGAATCCGCTCCGTGGTTTCCTCCCCCCACCTCTCCTCCACCTCCGCCCCTCCATCCGTTATTTCAACCCTCACCCAACCCCCCCTTCATACTTTCATCCCCACCTCCCCGTCTTCAATCACTAAAATAATCACCTCCATGAAACCACCCCCCTCCTCCGCACCCAGCTCCACCTTCTGGCCCCGCTCATTTTTGACACCATCAACCTTTCCCTCTCCTCAGGCACCGTCCCTACCTCCCTTAAAACAGCCACCATCACCCCTATCCTGAAAAACCCTCCCTTGATGCGTCGCAGCCATCAAGCTACCGACCCATCTCCAACCTCCCGTTTTTATCCAAGGTCCTTGAAAGAGTGGTTGCCTCCCAGCTCCGCTCTTTCCTCTCAACTCACTCACTCCTTGAACCCCTCCAATCAGGTTTCCGCCCTATCCACAGCACAGAAACTGCCCTGGTCAAGGTCACAAATGACATCCTAACCGCCTGTGACCAGGGCTCCCTCTGCCTCCTCGTCCTCCTTGACCTGTCTGCTGCGTTCGACACAGTCGATCACACCATCCTCCTTCAACGTCTTTCCTCCCACCTCAACCTTCAAGGCACAGTCCTTGACTGGTTCCATTCCTACCTGATCCACCGTTTACACTTTGTATCTTCCAACGGTTTCTCCTCAAACCCCCGCACAGTTTCTCACGGCGTCCCCCAGGGCTCTGTCCTCGGCCCCCTCCTTATCACCATTTACACGCTCCCTCTGGGCGACGTCATCCGCAAACATGGGGTAAATTTCCACATGTATGCGGACGACAACCAGCTGTACCTTTCTGCCTCATCCCTCAACCCCCAGACCATCGATGTTCTGACAGCATGTCTGTCCGACATCGAGTCCTGGACGAGGGACAACTTCCTCCAATTGAACGTGAGTAAGACCGAGGCCCTCCTGATTGGCTCAAGCCAGCGCCTCCGTACATCGGGCGCTGCCAGCCTCAACATCCAAGGCTGTCCTCTCCACCTCACAAAGCCAGTCAGGAACCTCGGCATCACGTTCGACCAAAAACTCTCCTTCCTCCCCCATATCCGCGCCTTGACCGGCACCGCTTATTTCCACCTGCGCAACATTGCCAGGCTCCGCAATTATCTTACCCCCCGCGCTGCCAAAACACTCGTGCACGCATACATCACCTCACGGCTGGACTACGGAAACTCTCTCCTCGTCGGCCTCCCCAGTTCCTCCATTCACAGGCTGCAGGTCATCCAAAACTCTGCAGCCCGTGTACTATCCCGCACTCGCCTCCGTGACCACATAACCCCCACCCTCGCCCGTCTCCACTGGCTCCCCATCCTCCAGAGGATCGAGTTCAAGATCCTCGTCCTCACCTTCAAGGCCTTACACAGCCTTGCCCCGCCCTATTTAACCAATTTACTCTCCCCCTACAAGCCCACCCGGACCCTCCGTTCAGCAGGACTTGGCCTGCTCCAAGCCCCCCGCCCGAACCGCCCCACCATCGGAGGCCGGGCCTTCAGTTTTTCTGCTCCGACCCTATGGAATTCCATCCCCCAATCCCTCCGTCTCGTTTCTTCCCTTTCCTCTTTCAAGGCCGGTTTGAAGACTTTCCTCTTCGACCGTGCCTTTTGTTCCACCCCGAACTCTTCAACCTCCCCTACTTGTTTCACCTCTTCCCGTACACTCCCCTCCCAGCTCGGGTCACACGCCTCCTGTGCAGCGCCTTGGGACGTCCTCCTGACGTGAAAGGCGCTTTATAAGTGTAATTTGTTGTGGTTGTTGTTGTTGTTGACTGCCAGGATGATGGAAGAAAGGCAAACTGGATGGATATTGTTGTTTTGTCTAACAATTTGTATGAGAATTGAGTGGGAATGGTTAATGGTGGGGAATAGAATGAGGGGCATTTGGAGCAAGGAGGTCTCCCTTCCATAATATTAGGATAGGAGTACTTCAGCAACCTAGCAGGAAATGTGTGAAGTGATGCTTATCCCTGAAAACGTGTTTGAATTGTGCCGTCGACAGCTGGAATTCCATGTTTCTTCACTGGGTTGTGTCTGAATAAACTTTGAAACATTTTTGAAAAGTTGAACTTAAAAAGTTTTGAATTCTGGAGCTGGGATTCAAGAATCAAAGCCTATCAGCAATTCTAAATAAAAAGCTGAAAGAAGGATAAGGGTTCTTTTAAAACCATCTGATAGATGTTAAGGAGAGGGGTGGGGGAGAAAAGCAAGGTCCTCAACTCAAAAGCTGTTATTAAGTAGGATACAAAAACAACTACGTACTCTGTCCATATGATAATTATCACATCACATACCAGAATTTCTTCCCAACAACAACAAAAAACATTTGTATAGCGCTTCCTGCATTGGAAAGACATCCCAAGGTGCTGGACAGTCAAGGGATTTAAATTTGAGTTGGGGGTTGCGGTCAGGAGAGTTGGAGGGTAGGGGTAGGAGGGTGATCGAGGGAGAGGTTAAAGAGGAGGATCTTGAAACGAACCTTGAAATAAGCGTGGGAGGGAGCGAGGCAAAGAGTGGAGTTTCAAAGGGTGGGGACAGAGAGGCTGAAAGCCTGATGGTATCTTGGGTGCAACACTGGGACTCCATTCTCAATTGCTCACTTAATATCAAGTTTCAAATAGGTAAACTTGACTTTCTCTTTCATTTTTGCTTAGAATGTATTGTATTGTGCAACAATGAGCAGCACATCCATGGATACCCTGGTTGGGTTGAAATGTTTTCTCTGTAACTTTATAAACTGTGACCTGTTTAAAGTTTGAACCTGTTTGGTGGCTTCACCTTTTGTTAATTACACCTTTTGTTTCTGTGTTCTTGTGCCATTTTCTTTATCATACTGACCTGTTCAGCATTGCATTTGGCACCATGGAGGGAATCTGGAGATTGCACATCCTCAAAAACTGTACACTGGTTCATTTAGGGTAGGTACAGCCTTCTTCAGATGAGATGTTAAACTGAGGTCCCATTGACTCGTTCAGGTGGATATTAAAAATCCCAACACTATTTGAAAAGAGAAGGGATTTCTCCTGGTGTCCTAGCCAACAATCCCCCCCAAATTAAGTTGGTCGCTCGCTCCATGGTTGTTTGTGAGACTTTGCTGTGTGCAACTTGCTGCCATATTCAGCCCACAAAATGCATAATCAATCCATTTTACAATTTACCATGTGAAGCACTTTGAGAAGGCTCAAAGACATCATAGTGTACTATATAAAAATGTAAGATTATTATTATTTGATTAATTGTTCTCTGTCTGGATTGAGGGTTTAGTAGACACTGAATTATCAACTAGCCTATAGATACAATTGCTTTTATTTTACTGCTTTGTTTTCAACACTGTTATGCAATTAAATAGAAATACCTGTACTGTACTTTGGAATGAGTGTGGCAAGTGATGTGTCTAATTCACAGCAATGCTTGATTGAATAGAAGATATGTTGGCATCAACCGTGTGCCAGGTAAATATTTCTACAAGGAAAGTTGACTGGAAAAACTCCTGGAGTGATAGCGGCATCAAAATGTGGATAATGGCATCTCTTGTGGAGTCCTGCAGCTCAGTGGTTAGAGCACTCGCCTTACACGCGTGACACCAGTGTTTGAATCCAGGCAGGTCAGGGCGAAACCTTGGGCAAGTTTCCTTACTCCACAAGCCTAATAATCCCTCAAAAAAACAATAATAAAATGGGTCATTTCAAACCACAACTATTTGTGGGACACTGCTGTGCACAATTGGCTGCCGTATTTTGCTCACACAAAAAAAACAGTTAATTCACTTTACAGTACTGTATTATTCCGTGAAGTTCTTTGAGACATATAGAAGACGTGAAAAGCGCTATGAAATGCAAGGATTATTATATTACAAATGTGGGTTGCGCAAATGGCCCTACCTGTTCAAATGCATATACATGCCTGTTAATAATCATGATGTTAGACTCCCTCAGTGGTATTTTGAACTGTTGCCCAAGCTGACACTGGAGAGGAAAACTGAAAGTGCACTGCTTTGTTGGAGGTGCTGACCTTTGTATAAGATGTTAAACCAATGTCCCAATTTGCCTATTCAGGTGAAAGATCAAATGTCATTGCATTATTTGAAAGAGAAGGGAGTTTCTCCTGGTGTCCTGGCCAACAATTCCCTCGGTTCAAATTAATCATTCACTTAACGGCTCTTTGTGGCACATTACTGTGCTTAAATTAGCAGCGGCATTCACATACACAATGTATAGTCACTACACCACTGTAATTTCTGTACTGCTTTGAGACATCTCGACAATGTGATAAGGTGATATAATAATAATAAATAATAACTGTTGCATTTGGTATAGTGCCTTTCACTCCAGGATGACATTTCAGGAGAATGTTCCATAGATCGAAGAAGGCAGCCTTGTTGAGGGATAATAATAATAATCCTTGCATTTGGATCTGATGTAGAGTTAGAAAGAGTGGAAAACATCAAGGTTACACATGTGCTCATGCTCAGTGAACCAGAGGGAGCAATTGGGAAAGTTGCTGCAGTCGGCAAGAAGATACTGGTGAGAGCTGAACAGGATATCATTTGTATTGATGTTGATATGAAGGACATTATGAATCACATTACATATAGAGATGGACTTTTGTAGATCAGTTGTGACTTTGTGCTCCATGAGTATTCAGCCTGCCTTATGAAATATGTTTTTCTTCATTGGGATGAATGGGCTCCAGGAAATATGGAGAATAATGCATGTTAATTACAGGGCTAATGTTGCACAATACAATTTACGTAGCATCTTTCACATCAGGAGGATGTCTCAAAGAGCTTTATACAGCTGGTGTGGCACATAAGCCAGAGGTGGGGTGGGGGTTAAGTGGTGAGGTAGCTGAAAAGGGTGGGTGGAGGAGGAAAAAGATGATCAAAAGTCTAGCCAAACAGGTAAGTCTTAAGGCAGGGAGGAAGGGGATAATTTGGAGGGGCTCCGTGACTTGGGCTGAATGCTCGCTCACTGATGGTGGGGATAACAGGGATAACAGGACTATCAAGGAGGCCAGTGGTCACTGAGTGTCTGGTGGTGGGTTGTAGAAGGTCGCAGAGGTAGGATGCAGGTGAGTCCGTGAAAGGATATGAATGTGAGGACATTGAATTCGATCCGATTAGGAGCCCGGTGGAGCTGAACAACAATAAAGGTGATAGACCCTGGAGCCTGATGCAGGAGAGGTGACAGAGTTCCA
Source organism: Hydrolagus colliei (assembly GCA_035084275.1). Classification (NCBI taxonomy): domain Eukaryota; kingdom Metazoa; phylum Chordata; class Chondrichthyes; order Chimaeriformes; family Chimaeridae; genus Hydrolagus; species Hydrolagus colliei. Next base: position 24,371,890 of record CM068744.1, on the reverse strand, counting down.
TATGGTCTGTATCTTAGGCAATAATTGTAATAATTCTTGGTTTTGATATAACACCTTATCAAATTTTTGTAACGTCTCAAAGCGGTTCACAGAATATACAGTAAAGTGTAGTGACTGTATATTTTGTGGGCAAAACATGACAGCCATGCAGGGAGCAACTGAGGAGATGTGTGAGTGAAAGAATGACTCACCATGACTATGTCATACTACTTTGCTGAGCAGTGAATAATTGAACCTCTTTCATAACATGTATGGCATTTGTGGTGGGACATTTGAACTTTCAAAATAATTAGCTCTGTCAGTTCTGTGGTGACTGTGGCATTCTTGTTTGTACATTTCACCTTGTGTGCTATGACACTGAAAAGACTCCTATATATTCACAATAGAGGTACAGTATTTAGAAATCAGGATAGGAAAATTGTGACCAGGTTCAGGAATGTTAGAATCATTTCATCTGGAGATTTGTATGACCTTTGTTTTACTGTGTGCATGTTCTTATGAGGTCAGACTGATTCAGTTACGAGGAAGCTTTGATTGAGAAAATCCAAATGATGTAACTTGTTCATAGTCTAAGACAGGATGGTTCAAACTTTTGACTGCTGAGGGATGGATGCCCCATTTGAGAATCCTCTGCAGGACTCATAAACAATATTTTTGTGTTTCCCTTCCAGAAATATAATATAATATTTAAGGTTTATGGAGGGAATGGATGAAATGGAGATGGGATGGGGAGGACAGGAGTGGAATGAGATGGTCGTAGGTGTGTTTGAAGAGGTAGGTTTTGGGGTAGGACGTAAGGACAGAAAGACAGGCAGATGAAATAGAGGGCTAGTGTGAGGGAATTCCAGAGATTAAGAGTGTAGGAAATGATAGAAGTTTCTCCAGACCAATTGCCCTCTAGATTAACTTGTCATTCACCTTGTGCCTATTTGTTGTACTTTGCTGGTCTCTAAGTCACTACACATGATGCTGCAGTATTACTTTTTTCTGTATTTATTTGAAAATAATAGAATTTCTTGTGGTTTCCTGGCTAACAATCCCCAAATAAAATGGTTATTCACTTCATGGCTGTTTGTGGGACTTTGCTATACGCTAATTGGCTGCCCTTGTTCGCCAAGAAAAATACTCTAATCCTGTGAAATGCTTTGAGACATCATCCAAACTTGACACTATACAAAATATAGGAATATGGATTGGATTAGTATAATGGAAAAGTATTTTTTATTCATTGGTGTTGGGGTTAACTTAAGCAGATCACTAAAAATATGACTTTTCATTACTTCCTCATAATGGAATTTACTATTTAGTCAAATTATTTCTAATTTCATCGACTAGATAAGGATTTTCACTCACATATATACAGTCAATTCACTTTACAGTATACTCTGTGAAGTGCTTTGAGACGTCTAGAAGACGTGAAAAATGTTATATCAAATGCAAGGAATATTATTATTATTATTATTTTGAACTGGATCAGAACATCTAGGTTGGCAATGCAATGCTGGGGAGTGTTAGATTATTCAACGTACCATCCTTTGGATGAGATATTAAACCCAGGACCCTTCTGCCTATTCGGGTTGATGTCAGCGCCTTGGGACGTCCTCCCGACGTGAAAGGCGCTTTATAAATGTAAATGTAATTAAAAAAAAGATCCTATGGCACTATTCAGAAAGAGAAGGAAGTTTCTCTCCTCAATAGCATCCCAGAAGAAATTGTTCATTACCATTTATGGCAAAACTATTTGAGGCAGCAATAAACAAGGCAAACAGGATGTTGGGGGTGGGAGATGGAGGTGGAAGAAGAATTGAGAGAAAAACACTGAGAGGGGACAGAGTTTTAAAAGGGATTGAGAAAGTAAACCTAGATCGTTAGTTTAGGATGTATCATGACAGTAGAGCAAGAGGACATCAATTTAGGGTTTTAAAAGACAAATTCAGGACAGGAAGTAATCAGGGGTAATCGCAGAGGGTAATCAACGCTCGGAAAGGTGGTTGAGGCCAGAACACTAGCTTCATTCAAAATGCAGCCTGATGCAGTGATGGGGGAACAGCCAGGTGGGTGTCTGGAGGGGTGAGATTAAATGAACTGAAGGGCCATCTTCATCCAGACCGATCTTGTGCTATGACTGTTTGTGGGATATTGCTGTGTGCAAACTGACTGCTGTCGCATTCACTGACACAACACAAGATTATTAATTACTTCAGCACAGTAGCTTCAGTGCAGTAGTTTGATGTTGGTTGAAGCCGCTGGCTGGCTCCGCCATGTTTCTGACCACAGATTGCAATGTCTGTGTTGCTGTACATGACATTGGAGCTCCTGTGGCTTAGTGGTTAGAGCACTTGTCTTGCAAGATGGGGAGACCTGTGTTCGTAATCCAGACAGGTCAGGGCGAAACCTTGGGTAAGTTTCTTTACTCCACACGCCTAATAATAATCCCTCCAAAAAACCACAATAATAAAATTGGTCATTTCAATCCACGACTGTTTGTGGGACACTGCTGTGCGCAATTGGCTGCCGCGATTCGCCCACAAATATACAGTCAATTCACTTTACAGTATATTCTGTGAAGCTCTTTGGGATGTCGATAAGATGTGAAAAGCGCTATATCAAACGCAAGGATTAATATTATTATTATTATGACAGCGACCTATCTTTGATCTAGCTTGCCATCCCATACAATGCCAACCAATGTACCACAGCATCATTGTTAAACTTTAAAATCTGAATCCAGTTTTCCTGCAAGTTGCAGGTTCAATGATGCCACTAGCTGCAGACAGCTTCAGGCCTGAAGTCTTTGATTAAGTTGGTGGTATGTATGTCTCTGGGTGTGTGCGTGAAGTCCTGTGACATGAAAATAAACAATCTCAGCATATCATCAGTAATTGCCCTTGACTCATTGCTTCATTAACCACTTCCTATTTGTAATGTCTGGTTTGCAAAATTTGCATCTTACAAATCTCACACATCAAGAAAGGCCAGTGAGCTTTCTTCCAGGCTTTGCTAATGTATGATTTTGAATATTATTGGCTGCAATGTTCACAAACTGGCCCTTCAAACTGGAGCTGTTTCACGAGAATGGTTAGTGCTAGAAAACAATGGTATCACTTAATATTCAGGATAAACAAAACACACTCGCTTTCCAGAACCATCCATTACATAACAGGGAAGTAGGAACTTACTCAATTTGAAAAATAAATCAAGAAGTAAAACAATATGAGACAGAGTCACAAATGTTAAATAGGGAAGGATGCGATGACACTTTGAAAGGCTAATATTGATGATCTGGGACAAAACGTGCTGGTAAGAAAATAAAATACCACTTGTGTTCAATATACAGCTAACTTACTATATATATGGATCTCTAAGAGCTTCACAGAATGAATTACTTTGTGTAGCCTCTGTTATGTAAGCAAGTCTGACAGCTGATCTGCAGAAGCTATATTTCACAACAGCAATGAGGTAAATGACCAATGAAGCTAATGTTTAGATGAGGGAGGATCATTGACGGCAGAATACTCACCTCTTCACAAGCTGCAGACTATGCAGAACTCTGCAGCTCGTGTCTTTTTCCACACTGGCTCCACGAGCCTATCATCCCATGAGCCACCGCCCCCCTCTCCTTGGCTCAATGTCAAACTCTGTCGCTATTAAGCACTCTGAGAAGCTACATCGTATGAAGGGCGCCATATAAGTGGATGTTGTTGTTGTGATACTAGCATCATATAGTTGCTGGCTGGCATTGGATGAAGTAAAGGAAGAGCTTAATAAATCCACATTTTCTTTGTTTTGTTTTAAAGACTCAAACCATGAACTACGTTGGTCAATTGGCTGGACAGGTGTTTGTCACAGTAAAGGATCTTTACAAGGGATTAAATCCAGCTACATTATCAGGCTGCATTGATATCATTGTTGTGAAACAGCCAGATGGGAGTCTCCAGTGTTCACCATTCCATGTTCGCTTTGGAAAACTGGGGGTTTTACGCTCTAAGGAGAAGGTGGTGAGTAAGGAATTTTTTTCTGTCAGCCGGACACATGCGGAAAACCATTAGCATTTTAAGAGTGAGAGTTCCACGTATGCATTGCCATCTACACATAGAGATTTTACTGAGTAAGGTACTGAACCTTAACTCCATTTGTTGAATAATAATCTCGGTAACTAAAGGAGTAACAAAATAGACTGTTGCATAGCACCATGCTATTTACATCCCATTAAATGTTATAACCCACATACCCACCATTTGGGCCATCTAATTTGTGCTTGTGTTTGTCTCCACATGAGCCGTTTAGTCGAATCCCATTCTTCTACTTGCTCTGCATAACTTTTAATGGGGTTAAAACTGTGATTGTTTCTTAATAGATTCAATTTCTTAATCAATTTAATTTCTTAATAGATTCAATATCCTATTTGATAACTCCTTTGATCGGATAACAATTTCCAGTCAATAACTAAAGACTGCCCTCAGGTGTGAAACGTCTTCCCTTATGCCAAATTCAGCAACAAAATAGTTTTGCCCAAAGTTAGTTCAAAGGTTTCAACACCAAAGTTCAATGTTGTTGTTGCTGAGGCTGCTCGCAGACACCAACGTTTCCAAGCTATCATCACTGTTGTTTCCAATCACAGTAAAATCACAGTGTTTCAGTGAGACTTTGTGACACACTGTTCAAAAATGGTTTGTGGCTGAGAATTCCACATTCCAATCATCCTCTGCATAAAAACAAATACCTTGGTCTATTTTTGTTGTTATCTTAAATTTGTGCTAGCTTCTGCTGACCAGTGGAAATATTTTACTCTTATTGGACAAAGGTGTTTGTTTTACTGAAACTACAGTTACTTGTTCAAATAAAGTTGTTTGACAAATTCATTGCATCAGGGCTACGTACACAAGGTTATTCAAACGTTAAAAATAAATGTCAGTTGAGGTTTTCAACATCAGAATATTAACTTGCTCAGACTAGTTGCCAGGAAGGGTAGTTGAAACCAGGGCACTAGATTTGTTTAAAAAGGCAGCTAGATACTGTGATTGGGGGACTGTTAGGTGGCTGTTGTGGAAGGATGAGATCTGATGGGACGAAAGGCCTTCGTCAACCAAACCAATATTCAAATATAAAGCTGGAGCTAAAACATACATTCTACCAATCAATGGGAATAATAATAATTTGGTTACTCAATCCACGACTATTTGTGGGACACCGCTGTGCATATTTGGCTGTCGTTGTTTCATCCATAAATTATACAGTCAATTCACTTTAAAGTATATTCTGAGAAGCACTTTGAGACATCTCAAGACATGATAAGGAGCTATATCAAATGCCAGGATGATTATTACTATTAATTACACCCTCAGCATTGCTGTGCTATTTGTGATTTCTGGTTTGCAAATGAAATTGTGGGACATACAGTTAAATTTTATAAAAGAAACCGAAAGTCAGGAAACAAATATTGAAATGATAAATAAAAGCATTGTTTTAATTTTGTCTTAATATCCAAACTACATAATGAATGAATGTCTCTGAATTGCCAGGTGGATATCGAAATCAATGGAGAACCAGTTCAGTTGCATATGAAGCTTGGAGACAATGGAGAGGCATTTTTTGTTCAAGAGATGGCCAGCAATAAGGTATTTTGAAGATTTGTGAAGCAAACTTGACAGTTTCAGAGCTGTTGGCACTTCAATTGTGCCTTCCGCAATCACCAATTTTGCTCATTTATTGTTCATTCACCTGTCCATATTTCCTTTGGCAGGACATTTGGTCAGCTGAAAAAAAATATTATGAACGGAAATAGGACAAAGGTGGCTGAGTTTAAAAGTAATGCTATCCACAGTATTCATGCCATGCATACAACTAGAATGACTGAAATTAATTTCCAATTTAAGATACAATACCCATTTTTGGTATAATATTGAAGTCTTGTTTATGTTGTACAAGGTTTGAATTACATGTCACAACACAATTCATATGTAATTGGGCAATAAAGTAAGTGATGGGATTATAAAGTATAATAATATTTGTTTAATTACGTCCATATCCAACTACATAACATTTTGTGTGTGGTATATAATGCCTATAAAATTATTATGTGTCATCTGATGATGGATCCTCAGATTGTGGAGTCCTGTAGCTCAGTGGTTAGAGCACATGTCTTGCAAGTGAGAGATGCACATGTCTTGCAAGGTTTTGCCCTGCCTTGCAGGCAGGGCAAAACCTTGGGCAAGTTTCCTTGCTTCACATGCCTGATAACAATCCCTCCAAAAACAAACAATACTAAATTGGTCATTTCAATCTACGACTGTTTGTGGGACTCTGCTGTGCATAATTGGCTGCCGCCTTTCACCCACAAGTATAGTCAATTAACTTTGCAGAATATTCTGTGAAATGCTTTGACACGTCTAGAAGACGTGAAAAGCACTATATTAAATGTAAGGATTATTGTTGTTATTATTATTAACCTGGGTTCAATTCCAGGACAGGCAAAACATTGGGAAAGTTTCCTTACTCTACACATCGCTGTTTACATAGCGTAAATAGGAACTCGGTTGTTTGTCGATTGACAGATCACTTTTCTGGGAGTAAAAATTACTTCAAAAAAATAACGATAATAAGTAGAATTTAGACACTTAATCCACTACTGTTTGTGGGACATTGATGTGCGCAATTGGCTGTCACATTTTGCCCACAAAATACTGTATTCAGTCCACAGTATATTCTCGAAGATGGGTTAAGGCGCAATATCAAATGCAAGGATTTTTATTATTTACTCAGGCATAAATGTCATATCACAATACAGTACATCCCCCAATGTATATTGCAGTATTTAAAACATTGACATTACTGCAGTAATTGGAATTTTGATTTGCAAATGAGATTGTAGTATATGCAATTTAATGGCAGCCCAACCATGACTGGCTCATCAATAGGATATTGAGGGCAGGACATGGATGATCACTGGAGGCATGGATTCTCTCCACTCAGCTGCTGCAAGCCATAGCCCTAGAGGGAAGGGTGGTTCTACTGGATAAGCAGCAAAGAAAGGTTGCCAGACAGTGCTGTCTAAGGCAATCTATGAGGTTTTTGCTGGTTAAACTCCAGCAATACCACAAAGTGCTCTCTGGGGTCTCCACAATCTGGCTTTTGTGCGTAATACTCTTCAGCATTATGTAAGAAGAATACATCCCTCTGAGGAGTGGAGTGCATTTCATTCAAAATACAAACTTGGATAAGTGGCAAGCATGGAATTCTGACAATGTCGATAAACATTTATAAGGTGAATATCTGGGGGATTATCAGGCAGGACGTTGGGAGAAATTCCAATCTCTTTTCAAATAGCATTGTTTGGATACTCTAAAGCATGATGATGGATTTCTGCATGTGTACTCGCTGACAAAAAAACAATGTGCTTAGGATTTGATCCCAAGATTCCCACTTGTTCTGTGGAGCAATGACATAAAACACTATAATGAGTTCTTGCAGGAAAATGATTGGTAAATATTCATAGCTCGTAAGAAATCATTATCTTAGTTCTATAAATAAGCAAATACATTTCTGTCTGAATTTCTACTCAATGTTACCTTACAGCCAACTGGAATAAAGGTAAACAACTGCAGACAAATACCAGATCATATTTGGCAAGATATGTAGATGTAGTCTATCCTCGAATGTTCTCTGCCAAATAAAGACATGTATATATTTGACCTTAGAAACTATGATGCTGAAGACACCATTCGTTTTCCAAGGTGTTATCCTTCATTATAATAATCCAACGCAAGTCAAACATCGCTAGTTTTTATGGTTGACCTGTGACCTTCAGGCCAGAAGTGGCCCAATGAGACATTGAGAAGTGCCCCCCCCACCCCCACACCCCAACCCCCCCCCATAAACTTTTGTTTGAGTCTAGGTAAGTCAGTGTCCAATCGGTCATGTGTTTACAGTTTTTTCTTGATTGAAAAATGTGGCATATATCAAGAAATATTAACATCTAGCTGAACAGGCAATCTTCAGTTTGAGGCCTCAACCAAAGGATGTCTTTTCTGACAATACAGCAAGTAGCGTCATCTTTGACCATATGAGTTCCACGTCCTGACTTGGAGCTTCTTTCTGACTCAGAGATGAGAGTGCTACCAACTAATTCAGGCTGATACCTCTTTCCTTCCCTGTCCTTTCCCTGTAAACCTGATGGAATTCAGGTTTGTCAGCAGGCAAAGAAGTGTTGACAAACTGAACTACGGTATCGGTAAACAATAACAAATGCAATTGGAAGTTAGAATGTCTTGAATTTAATGAAGTATAATATAATGGGCTGAAGGCAATCTCTTTCTGTACAAACTTCTGTGAGGCTGGAGGATAAGGTGGGGAAGGTCGTGCATTCATCCTGCTGATATAGCTACTCTGCCGGGAATAAAGTGTCAGCAAAAAAAAATCACACGATTAGTGTTTATATAATGGATTGCATGGCTTTCTCTTGAATAAATAAATAAATCATAATGCACCTGGGCTGCAGATTTCAAATATTTCATTTTAAGATATTTCACTTAGCCCTGAGATGTAATGGTGAGTGCTGAATACCCAGTGACAGTCTCTCCCAAAATAGAGCTACAGGCATAATCAGTTTGTAAAAACATCAGCTGACCGTGCTATTATCTCTCCTTCAGAATTCTTCATTGATTGATTTCAGTCATGCTGTTTTAACACAGGGCACACAAGGACTGGGATAATCGCTTTCCATTACAGTTTGCAGTCAAATCTTGAAATGCAGTTGAGCACCATTAATACTTATTCATTCCTTCAGATTAGTTTCTGTTCACGGCAAGGGTTTTAGATTGGAAATCTAAAGCCAGTGGTTTGACTCTTAAAACATGAAACAAGGCAGTCCTTACAATCGCATTGTACTGTTCCATCTCATTTTAATAAACATGCCCTGTATGTGAATTAGTGCAGGTCACCATTGTTCTGTGAGATGCTCTGGTGACATGAGAAACAAGATATAGCAGGTTTGAGGTGAACAACAAATTTAAGAACAAATTACATTTATATAGCACTTTTCACTTTGGAAGGACGTCCAATATGTTGCCATATGTTGGTACCAAATTAAGTATTTGAATTTATATAATGAATCTTTAGACCGTTTCTGATCAGCCTGTGATAGCCTAGTACAGTTGGTTGCACTCACATCTCGAATAAGTCAGTAAATGTGGGTTCAAGTCCCATGTTGGGGTTTTGAACTCATTCTAAATTGCTGTTTCAGTAGAGTGCTGTTGTTGCTGTCCATTGGGTGAGATTTTAGGTGGACATTGAAGATTCTATAGCACTATCAGAAAAAAGTTTCTCCTGGTGTTCTGGCCAACAATGCCCTAGATAAAATACGTATTTCATTTCATGGCTGTTTGTGGGACAGTTTTCTGTGTGCAAATTGTCTGCTGTGTTTGCTCACAAAATTACAGTCGCTACAGTGAATCCTGTGAAGAGCTTTGAGACATTCTGCAGACATCAAAGGCGCTTTTATCAAATGCAAGTTTTTTTTATTATAGTCACAGAGAATAAAGAATGCTCTTTGATGATTATTATCTTCTTTATTATTAAAATCTGTTTTGACATTGGAATTTTAAAAATAGATTTATAACAGGATTTCATATTTGCTGTTTTGATTGAGATTGTGGTAAATGTAATGTTATTTAATCCGCTAAACGCAATGTAGATTCACTCAGTCCTTTAATGCAAACTTTACAAGTCATCCTCTCTCAAATCAACCTTTTTCACACTCTTTCAAATCTGCAAATCACTCTTCAGAGAATCCTTTCATAATTGCACCATCCATATTCAATTGCCACTTATGTCATTAAAGTAATAGGCAACAGTAAATACTAATAGGGGGAGGCACAAGTATATTTTGAACTTGACATTTGGACTTGACCTCACAGTCTCAGTGCAGTGATGGGGGTGGTGGGGGGGAGGGGGGGCGGGGTGCTGCATTTGTCACAGGTGTCATCGTTCAAATGAAATGTTAAATCCGGGCCTATCAATCTGTTCAGGTACTTTGGCCAGCATTTCATCAGATAAAATTGATCTTTCACTTTATGACTGTTTGTGGGATCTTATTCTCAGCAACTTATGTTTGCATGCCAACATGATGGCACTTCACTTCGGTTTGCATAGAATTTTCTGTGAAGTTTTGTGGCGTTGTAGGCAAACACAGTGGCCAACCTGAACCTAGGATAATAATAATAAGAAGAATCCTTGCATTTGATGTAGCGCTTTTCACATCTTCTAGACATCTCAAAGCACTTCACAGAATATACTGTAAAGTGAATGGACTGTATATTTGTGAGTGAAACGCAGCAGCCATTTGCACACAACAGTGTCCACAAACAGTCGTGCATTGAAATGACCAATTTTATTATTATTTTTATTATTGCTTTCACAGTTAGTGGCATCCTTAACATACGTCTGATTGCCCAGGATGGCTAAGCACAAACTAGGTAATTGGAACAATTGCAGATGGTGAATATGGTTTACTTACAAATCTACACAGATATGTATGAGTAGCATTAGTGGACCAAGGGCATGACTGAATCACCATTGCCAGGATAGCAGTTAGTTACAGTAATACTGTATAAGCAACTTTATGCAGTGGAGTGATTTAAACATATGTCAGAATCCCAGTTTGTTTCTTCCTCATTTACAAATAATTTAATAATAAAGATACTTTTTTTAGCTCATCTTACTCAATCTTTAAAAAAACATTGCAGTATGATACAGGGTTAGGGCTAGGATACAGACACAGCGTTGTGTGGCTGCGGTATCCTGTTCAGAATGGAAGTAAAACTCAAAGAATGAGGTAACTGAGGACTTTCCCACTGAAATTTAGATGGCTAATCTAATGATTTCTGCCTCACATACTGGTATTTCCAGTAAAAGATGGGCCGAATTACCTCCTTTTGTGCCGTAAGATTCTATGATTCTATTCTATGAAAAGCAAATGAACTAGCTGCATATACATTAAACTGCATCGGCCAAAAAAAAGAAGGGATTTGTCTTGTAAATATTACTTAAAATTAATATATTTGGCTTTAATATCCAGCAGAAATACATTTCCATATTTGCTTTGTACAAAATAGAAGGCAATCTTTGATCTGCAGGCTGTTTAACACATAGGATAGGCTAAGGTGAGGTGGAACTTCAAGCCTTTTTTAATACAAATTTTGCCCTCATGAACGAGTGCTGTAATAGTATGTATATAAAACTGGTAACTGGCTAGGTAGGTTTTAACTGAAGGGCTTAATTCTGTTGTAAAATAAGAAAATAGAGAGATGTGAGTTGGAGTGGAAAGTGAAAGTATCTGTTGCTTTTCCAGCAGAGGAGCAAGCTGTGTGATTGGGCAAATGTCCGGCCTTTGTCAGCTAACAATGAGGAAAACCTCAATAATCTGGTGTTGGGCCATTCAGCAATCTGGCATTCATCTGTTCCAATATCAGATTATAGTTGTTTAACGTGAAGGGTGCTTTATAAATGTAATTTTGTTGTTGTTGTTTAACGGTGGCTAATTTGTCTGTAGCTATTTCATCCTTGGTTAATGTGTTCTCAAATGAGAACTCAAATTGCACCCCATATGTCACTAGCGTTTCCAAGTGATAACCCCCACCCCCGCCCCTCCACCCCCAACTGTAGTTTCTCTACACCAAAAACTGCACAAATTGTGGAAATTAGTATATGATCAGTTAAACCTTAATAATGGTGATACTAATCCTTGCATTTGTATCTGATCACGATATTAAATGTCTCAATGTGCTTCACAGGATTTACTGTGAAGTGTAGTGACTGTATATTTTGTAGGACCCAGGTGTGATGGCTTCCAGTAATCAGAAGTACTGTAACTACAGAAATTTGAAGCAGAAAAGAAAGCCATTCACATTATGGCTCTTTGAAAAAGCAATCCATTCAGTTACATTTACCTGTCTTTCTCTGATATCCCTGAAAATGAATGCTTTGCGGATACCTATGTAATTTCGTCTCGAAAGCTAACCTGTATAAATGGCTGCTGCGTTTCACTCACATATATACAGTCAATTCACTTTAAAGTATATTCTGTGAAGCTTTGAGATGTCTAGAAGACATGAAAAGTGCTATATCAAATACAGGGATTATTATTATCAGTACATCATGTGCATCATACAAGTTCACTGGAATTCTGCAACAGTGGTTGGTATTGGAGTTGCATTCTCAGGATTTGGTGTGGCACATATCCCCTGTTTACTTATTATGAAATTCTGTTTCAACAGAATCAACAACAACTTGTACTTATATAGCGCCCTCTATGGCATGTAGCTTCTCAGAGCGCTTAAAATCACTTTGTACATTATTAAACTCCATTTTCTTTACCATCTTGTGAAAGTACCAGCGGTGTGGAGTCTGTTGTCTGTAAACATCCAGCACAATGACCATCATATCCCAATGATGACAATCTGTTGTAAATGCTAAGTATTCTTCAGTGGTTTAAGGAAACAATCTTGGAAGAGTTCACATAGATGCCATACCTTTGGCTTTTATTGTTACACATCATTCTAATGCTTATCATTATCATTTGGGCTACAGATTCATGTAGCACAATGATTGTTTTATTATTAAACAATAATCAAATTGGTAATTTCAATCCACGATTGTTTGCGGAACACTGCCGTGCGCAATTGGCTGCCGTGTTTCACCCACAAATATACTGTCAATTCACTTTACGGTATATTCTGTGAAGCGCCTTTCAGAAAAGCGTTATATCAAATGCAAAGATTATTATTATCATTGTGCTACACATTTGTGTCAAATTTCTGTTTACGGAAGCGTGAGCACAGGTTAAAATAATGTTCTAGAATAACCACAGCACGCTCCAGCTTGCTCTGACTCCAACAAGATCAATTCAAAAGGCATGAGACTAAATCAGATGATTCATTGTGAGTGATTGACAGAACCCTGTATCTATCTGCTGGTGCAAGTCCACCATTCCAGCCTGTACACTGACATCAACAAATAGATGTGGATCCAGATCATGATTAAGATGAAGCTTGGAGGAGCTGCATAGATGTGTGAATATGAACAAGCATCATGAGGTGCATTGAATAAAGGGCATGCCCACATAGTGCCCAGGTTAGCTGAGAATGGCACAGTCATACAGCCAGTAGAAGTGATCCCTGTTTGTCTGACTTTTGGCTAAGGTCAAGTGTAACATCTGTTCTTAACAGTTACTTCTTGGGTCAGCATCAGCCAGAAAAGTTCTCCTGTTGAGCTTTGCTTGTGAAATGGTGCCACGTCCAAATGTCACTCATAATTTAGGAACTCTTTCAATGGCTATACCTTCAGCCCTCTGTTGGCTGGGGTCAGTATTGTAGCACTTCCAATATGAGGAGTTTAATCTGCTCTCATCAAGCGTTAGAAGAGATACTGGAATACGGTAGTTGGTCATTAGGTTCAGGCCGGGTTTGCCCTGCCAGAGATGCCATCCGATCACCTGACTTGCTTGGGTGGTCATGAAGATACCATTCGACAATTTAGGGGAGGGTTTGGGGCTTGTTTGTGGAGCCAATCATTGTTCCCTAGTGGAACGTGATTCAGTGTAATTTGGTTAATGGGGGTGAGCAGGCCTAACCTCGCACCCCAATAAAAACAATTGTTGTTTGTCAAAATTCACTGTAACCATTGTATCCATTCAATAGCCATTTTGGTAAGTTCTGGGCAATATTTTAATGTTGAAGGCTTTCAAAGGCGATCGGTATTGACATCCTGTTCTAGTAGAATAGAGTGTAATCTGCTTTGTGATCCACATTATGTACAGTGCTTTCAATATATGGCTTTCCCTTGCTTTTAGGAAATTGTTCCTTTCCATCTGACCACTTCACCCATCATGTCAGATGGAGCTGTGCTAATGGAAGCAGCAATGAGGAAAAGCTCAGTGGACAAGCAGAGAAACCTAGAATCCTCACAAACACCAACAAACAGTCACAATTCACAGCCCTCCCCGGAGAGCTCAATGGGTGGCAACTCTACGAAAAAGAGGAGGAAAAGGAGACGCAAATCAAAAGTGGGCAGTGTAAAAAGAGATGACAGTGATGATACTTCAGAGAATGAGGATATGTTCTCCATTGAAATCAGCTCTGAAGAAGAGATTGAGTTAACTGAGAATTCCAGGTACAGTGAGATGTCGCAATCACATGAGACAGCTGTATATCAAATGTAAGGATTAGTATTATTACAGTATGCAGTAAAATATCTGCTGTAGAACACAGCAAAGAAACAGCTGAGAGTTTATTCAATGCTGTGTTCATTTACATATTCATAGATTCATAGATTCATAGATGGGTTTCATATGGAAACCCATCACCAATTTTAAGAGTATCTAATACAAACATTGTAATTGATCATATTCTGAGTGTTTAATTCACTTTTTCTGAGATTCATAATAATATTAATCCTCGCATTTGATCTAGCTCCTTCTCACATTGTCAAAATTCACTGTACATTACTGTATATTGCCTGCAGTCATATGTAAATGCTGTAGAAAATTGGCTCACAGCAATGTCCCAGAATCAGCCATGACCAATTTTATCTGGGGGAATTGTTGGCCAGGAAACTTTTCTTTTTGAACACAATGGTATCTTTCAACATTACCCTAAACAGGAAGATCAGACCTGAGTTTAACATCTCATGCAAAGGTTGTCACCCTAAAACAACATTGTAATGGAGTGTCAGCCTAGCCTTTGTAGGAACTCAAAGTCCAAATGTGGGCAATTTCAGGCTTCAGATGTGTCTGTGATAGGTTCATTTGAAGTGTCGGATGTTACTGGCCAAGTGTCACTCGAACTTCTGACACATCTGAAATGTGTAAGTATGCCTGGAACTGTTGGAAAAGGTGTCCAGTTTGGGGACATTGCTGCCCCAAATTAGCTGCCAGTTCACTTACGGACACAATCACTACACTTTACAGGAAAACTCTGAAGTGTTTGATATGATAAGGCTCTATTGACTTTTAAGTCTTTTTAAAAGTTCGATCAAAGTACTGTTATTATCCCCCTACAGCCATCTACTCTTTGTGTTCTATTCCTTTTGAAATATTTCAACTTGGCCCATAGGCGGTTCCAGCAGTTTTTGAATGTGCTGGTGTGCACTATAGAAACATTTGAGTTGAACATGTACGTGTTGACCTGACAGATGTGTGAAAACAAAATTTATGTCCTCCAGTATCAACTACAGATCTGAGGATGTTTCATCAGCTTGTCTGGCAGACATCAAGGTGTGGATGAATGCAAGCTTCCTGCAACTGAACACGGAAAACACAGAAGCCATACTTCCTGGTTCCCGTCAATATCTTCACTCCTGTGGTTCTAAGCTCCCCAACCTCCCTGGGATCTCCCTCAGACTCACTGAACCAATGTGCAATCTAGGCATCTAGTTCAACCCTAGCTGTCCTTCCTCCCCCACATACGGTCTCTGACGAGCACCGCCTTCTTCCACCTCTGCCACATTGCCCACTTCCATCAGTACCTTACCCCAAATGCAACCAAAACCCTTGTGCGTGCGTTTGTCACCGCCTGCCCGGATTACTCCAAGGCACTCCTTGCCGGTCTCCCCATCTCCATCATTCAAAAGATCCAATTGATTCTGTGGCCCACATACTGACCCGGACCAAACCCCATACCCTCATCTCACCAGTTCGGGCCTGGCTCCTCTGACTTCCTCATTCCCAAAACAACCACCCAGTGCCTCCGCTCAACTGGCACCGGCTGTCTGCTCTTCCCTCTCACTCTCCGTCTCACCATCAGAGGTCTCACTTTCAGCCACTATGCTCCAAAACTCTGGGAACACTGTCCCTCAATCCCTCCACATTTCCCCCTCTCACCCCCTTTTCAAATCCCACCCGTGCCTTCAGCCACAATGCCCCGAGACTCTGGAACTCCCTTCCTCACTCCCTTTGCCTCGCCCCCTCTCTTCCTACTTTCAGGTCTCGGCTAAAGAACTTTCTTTTCGACCGCGTTTTCGATCATCCTCTTCCCCCTCACCCCGGCTTGGCCCTGGGATCCGTTATTGGGAAGTGCTCTGAGACGCCGTCTGGCATGGAGGGCGCTATATAAATCCAAGTTGTTGTTGTTGCAAACCTTCCTCTTCGACCGTGTATACGGCCACCCTCCCACTCTCCCACACCACCACCCACCCCACCCCACCCTGGCTCCACTACTGTAAAGCGCTCTGAGATGCTGCCCAATGCAGAGGGTGGTATATAAGTACAAATTATTGTAATTGTTGTACCAAAATAAAACTGGAAGTGTGGAGCAGAAACTGCATTACACAGTAGTATTGTTATTGCGTTGTAACTGTATTATCATTACACAAGCTAAACTGGAAATTATCAAATAGGAATATAATGTTAAATACAGTACACAACACCTTTACTAATTCTTGCACAATTTTTCTTAAGGGCCTCAATACATCCGTACAGTGATGAACCACCTCAAGCCATGGCATCAGGTAGTTTCACACAAACTTCAAAATATGCTTATTCGGATGAAGAGTGCTTTTCTAGGGGGAGGTAAGTGATCTCAGTGGGTAGCTCATCTGACTATTGTCTTTTACAAAGGTTTGCACTGCTGCTCTGACTATTCTTGTCAGATCTGTGTGCACATGATTCCAAGCAAAAATAGTCCTCATTGTTTGTTTTGCCTTTTTTATTGTACTTGTTTATTGAAGGTGAGTCCTTAAAGCCATGGAAATTTACAGCTATTAAGAAGGTGCCATTTGCCCATCATATTTAAGAGCAATCCTTTCCACCTCATTTACCTGCCCTTCCCCAATACAACAACAACTTGAACATATAGTGCCCTCCACAGGGTAGCGTCTCGAGCGCTATAGCCCTGTAGTTGACTTCTTTTAATAATTATCCTTGGTGATCACCTACAGAAATGTCCTGTCAATGCTGGTTTATGTTATTTAATTTATAGAGATGCAATGTTTATTTCAAAGAGGTCTAACTGAAAATAATATTTTTATTTCTCTGATATTCATGCCCATGCCAAGAAAAACAGAAAAGAATTAGATTTTGATACAGCCTTCTGTGTGTGTCTGTGTGTGTGTGTGTATGTGTGTGTGTGCTGAGCACTTTGAGATGGTAATTCTAAGTACTGTACAGTAGCAGGCTTTCACTGATGTATAGAATGCCTTTCATGTGGGATAAATGACTTAAAATTTCTACATAAAAATGTAAATTGTTGTTGTTGCCTTCATCACATCCTGGCTCGAACACGCCAATGCCCTGCTTGTTGGCCTTCCCAATTCCTCTCTCCATAGGCTGCAGATAATCCAGAACTCTGCAGCCCATGTCCTCTACCGCTCCAACCTTCATTACCCCATCTCCCGCATCCTTGCTTGACTCCATTGGCTCCCCATCACCCAGAGGATTCAATTCAAGATCCTGGTCCTCACCTTCAAAGCCCTCCATGGCCTCCCCACACCCTACTGCTGCGACCTCCTAACCCCCTACCAACCTGCCCGGCCCCTCCGCTCAGCAGGCTCCGACCTGCTCCATGTCCTCTGACCCACCCGCCCCACCATTGGCGAGCGAGCTTTGAGCCACTCTGCTCCCATCCTCTGGAACTCGATCCCGCAGTCCATTCACCTCGACCCCTTCCTAGCCTCCTTGAAGTCCTGCCTCAAAAACATCCTCTTCAACGATCCCATCGGTCACCCCCAAATCCCCCCTTTCCCTCCACCCTCTCCGTCCCCGACCCCAGATTGGGTCTGAAACAATGATTAGGACATCCTCCTGATGTGAAAGGTGCTATACAAGTGTAATTTTGTTGTTGTTGTTGTTGTGCTAGTTGTTCATATATACTGATCATTCAATAAGCTAAAGTAATTCTGCTTTTCTTTTGCTACACTGCAAAACTCTAGTCAGCTCAAAGAAGGCAACTGGCTGTCTACACGTCTTCTTGGTCATGCTGCTGAAGGCTTGTCTAGCTCTTGTCCACAACAATACTCTCTGCTTTCATCAATGTTCAGGTACACAAGAGTGCTGTTGAAGTGCCTCCAGGCTATGTGGTGTTCCTATTACAATAGAAATTCACTAACTTTGTGCTGAGACCATTTGTTGGTTTTAATCCTTGTAATAATTGTAAACATATTTTTTTCTTGTCATGTGGTTGACAGTGTGCTTTGTCCTCAATTCAATATTGGCGGTGAAATTAGTGGCTTTTCAAGACATATTGGGGGCAATTATGATAATTAATGACATCGACAAGAGCAATCATTGCCAAGGGCAATCCATTGTGCTGAGCTGGTGGGGCAGGGGAGGAGGGAAATGAGAGAATTAAAAGTACAAATTAATTCCTGCGCATCCTGTTTTTTTAAAAAAAATTGCAATGGCAATAATCCAGCATTGAACGGCTTGGAAGTAGAACCACAACAACAAAAATTACATTTATAGAGTGCCTGTTGGGAGGACATCCTTAGAAGCCATTCTTTAGAAGTCAGAGGGGTGTTCAGTCCCAACCAGTGCTTAAGTACAAGACCTGAATGACTGAAGATTCTGTATCTTGGGATAATTATCATAAAAGCGGTGAAATTATCACTGGTGATAATTAGCACACTTCGCAAATTTGCTCCCTCTGTTCCTGCAGAATTGTATGTAAATTTCAATTTCCTTACATTTTAGGATTTCACATTGCTTTGAATTTCTTAGTTTCCCAGTGCCTTTCACGTTGGGAGGACGTCCCAAGGCCCTGAACAGTCAGGTCGAGACCCGAGCAGGGGGGGGAAGGATTGGGGTAGGTGCAGGGGGAAGGAGAGTAGGAAAGTGGGGAGAGTTAGGAGGGCAGCAGAAGGCACAGTCGAAGAGGTAGGTCTTGAGACCGGCCTTGAAGGAGGAAAGGGAGGAAGCGAGGTGAAGGGATCGCGGGATGGTGTTCCAGAGTGTGGGGCCAGAGAGGCTGAAAGCCTGGCCACCGACGGTAGAGGGACATGGAGCAGGCCAGAGCCTGCTGAACGGAGGGGATGGGCAGGCTGATAGGGAGACAGGAGGCCAGAGAGATAGGCGGGGGCCAGGCCATGAACGGCCTTGAAAGTGAGGACGAGAATGTTTAATTCTATCCTCTGTGGGGATGGGGAGCCAGTGGAGATGGGTGATGGTGAGAGTGATGTGGTCGTGGAGTTTAATGTGGGAGAGTACACGAGCTGCAGAGTTCTGAATAATCTGCAGCTTGTGAAGGGAGGAGCTGGGAAGGCCGATGAGGGGAGAATTCACGTTGTCGAGCCTTGATGTGATGAAGGTATGGGCAAGTGTTTCGGCAGGGTGGGGGGTGAGGTAGTAGCGGAGCCTGGCAATGTTGTGGAGGTGGTGGAAGGCAGTACCGGTCATAGCACGGATTTGGGGGAGGAAGGACAGTTCCGGGTCGAATGAGACGCCCAGTTTCCTGACTGGCTTTGAAAACAAGAAAAAAGCACGTTAGTTTGTAGAAACCAAAGACAAGACGGCTTTCAGTAATTACCTCTTGGGATTAAAATATCTAAAATGCCAACAACAACAACAAACAACAAAATTGCACTTATATAGCACCTTTCACGTCGGGAGGGCATCCCAATGCGCTGAACAGTCAGGTTGGGACCGGAGGGGTGGGGGGGACAGGGGGAAGGTCGGGATAGGGGGAAGGAGAGGGGGGAGAGTTAGTGGGGGAGCCAAAGGCGCGGTCGAAGAGGAAGGTTTTGAGACCGCCTTGAAGAAGGAAAGGGAGGAAGTGAGGCGGAGGGGCTGCGGGATGGAGTTCTACAGTGTGGGAGCAGAGAGGCTGAAAATCTGGCTGCTGATGATTGGGCGGTTAGGGTGGTGGACATGGAGCAGGCCTGAGTCTGCTGAACGGAGGGTACGGGCAGGCTGATAGGGAGACAGTAGGTCAGAGAGATAGGCGGGGGCAAGGCCATGAATGGCCTTGAAAATGAGGATGAGGATCTTGAATTTGAGATCTAATAAACCAAGATCTAATAAACTGATGGAACAGGAGTGAAGGGCTGAATGGCCTGCTCCTGTTGCTTGTATTCCTAAGATGTTGACACCTGAGAGTGTATTTCAAACCAGTAACAAGAGGCTCAGTTGACATAATTACAAGAGAAGCTAAATTAGTTATGAACGTAACCAGAGATCTTTTTCCCCTGACTGGCTGCTCGCATCAGTCTATTTATATTCTTTATAAGTATAAACCAAATGAAAAATATTATTTTTTTCAGGAAGGAATTTGGATGAAAATTAACAATCTGAACATTAACTAGTATTTTATTATGCAATTCTGACTGAAGTGATGATGGTTATTTCATGGTTGGATAGTGGGAATATAATTATAGGGTGTACCTTGCATGTATTTTAAAATTAGGTGTGAAGGATAATCTTTGTGAACCATGAGTCCTGTAGCTCAGTGGTTAGAGCACTCACTTAACAAGCGTGAGACCTGTGTTTGAATCCAGGCAGGTCAGGGCGAAACCTTGGGCAAGTTTCCTTACTCCACATGCCTAATAATAATCCCTCCAACAAAAAAATTAATAAAATTGGTCATTTCAATCCATGACTCTTTGTGGGACACTGCTGTGCACAATTGGCTGCCACATTTCACCTACAAGTATACAGTCAATTCACTTTACAGTAAATTCTGTGAAGCGCTTTGAGACATCTAGAAGACATGAAAAGCGCTATATCAAATGCAAGGATTATTATTTTAACCATCAAAGAAGAAATGCATATCTTTATTTCATTAAGATTTTAGCCTTTACACTCAAATAAAGAAAATAGTGTAAATAAAGAAGAACATAATAAATAACAGAGCATACATTGTGATGAAGCAACAGTGAGGCCTACTTTGTAGCGATCTGTAACAGGAGCTGTTAATATTGATTGTGAGTTGCATCACCCGCTGGAAATTAGATTGTGGAGATGTTGTGGGTTAGAGTGACACAGTTCCAGTTGCTGGGAGGACTCCTTATACAGGGCGACCAAAGTTGTGATATGATTACAATGTATAATAAGTCTTAAAGACCCGATGATATTTGTTTTGATTAATAGGCTAGCTTCATGACTTTTTGGTCATCCTGTATATGACTTGAAGTTGATATTGAATATGCCTGTTAATTAGAATATATTGGTACAAGATATTAGACTATTTGATTTGCATGCTTTAATAATGAATGGAATTCAGTTATTTAGTTTATCCCATCACTGTTTCATCAATGACCCTACTGTAGGTGTGTGTGTGTGTGTGTATGATATACTGTAAATACCCGCGTATAAGGCGCACCCCCCACTTTTGACCTTTTACTGGTGAAAAAAAATGGAAGCATTTTCGATGATATTACTGGCAGAAGAGAGGGAGGCAGGAGAGACAGGTAGGTAGGTAGGGAGGGAGGCAAGAGAGACACGGAGGGAGGGAGGCAGGAGAGACAGGTAGGGAGGGCGGTAGAAGAGACAGGTAGGGAGGCAGGCAGGGAGAGAGGAAGGCAGGCAGGGAGGGAGAGAGGCAGGGAGGGAGAGAGGCAGGGAGGGAGAGAGACAGGGAGAGAGGGAGGCAGGCATGGAGGGAGGGAGGCAGGCAGGCAGGCAGGGAGAGAGGCAGGCAGGGAGAGAGGGAGGGAGGCAGGCAGGCAGGGAGAGAGGCAGGCAGGGAGAGGGGCAGGCAGGGAGAGGGAGTGAGGCAGGCAGGCAGGGAGAGAGGGAGGAAGGGAGGCAGTCAGGAGAGGGAGGGAGGGAAGCAGGCAGACTGGGTTTGGCAGAAGGCAGGCAGCAGGCACAGCACTGAAGTCCGCTGCTGCTGCCGTTGCCCGGGCGGCCGAGGCCGAAGCCCCATCACCCGCTCCCCCCAACCACCGCCGGACACAGTGTCCAAACCCCGGCTGACAGCGCACCGGCCACCCTCCTTATTTCCGAGCCTCAACATTTCTTGTACCTGCGTATAGGGCGCACCCCCAACTTTCGAGATCTTCCGACGTGAAAAACAAGTGCGCCTTATACGTGGGTATTTACGGTAATCATTAAAATTAGGTTGATGACATAGATTTACATAGAATCTAAAGAAACAAAACAGACTATCTGGGGACAACTAGTCAGTGCTTTTATTTCAAATTAGTCTGATCCATCCTTACCCCTCCACCCACCCACCATCCCAACCAGCCACCTTTCCCCTATAACTTCTTTATTCCCTTAATGGGATGAAAATGATCCAAGACATTGTGAAACCATCAGTGGTAAAGTATTGTACCTCCATGTTAATACTGATCAAACAGTTAGGATTTGATCCAGTGCATTTCAGATCACACATGTATAAAATCTAACAAATCAAAATCACTACAAATCACAAATTAAATATAATTTTAGCAGTGTTCTAAATTGAATCATAGAATCGTACAACATAGAAGGAGGCCATTTGACCCATCGTGCTTGTGCCTGATCTTTGTCAGAGCTACCAACTCTTACCCCATAGTACTGCAAATTTTTCTTTTTCAAATACCTATCCAATTCCCTTTTTGAAAGCTAAAAAGCTAAAGTATTTTTTTCAAAACATGTATGGCCTAATAGTTTGCAGAAAGCAAAATAGGTCTGTTAATCTCATCTATTGGATTCTAGGAAATGCAAATCTGCCTTTCGGTCTCTTTGCAGTGTCTTAATATGTATATTTTGAAGCAGTTTTGAATAGCAGTAAAATTTAAACAGCCACTTCCAAGGTTATATCTAATATCAGTGTAACACATAATGAAATATCAGCAGGGATCACATTAACAAGTCTTCATTATATATACATTATATGTCAGCGTGACATTTTAGTCAGAATCTAGCTCTACTAATCCTCAAGGTTCTCATTGTGTGCTTCAATATATTAAAACAGTTTGGCAGCTAAATCCTTGATTTAATTGTACTCGGAAGAATGTGACTGAACTGTTCTTTCTCATGTTACAGTCTTTCAGGTTCCCGCCCTCTAACACCTAACAGTGACTCGGAATTGATCAACAAGTCGTCGGACAGAGGAATGCAATTAAACTCACAGATGCACTGGGCATGGGGAGAACTCCCTCATACTGGCAAGGTATCTGTTAGAAAAGTAGGTGCAATTTAACATTGGAATATTGCAATTAAAGTAAATGCAAAAAACGTGTTAAGGGAATGCCAGCAATGTTTTCACTACATAAAACTCGCATTAAGTCTTATCTTTATAAACTACACAAACACCTAAGTTGTACATTCACCTGAGTCCCATTCAGTTTCCTATGCACACCGTATGCATACTTACCGGCTGAATTGAATTGTGTTTGTGCATTGTAGATTAAATGGGATTTTCTACATCTTTTATGTTTGCCTACAACTCAGACTTCATGCATATGTGTTTTACTGTAATTCCTTTACATCACCCTTAAGTACTTACCTTAAGACAACTGATCCCATTGTGAAATAATCATAGAATTAATATCATGTTTTGTCCCTTCATTTCTATCAGAGCCTCCACTTTATTTGTAATTTAATTTTAATTTAATTTTAATTGGAGTTGAGGTACAGATTAGTCATGATCTAATAGAATGCCAGAATCAGTTAGAGGAACTGAATGGAATCCCCCTCATAACCTAGAAATGACAGGCCTATTCACCCTACAACTGCAGTTATAGAAATCCCTGCCAACGTTCAGATTATCCATCACCAGAATGGTCTGGCTTGTCGTCTGTCAGTATTGTTAGCTGGAATGTGCTCTTTTTGCCATAGCCTCTGTCATTGTGTAGCTTCAGTTTAAATTGAAGTGGACTTTGCATTTGTGGCATCAACCTAGCTTGGAGCAGTGATAATGCAACTTAAGTGGTACATATACATGGGTATGAACATTAATATTAAATACAATAAAAACCCGCTTTCTCCCTGACTTTAACCCCCCCCCCCCCCACCCACCTGTCCCTCCCTCTCCCCCCTTACCCTCTTTTCCCCCTCTCCCCCTGGCCCCACTTCCACGGCTGTTTGTGAGACACTGCTGTGCGCAATTTGGCTGTCACGTTTCACCCACAAATATAGTAAATTCTCCTTCATCCTGCCCCGACCCCTCCCCCACTGCTCTTGTCCCTACCTGACTGTACAGTACCTTGGGACGTCCTCTCGACGTGAAAGGCGCTATATAAATGTAAGTTTTGATTGAATGATTGATTGATGTTTGATCTGTTACAAATCATATAATCGCCAAAGTTGTACACGTGTCCAATTCCTGTTCAAGAATTTATATTCTTATGCAAGTTTGACGTAATAATTCACACTTGGCATGAGTCAGATTAAATGTATGTCCCAACTGATCTGACTGTTAGGTTTACTGTGTTCTGATGTTTACTTTCAGCCTATTATTCATCAGAAAGTGGAAGAACCTCCAAGAGTGAACATCACTCTATCAGGGAATACCCATTTCAGGGTCATTGACAGAGCCCCTATTGCAAGCAGTTCCTCAGCCCCCTTGTTGCTGGTAAAACCAGAGCCTCTAGCAGCAGGGGAGACTCTGCCTATTGACAGTTTTACACATGGTACAGAAGAACACCTTGAAGCTTTGGCAACAGAGAGCCAGGGGATGCCAGAAAATGGGGAACAAAACCATCCTGGTGATCACATCAAGTCAATCAGTAAAACTGATTCCCCATCCAAAAAGAAAGGTAAGAGCTTCTGAAATAGAAACTGTGCCTTGTCTGGTAACACATTGTCTGAATCTAAAATAGACGGACTCTCTCTGTGGTAACTCATTATTCTTTTGAATGTATGTAATAATGATCCTTTCATTTGATAAATTGCCTTATCATGGCATCAAGACATCTCAAGCGTTTCACAGGATACACTGTAAAGTGATGTGATGGGGAAAAAAACATCCAGTACCTCATCAAGGGACACATAAAACACATGTTACAGTCTATAATGCAGGTTATACTGGGCCTGAAATCATTCCTACAAACTGAGCACTGATGCTTAGAGATTAGAAATGTAGCTGGCTGTCTTTGCTTAGATTACATGTAAAACTGGAGTTATTTGGAGTGCATCCCAATGTGTGGACTATTTTGGTTTTACTTTTCTTCAGAGTCTGGACATTGGTTTATCTCTGGAAATCTCTTAGTATGATAACTTACCGAGTTCAACTGGACAGGTACAAGGTATAGGAGGCAGCAGGGTTGCACTAATTTGAAACATAGACTGTTGTGATCCACTGTATTGGAGACTCCTTCACTGCTTCTCACAAAATGTTACTAGCCGATCAGATGGTGTAGCACTTATTAACATATGAAACGGAAATCTGGTAAGAGTTCAGCTGATGTCTCTCAATGTGACTAGTTTCTGAAAGGATTTTCGAAAGCTAGACCTCGTGCTCAACTCACATCTTTCTTTAAACTCCCTTTTCAGAATTGACCAGATTTGTGTTCTTTTAATATCCCCATACTAGGACCTGTAAAAATTAATCCTTACTTTCTGTTCTCAGATAAACGCTGTCATCACCTGGGTGCTGATGGGGTTTACTTGGATGACATTACTGAGCTGGATCCAGAAGTTGCTGCACTTTACTTTCCAAAATGGTAATTTCCACGAGCTGATAGATTTTCTGTGAAGATGATTTATTTAGAACTCAAATGGTTTCATGCAAACAAGCAAGTATTCAAGGTACTAAGTAGAGAATAGTTGTTAGCCGTGTGATTTTGCCTTCCATAGTGAGAACAACCCAGCGAGCAGGCCAGAAAACGGAGCCCACTCAGAAAGTCATTCTCCGCAGTCCGTTGGCAGCTCTGGAATGGACAGTGGAGTTGACAGCTTCTCGGACACTATTGGGGATTTGCCGATCATTGCTATTTCCCTCTGCGGTGGGCTTAATGACAACAAGGAAATAACAAAAGGTAGGTGTTCCATAAAAGCTACCCTGTATTGTTTCCCACAGGTTTCAGCCAACAACCCTGTGAGTTGGAGGGAGCCCACAAAATGGGAGTCCTGTAGCTTAGTGGTTAGAGCACCTGCCTTACAAGCGAGAGACCTTGGGCAAGTTTCCTTATTCCACACAACCTACTAATAATCCCTCAAAAAAACACAAAATTAATTTGGTCATTTCAATCCACAATTGTTTGTAGGGCACTGCTGTGTGGAATTGGCTGCCATGTTGTGCCGACAAATATACAGTTAATTCACTTTACAGTATACAGGTATCCCCTGATTTACAACAGGGTTGGGTTCCTAAGAAATGTGACACAAATCGAAACGTCATAAATCGAAATGCGGTTTCCAATGCGGTCCCACGATATACACTATGTACTGTGCATGCGCAGAACAGATGCGCCAAATTTGTTTGTCATTAAAACAAAACCAAATGTCGTATATCGATAAAAAGGTGGTAAAAAATTATGTTCGTTAAATCAAAATCGTGTAGATAGAAACGTCGTAAATCAGGGGATACCTGTATTCTGTGAAGCACTTTGAGATGTCTAGAAGATATTAAATGCAAGGATTATTATTATTTATTAAAATATGCAGTCAATTCACTTTACTAAGTGGGTAAAGACATCTTAGACACATCTTGATGATGTGATGAGACCCTACATTCAAATGCAAGTATTATTATTATTATTATTTACAGTATATTCTGTGAAGCACTTTGAAACATCTCAACAGTGCAATAAGCTATTGCAAGGATTATTAATATTAAGACTGTTACCAACTAAACTTATTCAACCAGTTGCCTACAAAACTCAATAAAATCTTGTTAAGTGTTTTAAGACCGCCGCTTGACATAAATACCTTATATCAAATGTAAGGTTATTATTACTTCGCACCTTATGAAATAGGTTCCAAGGGATCTGTGAAGTCCAAAATACAAAACAGTCCAACATTAATTGGCAATTTCATTAGCAATTTCATTCAGAGGAGAGTCCACAAGCAACGGCAGGTGTCAGCGTAACAGGGCAGTGGGTTGTCTTCTAAGGATGGGATGCTCTTACCCCACCCTAACTTCCTTCAATCCAATCGACTAGGCTGCTCCCTTCATTCCGTAGCCACAACTTTGAGGTATTCTGTCCCCTCTTCCCAGAGTCTCTGGGACTTGCTCCTTCCCTCTTACAAAATCCATCTCAAGATTTGTTCGCCACCCTCCCTTGACTCCCATCCCCAGTTCAGGTGCCCAGCCAGCAGTGTCAAGTACTTTAGGACGTCTTCTCAATGCAATAGCACTATGTAAATGTAAACTTGTATTGTATGTCACCTGAGTCCCAAGATTGCTTAATGTTGACGGTTAGCTTACGAAAACATAGAAAATGTCCAATTTCTCTTCATCGGTATTCCGCGCATTGATTAACAACAGCAACAACTCTCAACAATTTTATATACTCCCTTTCCTGTAGGAAACATTTATCATATCACTCTTTTGGGGGGAAAAAAAGTTTTAGATAGAATTTAGGTAATGATTATAATTAATGTATAACTATCTACAACTCCCAAGATAATATTCACTGGCTGCTTGTGAGATATTGCTGTGCATAAGTCGGTTGCTGACTACAAAATATGCTACAATTCACAATAAATTCTGTGAAGTGCTTCGGGACATCTTAAACATAGGGTGCCAAATCAATTGTATTTTAAAAGAATGAAACTGGCATCTTTTATAGATCAAGACATTTAGTTAGTCTATTATTGCTCTTTAAAGTTATTCTTATTGAAGTATATTTTGGGCACCTCCATTGATGCAATTATTATAATATTATAATGAATATATATATATGATTATATTACTAAATAGTTATTTAAGTAAGCATATATATGACTTATTAAAAAATGTATATTATCCATATGTGAAGATGAAACATTAACTGTCTTTACAGAACAGTTTGTGGAGCGCAACGTTACATACCAACAGTTTTCAGAGAATCCAGGAATTCTTGAAGATCCTAATCTGGTTGTGAAGATTGGAACCAAGTAAGTACCTGTAATAGAAAGGGTTAGAAAAACAAAATGAAAATGAAAATTTATTGGATTATAATTTATATCACGGATGATTACCTGTATAGAAATAATCTAATAAATTACACCTCATATGGGTTCAGAAAGGATAGGTCTTGTCTGACCAATCTCACAAGGTAAGAGCCAATAATAACAACAAAATTACATTTGTATAGCGCGTTTCACATTGGGAGGATGTCCCAAGGCATTGGAACCAAAATGACAGTAGAAACCATATTGAGATAGTATATCTGGACTCCCAAAGTACCACATGAAAAACTCTTCCGTAAATATTGGCAACCTATATGAAGAGCAAGATATGGATGTGGATACAGAATTGACTAAAGGGGAGGAAGCAGAGAATCTTTGTTAGGGGAGCTACGTCAACATGAGGGAGGCAATCAGTGGGGTGCTTCAGGGATCTGTACTGGAACCCCTCCTATTTGCTTGTGTATATTAATTATCTTGATTTGTAAACTCTCATTGTTAAAATTGCAGATGACCCCAAATTGGGGGGAATGACAAATCAAAGCGGCAGCAAAGATCCTTACAAAGAGAGCTTGATAGGGTAATCACTTGGGCTGATAACTAGCAAGTGAACTTTGATGCTGATAAATGCACGTTATAACAAATAGACAAGACCAAGGCTCTTCTGCTTGGCTCCTTTCGGCATCTTCTTACCTCATGTGCTGGGAGCATCATTGCCAATACCAAGGCATTGGTATTGGCAATGATGCAAGCATGTCGGGAGGATGTCCCAAGGCGCTGCAACTTGCATAAGACATGGGAAATTCACATGCTGGGGACCCCAAGGTTTGGCTCTTGCCATCCTGCGCCTAATACTTTATGAAATTGTATATCAAAATGCATCCCTTCAATGTACATTCCATTATAAGAGTCTTTTTCTGGGATTTCCAGGTATGGATTTGGATACTCTGAAGCATGGTGATGGGTTTCTGCATGTGTTAGACACACAGTTGATCCAAAACATTTCCAGGGATTTCAAGGGGACTTGGACGGATGTATGACTTCGGCGATTAAATGATTTGCACAGATCAGACTTTTGCGAGTTGATCCAACTTGAGAACTGACTAATAAACTGACAAATAGTACCCCAAAGTCGTTAATATAATCTGTATTTATTATTAAAAACACAGGTACTATAACTGGTCTACAGCTGCCCCAATGCTTCTGGCTGCACAGGCTTTCCAGAAACCACTGCCAAAGGTGAGTTAACCCATAAATTCTAAATTATTTGGCAAAAAAATGATCATGAAAGTCAAACAAGGTACAAGTTAGCATATTCCACATTCCAACAACCTATGTGAAAACTGCCTTGTAGAAGGGAGAATGGATCAGGAGGGATGGAGATTTGTGTGGAGTATAAACACTGGCACAGGCTAATTGGACCATATGAACCTGGTTTCTGTGTTGTTCTATGTAAATTCAGAACCCGTATTATCACTTCCTGTGTGCTGCACATGTGCACTATGCGCAGGAAGTCAGTTACCACTGGAAGCCAGCAGTGTGTCACAGCTAATATATATCAAGGTCCACATTACTCCGACACAAACTATACTGGGATGCACATTCTAAAGTAATCAGACTAATTGCATTTTACCAGTTGTCCCTCATCAGAAATGTTCACATTGTTATTTGTCCAAAAATGAAGCCAATAAAGAAAGCTGTATATTCTACATCTCTAAACTAATCTGTTCACTTTTCTTCCTCTTGCGATGGTTTTTAAATTTCTGTTTTAAATATAATTTTAAGTACTCATGCCGAAGTTATCTTTGTTCGTTGCTGGACGCTGCAGTGCACTGCTTTTCAAACATTGGTTCCGTGCCCACAGTATGTTTCATCATTGCCTATTTACTTGCATTATATATATTTTTTTGCAAAACACTAGGTTTGCTTTTTGTTCTATCAGTTATTTTTGTACGTCTATGACAGGCGACGGTGGAAAATTTACTGAAGGAAAAGATGCCCAAGAAAGGTGGCAGGTGGTGGTTTTCATGGCGTGGACGAAACAGCGGCGTGAAAGTGGTATGTTATGTTCCTGCATAAATAGTAATGGCTGGAGCAATAGGTGCTGCTCAGCTCCAGTTATGATTCTATCTCGCATCACAGAAGTCTTTCATCGGATCAGAGGAGATAAAGAGAATCAATCATGCACAGCCCTGCACATAATTTTGATGTGCTTTTTCGTATAACTAATTAGGTGCCGATTGAGCGAAGAGCTATCAAAGCACACAAGTCCCGTTGCCATGGTTTCCAGTGAATCCTACAGCAATTCAAAGAAACTGGAGTTTTTCCCAGTGTCCAGCATCATTCATTTTATGGCTGTTTGCGGACATTGCTGTGTACAAATTGGCTGTCATTGACAATAGAGACGATATTTGTAAATTACCTGTACTTACACTAAAAATTCTGTAAAGCAGTTTCAGATGTTTCCAGAGCATGGCAGGTTATTACAGTATATTGAATGCAATGATTATAGATATAAACAACTAAACAACGTTCTAAAGAGCCTGAGTTTGTTGTCCCTATTGTTGGTGAAACTAACACTTGAAAATTTGCAGAAATGTTTCCAAACCTGGTCACTATTGTACAGGAAGGTTCATGTAGATTTACGAGCGCTTCACAATAACGGATTCTGGGACCGAGCCAGGGGCAGGGGTAAAAAGGTAACCAAAGGCACGGTCGAAGAGAAAGGTCTTCAGCTGGGACCTGAAGCTGAGAAAAGAGGGGTCGAGGCAAAGATAGTGAGGAAGAGAATTCCAGAGACTCGGGGCATAGTAGCTGAAGGCACGGCCGCCGAGGGTGGAGCGGAGGATTCGGGGACATGGAGGAGGCCAGACCCAGAGGAGCGAAGGCAACAGGGGCTGGTTTGAGGAGAGAGGAGGTCAGAGAGATAGGGGGGTGCAGAGTGGAGGGATTTGAAGACAAGGGTGAGGATCTTGAAGTTGATCCTCTCTGGGATAGGGAGCCAGTGAAGTCTGGCAAGGACTGGGGTAATGGGGGAGCGAAGTTTGGTGCGGGTGAGTATGTGGGCGGCAGAGTTTTGAATAAGTTGGATTTTACGAATTGTGGTGGAGGGGAGACGTAGACATTGGAATAGTCCAGCTGTGCGGTGACGAAGGCATAGACCAGGGTTTCAGCGGCTTTTGGGGTGAGGCATTGCTGGAGACGGGCGATCTGTCGGAGGTGGAAGAAGGCGGTGCTGGTGAGGGACTGGATGTGGGGGAGGAAGGACAGTTGGGGGTCAAACCTGATGCCAAGGTTGTGCATAGGTTCGGAGAGTTTCAGTGGCAGACCGGGAAGGTGGAGGAGGTGAGAGCCATGTGAATGGAGATGTTGATGAGAGCCAAAGAGTATGGCCTCTGTCTTGTCAACATTCAGCTGCAAGAAATTTGCACTCATCCAGTTCCTGATGTCTGACAGGCAGGCTGACAGAACATCAGGGGACTGGGGGTCGCAAAGTGAAGTGGAGAAATAGAGTTGCGTGTCATCCGCGTACATGTGGAAGTGTGCCCCATGTCTGCGGATGACATCCCCAAGAGGGAGCATATAGATGAGGAAGAGGAGGGGGCCAGGGATGGATCCCTGGGGTACCCCACAGGTAACTGGGTAAGAGCGGGAGGAAAATCTGTTTGTGGAGATGTACTGCTGGTGGTTTGTGAGGAGTAAGAATAGGCCATTCGGCCCCTCGAGCCTGCCCAGTCATTCAATAAGATAATTACTGATATTCTATCCTAAATATATTTACCTGCCCTATCCCCATATTCCTTTAGCTTTTTTAAAAAACTGTTGATTTCAGTCTTGAATATGTTCAATGACTGAGCATCCACAGTCTTATGGGTAGAGAATTCCATAAATTCACTACCCTCTGAGTGAGGAAATGTTTTCTCAACTCAGTTTTAAAAGGCCGAACTTTAATCCTGAAACTATGACTCCATTGTTTTGGATTCTCCAACCAGGGGAAACAGTCTCACAACATCCACCCTGTCAAGGCTCTTAAGAATCTTATAGCTTTCTATAAGATCACCTCTAATTCTTCTATATTTTAGAGAATATAGGCCTAGTTTACTCAACCTCTCCTCGTAAGTCAATCCCCTTATCGCAGAATCAACTTGGTGAATCTATGTTGCATCCCCTCTAAGATAAATACAGTATATTCTTTCTTAGAAAAGCAGACCAAACTGCACACCATATTCTAGGTGCGGTCTCAAAGATTATAAAAGGATATGAAAAATTGTTAGGCTGTTTCCACTTGTTAAAGAGTCCCAAATGAAAGAGGCTACATATGGCAACTAGCAGTTGATTGAATTGGGAATTTGGTTTGACGATGATGAAAATAATAATAATAATCCTTAAATTTGATATAGCGCCTTATCACATCTTCGAGACATCTCAAAGCGCTTCACAGAATATACTGTGAGGTGAATAAACTGTATATTTAGTGGACAAAATGTGGCAACCAATTGCACAAAGCAGTGTTCCACTCAGATTGAAATGACTAATTTACTATTATTTTTCTAAGGAATTATTGCCCCCATAAAAGTGATCTGCCAATCAAGTTTAACAGCTGGGTTATCACTTTTTCTACTGTAAACAGAGAGATTTGGAGTAAGGAAACTTGCCCAACATTTTGCTCTGGCAGGAATTGAACCCAGGTTTCTCATTTGCGAGGTGAGTGCTCTAACCACCGAGCCACAGGACTCCAGAATTTGGTTGAAGTATCAATATATTTAAGGAGAAAGTTGATACGTACTTGAAGGAGAAATGAATAGAAGGGTAAAGTTGAGAGCTCATGTGCAGAATAACATTGGCAGGGCCTTATTGGGCTTAATAATTTTGTCAAGATCCCATGGATCATCATATTTGAAAAGAAAAGAGAAATTCTTGGGCGTTCTGGCCAACAATCGCAACAACAAATTTAATTGATCACTTACTTTATGGCTGTTTGTCGAACGCAACTGTGTAGAAAGTCATTACACTTCATAGGAATTGTGTATAAAGATTTTTTTATGATGTTCTTGACATTATGGGCACTATATAAAGTGCAACCATCATTATTTTTAAATCTGAAGTAATTGTCTCAATATTTATTACATAATTTGATTGAGGTCCTTGTTTAACTGCATTCTTTATGGGTTGTAAATCTTTTACGAGTTGTAAAGCATAACATTGATTGGATTTTCTTCAGAGCTCAACCCATATTCGTTTGTCCTTTATCGACTGCGATTCACCCTTTGTGGTGAATCGCTTTCTGAACAATGGACACCAGGGGGAGCAAGTGCACCACCATTTTAAGATCTAAGCACAGTTTGAATCGTAGAATTATGCAGCACAGAAGGAGGCAATTCATCCCATCGTGTCTGTGCCGGCTCTTTGGAAAGATCCATCCAAATCAATCCCACCTCCCACCCGCGCTCTCCTCTCCTCTCCTTATAGAGCTGCAAATCTGTCCTCCCTAAATAACTTTGTGGAGTCCTGTAGCTCAGTGGTTAGAGCACTTGCCTTACATGCAAGAGACCTGGGTTCGATTCCCGGCAGGTCAGGGCGAAACCTTGGGCAAGTTGCCTTATACCGCATGCCTATTAATAATCCCTCAAAAAAAATTAATCATTTCAATCCAAGACGGTTTGTGGGATACTGCTGTGTGCACTTGGCTACCGCGTTTTGCCACATATATACGGTCAATTCACTTTACAATAGATGCTAGGAAGCGCTATGAGATGTCTAGAAGGCTTGAAAAGCGCTATATCAAATGCAAGGATTATTATGATGATTATTATGATTATTATTATCATAAGTTGTTATGGAATCGGTTCCATCACCCTTTCAGGCAATACATTCCAGATCCGAACAACTGCTGTGTGAAAACATTTATCCTTGCCTCCCCTCTGTTTCTTTTAACATCCATTATAAATTTTGAAGGTTGAGGTTTCCCTCAACCAGTCACGCTAATACTACAACTAATAATAATCTTTCCATTTGACACTCGATATACTGTAGTATGTTTCATGTCGGCAGGATATCTTAAAACGCATCACAGGATTTTCTAAAAAGCGTTGTAACTGCATATTTTGTAGGTGAATCCAGCAGTCAATTGAATGACCTATTTTACTTGTGGGATTGTTGGTCAGGACATTGGGAGATATTCCCATTTGAATAATGCAATGGGATCTTTAATGTTCACCTGAACGGGCAGACAGAATCTCAATTTGATGTTTCATCCAAATGGAGGTACGTCTGACAATGCAACGCTCCTCCAGCACCATATTACAGTGAAAGCCTAGAACCTTTGAATTAAAATTTATTTTATATTTTATATTTTCATTTGGTATAATTGCACGTCATGTTGAAATGCGCCACTTTTACTGCTTACTAGTTGACCAAAAGCTTATTTGATGCATATTAAATAATCAAATGAACTTGTGCTTTTGAAACTCCAATGTCTCAAAATATACATTGCAATATTTACAGTTACGTCTGGTGACTGTGGGCAAACGTGGCTGTCATTCTGCACACAGCAAAACACTAAAAATAGCGAGGAGATGAATGATTCATTTAACAGCAGAATTGGTAGTTCAGGTCGCTGGGAGAAAAAATGTCTGTCTTTTTGAATAAGTGACACCCAAGTGAATCTAGAATGGCAACAGCAATAACGTGCATTTTTATAGAGCCCTTCAAGCAGTATAATGTGTCAGAGATCTTCACAGTGATGGTGTTGGAGAAAGGACTGCAAGGTCGATTTTTCGGTTTACAACATTGTCGATATACCAGGAGATAAATGCAATCTGCATTAAATGGGATGAGATAAATTGTCTTTTTCTAATTACACGGCCACAGGGCATCTGACTTTGTACTTGTAACATGTGGAGTCAGAGGCAGGTATTGTTTTAAGTAAATTGTAGTTTGTTAAGTTAGAGAAAATGACACACAAGTCCCTCAGTCTGCACCTCACATCCAATCACTACCTCCCCGTTTAGAGGAGTCTTTTATATGAAATGTCCCAGCACATTTAGTGCCTGCTTTAAAATATATTTACAAAGAATACAACAGTACTCAGCAATTCTGTGAAGGAATAAACTTCTTAAACATCTGCCTGATTTCTCAAAATAGTGGGATTTCTTTCCTGACTTTCCTTGTTTCTCTTCAATTGGGGTAACTTTGTGGAGCAACAATTAAGTGCGAATATTTTGTGGAGAAAATAGCTCACTTGAAGAGTGACAGCATTCATAGATTATAATAATAATAATCATTGTATTTAATATAGCACTTTTCACATCTTATTGACGTCTCAAAGCGCTTTACAGAATATACTGTAAAGTGAATTGACTGTATATTTGTGGGTGAGATTCTTGAACAGAAATTGAACAGAGATTGAACAGAAATGCTTGACTACTTTGAATGGAACTTTGCAACCATTTTCTTCTCTGTGTTACACTAACAAATGTGTTCTTAAAGCAGTGGTTTCAACACTCTTATGATGTTCGACAGGAAGAATCCAAGTGTGAACTACAACAACAACTTGTGTTGAATTCTATTTTACAGGAACCAAAACATGACCAGATACGAAGTGGACATGTAGCAGATAATCTTTCTGTTCCTCCTGGCATCAGGTACTACAAATAAAAGCGCTTGGGACATCTAGAAGACATGAAAAGCGGTATAAAAATGCAAAATGCAAGGATTATAAATACAATTTTGTATTTGATACAACTCTTTTCATGTTGTGAGCCACCCAAAAAACCAAAAGCATCTAGAGAGTGCCTTTCAATTGATTTCATATCTAAATGCAGGTTTTATTGATTCCCATTCTTAACTGCAGTGTTTAATTTCATTCATGAGGCACAGTTGAGGATCTAACAGCAATGCATTTTTCTAAGGAGACCAAAATAAACTGTCCCTAATACTGCAACAGGTTTTAAATAAAAGCAAATCCTTACATTTAGTGCGTTTCACATTGAAATGAAGTCTCACGGTGCTTGACAGGATACACTGAAAATTGCAGTGACTATATTTTGTAGATGAATATAGCAGCTAAGTTGAGCAGAACAAATGTACCACAAACAGCCATGAAGTGAAATGGAAACTTGTCACCGATTTTCCGATTAAATTAGTGTTATATATGAAGGAGATTGTCAAGAAATCCATCAACAAGTATGAATTTAGCAATGAAGGATTCAAAATAAGGCCATTTCACAAACAGCTATGAAGTGAATGAGGAATTTTAGTCGCATGGAATTTTTAAAGCCTTCCTGAACATGCAGACAACAATAAATACAACACAATTGCACTTATATAGCGCCTTTCATGTCAGGAGGACGTCCCAAGGCACTGGACAGAACCCAAGTATCATTTGAAGAACTGCATCATATCAAGCACTGTATTGATATGTCAATCTCGACTATGAATTCAAAGTCCTGTAGTGGGACTTGAACCCCACAACGTTCTGACTCAGAGGAGAGAATGCTACCAATTGAGCCAATGAATACTGGTCTTCTTCATTTTTCCCACTCGGCCTGCCTCACCATCAGACTTTCAACCATTATCTAGCTCAGTGGTTAGAGCATTCGCCTTACAAGCGTGAGATCTGTGTTTGAATCCAGGCAGGTCAGGGTGAAACCCTGGGCAGGTTTCCTTACTCCACACGCCTAATAATAATCTGTCCAAATAAACCACTATAATAACATTGGTCATTTCAATCCACAACTGTTTGTGGGACACTGCTGTGTGCAATTGGCTGCCGCGTTTCACCCACAAATATACAGTCAATTCACTTTACAGTATATTCTGTGAAGCGCTTTGAGACGTTGATGAGATGTGAAAAGCTCAAAATCAAATGGAAGGATTATTATTATTATCAATTATTTATTATTTATTATTAGCATTATTATTTATTATTATTATTATTATGCCTCCTCTATCTGAAACTCTACCCCAGGGACCCTCTGCCTCGTGCCCTTCCTGTAAAGCTCACCTTTTCTATTTAACCACACTTTTGATCACCTTTCACCCCACTCCTTCCTGAGTTCCACCTGCTGCCAGCTGGAACTACAAGTCAACCGCACGTTGAGATGCCCTCCTGATGTGAAGGTTGCTGTTTAAATGTAAAATGCTATTGTTGAGTTTGAATTTGACTGCCGATCGACTCCAAACCTTCCCTGATGGTTGGTTGCGTGGAGACGTTGCTGTTTACTCAGGCATTCACTTTTCCCGTACTTTTGGCACCCATCCACCCTTTCTGCTGCATTCTCAAAAAATCCTCCTAAACACATGGAATTGGCATCCGGCAGCATTTCATACAATTACCGGGTGACTAAAATAATAATAATTCAAATAATAACTAGATGTGAAATTGACGTGGCTCTGTCGGCAGCTGCTCAGCCAGGTGACTGACCTACACGTCAACACCAAACTCTGCAACAACTCACAGACTCCTAAAACATGACGCGTATCCGAAAATAGGGCCACCCACTGGGTTTGTGGATCACTGCCTATTAGACCCCCTTTTCTCTCCTCCCCCCCCCCCACCACCCCCGCCAACAACCACCCACTGTTACAAGAGGAATTTTACTCCTTAAAAACATTCAGCAAAAAATAGGTGTTGGCCTCAATGATGCATTTCTACCTTGAATTTCTTGACTTGCTTCAGGTTAAAAGATGAATCATCCTCCAGCGATGATGATCTGAGGTCAACCAAACAGCACTCCAGCTCCAGCCAGCAAGACCCCACCTTATTATCACCTGCCCCCTACATCTCCTACAAAAAGACACTGCGACTGACCTCGGAAGAACTGGTACGTACTTTACTTCAGGATAAAGCAATTTTCACACAGATATTTTTTTTGAGAGTATAGTGTGAACTTAAATAAAGCTTCGCATGAACAGGAGCACACATTATCATCTTTGCCAGAAGCCAATTATGACGTGTTTTATTAGCACTCGTATGCTTGCTGCCAGATGAGTTTAGCCAAAGGAATGAATTCGACCAGTCAGTACGTGTTGGATTTTGTTGCTTCAGCTCAAAGAATCCAATTTTAAAACTCTGAGATTAAGTCTGATTCACGAAATGGTTTCAGGGTTGGTTGATTGAGAGATGGATCAATGGAAGAAATCTTGTGGGGAATTGGAAGGTGAGGAGTGATAGTCGAATTGTGTCTGAAATTTGTTACTACATTACTAGGTTCCTTACCTTGCATTTTTAGAATGTTATAGCTAGATGCATAACCAAGGTAAGAGACTTGCAAACATTTTTATTATTTCGCCCACAAATATACAGTCAATTTGCTTTACAGTATATTCAGTGAAGTGCTTTGAGATGCCTAGAAGATGTGAAAAGCGCTATCTCAAAATGCAATTATTATTATATTGTAACCAGGACCTGGAGAGCCAGGCTGACACAGACAAGGTTCAAGCCGCTCAGGTTTATGTGGGGTAGGTGGTGGTGGGGATGGGGATAGGCCCAAACAGCGACCCCAAAACTCCTTACACTAAATAATCCTGGGGAGATGCAGGCACTTTGGGTCCCAGTATCCTGCAATCCTTCTTACAAGTGCTTGCCCTCACAATCTCCCCAGGCTCTATACTCCTCAGTTCAGCCATGTAGCACAGGCCTCAGCCCCATTGTTCCCTGGGACAAGAACTACTTCTTGCAGCCCGAGACAGAGAGAGAGAGAGTACCAGGTCATGAGTGACCCGTTTTAGTTAGGCACAATCCCCCATCCCTTTGCTTTTCTGGGTTCTCACATTTAACTGAGATGTATAAACTCACCTAGAGGGAGCTGCGTTTGAGCAGTGCAGAAACCCACTTCCTCCTGCCTCTACGTGGAGTGCTATAGCTCAGTGGTTAGTAGAGCACTTGCTTTCTAACAATAGTAATCCTTGCATTTCATATAGTGCTTTTTACATCTTCTGGACATCTCAAAGCGCTTCACAGAATATACTGTAAAGTGAATTGAGTGGGTGAAATGTGGCAGCCAGTTGTGCACAGCAGTGTCCCACAGTTGTGGATTGAAATGACCAATTTATAATTTTTTTATTTGGAGGGATTATTATTTGGCGTGTGGAGTAAGGAAACTTGCCCAAAGGTTCGCCCAGCCTGGACTCAAACGCAGGTCTCTCGCTTTTAAGCAAGTGCTCTAACCACTGAGTTACAACATTCCTTGCAAGTGAGAGACCTGGGTTCAATTCCAGGCAGGGTGAAACCTTTGGCAAGTTTCTGTACTCTCTACGATTGATAGTAATCCCACAAAAAAAACAATAATAAATTGGTCATCTCAATCTGCCACTGTTTGTGGGACACTGCTGTGCGTGCGCAATTGGCTGCAGAGTTTCGTCCAAATAAATATACGCTCAATTCACTTTACAGTATATCCTGTGAAGTACTTTTGAGACGTCTAGAAGACGTGAAAAGCGCTATAACAAATGCAAGGATTGTTATTATTATTACGAGTGAGGTTTGGCCTCCACCTGAACAGGAGCAATGTATCCAATTGATCTTACGAACTGGACCTGCTGCTTTAATGGATCACACTACAGCCACATAGTGCTGACCAACCTGTTGGTTAATGGAGGTGTAACTTCTGATTCACAGAAAAGCCTTCAGCTGAAAGATGGCCCAAATGACGTGGTATTTAGTGTTACAACCCAGTACCAAGGTACATGTCGCTGTGAAGGTACCATCTATCTCTGGAACTGGAATGACAGAATCGTTATTTCTGATATTGATGGCACAATTACGAGGTAGGTTTGAAGCAGACATCGTTGCTTAATCTAACTTGTCATGATGGCATAGCTTAATTTAGAATAGAATACCATTATTTTTCAAATACCCAATACTTACTCCCAGTGGCTTTATGCATCTGAGTGTTTTGTACTTGTGCAGATCTGATGCCCTGGGCCACATTTTGCCCACACTAGGCAAGGACTGGACACATCAGGGAATCGCAAAGCTGTACCACAAAGTCAGCCAGTAAGTATTCTGTTGCACAGTATCAGCGATTATTTTGTTAAACTTGTTGTTTGAATTACAGCAGATGCTTTGTTTGGTTTGGGTTTATGAGACCGCACAGTGAGCAGCTTAAATTGTTTCCGATAAGCAACATGAGCTAACACGACAAGCAGTTTTAATTTTTAACCAATGTATGTTTCACTGGTTCCTCAATTAAAGAATTGAGCAGGGAATGGTTCCTCTCTGAGCCCAGGCCTGGTGATTGTACCTGCCATACAGGGAATTACTTTGAGAAAGTGTTATTCAGGCTGTTGATCGATTTGGCAACAGGGACTCAAATGGTGACCATACCACAGAGCTTATTAGATGCCAATATTGTATTAACTACACAGCGATTCCCTATGAAACACTGAGACATTTTGACATTATAGGATAGGCACCATATCAAATGCAAGGATCATTATTATCTGCACAATACTTGATGTGATAAATTGATCTGGTTTTCTCACAAAACAGGTGAAGGATATTGATTGGTGAGGGAGAACACAGTATTATACTGAACTGGCTCACTCACTGTATTGGTTTCTCCCTGTATTTATTACATGTTAACAGGAAAGTAGAGGGTCAGAGATAAAGGAACATGCGGAATGTCACCAATAAAGAGGATTATTCAATCCTTAATGAATAGCCCAGATTTTGTGCTCACTTGTTGTAACCTTGTAAATAAAAGGAAAGATTTCAAACTGGTAATATAAAGCTTCGCTACTTTACACTGACACCAAAGATAAATGATGGTGGAGAAAAACACCACATGATGTTAGGTCCACATCACACATGGCTCTGGTGAGCCTATAGATCATGTTCATAAACATCTATTTTAGTAAAATTAATAACAAATTCTAAAAGTAGCTCCTCAGGGAAATAAACCATTACTCACGTATAATAAACAAGTTTAGTAGACTGAAAATATATACACAGTCAATCCATTTTACAATATATTTTGTGAAGCACTTTGAGACATCTCAATGACTTGATAAGGCGATAAGATATATCGAACGCCTGCATTATTATTGTTATTTTAAAATGTAACCTTTTAAGAACACTGCCCATTTCACCCTTATGAGTCTTGTACATCAGAAACTAAGCACAATTATTAAAGTTAATGTCAGTTGGAATGCACTCACACCACGGAGATGGCTTGAAATTGCCAAAGCATTCCATGTGGAACTAACAGTCTTTGTGCCAGATTGTAATGGTTTAGCCTTCAAAATTCACAGTCAGTTCACTTTACAGTACTGTATATCCTGTCTTTGAGTCATCCACCTAATATGGAAAGGCAATATATTGAATGCAAGGATTTTTATATTATTATTATTATTATCATCTGAAGTATGAGTATTCAAATGCATTTGGAAGTTTAAAATAATTTTCTAGCTCTGGGAGGTTATCGCTTAGTTGCCAAACTATTGAATATCATAGACTTATACCCTGCTAGATGCCAGGAAAGTTTAGCATCATGGATATATTATCCACTAGATGCTAGGAAACTTGAGTATCATTGTCACAAAGCCCACTGGATTGCCGGAGAACTTAAATATCACACTGCACACTCGACTAAACTGCTAGGAAACTTGATTGTGTTGACAGATCCAGCCTAAACCGTAATGGAATAAGAATGAAAAGAAAGTTTCCTTTCTCTCAAAATGATAGAGCTGCATGGCTTCTCACAGCCTTTCAGTTAATGACAAAGTTAGAATTGGACCTGGGGCATCAATATTGGCATTGACAGAGATCAGGGAGCAGAACAGTCATCTCCTCTCAAAGCTCCAAGACACACTTAGACACACTTAGAACAATATAAATTTTCAGCGCACGAAGGTTATTTGGCCCATCGTCTTTGTGCTGGTACTTTCAAAGAG
Organism: Hydrolagus colliei; assembly: GCA_035084275.1. Lineage (NCBI taxonomy): Eukaryota > Metazoa > Chordata > Chondrichthyes > Chimaeriformes > Chimaeridae > Hydrolagus > Hydrolagus colliei. The sequence continues at coordinate 24,330,030 of CM068744.1, read as the reverse complement.
CAATCCATTCAGTCCGATTTAATAATAATAATATTATTTAATAATAATAATTCTTGCATTTGGTATAACGCTTTTCACATCTTATCCTACGCTTAACAAATTTGGTGAATGTAACCCATTTCTGAGTTGGCAATGGGTCGAATCACAAAATTACTCGTTTCGCAGTTCTTAATTCATGACTTTTGGTGGGGGCATTGCTGCGTGCAAGATGACTGCTGTGGCTCAGTTTCAATCCATTTAACAGGTTAAGAAAGACAAGGATCAAGCACTGTAAAATATTAGAAACATTTTGTGCTGCCTCAGTCACAGCATAGGATGATTTTCCATATCTTGTAGTCAACCACTTGAATCTTGCATCACTTTATCACTTTGCTGAGAAGGAACATTTCCCAAACCTCACATACAGCATGATAAGCTATAAATATATTTTTCTTTGCAGAAATGGGTATAAATTCCTGTATTGCTCAGCACGTGCCATTGGGATGGCTGACATGACCAGAGGATATCTGCTGTGGGTGAATGAAAAGGGAACAGTGTTACCCAAAGGCCCTTTATTATTATGCCCAAGTAGTGTATTCTCAGCATTACACAGGTAATTTTGTTTGCGGTATTTTCAATAAATGTGTTGATAGCTTTAGTGTTTTTCTGTGCAAATAAAAGATGACCTTTCAATCGGCCGACAGTAAATGTGCGGAAGCTTAAAAAGTTTCCATCTGAAAAGCGTGTGATTTAACTCTGCAGAAGGCCCGCTATTCTGTTACCAACTTGGATAATGCTATCGCTATTAATAATAGCTTCATCTGGTCTAATCACTTGGCAGAGTCGCTTACCTCATTATAACCTAGCAGGATAACAGGGCCCCTTTAACTTTTGCATTGTTCATTGCACAAGAAATCTGATTCTTGGTCGTGAATAACACATTCCCAGTATCGATTGCAAAGCGGAAAATGCATGAGTGCGGAGCCAGTGCTATTGGTTTCCTGAAATTGTGCAAATTATCAATGACGCAGAAGCCAAGTATTAAACCGACAGGAATATTCCAGCATATTAAGTTTCTGGTCCTGTGTCCGTAGCTTGTATAACCAGCTTAGTAATTCTGTTTCTAGTAATGAGAGCTGATTCTGTTTTTAAAAGTAAACCATTGCATCAGATGTATCTTTGAAAGGAAATATTCTGCAGAAGTTGTATTTGATGGCGGTAGAATCATTTACATAACAATTTATTTACATTTAAAAAAAATCTATATGATAATAGATAGAGTAAGAGTAAAACTGTTTCACTGCATAATGAAAATCACAGGAAAGGTTTGGATGAAATAGTTGCTTTAGCCTTTTGATCTCACCCTTTTAGAATCTCCCCACCTCCCTACCTCCTTCCCATTGCATCATTACTCTCAATTGTCCTTTCTCCCTCACATCCATGCCATGACCCGCTCTGCCTTCTCCACCTCCACAAACTTGCCCAACTTCGCCACTGCGAACTTCGCCAACCCTCAGGCTGCTGAAAACCTCATTCGCGCGTTTATTACATCCAGGCTAAATAATGCCAAGCCCTGCTTGTCAGCTTTCCCAATAATTCCCTGTCACAAGCTGCAAATCATCCAGAACTCTGAAACTCGTGTTCTCTCCCGCACCAGTCTCAGCAACCCCATCACTCCCATCCACGCCCGGCTCTATTGGCTCCCCATCCCTCAGAGGATAGTTCAATATCCTCATCCTTACCTTCAAGACCATCTGCAAACTCTGTCCTTCCTATCTCTGTGACCTGTTCCTGGTAGGAGTCATGTGAGAGAAGTGCAGGTTCTATTTGCCCTCAGATTTTTCCCTGTATCCTTTGAGAAAGCTCCCTCCCTAGCAACTTGTCAGCACTCCGTGGTGTAAGTTACCGCACCAATGCAATGAGCTATTGGGAATAGCCAAGGAACTATGCTTGATTGCAAATGTATAGAGTTTTTAATTGAAAACATATTTCACAGTAGATTACTTTCTTGTTGCTAAATTGGCCGACATTCAGTAAAAAAAAAACTTTTCCTGTCAGATTGGAGTTCAACGTCAATGGTTTCATCTTTGAATTAAAACATTTTGTTGATCTTTTGTTTCAGAGAAGTAATTGAAAAGAAGCCTGAGAAATTTAAGATCCAGTGTCTGACAGACATCCGAAATCTCTTTTTCCCAAATAAAGAACCCTTTTACGGGGCTTTTGGAAACCGACCTAATGTAAGCCAAATTTCTAGCAACAGAATCTATGATGTGTCAGAATTGAATGTATAATATAATCATAATCCTTGGATTTGATTTAGTGCCTTATCGCATGTTGAGGCGTCTCAAAGCGCTTCAAAGGATACACTGTAAAGTGAATTGACTGTGGTAATTCGTGGGCAAAAGACAACAACTATTTGCAACTATAGTACCCACCATACAGGATAGGGTCTCAAAGCGGAGCTTGAATCTGAACCTTGGAGGGAGTGGGGTTGCGGTGGCCATTAGTACGGTCAGAGAGGAATGTTTTCAGGTGGGGCTTGAAAAGGGGGGAGAGGGGGGCAAGGCAGAGGGATTGAGGGAGTATTCCAGAGTTTTCGGGTGTAGTGGCTGAAAGTGCAACCTCAGATGGTGAGACAGAGCAGGAGGCCAGAGCCAATCAAACAGAGGTGGATTGAACAGGACACCAGGAGAAAACTAAACAGACAGACAGGACTAATATCTCATTGGAATGATGGCACCTCTGACAATGCAACACACCCCAAACCACTGCATTGGAGTGTCATTGCAGACTATGTGATTCCAAATCCTGACCAGTGGCTTGAACTCACATCCTTCTGTCTCAGAGACGAGAGTGCTACCACACTGCCAGACCTGTACATAAGTTATGTGGTGCAAAATGGAATAGTGAAGGTTTTGTCACTACAACAGAACAATGCCAGCGCATAGATTTAAATATACAGGATAGAAACAGACCATTTGGCCCAACTAGTCTGTGCCAGTGTTTATATTTCACACAAGCCTCCACCCACTCCTTATTCCTTACTGTACGCTTCTATCCATTTCTCACTCCATCTGGCTTATGTTCCCTTATGCTAAACAAAGTAACTGCTCCATTAAGCATCTTTTAACAAACTTTATTTCTTTGTCAAGGCTCCTAACTAAGTTTATTAATATATGGACATGTGTGTGGTCTCCAGCTCATCTACCCCTGAAACAGATCACATTGTTAATGTGATTGATGATCAGTATTTAAATTCTCACCATTAAAAATTCTATAATTTGCTTTTCAATTGATTGCAATGGCAAGTGATCCAAAGGTGTCTGCCGTGTAGCATTGACTTCAATCTTATTCTGTAAAACTCCAAATGAGTAATATGCCGCGTAAAACAAATGGAGGATATGTTGCTCTGTTGACGATTACTGAAAGATGAAACTCACTGAGAGATGTTGATGCAAATGCGGTTCAGACATGACCACAAGATGATAGTTGGCCGACGTTACTAAGCAGTAATTCATTCATAAGCATCAGTGGAATTCTGAGAGAGAATCTCTGCCTGAACATGTTCTGTTACTCACACTGATAGATTGTATGCTGATCTGTTTTAACACTTCATGTTTGATGGTGTTTCTTTGCGCTGTTGGCAGGGGTTTCCCAGCCAACGTGCAGTAAACATGTTCTACAGGAATATGAACCAGATGGAGTAGCTAATTTCAGTAGCATTGTGTAGGACTCACACCAGGTTCACTCCCCCAAATCAGTCTCTTGAAAGCTCTTAGGCCGTGTTGAACCATTTTTAATTGTTTAATAAGAAATCCAGCTTAAGCCAGTATCCCGGGAACCAAAGCTCAAACAACATGCTTTGCGGCCAGCAATTTCAGTTTGTGCCGAAGCAACAACAACAACAAGAATTAGCATTTATAAGTCGCTTTTCATGTTGGGAGGGTATTCCAAAATTCTGGACAGTCAAGGGTTTGCACCTGAGCCAGGGATTGGAATCAAGAGGGTTGGAGGGCAAACTCAGTCACAATGGTGAATAATGTACTTTAGAAATGTTAATGATCAGGTTTAGTAGGGGCTATTAAATGAGTAGGGTTTAGAATTAAAAATCATAATTATATATGAACGTTTAGCTGCAAGCTTCTCGTGTGAAAATCTGAATGCCTAAGATTAACTGCATTTCCATTACTCAGTTAAGGATATAAATTCCATCTCGGTCTAGGTGTACTGTATTTTATTAGCGTCTCAGAAATTGGCAAATTTTAAAAACAGTCTTTAATATTGAAGCTGCTTTTCTGTAAGTTTTTTTAAGACCTATCTTTTAAAACCGGTTTCAAAGTTGCGACTGAATTTAACAATTTGCCGAATTTTGGATACTCTGAAATACTAAGGGCATGTAGGAGATCCAAGACTCAAATGGAATATCTCCTCCTGGCTCTGTTATAGCCTTTAAAAAGTACTCCAAATAAGTTTGTTTGGCCTGACCTGCCTTTTACAAGCCCACAATAACATTCAATTGTTAACTTGGAGATCTGTACTGTAGCGTAGCAAGCAAGAGGACCTGAGTTTGATCTCTGGGTGAGACAAAACCTTAGACGAGTTTCATTGTTCCACACACCTCTGTTTACCTAGCAGTAAGCAGCAACCCCATTATTAGTCGATCGATGGATCGTGTTACATGGTGACTTTACCCTTCAATGATAGATAAATAAATTTGATCACTCAATCCATCACTGTTTGTGGGACACCGCTATGTGCAATTGGCTGCCACTTTTCATCCACAAAATACACAGTGAATCCACTTTATAATATATTCAGTGAAGCACTTTGAGATGTCTCACCAACACGAAAAGCCATTATTGTATATAAAATGCAAGAATTATTATTAATACTTTGCTTACTCACATTTTGCTTAATAAATGAACACAAGCTATTTTCAAATGCTCTAGTGCCATCTTTGTATCCAGTGAGTTGTGAAAAATCTCAGCCATTTTTGTCCCTTGTTTTATTTACAATTCCTTGGATTAATTCTTCTCTTTTGTATGTTATAAATAGTATTTTTAGTGGCCATTTCATTGATAATACCTGCTTCCTTCACTCTAGTAAAATCTTCACCCCAATTATCTTTTGAAATTAACCAGTGAACCTCAGTTGATGGTATAAAGTAGAATTCAAATTTTCTCTGCAACTTTGGAATTAAGCTTTAGAAGTATAGGTGACAAGAAACAAACACTTCGATTTATTTTTACCCCACCCCACGATAGTGACTGTTTACCTACAACTTATAGTCACTCCACTTAATACATAATATCCTGTGAAGCATTTGAGACATTCTTCCAGCGTGTAATGCCTTTTTATCAAATGCAAGGATTAAGTTTACTGTTAATGATGTAGTATTTCCTTTTACAGGATGTCTACTCGTATAAAGAGGTGGGAGTCCCAATAAATAGGATTTTTACAGTCAATCCAAAGGGTGAATTGATACAGGAGCACGCAAAGACCAATGTATCATCGTAAGTAGACACCATCTCATTTCTAGTTGCAACTTAGTGAAGGAGATTGTGGCTGAAAGCTGCTTTGGATGAACTGCACACTATGTTACTTAAAATATAGGTAAACTAATTTGAGATGTTCTTTATTGAATGCCACCAGATGGCAGTGTGCCTCTCCAATTAACTGAATGCCTCATGTTGAAATCCTAGTATTTGCCCTTCTTGGAATCTGAGGTGTTGGTTATTTATTTTGGGTGCTTCATTGGGCTCTTTTTTGTTATTTATTTTGTAGCATTTTTTTCCCGCTAAGGGGTGTTAAAATCCACCGACATCTTTGCCTCAAATGAACTTTTTAATCAATCGAGCGGAGTAGGCCTGAGACCTAGACAGTTCTACACTCCCACTAGAGGACAGTCCAGTGAAGCCTGGTGCCCAGAGACAGAGACTAAAAGGCTGATAAAATGACACAACCAAATTAATTGTAACCAACAATGTAATTATGAATTATATTTGGTTTACTCAGCTGTTTCCACTAATAGTGATTCGGGACCATAGATACAAGATAATTACAAGAAGAGTTGGTTATTTGGATAAAATTGGATAGATACCTGAAAAAGAAATTACAAGGCTATGGGTAAAGAGCAGGGGAATGGGACAAGTTGGTAGCTCTTTCAAATAGCCAATACAGGCATGATGGGCTGAATGGCTTCCTTCTGTGGTGTAATGATCTATTATTCTGAGAACGAAAGGACCAGTGAGAATTTTTTTTCACTCAGAGTGGTTGGGATGTGGATTGCTGCATTTTTTTTAATGATTCTTTACAAAATGCAGCATAAATTCACTTTAATGTTTTAAATGCATTGGCCTCACATGCTTTTGGTTCGAAAATAAATGACTGTCGCTTATGAGGATGTATCTTTGTATAATGCTGGAAGGATGTTGTATCAACCTGGCCTTCTCAGTGTGAAAGAAAAGTATTGATCAAGAGCAGAACCTCTTCACTATCACCGTGGAAAGTTGGAAATATTCTCACAGCAATTCCTCACTTGTTCTGACGGGAGAGGGAGGCATTAATGGGAACTCACAGCTGCCACCATTTAACTAAAGACATAGACAGATTCAGGTGGAATTAAAGGCAGATGGCATGAGAGATCACAAAGCTAATGCATGGAGGTTTCAAGCTGCAGAAACAAAGAAGTGTAAGCCATTACCACCTAACTGATTTGAGATTTAACACAGCAAAACTCCCATGAGTCTTATATTTATAAATCGTATAATCATCTAAGTCATACACCAAGCCGAGTCGCATGCATTTTCCTATCAAAACCACTTTGATTTCATTACACTAGTCATATTTATTACCTCCTAACTCCACTCTGCTACCCTCCAATTTACCACCTGCATTACATCAGGGTAAACATAGTCTTGAGCTGTGTGTAGATTATTGCTTAAATCATATTTAATACACTTTATACAGTCTGCCTGCATCTCAGACTTTGTGTAAGTCATACAGAATGTTATGGTCCCGACTGATATGACTTGTGTGAGTTTTTGTAATACATTTAATCAGAAAACAAAAATACGGCCAAATTTTGCACTCGCTTCTGTTTCGGTATCTTTTGATATGCAAACTTGAATGATATAGGCTTTCAGGAAATTTTCATCATCATCACTTCAGACCCATCTCCACCTTATTCCACAGTTCTACCCTCTGTTTGGTTTTGAATTTAGCAAAGACAGTTACCAAATGCATGTGCAGAATAAACATGGTCTGAGTGAACGAACAATCCTTTTCATGTAAAGGTAGAAGAATAGAATAACAACAACAACCTCAATTCATATCGTGTCCTCCACGCCGGACGGCGTCTCAGAGCGCTTAGAAGTGATGAGCCGGCCAGTCCTCATAAACTAGGATCTGGATCCTAGAGTGTTTTTTTCCCCATTGATTCACGTCATGTATTGCATCCTGCAAGTTCATTTACCTATAATATATGTATGGAATGTGAACTGGGATGTGCAACTGTGTTAATAGGAGATCCACAGTCATTATTTATTAAAACCATTAGGGAAATCAAAGAGTCTGAAGATATACCATTTGTTCCAATGTAATGTGGTGCTGAATTTTAATGCTGAACCATATTCTTTTCTTTCAGTTATGTACGATTGAGTGAAATAGTGGATCATGTGTTCCCTCTGCTAAAGAGAGAACACTCCTCCGACTTTCCTTGCTCAGATACCTACAGTCAGTTCACGTTCTGGAGAGAACCGCTGCCAATGGTAGAGAACCAGGACATTCAAGCTTCGCAGAATTAATCACAACTTTGAATGCAGATTTCTGTTCATCTATTTGAGAGGCTGCAGGTCATTGAAGCTGAGAGTTAAATCAGCTGGGCCTGCCTTCCTCCCAAAGCAAAGCTGCTGTCATTAACATTGAATGTTTTTTTCCATCAACTATTCTTATTTAAGGACAGTGTTCCAAATGAAACCATTTGACCCATTTCTGCTCATAATTTCTATGAAGAAATAGCTTTTATGATGACTGACATTTAGTTCTTCCTCTGTTCTGAGTTGTCATGGAAGCCACTTTAAGATGGTTCTCATAGTTTTGAGTTTGTGTTTCTCAATAAATATATTATCAGAATTATTTATGCAGTTGAGGTTTTGATTATCAGCATATGAGTGATCCAGCCAAAATTCTATGTTTACTTCATTTAATGTATCAGTAAAGATTGCTGATTTAAAGGCTTGAATAATATTGAATACAGAATTATGGTATTTGCCTCCAGCAGATGAGTTTTTATCTTTTATACTTTCCTTCCCTTCTCTCCAGAAGGAAATCACCCAAATAGAGTTATGTTTCACAGCTGACATCCCTCCAATAGTTCCATCAAACGCCCATTTGGTATGTGTGTGTCCAGGCTGTTTGTCTTTGGGAGACATTATCCTCATGTGACATCTATGCATGCATTTAACACCAAGGGGAGAGAGGAACGAGAGGGTATCAATAGATAAGGAGAAGGAACTTTAACTGGTGTTTGGCTTTGGCTGGTAAACACTGAGGTCAATTGTAACACAATTTGTCCACAGAGATTAACTGACTTAGTTCAAACCTGTGGACCTTCCTGCAGGTCTACAGGCTTTCAGAATTGGGAGTCGGTTAGTGCAGAATTAATCACTCACTCACCTCAAGCAAATGGACCCAGGTTCAATTCCCGGGCAGGGTAAAGCATTAGGCAAGTTTCCTTACTCCACAAGTCTCTATTTACTTAGCAGTATTTACCAGGTTGTTAGTTGACTAGTGGATTGTTTTCCTGGGGGTAATAATTCCTTCCCAAAAAAAATTTGGATACTCAATCCATGACTGCTGTGGGACACTGGTGAGCAATTATCTGCTGTGTTTCGCCCACAATAAACAGTCAATTCACTTTGCAGTATATTCTGTGAAGCGCTTTAATCATCTCAATGATGTACTGTAATAAGGTGCTATATCAAATACAAGGATTATTTATTACTATTATTTCAGTACCACACCACACTGCATTTTTTTTAATATCTCATAAATGAATACAACTCTTGGATACACTAATGAGGTTGATATCATTTTCAAGAAAATATACAGCTAATAAGTCATGTTACCAATATATATTCTAAAATATTTACACGAATGGAAGGAAGCCTTTATAAGCTGAATATATCAAGTGGTAATTGAGGTCTACAATATTTGCTTAGAATACAGATATAAATGTTGTTTGCATCATTGTAATGCAGTTTAGCTCCATTGCTCTAATTATGGATCACTTCCTTCACCAATAGGCCAGGATGTCACAAATACAATAGGCCTGAAATTTCACCTAGTCTTATCCTGTAAGATTATTTTACCTTGAACTTTAACATTGAGCAGAATTGTTGAAAATTCTTAAGTCTTCATTTGGAAGCCGGTTTACTTGGTTCTTAACAAGATACACAGTAGAAAGCATCAACATATTTAAGAGCAACTGTGATGCATACACAAATAGAAAGAGAACAGAGGGTTTTAGAATAGTGAGGCTATTGTGGAATAGAAACGGGGCACAGAATAGTTGGGCCAAATGGCCTGTTTCCGTGGTGTATTTACCGAATTTTTGCTTACATTTTTTGCTGTCCTGGGAAAATATAGGGATTTTAAATTGGGCCTGACATTGGAATTGCACCTGAAATGGAATAAATCGTGCCTGGAAAGTATTGAAACGAGTATTTTCTTTCTATGAAAGATAAATCATTGCAGCTTTGCTTTCAATGCTGTTCAGAATTTGTGTTACAAATATGACTTAACTATCTTTACATAAGCACTGTGTGTGTACATAATGAGTTGAAATGTTATTACTGTATATGAAAAATATTGTTATGCTGCCCTGTAGATAAAGAATACTGTCAATAAAGGCAGAATATTATAAACCTTCAAGGTTCATTGTATCCATTCTGATTCCTTATCAACTTTATATCTATATATACGTATATATATATATACTTGTATATATATTTAATACAGAAATGCATTTATATGATCTTTTGACAAAAGTGGATTATGTTATTCTACATTTTAGAAACCACCAGACAATACTATTAGTGTTGGAGAGAGAATCCATGAAAATTATTTTCTCATTAATCTACCAGCTAAATGACAACAGTTTGCATTTACATAGTACTGTATGCAGAATAATGTCACAGAGCGCTTTACAGGGATGAACTTTGGACAAGTGGGAGGTGGAGGTGGACATGGACATGTTCAGAGAGGTAGGATTTGATGCAGGACGTAGACAGAAAGAGACTGTGTGTGGACTGGGAGATGGAGAGAGTTCTAGAGGTTTGGGGCATGAGAATTGAAGGCTCAAACATCAATGGTGGTGCGGAGAGGGTGGGAGATTCATAACAAGCCCAAGTGAACAGAGTGGAGGAGTAGGGTAAGAGTAGATCTGCGAGATGAGTTGTTCTAGCCATATTTTACAATGGTTTATCTTGTGTCAGTAAATTCTCAACTTCACAAAGAACAGGAATCTGGGTCCTTGATTCTAAACCCTCACCTCTCAAAAAAACAAATCCGGGACGGGAAAGAAGTAAACAAACAACCTTGACCTTAGTTGAAAGTTTGGATATTTGTCTGAAATCTGCATACAAAGCGACAGTCCTCCCTTATGTCCAACGTTGCAGCGAACATGAAATTGAATGAAAAGAAAAAAACATAAATGGCAAAAATCTGAAATAAAGGCAAAAAAAGGCCTGGAAATCAGCAGGGCAATGAGTATCTGAAAGAGAAAGAGAGGTTAATGGCTTGACTCTGACCCTCCTTTAGAACAGACTCCTTTTACTACTTCCCTTTTATCTCTACTCATGACTCAACTGGTTTTATATGAATAATATTGATGTATTTATGGCCTTGCTCACTGCAAACCTGAGCTAATGAAGAGAACAGCAACTCCATAAAACCGGGATAAATGACAATGTTTTAATGATTTAACCCTACAGCAGAACCCATGAAACGTCAACCTATCTTCCTCTTTCAGACATTGACCGGTCTCCTGTGTGCTTTCTTTATATAGTGCTTTCTGTTTTCAGTATTTGAAGCAATCCGTGCTCATTCCCTTTAGTAATGCAGTTGAAAGCATAGAATAAAACAAATATTGCACAACTATACCACACAGGTGTGAATCATGATGAAAAATAATTTTTCTATAACTGAGTTATAGCAACAGATCTCAAAGATCATTTATGAACAAGCCTCTTTATTACCACCACCGCAATAATTATTATAATAATATTCCTTATGTTGCAGAGCAGCTTAAAGAATCAGTATCCTGTGAAGCTGCACTCGATTTACCAGATTCTTGACTGAAATAGCGGCAGCACATTTTGCAAAGATTCTCTGAACCAAATTATTGTGTGCTAACCTCGCAGGGAGGTGGGTTCTTTATTTTCAAATCTGTCACTACTTAACTATAAGTTTGAATCACAATTTGGGGCCAATCAATATTCAAAGAACTATGTTTAAGGAGTGCTGCATTTTCCCTCCCAGACTTCTTGCTAAATACAGTACGTCACTAACTCCAAAGAATGTTCACACTGAGCTGCCCGGCACATAGCTTTTACTGTAACACACATAAAGATGTTAACAGTGTAATTATGGAGAAAGTTATAAAAGATTGACAGAAAGCAGGCATCCTTCCAAACATGCTGGTCCCTAAACCATACTTTTGGAGACTTTGAACACCTATTTCCACTAATTCCCACTCATCACTGAAAAATTGGAAAACGTGGAAGGCGAGTTTACATTTTTTGTACAATTTATAATAACTGCAATATTTCTCACCTGTATTTGATATACTAAGACGTCTCAATGCACTTCCTGAGTAAAATGTAGTGGACTGTATTTTGTAAGAAATTGAGCAGTCAATTTGTATACTGTAATATTCCCCAAACAGCCTTGCAGTGTGAATGACCAGTTTTTATCTGGGGGCAATTGTTGGCCAGAACACAAGGAGAAACTCCCCTCTCTTTTTGAATAGTGCCATGGGATCTTTAATGTTTACCTGAACAGGCAGATGGGACCTTGGTTTAACATCCAATCTGAATGACAGAACCTCCAATAATGCACCACACTCCTACCACTGTGCTGGAGTGACATCCTAGAGTGTAAACTCAAAGTACTGATGTAGTGAACCCAGAACCATCCAACTTAGAGAAAACAGCGCTACCAACTGAGCTAGGGTCTAATAATGAGATTCCAGGTGATGATACAGATAATGTGAAAAAAAAAGCCTGAATGCTGGACATCAAAATACTGGAAATACACAATAGGAGGATTATCATCTGGAAGAGACCCGATAGCAGAACTTTTTTCCCCACTGGGTCAGTAGTGTTTTGAAGCAGATTTCTCTTTGTGGAGGGCTTCATTTTGGAGGCACCCCAGCATTTTTAACCTGATCTCATTTTATCAACATTACATTGGCACAGAAACAAACATGAAAGCTTCATAGTGACTTCATTATATTTGACCTCAGGCACCTTCAGAGAGCAGAGGCCTGTGAATATATTGAGAGTGTAATGTTATAAGCAAAACTGAACGGACTTTCACAAAAATATGGAAGTATATTTCAAGCAAAGAAACCTCTTCTGTCGCTATAGGATGGCAGTAACACTGAGAGGCAGTTTCTATATCACTCACTATCTCCTATTCTCTCTTCTCCGCTACTCTTTTTATCACCCTACCCTATCACCGTACCCTATCACCCTACCCTATCACCCTACCCTATCACCCTACCCTATCACCCTACCCTATCACCCTACCCTATCACCCTACCCTATCACCCTACCCACCCACCCTACCCTATCACCCTACCCACCCACCCTACCCTACCCCACCCACCCTACCCTACCCCACCCACCCACCCACCCACCCACCTACCCACCTACCCACCTACCCACCTACCTACCTACCTACCTACCTACCTACCTACCTACCTACCTACCTACCTACCTACCTACCTACCTACCTACCTACCTCTGTGGAGCTCCTGTGGTTCAGTGGTTAGAGCACTCACCTTGCAAGCATGAGACCTGTGTTCGAATCTAGGCAGATCAGGGTGAAACCTGGGAGTAAGTTTCCTTACTCCACACCACACCTGATAATAATCCCTCCAAAAAACACAATAATGAAAATTGGTCATTTTCAACCCAAGACTGTTTATGGGACACTGCTGCATGCAATTGGCTGCTGCGTTTCGCCCACAAGAATACAATCAATTCACTTTACAGTATATTCTGTGAAACGCTTTGAGACGTTGATAAAATGTAAAAGGTGCTGTATCAAATGCAAGGATTATTATTATTATATATACAGTATATATATCCATCTTGGGATGAGGTCTTACAGCTCTGTTGGTCCGAAACAAATCTTGCTATTTAGAGGTTACTGTTATCCTTTGTAGATTTGGTTATGCAATGAATACATCATATGTTCACACAAGGAGGTGTTTTCAAGCAAAAAGTTAAATGCATTGCCTCACATGAGATCGGAGACACATGTGCATGTTATACACTTAATCCAATTGTGTTGTATTTCTGGAGCTTCAAACGCTTAAGGTTAATAACCTATGATCATCCTTGCCGAATAATAATTGAGCGGAAACCAGCTTCTTAACATCTCAAAATTCATTGCACCATATAAGAACATGCATTTAAACTGGTTTTGTGCACTAAGCGAAAGTATGAGTTACAAAAAACAATCTTGGTAAGGCAAATGTAGTTCGTTCTTCTGCCATGGATAATTTAAAGGCAAAAATGCATTTGATTAAATTGTCCCGTATTGTACTGTATTGGGAAAGGTAATGTAATGTTATATGTGGGAATTATCACAAGGAGAAACATGGGATTGTTTTGTGTTCTGGTCTTAAACAACACATTTGGGACTACTCTCCCTTTTCTTCCCCCTCTCTCCAGTGAACCGCCTGGCCAGGCAGCATTTCGGGGTTTCATCCTTCTTCGACAGATCGGAAATTTTGTAAAAGTGAACCTTTTTAAGTTAAAAATCAGTTCTAACGGTGCGACTCCAAAGATAAAAGTGCCAAATAATTCCTGCATAGTTTGGAATGAGGGGAAATCAATCAATCAAACTTACATTTATATAGCGCAGTTCATGTTGAGAGGACGTCCCAAGGCGCTGTACAGTTAGGTAGGCACGAGAGCAGGGGCAGAGGGGTTGGGGCAGGATGAAGAAGAGTAGGAAAATTGACTGTATATTTGTGGGCGAAATGCGGCAGCCAAATTGTGCACAGCAGTGTCCCACAACAGTCATGGAAGTGGGATTAAGGGGGAAAGGGGGGAAAGATAGCAAGGGGAGGGGTCTAGGTAGAAATATTGAAATATTGTTGTCCAGAACGTGTGGGGGAATCAACAATACAAAATAATAAAGTTTACATTTATATGGAGCCTTTCAAGTTGGGAGGATGTCTTAATAGCTTGACACTGCTATCAGACCAAGAGGATGTTCAAACCTATCATTAAGAACAGAACAACATGACTGCATTCTGTAACCTCTTGATAAATCACATCTCATATTCCATTTTTGTCTGAGATATTACAAAAAACAAGACTATATGTGCGCTGGTCCTGGTACCCCTTATATTGCTTATATTCCTTATATTTCCAAGTAAAAGGCATTTTTTTAACCCCTAAATTAGTTACAAAATTGCTTCTTACCCTATATTTAGTGTTTATAGTCCGCACAAGACCCCCCCTAACTTTTCTTTTCCCCTCATCTATATTTGCTTCTCCCTCTTATATGCATTGTTTTCCATTAATATATTGATGCTTTTTGCTTCAACCATAGCTTCCAGCAAATGAGTTCCTTGTGCTAAGAAGGTGACGACATCTTTATGTCAGTGGAAGTGAGAAAAGATAGTTTCACATTGCAACCAGCTGGAGGTGCTGTAAAGCCAGGGATAGTCAGGATATTTTTGACAAAGTAGTGTGTGGGGATTGGGGGGTGGGGGAGGGGGGGAGTGGGGTGGAATCAAGAGTCATCACATAACTTATCTGTGGATATTTGCCTCAATGAAACCTCGCTACTGATTACGATTTTATCCAGATCCTAATCCTAATGCTCATCTCTCCAGTTTCCGAATTGCAAACTAAAATCATGTCTAAAAAACACTTTGACTGCGGAATGATATCAGAACAATGAAGGCATATCGTATATAGTACTTACCCTGGTCTCACCATGTCCATTCCTTTTAGCTGTGTACTGTATAAAGAGGTTGAAATGCAGCATTCACAAACTGGAAGTGGGTGCAATAATTGTGCCTTTCATCTTGGGACTGAAATCGCACAATATGTTAGCACGCTCACTTCAAATTATAGACAAAAAAAAATAGAACCATATTGATTCAACATTAACATTATGAGTAGGGCTTAGTTTGGTTGTTTCTTTCCCTAATAATTGGTCGTACCGATGCTTTAATCATTGTGTGGTAATGCATTATGGCTGTCTTTTATTTACTGCATAAAATGCAGATTTGCTGCAATTATTTCAAATATGGAGCTCACATCAAAATAACCACAGACAGGATGATTTTTGGCATGGGCATTACCGGTAAGTAAAGATAAAAGTGAATAAGACACTGAACGCAATGACTTCAATGATTAAGCTTGGCTCTTTCATAAAGGATTTTCCTCCCCTTCTGGAAATGATACCTAGATCACAAAATATGCCTTATTGTTAATGATTTTTTTCTGCATTATTGAAAATCCTTGAGCCCATGCCCCGAGTGCCCATGTTATGTTGGTAACAAGAATCTGCTTAGACTCAGGCAAAAAATAGATGCTCCAAATTTAAAGTGTGCAGATTCCAACCTCAAATGAACATATTAATCTGTCATCTGAACTATAGTACATGTCCTTTATATTTAACTTGTGTCTGATGCACGGAGTGCAGGGAATATGCAAACGTTGTATTTTCCATCTTTATTGCACGCTTCATTCATATTGCAGAGAATCCCCAAGCCTGTATCAGTTGACCTCTCCTCTGACAGCAATCTATTTTGATACAGGAAATCCATTTTGTCTAGCATTACTTTTAATGAGTTCTGCAACCGTATGGCCTCTTCCTGTGACTCATCCTGCGCTTCCCAGACCGGAGACTGTGGTTTTGTTTTAAATTTAATTCTAGTGGCTCTGCCCATTGAACTTGCCAGCATTTTTCAAGGTGGGGAGGGGTGGGGGGGGGGGTGCTGCAGCTTCACAGTAATTTTCACTTTTATAAAAATAATATTTAGCAGCTCAGTATATTTTATTTGCTTTATAAAAAAACTGACATATGAACCAGGATCAGGAGGGAAAAATAAATTACAATTACATTTGACTCCAGTTAATGCAAGTGTGGTTGATGGGGGCAGCCCTCTACAGGGATATATTTGGCTCTGCTTAATTCCCGATCCATTTAAATCAGCACTGAATGGTTTATTTTTTTTAATGCAGGTAATTTGATAAAAGTGACAATGTCATTTCCCGAGCATCTGAATTAGCAGGCTTTCAGATCTATATAAAAACTTGCGATTTCAAGGAAGGATGCGAGACGGTGACCTTTGTTTAAAGGTTGACTGAATGCAAATTTTTGCTCCCAATTTCCCTTCTCTTCTCATTGTCCCCTTCCCTCATGTTGGAGAGGGGAAGCAAAGTTGGTTTCTGAGGCATCACATGTTGACCCAATTAATTGACCTAATGCAGCTTTGGTAGCTTTACCTTGACATCTGAAAGATTTTCATTGTTGCTCTGAGTCAGAAGATTGTGGATTCAAGCCCAGTTTTAGACCTTGAACTCAGTCTAAGCTGCCATGCGAGTGTGGCATTGTCAGAGTTGCAGTCTTGTGGGTGAGACATTAAACTGAGGTTAGGTAAGTGTTAAAGATCACATGGTATTAATCAAGAGAGAAGGGAGTTTCTTTCTCCATGTGCTCTGATGAACAACCTCTCAGATGAAATTGGTGATTCACTCCATGGCTGTTTATGGGACATTGTGCCTGCGTTGTTTACCTACAAATACATAGTCACTACACTTCACAGTAAAATCCTGTAAAGTGCTTTGAGATGTCTTTTTGACAGGATAAAGCTCTATATCAACCATGGATATGATTGAAGTCATATAAAGAAAGGGTGAGTGTGAGACCTGGGCGAGTGAGGAGAGCATTGGAGAAATTCAGTTTTGAACTAATGGAGGCAGGAATAAGAGTTTCAGCCATACTGACGTGAGGTAAAGGTGGAGGCGACTGATGTGGTACAGGGAAAGAAAAGCTGCCCTGGTCAGGGACCAGACATGAGGAAGGAAAGAGAGCAAAGGTTTGAACAAAATGACAAGACTATGTGCAGGTTCAGACGGGTAGAGAGCAGCCAGGAAGGTTGAGGTAATCAGAACCAGAAATAAGGAGACGTTAGTGGAAGCTGGGAAGTATTGCTTCTGTTTTGCTATGCAGAGTCCTGCAGCTCAGTAGATAAGAGCACTCACTTCATAAGCGAGAGTTGGGTTCTATCCCTGGCAGAGCGAAATGTTGGGCAAGTTACTTTTTACACCTCTTTTTACAGAGCAGTAAGTAGGAACCCAGTTATTAGTTGATTGGCAGATTGCTTTTCCGGGAACAGTAATCCTTGAAAAAAAATGGTGTCACTCAATCCATGATTGTTTGTGGGACACTGCTGTGCGCAATTGGCTATCACGTTTAGCCCACAAATATACAGTCAATTCACTTTACAGTATACTGTATTCTGTGAAGCGCTTTGAGACAACTAGAAGATGTAAACAGCGCTATATCGGATGCAAGGATTATTATAATCTTAAATTGAAGATATCATTGGACCTACAATCAAGGTGGAAACGGAGAAGAAAATATGGGTGATCAGCATACATATGACAATCTGTCCCATGTCTGCAGAGGATTCTAGTCAAGAATTTAAATTGTTTCATATATTAATACTGTATTTGTAACTGTGAAATCATTTTACATATCGCCTTATCCAAAATGTCAGCCTATCTCAACGTGCTGCACTGCACAACATAATCATTATTGATGTCCTTAGGGCCTTATTTAAGAGGAAGCTAGATTAATATTTGATATTCAAGGGATATTAAGAGATATGGTGAAAGGACAGGGAAATGCTATTAAGTTTTCAGATGAATCATGATACAATGGAAAGAGCAGACGACAGGTTAAATGGTATACTTGTGTTCCTAACTTCTTAACATAGAACAACAACAAAATTACACTTGTATATTGCCTTTCACATCAGGAGGATGTCCTGGCGCTCGACAGTCATAGAAACATAGAAATAGGATTAGGCCATTCAGCCCCTCAAGCCTGTTCCACATTTCTGTAAAATTATGGCTGAGCTGTACATCAACTCCAGAATACCCGCCTTTGACTGTATCCCTTTGTACCCTGACCTAACAAATATCTATGCTCCTCAGTCTTGAAAATGTGAATGGATCCAGAGTTCTGTATTTCCACTACACTTCGGGTGAAAAACTGCCTGCCTCCTAATTTCACTCCTAAATGGCCTAGCTCTAATTTTAACAGATGGGAGTCTCTGCTCCATAGGAAAGAAATGTGTTAAAGTAATTGCTTTCAGGATTTAAATAATTTTAGTTTGTGTTGTATTTATCTTAATATTTGCTCAAGTTTGGTTTACCGTTGTTTGAATAAATAAAGATTACACTGCTACCTTTTACTTGTACCTCAAATGGATTTATAATCTTTACATTTTCTTGCCCAGATTTACCTCAGCTTTGCCTTATCTTTAGTTTCACAACAAGGGTTTGCTGTCTAGACAGTGTCACTGTGATCACAGGTAATCAAACCAATGACATTTCCCTCCACAACTTTACTGCTTGACTTCATGTCTAAAAATTGCAGATTTTCTTTTGAACACTTTTAACAACAACAAAATTACACTTGTATAGTGCCTTTCATGTCAGGAGTTCCAAGGCGCTGGACAGTCATTATTTCAGCTCTGAGCTGGAGCTGACGTGGAGGAGGCCGGAGCCTGCTGAGCGGAGAAGGTGGGCAGGTTGGTAGGGGATTATCCAAAAAGTGGTAATGTATATCCATTTGTTCCACAAACATGCTATCTTTAGATTTAAGTATATTTAATGTAACAAGATTGCCTTGTTTCATAACACGCTCATTGTGATAACTGGTGGACAAGTTATTAAGAATTGCTTCCGGAATTTCATTCTAATTGAGTAGATTTGTCCACTTGCACATTGAAATGCTGTGATCAGTTTTGTGCCTGTAAATAATTTAGTGTTGGGTAATTTCTTAATTAAGGAATCATCTGTAACTTAAGAATGAAAATAATTGTTTTACTGGGAGTACACCAGACCTCAAAGATAACTGAGCAATCTCTTTTTGAGTTGCCAGAATATTAAAAGTCTTCCATGAGAGATTTGGAAAGTACACCGTGTGTGTTTTGCACTGAAATTGATTGCATGTCTTTGGAGTCATGGAACTGAGATGCAGGGAGCAATTACTTGCCTGATACTGTCTGTATCTCTTAGACCAACTAAGTCAAAACTTACTATTTTGGAATAAATACAGCACTTGGATATTTTCAGGGCTCTCTCTGGGGGCTTCATTACATCCAGAATAATAAGTGCACGGGAATGATTCCGAGATAGTAAGCTCACTGAGAGCTTTTGATCACTCAAATTAAGGGAATGATGTTCAATGACTATTTGTTTGATGAAATAAAGAAAAGCTGGTCGCAAGCTTCTCTGAAAAGGGTCATACCTGAAATAACAGTTATGCAATACAAATTTACATTTATATAACACAAGGCTTGGCACCCAAGCTCGGGGTGGAGTCAAGGGGCGTGAGGAGGGGAAACATGACTTAAGGCATGGTTGAAGGGAAAGGCTTTGAGACACAAAGTGAAAGAAGGGAGGGAGGCACATTAGATGGAATCTGAGATGGATTTGCAGAGATAGGGGGCAGGTAGGCTGAAAATCCACCTGGTGTGAAGCAGTCCCATTGAGTGAAGGAAGTGGCCGGTTCAGTAGGGTTTCAGAGGGTCAGAGTGGTAGGGTGGGACAAGATTGTGGAGGGATTCAAAGTTGAGGATGAGAATCTTGAACTTTATCCACAGTGGGATGGGAAGGCAAAGGAGCCAGCCATGGATTAGGATGATAGACTTACGGAGCTGGTATGGGGAAAATACATGTACTGCAGAGTGCTGGTTAATCTGTGGCTTGTGAAGGGATTATATTTGATAGCGCCTCTTTACATTCAACACATCTCAAAGAGTCCCAAAGGATTTACCGTAAATTGTAGTGATGGCATATTTGTAGATGAACGCGGCAACCAACTTGCATATAGGAATATCCCACAATCAGCCATGAAATTCCCAATTTTATTTGTTGACAAGGACATGAGGAGAAACTCCCTTCCCCTTGTGAATAGTGTCATGGGATCTTTATTGTCTAGCTGATTCAGAGACAGGACCAGTGCAACATCTCATCCCATGAGATGTCTCCAGCACTGCACTAGAGCATCAGCCTGGAAATTGAATTCAAAATTATGGTATATTTTCAGAATTTTCTTTTGTGTTTATTGTGTCACAATTTTATAGAATTCCTAACAGCACCTCTACTATATCTGTGGAATGATAACCAATAGGCACCAGTCAATAAAAAAATGTGTGCTTCCATGCATGCGCTGATTAAATCCGGGATCATTTTGTACTGTAATAATCTCTGTCCTGCCATTGCAATCATTAGATATATATATTCACACTGTAATCAAGTTTTAATGTTAATTAGCAAGTTTAATGCAGGATTTAACCAGGTATTGGTATATGTAGTTTACAACAAATGACCAGAAATGGTAAGTATGATAGGTAGTATGGCATCCCATTTCAGTACCTGTGCTGAAGCAGTTCCATTATAACTTTGGCCTTTGATACCAGGAGATAGTGAAATTGGTGCAAGATATTTACATGGGGAGATGGGTAAATTACATGATGGTTTTGTGCCCTCTGCCTAATGATAAATTTGGGGCATGAAATAGTAAAGACCAGGCAGATTACCAGCATCTGCAGTATTTTGTTTGTGTTTAATGCACTGCCACTTCTCTTGTAGGAATGCATACCTTGAAGAAGTGCTCTCTTCTAAGACGTGATTTTCAATCTTCACTTTTACCCTGCTCACCTTCTCTACTATCAGTTTCCCTTCTTGTCTTTGATGTTATGTTCACTAAAACCCGTTTCACAGCCATATTTATTTACCTGTTCTTTGGCAATTTACCCCTTCTTTGTTTTAACGTTATTAACACCACTTCTCTCCAATTTTGTTGCAATACCCCTTTTGTTTCACAGCATTAACAATTCTTTTATCTATCATCTCCTGCCCTCTACTGCATTTTCTCCTTTGTTTTCCTTGTCTTGCCTCTTCCTCTCTGTTAATACTTAAAATCCTCTCAACATGCCCCAGTTCTGATGAAGGGTCGTGAGTATTCCAATAACAAAAACAGAAATCGCTGGGAACTACCAGCAGGTCAGGCAGCATCTATGGAGAAAGGAAAAGTGAGTTAATGTTTTGTTTGGGTCCATTTTCTGATTTTCACTACTCAAATAGGTTTCTAATGACATGTACACATGGGAAACCTACCATCATAGCATACTTACACAATATTACCAAGACATTTTTGAATGCATGGATCATTAGTTACTAAAAGTGCACTCTATTAGTGCAAAGGCAATTTAGATGCATTGCAAGCACAGAATTAAAAAACACCTCCAGTTTGAACCTGCACTTAAAGTCTCTGGAGTCGAAATTTGAAAACAGCATCTATGTATCTTGAGCACATCCCTGTTTATGGATTAACACATTTGATTCTCAGCCCAATGGGTGCTTATAGAGAAACACATTGCTATCAATTTAATATTGCAATCAAACTTATTTTGTGCGTCTTGCTGGTGTTATTTTGCTGGCTGAACATGATATTCAAAAGATGTTTTGCACCATTGTCCGCTCACTCAGGTTGGCACAGGCTGGTACTCAAGTATGTTCTGCATCAATATCTGCTTAGTGCCCGCGAGCGCAGAGCAGCATTCAAAACTGTTTTAAATCAAGGGTTTGAATGAGTAATCAGAGCTGCAGACTTATTACACACACAACGAGTGATTATCTGTTAGTAGCAGCAGCAAGCACATCAGGCCATCTGTGGGGAAAGATGTAGATGTAAAGCAATCAGCTGCAGAACCTGGTACACCCTGAATGAATTCCCAGCTGCCAATCTTGCTGAAGTCTATTTTTTGTGATGTTGCAGGAGGTTAACTTATCTAAAGTAGTCACAAGCTTCACAATAAAGGCATGCAGATAAAGCTGAGGAGAAGTAAAGTGAAAAGGGCAGTTCAGACTTACCACTGTAGTGATTTTACACAGAGAGCGGTGAATACGTGGAATGGACTGCTCAGTGCACACCACATATCCACAAATGAGGGGGATTTTGTCAGCACATTCAAAAGGGAATTAGAAAGCTATTTGGCAAGGAAATCGATTAAAGTGCATCAGGAATAGAATAGCGTCGATATGGGCCAACCAGACACAGTGTAATGGTCCCTTTTGGTCCTGTATTTAAATTGTTCCAGAGTTATGAGGTAAAAAAATGTGACCTGTGATAAAAATCTATTGTTAAAAATTCCACTCAACCCTTCCCCTCATGTCAAGGTCTGACTTG
The DNA here is from genome assembly GCA_035084275.1 of Hydrolagus colliei. Classification (NCBI taxonomy): domain Eukaryota; kingdom Metazoa; phylum Chordata; class Chondrichthyes; order Chimaeriformes; family Chimaeridae; genus Hydrolagus; species Hydrolagus colliei. Next base: position 24,307,305 of record CM068744.1, on the reverse strand, counting down.
GGCTGGGGAAACCCATTGATTTATCCAGCCTTGAATTTGCATTACCACACTTGTTAATTTACTACCGTATTCAGTAAATTACCCAAGGAAGCTGCATGTGTGTCCACATCATCAAGTTTGCAGAGGACAAGAAACCAAGCCAGACCTTTCTTCATCAGCTGCCACACCCACACACTGCTTGGAAACAATGCTGAAGAGGGTCCAGAAAGATAAAACCCGGTTGGTTTTGTTCTCCCTATTGTTTGGAAGGCCATGGCCAATTTAACCTCCCCTTGTAGCCTGACAAGAATGCTTTGAACCAAATCATTATAAAATACAGATAAAATGAGATTTGCTTTTATTTAATTCCAGACATCAATGTGTTGATCTAAACAGAAGCTATTTTGTAATAATGATACAAATGCTGACTCATTTAGCTAACCAGAAGAACCTGACCCACAGGAAATGCCTTGGTCTCTTTAACTTCTCTTTTCTGTCTTTCAGACTCACTCAATCAGTACGAAACCTAGCCAGATTTCAATGCTCCTCTTGTCCACCAATAACCCTCTCCTTTGTCCACCTTTCCATGTCTCATCCATCCTCTCCTCCAATTCCAACTATGAAGAGATGCTGGACTTCATGTCCAAAATCGAGAGGATCCATTTAACTACCTCTACCCCATCTATTGCTACCCCCGTATTATCTCCTCCTCATGATTAACCCCCCACCCATACACCTTCAACTCTCTCTCCATCCTCCCATCATCTCCAAAATGGAACACACCACTTGCGTCTTCAACCCAATTCCCACGTCTCTTCTCATCTCCCAGCTCAACCTCTTAGCTCTTCTCCTAACCAACATCAACCTCTCCTTAATTCAGGCACTGTTCCCACCCCCCCTAAAAACAGCTGCCATTATCCCAATCCTGAAAAAACCTTCGCTGGACCCATCCCTAGTCTCCAGTTATTGCCCTATCTTCAACCTCTCATTCCTTTCCAAGGCCCTGGAACAATTTGTTGCCTCCCATCTTCGCTTCTTTCTTTCTCACCATTCCCTCTTTGAACCATTCCAATCCAGCTTCTGTGTAGCCCACAGCACAGAAACAGCCCTGGTCAAAGTCTCTAATGCCATTCTAAACTTCTGTGATCAGGGCATTCTCTGCCTTCTTGTCCTCCTCAAACTCTCTGCCACCTTCGATACTGTTGACCACTCCATCCTCTTACACTACCTCTCCTCTCAGCTCAATCTTCATAGACCTACTCTTGCCTGGTTCAACTCTTACCACTCTCACGATCTCCACTTTGTCACCATTAACCACTTCTCCACCAGCCCCGCACTATCACATGTAGTGTGCCCCAGGGCTCTGTCTTTTCAACATCTATATGCTCCCCGCTTGGTGACATAATCCCAGATATGGGGTCAATTTCCACATGATGTGGATAATATCCAACTCTATCTTTCTGCCTCCATCTTCAATTTGAGGACCACTGCTGTTCTAACAGACAGCCTATTGGACATCAAGTCTTGGATGAGAACTAACTTTCTACAGTTGAATGTCAGCAAGATTGAGGTCCTCCTGATGGGCTCATGGGGGCACCTCCGCACCTCAGGCACTGGCAGCAGCATCCTCCATGGCTGCACACTTCACCTCACTTCAGGAACCTAGGTGACTTGTTTGATCCTCAATTGTCTTTTCTCCACCATATTCATGCCATGACCCACTTTGCCTTATAATAATAATCCTTGCATTTGATATAGCGCTTTCCACATCTTATCAACGTCCCAAAGCGCTTCACAGAATATACTGTAAAGTGAATTGATTGTATATATTTGTGGGTGAATCGCGGCAGCCAATTGCGCACAGCAGTGTCCCACACACAGTCGTGGATTGAAATGACCAATTTTATTATTGTGTTTTTTTGGAGGGATTATTATTAGGCATGTAGAGTAAGGAAACTTGCCTAAGGTTTCACCCTGACCTGCCTAGATTCGAACACAGGTCTCCCCAGCTTGGTTTCCCCAGCTTGCAAGACAGGTGCTCTAACCACTGAACCACAGGAGCTCCACTTCCCTCACTTCTGCAACATTGCCCAAATCCACCACAACCTCAACCCTCAGGACACTGAAACTCTCATTCATGCCTTCATCATGTCCAGGCTTGACCATGCCAAAGCCCTTCTAGTCTGCCTTCCAAACCTGCCTCCGTAGGCTGCCATCCAGAATTCTGTGTCCTCTTCCACACCAAGCTCTGTGACCTTATCAACCCCATTCTTGCCTGACTTCATTGGCTTACCATCATTCTGAGGATTCAATTCAAGATCCGGGTCTTCACCTTGAACATTCTCCATCTCCTTGCCCCCACCCTACCTCTGCGACCTCCAATCCCCTACCAATCTGTCCACTCCTTCTGCTCAGCGGCTCCAGCCTGTTCCATGTCCCCTGATGCACCATTGACAGGCAAGCCTTTAGCCACACTGCACCCAACCTTAGGAATTCCATTCCACAATCCCTCCACCCCTCCACTCTACATGATCCCAAGCCCAACTTAGGTCTGAAACACTGACTGTCCCATTGGGGGTCACATTGGGAAGACATCCAAGCCACTATACAAATGTAATTTGTTATTATTCAACCCCACATGTCCTTCCTAATCCATACCTCTGAACAGAAACAATTTTGTCCACCTCTGCTTCACTGTGCGCACCAGTGAATCCCTCACATCCATTGCTGCTGAAATCCTCATCCACACTTTCATAACCTCAATTTCTCCAATGCCCTCCTGGTCGGTCTCCCCAGCTCCATTGTTCAGAATCACACACTAGAACAACAACAAAATTACATTTATAGAGCGCCTTTCATGTCAGGACGACGTCCCAAAGCTCTGAACAGTCAGGTCAGTACCCAAGCATGGGGGGAAGGGTCAGGGTAGGGGGAAGCAGAAGGAGTGTAGGAGAGGTGGAAGAGTTAGGAGGGGAGCAGAAGGCATGGTCGAAGAGGAAGGTGTTGAGACCGGCCTTGAAGGAGGAAAGAGATGAAGTGAGGTGAAGCGATTGCGGGATGGAACATAAAAACATAAGAAATAGGAGCAGGAGTAGGCCATTCGGCCCATCGAGCTTGCCCCACCATTCAATCATGGAGTTCCACAGTGTGGGAGCAGAGAGGCTGAAAGCCCGGCCACCGATGGGGGTGGTTAGGGTGGTGGACGCGGAGCAGATCGGAGAGATAAGTGGGGACAAGGCTGTGAATGGCCTTGAAGGTGAGGTCGAGGATCTTGAATTCGATCCTCTGGGTGATTGGGAGCCAGTGGAGATGGGCGAGGGTGAGAGTGATGTGGTCGTGGAGCCTGGTATGGGAGAGTACATGAGCAGCAGAGTTCTGAATGATCTGCAGCCTGTGAAGGGAGGAGCTTGGAAGGCCTTCAAGGAAAGAGTTCCCGTAGTCAAGCCTGGAAGTGATAAAGGTATGGATGAGAGTTTCGGCGGCATGGGGGGTGAGGTAGTGGTGGAGTCTGGCAATATTGTAGAAGTGGTGGAAGGCTGCACTGGTCATGGAGAGGATATAAAGGAGGAAGGACAGTTCGGGGTCAAACAAGACGCCCAGATTCCTGACTGACTTAGAGAGGTGGAGAGAGCAGCCTTGGATGCTGATGTTGTCAGCGCCTGAGGTGCAGAGGCGCTGACGCGAGCCAATCAGGAGGGCCTCAGTCTTGTGGACATTGAGTTGGAGGAAATTGGCCGTCATCCAGGATTCAATGTAGAAACTAGAGCATATGGGATCAGAAGAAGCATTTCATGTTAAACCAATGGTTTGTCATATCTGAAAGCTTAGGTTTGTGTGTTGGCTGGTTGTCTGATTTAGAATTTGTGAAAATAATTAATGATTTTTAAAAAACAAATATTGAAACTTTAAAATTAGATTTGGGTATTTATAATGTAGCAAAGTAATGTTGCTCAATTACTATTACATTCAGTTATTACAAAAGTCATTTTGCTTACATATCAATCATATGTTATATCTCCTTGCACTACTTCCAGATGCTGCAGGCTCCAACCCTCTGTGCTCAAGTACAAAGAAGCTGCTTTTGTTTGTATCATCCATACCTCAGCACTTCCTTTTCTTTATTCTTCAAGGTCAGTTTAATTTCCTTGTGGTCTATTTGCACAATGTGGTGCCAGTTGAGTTTCACTTGGCCCATTTACCACTGCCATCTGGAATCCATACCAACAATTGATTGAGTGTTCACTCATTCAACATCCTACATGTTTCATAAAACCACAATAGCCTCCTTTTTCCTGATTAACGCACATTCAGCGACAATGTCCTTCCTCTTACTTCTGGATTCTCCATTACATTGTTCCATTCGGATTCTCATATGTTCTTCATTTTGCTTTGTTAAACCTCTGCATTTGCTCATTTTACTTTCTGCAGTCTCCATCACAGTGCCGTCAGCAAAGACCTAAATCTAAGCTTATTGACATTGCGAATCTCTGGTTTATTGTAAGATCCTCCTACCCTTCCCATGTGCTTTAATACTCACTCCTCTTTCCATTATGTGATCACTCTTCCAGTGGACAACTCATGTTCATGTGGTAATCTCTAATCTCACCACAGACCAATTAACCAGTTGCGTTGACTAATGGTTCTTAATGATAGGAATTTAGGTTGAGGTCACCAAAACTATTTGGGATTTGTATTAAGTCTATGTGAGATAAACAACAACAACAAAATTACATCTGTATAGCATCTTTCATGTCAGGAGAGACGTAAAGATAATGGTAAGTAGTTGAGAAGTATAGCATGGTGAACAGCAGCAATTGCTTTAGCTGATAGTGGTGTCCGGCGATATATCGGTTATATCGGTATAATTTTTCATATCGATATGCCAATATTGGAAATGTAAATATATCGATATATCGAAAAATTCGGTATATAAAGAAAACGATATATCGCAAATATCGATATATTGTGTCCGGCAATATATCGATATATCGGTTATATTGGTATAATGCGAACTTTTTAAACTTACCTTGTCGCTGGCATTGCAAACCTCCTGGGCCTAGAGCATGGAATGTGCGCGCATATTGGAATGCGCGCGCACCTCCGAATGCGCAGTACAAAAAACCCGGCGATATCGATATATCGGTATATATCGATATGAGCCCACCAATATATCGATATCAGAAAATTTCCATATCGATGGACCCTAGCTGATAGTAACTGCCAGCACACAATAGTAATTTTTGCATTTCATATATATTGTATTACCTTATTAGATCATCAGAGTGGTTCATAGGATTTAATATAAAGTACGGTATAGTAACTGAGAATTTAGAATACAAATGTAGCAGACATGATAAGGTGATAAATCAAATGCATGGATTATTATTTAGTCGACTTTGTATTTTCAATTATTGCAGAGTCTCCTGACAATATATGAAATTCCCCTGAATCCTCCATTCCACCATCGGCAGCCGTGCCTTTGGACCATGCCGTGGGGCTCTGGAACTCCCTTCCTCACTCCCTTCACCTCACCTATTTTCAGGTCGCGCCTAAAGACTTTTCGATCACTCTTTTGGTCACCTTTTCCCTTCCCACTGGCTCGGCCCCGGGATCTGTTTTGTGAAGTGCCCTGAGACTCCATCTGGCTTGGAGAGTGTTTTATATAAACCCAAGCCATTGTTGTTGTTGTAGTAACTCTATCTCACTGTGAGAACTATTATCTTAATTTCTGTCAATTTATCGGAAACAACATCATTATTCATTCAAGTAAATTAATTTTGTCAGTGTCTGTCCATGCACAGAATTGAATTATGTCAATTTTTATATTGAAAAGCCCACATTCTGAACTGTGTAATCTTACAAACACAATTGCTTATTGTACAGCAGCCTCTTTGGCAGCTATACTGTAACTCACAATAAACCTGTGCTATTCTCTCCTCACTTGAAATCAACATGGTTCTCTCTTGTGTGTTCAGAATGAATAGAAGGCTATGAAGAACTGTGGACAGAGTCTCCTTTCTGCTGTTATAAATGCATAGAATTTGTTAATTTCAAAATTGTTAATACAGTAATACTATTTAGAACGCCTTTCATGTGGGGATGACATCCCAAAGCAGGATTTACTGCAAAGTGCAGACACAGTAGCCAATTTGCACACAGTAAAGTGTCACAAACAGCCATAAAGTGAATGAACAATATTATCTAGTGGCATGGAATTTTTTATGTCCTCATCAACATGTTTAATAGCTCATCTGAAGTCAACACCTCCAAATTCAGACTGCTCCCCAAGTACTCTATGGGAATGTCAGCCTAATCTATGTGAGTTCAAATTTATGTATGGAAAAGGCGTCATGGGAATAAGGCAGGCAGTGGGATCTAATGGACAGCTTTCAAGATCAGTCAGCTGTGTTAAACACTTTGAGATGTCCTCTCAATATGAAATGTGCTATATAAATGTAAATTGTATTGTATGTTGTCAATAACTTCTCATGGCATTAAAGCAGTGGAGCCCAACCTGTGACCCAAGGGCCAGAAGTGGCCCAAGGGACTGTCAAAAAGTGGTCCCTCGAATATTCTAGTAAATCCATGTTTGATTGGTAGTGTATTTTGAGTTTTCTTGATTAATGACAAATTTTAAAAATCTACCAAGAAAAAATATTTTGTTGGCCAATACATAAAGATTGCCTACTGCAGTAAAAGCCTGTTTATCTGGCAACCGATCAACCGTAACTTCCGTATATAAAAAAATGTCCACATTCGATTAACTGAATTTATCCGGAAAAATGCATAACATTATTTATTTTTTATGTTTTCAGCTGAATATCCACTCCCTGACTCCACTGGCTGGCCGCTGGGTCCGGAGGCCCGTGGCCAGGGGGTGGAGCCGACTGATCTTCACACAGGTACTCTACATTCCCCAAACAACTTCACTCTCTCAACTCAAACTATTGTAACAGAAATGATTAAACCTCATCTTACAGTAGTTACTACAGTGGAACACCTCAAATTCTGTGTTCCTACATTCCATGCTAACCAAATCTACGATCAACCCATTCTGTGAGCTCCACATTAATCTAACAACATCTCCCTCGTCCTGTCCCCAGCAAATCTCAGCCTCTGTTCCTAAAAACTTCCCGTCTCGGCCTACAATGTGAACCAGAGATTAGCTCATATGTGTTCAGATGCCAAACATCCAACATGGAGTCCGGATAGTGTTGCCAAACCTTTGGAGTGTAGAAAAATGCCAAAGAGAGAGAAAAAGTGTAATAGCTTTAGTTGCCATCGTAAGGTTTCCACTATTACACTTACCTGATGTTCCACGAATCCCAGGGTGCTAGAAAAAAATCCCTTTTTTTGCTGCAACCCAAATTAACCACCAGCAGGTCCTTGTGACCAAACATTTTTTGCTGTGACTTAAATTAGTCCCCCCTAGGGGGCGATATCACGCCTGAAGCTCAGCCAAAACGTTATCTCCGTCTCTTTCGTGCACTAAGCGCAACTTGTAAGTAAGCTCTTTATACAAATTGTTTGGCAGTGTCACCTTGGGCAATTTTCAACATAATTTTTTTTAAATAAGCGTTAAAAAAGCATTTTCAAATTTTAGAAAAGCAACAAAAAATTGTGACAACTCTTCGCGACCCTGATTTGGGTCGGGTCCCAAGGTTGGGAACCACTGTGCTAGAGACTCAGCGCAAGATAAATGGCGTGAATTTCAGTCATCCATGTATTGTTCCAACCAGCACAGACTTACCTTCAGTTGACGGCTGAGGTAAAGCTCAAAGGTGAACAAGGTCGCTGGCATGGACAGACTCCAGGTCAACTTCTGAATAACTGAGGAGATCCCAGCCAAGCAAGAACCGACAGAAAGGAGCCTCCATGTCAAACCTGCAAATGATGAAACTGAGTGAGAAAAATCATCCACAAATACAACAAATTGTATTGTCTCACAAAGATCAGTCAAACCATCAACAACAATTGATCCCACAGGGCTCCGTTACCCAAGGTTCAGATTATTTCCCTTCACCACCACAGAGAAACACCATTGCATGTGATTTACAGTCCACCAGAAGGACAATTGCAGACTTTCAGCCCTGAACTCAACTCAACCACCCACTCAAGGCACGGGCCAGAACCAACTCAGCCAAGTTAACAATTCAGCCAAGTCAACAACCCCAACCATGAACCCATCTCCACCTAAACTGCTTCGACCACTGCGCTAACCCAATCTGTACAGGAACTGACTCATGGCAGCTACAGTGACCCAGTCCCAGCAAAGACCGACTTTCGGCAGCTACACATTGCTGGTCGCTAGCAAACCAGCCGTGCAAACAGCTCCGACCCGGCCCTGGTGGCGACTGACCCGAGGGAACTGCACTGACCCAGGCCTGACAGTCTCTAACCCTCCACAAGAGCCCACAACCAACCTCGGCAAACAGACACCGACTCTGCCCCTGCACTGAACAAACTAGCGCTTGACCACTGGCCCTGACAGAAACTGATCAAGAAAGTTGTCCTGTACACATTGCAGCAATTCTTCTCCTTCCCTGCCCTTTACACTACTATTCTGCCAGTCGATGTTGGGATAATTAAAGTCTCCCATTATGACTCTCTATTGGCTTTGCATCTTTCCGAAATCCGCTTGCAGATCTGCTCTACTATCTCCTTCCCACTATTTGGTGGGTATACCACTAAAAGTGTAACTGCTCCTTTTCTATTCCTTAACTCTAACCAGATAGATTTGTTTTTTTGGCCTTCTTCCACCTCGTTCCTTTCTAAGGCTGTAACTGATATTAACAATATTCCACCCTGCCTCCTTTTCTCCCTTCTCTATCCCTCCTGAATATATTATAGCCAGGAATGTTCAGTTCCCATTCCTGCCCTTGTTTGAGCCAGGTCTGTTACTGCTACCACATCATATCCCCTTGCAGCAACTATATTTTATTTGTCAAACTCTGTGCATTTACATACATGCACTAAGAATAGATGAGGGGTAAAATTAGGAATGTAGGAATTTAAGAACAGGCTTCTCAAGCCTGTTAAGATTATACCCTCTTGTTCTGGAAATTTCCTTGCTTGTAATAAGGAAATGGAAGTGAAAGTATACCATATTGAAATTGGCATAATTACCAACCAATGCACTCACAAAATATACAGTCAATTCACTTTACACTATATTCAGTCAAAAGCTTTGAGATGTTTCGTAGACATGATAAAGTGCTACGTCAAATGCAATAACTATTTTAACGTAATTGTCATCCTTATCGTCCCGACTCCATTGGCTTCCCATCATTCAGAGAATACAATTCAAGATCCTGGTCCTCACCTTCAAAGCCCTCCACGTCCATGCCCTAGCTTACCTCTGTGACCTCCTAATGCCCTACCAACCTGTCCGGCTTCCTCCACTCAGCGGGCTCCAGCCTGCTCCATGTCCCCTGACCAACCAGCCCCACCATTGGTGGGCAAGTCTTCAGCCACTCTGCGCCCATCCTTTGGAATTCCAACCTGCAATCCTACCACCTTGTGACCCTAGCCTCCTCAAGTCCTGCCTCAAGACCCTCCTCTTTGACTACATCATTGGTCACCCCCTTTCCATTCCCTTCCCTCCATCCTTCCCGATCTTGACCCCAGTTCGGGTCAGGAACACTGACTGTCCAGCGCCTTGGGACAAAAACAACAACAACTTCGATTTATATAATGCCTTCCATGCTGGACGGCTTCTCAGAGTGCCTGTCAGGGACATCCTCCTGACGTGAAAGGCGCTATACAAATGTAATTTTGTTGTTGTTGTTTTGTTGTTATGGTAATTCACAGAACAAGCATTTTGCAGAGGTTTTGTCAAACTTTCATTGAATATCTGTCGACGATCTTTAATCCTTAACTTGACCTTTTATCTTTTGTTGGCTTTTCCTGTCCATAAAGTTCTCCCTTGAATGAGACAGTTGCTGCTGGTGTGTAAGCCTAGGCTGCAATTTGGAAGGAAGACGACATATTCTGACAAGACAGGACTATCAATTTTCAATATTTATTTCAATGGAAGCATATGCCTTGCCTTTGAAATAGTATCCCTATCAAGTTATCGAAACGTCTACAAGTGCTTCATAGGATTAACTGTAAAGCATAGTGACCGTGCCTGTAGGCAAATGCACAATAATAGTGAAACAAAGTTGTAAAATCATTGCTAAGCTCTGGCTAGAGCAATACGGTATATGAAAAAAAACTGTTTCAGTTGATTTCATTTTCTGAGCCACTTCTTCAATGCTCTTTTATTCATTTAGTCAGATGGATACCTAGTTGATTCCAAAACTTCGGGAAACAGAGCTATGAGGCCACCCTTCAATATTGTTCTACTGAAAAAAATAAAGACACCAAATTCAACAAAAGCAGAAAAGGCTATTTTATTAACAATGTTGTTGACGTGAGGAACAAACTAGCAGCACAGATGGTAGAATATGGAACAATTTAAATGGGCTTAAAAAAGAACTAAATGAGTTCCTAGAAATTCAAAGTGTTTGCGGTTCACAAGATTACAAGAAAAGTTCAGATGAAGAAGGCTCTTTGACACCATCTGATCTCACTCTTCCAAAATACCCACCCTACCGCCTCCAATCACACTACGTTTTAAATGAGTCCAGTATCTTGACCTCAACCACCCTTGTTGGCAACCTGTTCCAGTCATTAGTGATGAGATAGATGTGTTGCGATAGCTGTCCACACATCCCTTGTCCCTTCACTCCACTATTGACAGCTGTGCATTCAACCACTACATTTTGCAACTCTGGAACTCTGCCTCACTCCCTCCACCGTGACCCCAGCTTGGATGTGCCTATGGTCACCTCCCCCTTCTCGCCTCGGCTTGGCATCAAAAGCTCCACCACATTTATGCTCTCCAAGATGCTACCGTGGGTGATGGGTGCTATATAAATGCAAATTAGGTTGATGTTGATGTATCACCATAATCTTTTAGGAAGATAAATAGGTTTAGTAGATAAACCAATGGTTTAGCTTGCCTGAAATTGTTACTATGCTATTATTACTATTATACAATGGGACAAAAATTCCTATAATCCTTAAAGCATTATTCCGTAATTTATGTGAAGAACACTTGACAAAATGTCACCAGACCCACCATTCCAGCCCCCACAATCCCCACCCCACGGTAAATCGTTTCTTCTTCTCAGGGTCCTTAGTTGCTGTACATGCAACATCCTCCTCGGAATTCATAGCTAATTCACCATCCAAAATTGAAGGCTAGAATTGTTCTGAATTTGGCAACAATGGGGGAAGGGGACCAAATGCGGATCGTGCTGTGATAATTATCAATGTTATTAATTGCTGATTCATTCGAACCAAACAATGTTTGCATTTAATTCGAAATGCTGCAGGTGGTGCTATTTTGACAGGAAAGTGTCACATTGAATAAATAGTTCTGGTTCATTGGAAGAATGTCATGCAAAACACTTTCCCGCTGTCAGCACATTCCTGGAAGGTCACAATGAATGATGAATGCTCGCATATAGATGCTAAGTCTCACCCCCCACCTCCCCCCACCCCTTGTATTGCATCACTTGGCAGACTCTTGGCTTCATTTGTTTGACTCCTGTGGTTGTGAACCCTCCCCCATTGTTATAGGGACTTGCTTCCTCTACAGCCTCCTGTGGCTCCTTAAGGAATTCTATGCCTGGCTGCCCTCAGGATGCTGGAAGTCATCCAGCCACTTTCCACAGAGGAGCTGCTCACTTTCCCCGAGGTCTCAAATATCCTGTGGTTTGGGTTAGTTCTCAGGATGTTCTGAAAAAAGCATTAGGTTTACCATCACGTGATATGTCATCATTTTCACTGATCAACATTTTCCTCTTTTTTAACTGCTTTGTGATCCCAGTAACAGTCGAAACCTGTTGCTTACTTTATGGAGCAAGGGTAATGTTCGTAACATTTAAACCGAGCAATTTCACATTCAACATATTGTAACAGTGGATATTTGGAGGGTATGGACTTTGTACTCATTGTAATAAGTTGTGCTTTATAGAGTGGGTGCCATTAGTGACAATGCGACATTGCTAGGTGCAAATTGGCTGCTGTGTCTGCCTGCAAATACAATGTTTTAGAGAATACTCTGTAAAATGCTTTGAGCCATTTCACCATGACAGGGTGCTATATCAAATGCAAGGATTACCATTATGATGAATAAGTTAAAGAATAACATGAAAACTTTGAATCAAAGGATATGAATTAAGCTTTAAATGGTAAAGTATGTTTTCACCATATTTCTTTCTGGTCAAAATGTTGTTTAATCAAGGAGAGATCATGTGAAAAAATAAATATTTGTAATCCCTCGCCCTTCCTGATGTTAGAGTAACGACTGCACTCAATCATTCTAAGTGCATTTACAATGGAATTTCTCATTATAAGTTCACACTGAAATATTCACTACATTTAACAGGTGAAGCAGACTTATTTACCCCTTAGATCCTTCTTTATGATTAAAGGTGATTAAAGGAGATTAAAGGAGATTGGAGGACATATGGTATTTACACCAAAGAAGGAAGGGTGGCGGCAGCCATTTTAGCAAAGGCAGTACATGCAATATATTGTGGGAAAGAGAAGAAGGACATGCATGAATCCTGTTATGAACACTAAAATGCACATGAAATCTTTTTACTGGCACCTAAGACAGTCCTAAAACAGGACTGGTGGCAACCCTACTTGGTGTTTATGGTGCATTTTGTTTATTATCATATGCCCTAAGTCGTACAATTCATTGCCTTATTTAGTAATCATTTAACATACACACAAAAAAGCATTCTACATACAAGCATTCTTTATACCACAAGCATAAAGAGTTATAGCATACAAGCGTACTTAACAAGCATACTGTTCTTACCACTTGGTATGACTTCAAGGTCTCAAAACCGTTACATAGTTTTAGATTCTCGCTTAATTTCAGATGAACAAGCAATTTATTTTGCACACATTAGATTTAACAATAGCATTTGTAATTATCACTACGATAGCAGTGTGGCCTTTGAGTCAGAATATGGTGAATTCAAGCTCCACACTCTACACAGTTGTGGGTTGGGGTGGGGTGCTGCAGTGTCGGAAGTGTCATCTTGCGGATGAGAAGTGAAACCGAGATCCCATCTGCCTGTTCCAGTGGATGTTAAAGATCCCATGACACTATTTAAAAACAGAAGGGAGTTTTTCCCAGTGTCCTAGCCAACAATCCTCCAGATAAATTGCGATTCCCTTCATGGCTGTTTGTGGGACATTGCTATGTGCAAATTGGCTGTAGCATTTGCCTAGAAACACAGCTGCTACCCCGTACAGTGAATCTTGTGAAGTGCTTTGAGATATTTTGAGAATCTGTTAAGGTGCTACATCAAATTCAGGGATTAGTTGCATTTTCCTTATTCTATTAATAATAATACTGTAATAATAATAATAATGATAATCCTGGCATTTGATAAGGCAGCTTATCACATCATTAAGACATCTCAAAGCATTTCACGGTATAAATATCTAGTAAAGTGGAGTAAGTTTATTTTGTGGGTGGAACAGGGCAGCCAATTAGGTACAGCAATGTCCCATAAACACTCATGGATTAAGTGCCCCAAATTTTTTTGAGCTATTGTTAACCCGGAAAGCGATCCGCAAAGCATTAGTTGGCTTTGACAGCATTAATAAAACATGTCTTTTAGCTGTTTTTATAACTGGATCAATGTTAGTTACAGCTTCTACACCTGATCCAGAAGTTTATTGCAACACTCGGTTAGAAAATGTGCTTTATTCTCTAATATGCCTTTCCTTATTTTCAATTCTTCTTATTGTATCTATTAACCTAACTGGAGACAAACATGATTATACGAGAACTCCACTGTGTTTTCATTCATATGAAAGAAACTTCAGTATGAGTCATCCATTCTCATGGAACAATACTGTAGTGCGAAACTATTACTAGTGTAATAGTTTCGCACTAGTAATAGTCACCGCCAAATCGCCCTAGCCACCGCCAAATCAGCCTTCTTATTATTCTTGGCGACTTCAACCTCCATTTCACCCCCTTCTGCCCCATTTCCTCTGAATTTTCCTCTTTACTTTCGTCTTTCAACTTCTCCCTTCATATCAACACTGCCACCCACACTCACGGCCATCCTCTCGATCTGGTGATCACCCGAGGCCTCAACGTCTCTGGCGTCACCATCACAGACAAGGCCATTTCTGACCATTTTTTCATTTCCTGCAACACCTCTATCCCTCCCCCCTCCACTTCCAAACCCACCACCATCTTCTACCGGCCCTGGAAGAAGATTCCCCGTCAAACTTTCACCTCTGCCCTAGAAACCTCCGACCTCCTCCCACAATGGCATTCTTTTTGTACAGACCCATCCTCCGCCTCCACCGCCCTCCACAACACCCTCTCCACTACCCTTGACACCCTGGCCCCCCTCACCTCCAAACCCGTCTCCCATTCCCGATCATCACCGTGGTACACAACTCACCTCCGTTCCCTCAAAAGCCAAGTGAGAGCAGTTGAACGCACCTGGCTCAAATCTGGGCTCACGGTCCACCGGCAAATCTGGCTGGACCACATCAAATTTTACCGCTCCTCCCTAGCCACCGCCAAATCAGCCTTCTACTCCAGGATAATCCTGGAAGCGAAGGACAACCACCGCCTCCTCTTCGCCACCACCAACCAGCTCCTCCGACCCCCCGCCTCACCTCGCAGATCCTCTCTTCAAACGTTCGTTGTGAGAAGATGCTGGATTTCCTCGAGTCCAAAATTGAGAAAATCCGCTCTGCGGTTTCCTCCCCCCACCACTCCTCCACCTCCGCGCCCTCATCAGCTACGTCAACCCCTACTCACCCCCCATTTCACACTTTCAACCCCACCACCCCGCTTTCAGTCACAAAAACAATCACCTCCATGAAACCCACCACGTGTTCATTGGACCCCATCCCCACCCCCCTCCTCCGCACCCAGCTCCATTTGTTAGCCCCGCTCATTTCTGACACCATTAACCTTTCCCTCTCCTCAGGAACCGTCCCTACCTCCCTTAAAACAGCCACCATCACCCCTATCCTGAAGAAACCCTCCCTTGATGTGTCGCAACCATCAAGTTATCGACCCATCTCCAACCTCCCGTTTCTATCCAAGGTCCTTGAAAGAGTGGTTGCCTCCCAGCTCCGCTCTTTCCTTTCAAATCACTCACTTCTTGAACCCCTCCAATCAGGTTTCCGCCCTATCCACAGCACAGAAACTGCCCTGGTTAAGGTCACAAATGACATCCTAACCGCCTGTGACCAGGGCTCCCTCTGCCTCCTCGTCCTCCTTGACCTGTCTGCTGCGTTCGACACAGTCGATCACACCATCCTCCTTCAACGTCTTTCCTCCCACCTCAACCTTCAAGGCACAGTCCTTGAATGGTTCCACTCTTATTTGACCCACCGTTTACATTTTGTTTCTTCCAATGGCTTTTCTGCAAACCCCCGCACAGTTTCCCACGGCGTCCCTCAGGGCTCTGTCCTCGGTCCCCTTCTTTTCACCATTTACACGCTCCCCCTGGGCGACGTCATCCGCAGACATGGGGTAAATTTCCACATGTATGCGGATGACACCCAGTTGTACCTTTCTGCCTCATCCCTCAACCCCCAGACGATCGATGTTCTGACAGCATGTTTGTCCGACATCGAATCGTGGACGAGGGACAACTTTTTGCAATTGAACGTGAGTAAGACCGAGGCCCTCCTGATTGGCTCAAGCCAGCACCTCCGCACATCGGGCGCTGCCAGCCTCAACATCCAAGGTTGCACTCTCCATCTCACAAAGCCAATCAGGAACCTCGGCATCATGTTCGATCAAAAACTTTCCTTCCTCCCCCACATCCGCGCCTTGACCGGCACCGCCTATTTCCATCTGCGCAACAATGCCAGGCTCCGCAACTATCTTACCCCCCGCGCTGCTGAAACACTCGTGCATGCTTACATCACCTCACGGCTGGACTACGGAAATTCTCTCCTAGTCGGCCTCCCCAGTTCCTCCATTCATAGGCTGCAGGCCATCCAAAACTCTGCAGCCCGTGTATTATCCCGCACCCGCCTCCGTGACCACATAACTCTCACCCTCGCCCGTCTCTACTGGCTCCCCATCCTCCAGAGGATCGAATTTAAGATCCTTGTCCTCACCTACAAGGCCTTACACGGCCTTGCCCCATCCTACCTAACCGATCTACTCTCCCCCTACACGCCCACCCGGACCCTCCGTTCAACAGGACTTGGCCTGCTCCAAGC
Organism: Hydrolagus colliei; assembly: GCA_035084275.1. Lineage (NCBI taxonomy): Eukaryota > Metazoa > Chordata > Chondrichthyes > Chimaeriformes > Chimaeridae > Hydrolagus > Hydrolagus colliei. The sequence goes on along the minus strand of CM068744.1, from coordinate 24,291,042 downwards.
CCCCCGCCCGAACCGCCCCACCATCGGAGGCCGGGCCTTCAGTTTCTCCGCTCCCACCTTATGGAATGCCATCCCTCAATCCCTCCGTTTCGCCTCTTCCATTTCCTCTTTCAAGGCCGATTTGAAGACTTTCCTCTTCGATCGTGCCTTTTGTTCCACCCCGAACTCTTTTACCTCCCATTCGTGTTTCACCCCTTCCCAAACATTCCCTTCCCAGCTCGGGTCACACGCTTCTTGTTTAGCGCCTTGGGACGTCCTCCCGACGTGAAAGGCGCTATATAAATGTAAATTGTTGTTGTTGTAGTGCAATATCCCATATATAAAAATTTCAAGACATTTGGCACGAAATGCACTGAAATCCCCTGAGATGCTTCTATGAAATGAGGAAGTCTAAACCTTCAGATGTGGAGAAAAACAAGTTATTCACTGCTCAGTAACCACTTCCAACAAATTCCACATTGATTATTTTTTTAAAATTACGATTGTTAGGAAGAGCTCTCTAGGAAATTTTAACATCCAGATCTTTGCCTGATGTGCATAACAAAGTACTAATGAGAAGCAGACAAGGGTGTTCTGAATTTTCAGTTTCATACATTTCAATTATTGAAAATGAAAATAGGAATCACTCACCAAAATGACTAAGTTCTGAGACTCCTGGGACCTAATTTTCTATAGGTCAGTCCTTGGCGTTAAACTGGCTATTCGTGTAAATGCTTTTACGCTATATTATTATGCATTCTTTTTGGTGCAGTTTTAAAGCGTCTTTCATTTGTTCATAACTCACAATGAGTTTAAGGACTCAATTAATGTCGACTCTACTTAGCAGCGTATACAACACAAATGATTTTGCCAATAGACGCTGATCAGCAGATCTAAGATATTTTACAAAATACAGTCCTTTTTCTTACCCCTTTACCTTGGGGGTGTAAATATTCCTTGATTTCGACAAAGCTAAATAAACAGCAGCGGAACAACAATGACAAAATTACATTTATAGAGCACCTTTCGCGTTGGGAGGATGTCCGAAGGCTCAGAAGTACTTAACAAATACTTTGTTGTTATTTGCTGAAGCTTGGTTGCAAATCGAGATGTAGCTGTATTGCATTATGACAAGACAACCAAACAAGAAATCCTGGTTTGCTCTGTTCCTACTTGACACGGTTCTGATGCAGTTCAGATTGGTTATGCAGTGCTGTAAATCAGAACGTAGGATGTGGCCAAGTTTAGGCCAACTTCAATTTCTGATCCGCACGTAACAATAAGAAAGGAGAGTTCAGTAACTCACTAGCTTCACGATTACATGGCTGCAATGCATGGGACCCAGGGTTTCCTTCCCCTTGATTATCTTGTGTAGTTTGCGTAAAAATGTATGCACGGTAAACATGTGTGCATACGGTGCAAATCATAGGGAGCAAAGGGACCAAATGTATATAGTGCTTTCCACGATTTCTAGACATCTCAAAATGCACTTTTTTTTTTCTGGGGATGCTCCTTTTAAACATTTTGTGCCACAAACAACACAATGGTTTTGTATTGGGAGAAGGGGGAAAATGGAACATTAAGATGTTGTATGTTGTAGTTGTTTGGGATTTGGATGACCTCCCGACATGAAAGTCACTCTATAAATGTAATCTTGTTTGTTGATTTTGTTCTCTTGTACCAAATATTATATTTATAAATAAATATAAATATAAATATACACTTTTAAAAGCTTGTGCAAGTAGCCGCAGTCTCCTCGACTGTTCTTTGACAAAAGATGCTGCATCTCTGAGTAACACGTACAGACAGACAGACAGATAGACGGATGGATCAATTGACTCACAGAGACAGACAAACTGAGTCACTATTTTATTCTATCCCTTCTCTTCATTACTAGTGCACAGTTTGTTTAATAACAACAAAGTGACATTGTCTAACATTACTATAACATTTGGAAATGTGTAAGGTATTAATTAGAAACAGTCCTCCTCTTCTCTATACTGTTAGCAATGGTGATTTTCTTGAAGTTGAATTGCACATTTGAATTTCCTGCTCACACATTAGTGTGATAATGGCTTTTTATTAAACAAATAAGTAAAGCTACCATTTCTACTAAACAGCAGTCAAGTGCTTCAATGGCCATTGTCATTTGAGAAAATGAGTTTACTGCTCACAGAATATACCAATAATAATAATCCTTGCATTTGATATAGTGCTTTTCATGTCTTCTAGATGTCTCAAAGCACTTTACAGAACATACTGGAGTCCTATAGTTCAGTGGTTAGAGCACTCGCCTTACAAGTGGGAGACGTGGGTTCAATTCCAGGCAGGGTGAAACCTGGGCAAGTTTCCTTACTCCACACAGCTAATATTAATCCCTCAAAAAACAATAGTTAATTGGTCATTTCAATCCACGACTCTTTATGGGACACTGCTGTGCGCAATTGGCTGCCACGTTTCTCCCACAAATATACAGTCAATTCACTTTACAGTATATTCTGCAGAAGAAAGCAGAAAAATAGCGAAAAGATTAAAGTCCAAGTGAAAAAGCTGTTCTCAAATTGTAAACAACTTAAGTGCGTTAAATGTACGCGATGCATGATTTAACAGTGCAGAACCAGAACCAGTATGACAATTGGAGCATGTTAAGGACTTGAAACACTATCCATCTCCATATGCTTTTGTCTGTCAGTGGCTTTGTCTGTCTGATTTCTCCGGTACAGGCCAGTTCCCACACATTTGCTAATTTTAGTTGACATCTCTCCAGTGAATATTACTCTGTAAGTACTGGAATTAGTATTAATTATTTTAAGAGCATTAGACACAGGTCATGTAGAGCAAAATCTAGGTATTTCTTTCCACCATTTAGATTGTGACTGAGTTGAACCTTATGTTTAATTCACATGCTTCAACCACAACAACAAAATTACACTTGTATAGTGCCTTTCACATCAGGAGGACGTCCCAAATTTATATTATTGAAAAGTGAAACTCCAGTATTAAAGTGAAAAATCCATTTTCTAGGGTTACAATAATTTAATATGATGTTTTATATAGAAACAGCTTGAAATGCTTACCAAATTTGTACATCATTCCTGGATAAACATAATATGGTTCAGAGACTTACAGTTGAATGATTTGTATCTCTAATCTCCGGAATCCTCACCCTCATATAATCATACTTCAGAAAAAAAGTTATTGTTGGATGTATTTCAAGAACAACAACACAATTACATTTGTATAACACCCTTCAAGTCGGAAGGATGTCCCAAGAAACTGGACAGTCAGTATTCTGGACCTGAGCCAGCAATGGGGATTGGAAAGGGTAAAGGGAAGGTGGGAAGGAGGTTGATTGAAAGATTGGTCAAAGAGGATGGCCTTGAGATGGGTCTTGAAGCGCCTTGGGACGTCTGCCCGACGTGAAAAGCATTATACAAGTATAATTTTGTTGTTGTTGTTGAAGGAGGCGAGGGATGGGTGAGATAGAGCCAATCAGGAGGGCCTCAGTGTTGCTGATGTCAAAAAAAATCAAAAAGGAAAACAACCTCAGGACTGACACCAGGAAATATTTATTTACCAAGAAGATAATTAACAATTAAACAGATTCCCAGGAAGGGGATTTGAGATTGAGAGACTTGCCTCATTTAAAAAAGGCAGCTTGATAGAATACTATGATACAAAAATGCTTGGTTGGTTAATCTGGAGAGATTAACAAAGGGCTTTCTTAATAATAATAATCCTTGCATTTGATATAGTGCTTTTCACATCCTATCCACATCTCAAAGCAATTTTTATTCTTGTTGTTTTTTTGGGGAGGGATTATTATTACCTCTCCTGGGTGATTTAAATTTGGTGATTAATCTTAATGAATATGCAATCCCAAAAGCTTCATAAAAAATTAACAGAGAGTTTCAATGCCTCAGTTCATAAAAAGCAACAGGCCAGAGTGAATCTGAATCATACAATAATAATAATAATTTTTGCATTTGGTACAATGGCTTTCATGGTCTCAAATCAGGTCTTTCACAGGATTTACTGTGAAGTGTAATGACTGTCTATTTATAGGCAAATCATAGCAGCCTTAGATCACAGCACAGCAATGTCCCACAAACAGCCATGAAGTGAGTGACCAATTTTATCTTGTTTGACAGATCTGCCTAGGGAAATTCCCAACATTGAATGGCAGCCTAAACCTGTAAACTGGCAGGTTTAAACCCCAGGCTGTGAGTTTGCTAATCTCCTTTAGAGGAATCCAGGGTACTATAACTGCCTCCAACGCTGAGCCAGAAAGGAGAAAAAAAATCTACCAGAATTTCTGTCCTGACAATTATCCAATGACCCTTCCTGGAAAGGTCTATGTGTGGGTATAGCAGATAAGCGCAGATTCAGGCTTAGTTGCAATGTTTCCTACTAACAAGTAGTTGCCTGCTGGCACTTTTTTTTTCTAATCATGAAAAATAGCCATTGCCGGAGAAACTCCAGGAAAGAGCGCAGCAAAGAGTCAACTTTCTCAGAACTATTTTGTTCCTAACCTTGCCCCATTTATATACACCATGGGATAAGAAGATGTTTGCCCCTCTGATTTCTGTTGAAGTTATCAAAGAATGTTGCGTAGTTCTGGGGATTTGGCATTTCTTTATGCACTTGCTTCAGTGGAAACAGATGAGCGGATTCTCTCTGGACTTGGAGTCAGGAAAGACCAACTTTTACATTCCAAGTTGCCTCCGAGAGAAAACTTTGCCTCCAGTGACCAGCAGTAACGTTAAAGCGGTTAGATTAGCATAGTGTGACTGTGAGTGTTAATGGGAGTGTTAATTCCCATTAGGAATCTGAGACTCTACCCAGTGTGGAGAGTGCTATATAAGTGCACGTTGTTGTTGTTATTAATTAGCACCATAGATCCTAATTAGCCATAAGTCACAAATCAAATAGAATTCATAATAGAACTGGAATTCCAAATTGGGATTACAAACTGAAAATCATGCCAAGGTACGTTACATGGTTAGTAGAGTTTGTGGCGCAGTTGATTACTCTCTTGCCTTTGAGTCAGAAGGTTGTTGGTTCAGGTCCCACATCCAATGTTTTGAACTCATACAGTCTTGGCTGGCACTCCAATTCAGTTCTGGAGAGCACTGGATTCTTGGAGGTGCTGTCCTTCAGATAAGACAAAAAACCAAGGTGAATGTTAAAAATTCCATAGCACTATCACTGCACTTTATAGTACTGTACATCCTGTGAAGTACTTTGAGATGTTCTTCTGGCATGAAAGGAGCAATAGGGAATTAATATTATTATTATTATTATCAGTGTAAGGTGTTCCACAAAAGCGCTTTAACAAGTTAAATGATGAAGGTCGCCAACATTCATCAAGGATAGAAAACGCATATATATTCTGCTCTTGAAAGAACTCTGTCAAAAAGTTATTTTGTACTAAAGATTAAACAATATAATTTATGTTAAATGAACATGCCCTTTAATACCCAATTATTAATAAAGAAAGGTACATTAATTTTGATGAAGATATATGATAAAGATTTTTCAATTAATAAAGTAATTACTCCTTGTAAAATTTATGGTGAAGGATAAAGAGCGACATTGGCTTCCTAAATGAAATTCAGGTCATATATTTTGTGCTGAGGGAAGGATTGTGACTGAAATCTATGTTTTAAGTCATCTGCAAAGTATTTTGTTCATTCTGATACTAGTATTGTTGTCTAGTGCTCCATCTTAAGAATCCATGGTGTTTTACATAAAATGCACATTAATTCCACCTTAAGTAAAGGAGAACAATTTGAGGAGTATTTCTATTTTAAAATAAGCGTTTTTAAAAAATAAAATGCTGGTAGTGCACAGTACATTGCATACTACAAGAAATGACAGCCCACGACATAGCGGTTCAGGTTATGTTGGTGCTAACTCTTCCACTGGACCTCTAATAATAATAATACTTATGTTTGATATTGTGTCTTTCAGGTCAGGAGGAGTTCTCAAAGTGCTTCCCAGGATTTATTAAAAAGTGCAGGAATTGTGCATTTTGTAAAGCAAGCACAGGCATCAATTTGCTCAAACAACCATGAAGTGAATAACCAATTATACCTGATGGATTATTGAATATTGCCAGGATGTTGGGAGACATTACATTTTCCACCTCCATTGACTGCAATTGAAACAACTGTGCATGTGGAAGCTTTTAGTTGTTTGACTACTGTCCCTTCCCCTGCACTCCCCCTCCCCTGTGCTGTGGAATGACACTGTTTAGTATAAATGGCAGAACTCAGAACAGTGATGGCCTCGACAACACTTTGTGCAGTGACACTAGCATTTGAAGCCTCTCTGTGATATAAATACGTTATAAATGGTATGTTAATTCAGCCACATTAGTTCACACTTTCAAGCTAAATAAATTCAGAGCTATTCCTCCAGGGAAGCACAGTAGTAAGCATTCACTCACAAGATTACAAATAGTTTTAAATGAAGAAGGCCTTTCGACTCATTTGATCTCATCCTTCTGGGAAATGAAGCCTACCACTGTTTCTTAAATGTGTTCAGTGTTGTCTTCAACCACTCTCATGGTGACCAGTTCAAGCCTGTTGTTAACCATCTGTGAAACAAATAGTTCTTGTTGCACAATGACAAAGTTCACTTGCTTAATATTATCCAGTAGACTGAATTTTGTTGATTCTCTATTGCACTTAATTCAGTATTCTCCACAGCCTTCGCTTTACCCACAGGATCCATCAGATTTTTGTACCTCTTTCTTCCAGCTTGATCCTGACAACGTTAAATCATTCACACCTGCCTAACATACTGTGTGAAGTGCCATGATACCTCCCATACATGTTACATCCATATCCATTCAGTATGGTTCCGTGCAGAAGCAATGTCTGGAACAGATTGCCAGGAAGGGTGGTGGAAGCCAGGACAATGGATTTGTTTAAAAAAGCAGCTGGATGTGATGATAGGAGAACCAGTAGGTTCTGTGTTTTGGAGGGATGAGATCAGATGTTTCTGCATCCAGACCAAGCTTGTGATCTCTGCTCATATTAGATGACACAGGGATGAAATTTGAATATTTTCAATAATAATAATAATCCTTGCATTTGATATAGTGCTTTTTAGGTCTTCTAGACATCTCAAAGCACTTCACTGGATATCCTGTAAAGTGAATTGAATGTATATTTGTGGGTGAAACATGGCAGCCAATTGCGCACAGTAGTGTCCCACAAACAATCGTGGATTGAAACAATCCATTTTTTTAGGCGTGTGGATTAAGGAAATATACACTGCCTGGAGTGGAACCCAAATCTCTCTCAATGTGATTGTATTGAGGTTTGGATACTCTTAAGTACAGTGACCGTTACAGTTTATATCAGAAAAAAAAATGGTTTATTTTGGTCAGTCGGGTGTCTGACGTAAACAGAAGTCTGTTACCATGCTTAAGACAACAAACAACAAAATTACATTTATGGAGCCCTTTTCATGTACGGAGTATGTCCAAGAGTATCCAAACTAAACCGAGTTGCATACAGAATCAGAGCAATCTGTACGGAAGTTAGAAAAAAAGTTAGCTAAAAATGTATTGCCATGCAAATACAAGTGAAAGATCACTTACTGATAATAATAATATTGCATTGATATAATAATAATAATAATCCTTGCATTTGATATAGCACTTTTCACATTTTATCAATGTCTCAAAGTGCTTCACAGAATATACTGTAAATTGAATTGTCTGTATATTTGTTTGGCGAAGCACGGCAGCCAATTGCGCACAGCAATCGTGGATTTAAATGACCAATGTATTATTGTTTTTTTTAGGGATTATTATCAGGCATGTGGAGTAAGGAAACTTGCCCAAAGTTTCAGCCTGCCTGGAATTGAACCCAGGTCTCTCGCTTGTAAGATTTCTAAGGTGAGTGCTCTAACCACTGGGCTCCAGGACTCCACTCGAGAACTCCACTTTCATCTAAAGGACTCCACTCTAGGCTAAAGGACTCCATTTTAGTCCAAGATTTAACTTTAATCCGATTGTTTATCATGCAAAAAACATATTCAAGAAAATAAAAACAGAAGTTGGTGGGAACACACAGCAGGTCAGGCAGCATCTATGGAGAGAGGAAAATTAGTCATGTTTCAGGTCAATGACTTTCTGTCAACCTAAAAATTTAACTATTTTTCCTCTCTCCATAGGTGCTGCTGTGTGTTCCCAGTGACTTCTGTTTTTATTTCAGATTTCCCAAATCTGCAGGTTATTCGCCTTTTATGTTCAAGAGTAGGTTTATCAATTCTTCAATTTGCTTTTCTTCAGAATCCACCAGTACTTTTTATTTGTGGAATTTATCATGAATCATGACACTAAAATAGGACAATCGATGCACTGACCGGAATTGACAGCAGGTATGGAACATGATAAGGTATCCTACATCTCAAAATTGATGTTCATATTTTTAGTGACTCTTTGATAGCACATGTAGTAGGGAAAAAATGTAACTTTTTTGTGTTAGTTATATTAGTTATAACTTGCATTTATGTTGTGCCAAAAACAAAAACAACGTCAGCCCGTCTTAGTTAACAGCCCTCTAGTCGTTGTGGTTTCACAAATAAAGTACATGACACAAATCGTCAACCTGCTCCACTCCAGACAAGTGCATTTCTCTGAGCTCCTTCCAGAAGCCCAACATGAGGAGGAGTGCTCTTTCTCGTACTCCAGGATGTTACCCTGCTGAAGGGTTCTATATAAATGGAAAGTTATTGTTGTTGCTGCAGCCTGCCGAAGGTGCTATGCTGTCAGGTGATTAATCAAGGCACATTCTGACACCTACCCTGCATGGCACTGGTCACGACAGTTCACCAGTGCCCTGTTAGTAACCAAATAACCTAAAGATGTCCATGGTCCCAGTTGACTTTGCCTTCAGACCTTCAGCCACTTGATCAGTCCTTAACTCAGGGCTCATGTACATCCCAATCTCAGTGTGTGTTAGAGGTTGTACTTTTATATCGATTAGTGAATTTTGTTATGTAGGTATCACCTTCTTGGTGATTCATTCACAATTTAAATAAAAATGTAAAACGTTTCGGAGGTGTAAATCCTAATCCATTGTGACGACTTCTAACTTCAAGCGACCATAAGGCCTAAGGCCAGCCTGAGGCTGACAACTCTTTGAAATCTGGGGTGTCGAGGGAGTGATTTCACCTCTCTTTGGTTAATCAGGCCAAGAAAACATATCGAACAAAAAAAAACTCACAATGAGTTCCAATAACATAACAGAACAAATGCTAAAACATTGCAAAATCTACCCCATTGTTTCATTATGAACTTAATTATTTTGACCACCTAGACATTACACACAAGGATTTATCAGGTTCGCTTTTGTTACGCTTAATGAAAGGATTGTTAAGGTTAAGCTGGCGAGAATGATAAAGAGATGTGGCAGGAAAAGTGGGAATCTGGCATATGTTTTGCAATATAATGAATGCATGTAATAAGTCCTCATTAAAAGATATGATTAATTGATAGAACTGTTTGGTCCATTGCCTCAGAAAATTAGCCCTAATATTCACCTATTACAGGTGCTGCTGTTGGCTACAAAACTATGCGGAGGGGTTAGTGCAGCTACGGATTGAATGTTATCACCAGGTTGATGGAGTGAAACACGTCTTTGCAGTAGTAGCAGATAAATAAATAGCAATTAACATATAAAAAGGAGTGAATGACCATCTGCAAAAGTTATTTTGGAACAAGGAGAGGATATGTGAGGATATGCAGTTCCAGAGGGATGGAAACATGAAATCCGGGACAACTAGAAAACTGAAGGCTATATATTACATGGTTGAGGCACTCTTAGAAATTTGAAATGGGGATGCTCTACCAATTATAAGCTATTAATGAGATTGGAAAGTCTTGTTCGAAGTGTTGTCCTTCGTATGAGATGCTAAACCAAGGTCTTGACTGCCTGTTCAGGTGGATGTCAAAGACCCCGTGGCTTTAATCGAAAAGAGAAGGGATTCTCTTCAGATGTCTTGCTCAACCGTCCTCCAAATAAAAAATGTTCATTCACTTTCTGGACATTGTGGTGTGCAAATTGGTTGTTGCATTCCCCTATATATTACACAGACACTGCAATTCACAGTAAAATCCTGTGAGGCTCATTGAGATGGCGCGATGATGTGATATGATGGTATATCAAATGCATGGATTATCTTGGTAAGGCAATATTGAAAAACATTTATGAAATAAAGGAAATTTGAAAGGTAGTTTTGAATGATTGTTCTATGAATCGGATGTTCTATCCGTTCTATTCTGGTGGTATTTATGTGTACTTTAAATTTTAGCCAGTTAACGCAGAGATTAATGAATTTAACGTCTAATGTCAGTTGAGCACATCATGTACCAGTTTGGAATTTGCGGTGACTGAATTTAATTCTCCACATAATTAATCAGTCTGATGCTTCTCATTCATTGCTATAAACTAAAGAATTTATCGCTGTAACTGTAAATTGTTTTTAATTCCATTCAAAGTATCGCTTGACAGCCATTCTCTGCATGGATGTAAGCACAAAAGAATGAATAGATTATCTTCAAATAAAATCCTAAAAATGCAACAAAATTTAAATCTTTCCATTCCTACTGCATTCTTTGCATTAGTTATTATACAAAAATTATGGATTTCTTTTTTATTCAACAGCATAAGAGTTAAGTACATGCACACATTTGGTACACATAGACAGATTCCAACAAGGGGAAGGATTCTCTTTTCCAAGCAGGTTTATTATTAATATTTATAAATAACTTCTGAATCAATTTTTCTGACGCTTGCACAAATGAATATTCACAAATATCACACAACAATGTCCCCCAGTCAATTATGTGATTGTATACCTTTGTTCCCTTGCCTGTGCCTTGATGAATCAAAATGATTTATTTGTCTTCATGGCTTCATTGAAGAACTGTTGAATTTGTGCATAATATTGCTTTTCTTCAGGCTAACTGTACATCAGAATAATCACAGTGCTCCGCATTAGCAAATCTATTCAGTAATGAAGAAAAATATTTATAATATGCTCAAAGCCACATTGCTTTTCTAAAATGATTCAGATTCCAGAGACCTAATGTCAAACAAATTTAATTAGTTGTAGGATTTCGTTGGAATAGCTGAAATTTGGAAGTTTTATCGCACTGATAATCAGAGTAAACCTTTTTGCCTTTATGTTGAACAATTGAAAATATTTTTTTATCCAAGGTTTTAATCTAAATAACACCTACATCTGGGAACCATATTTCTAATATTCAAATACAATATGTGGGTTGAACACCACAGGTCAAAAGTGACCTTTCATCTTAGATAAGAAACAGATATACAGCATAATGCACTGAATCAATCACTTGAGTTAACATCTTTAGAATCTGCAACTTGGGTTTGCATCCTAATGCACAAACCATGTGCACCCCAGGCAGACTGCATTCGGATTAAAGTAGCTACAATTCCATATGCTTCCAAATATAACTTGTACCGATTTTTAATTCTTGTTGAAAACTACTGAACACACTCTGGGGTCTTAAGTAATATTTTCACAAATGCTCTGCCCCAATAATTAAATAATTTGGTCGGTTTCTGGTTTACAAAGACATCCCACTGTCATTTCATCCTTTCTCAACCATTGAGGATTGAATGGACATTATGTCCTCCCCAGACTTTGTGACTAGAAAGAGTGTTTTTTATTTGTCAAAAAATGTTTGTTCGCCTATTAACTGAGACTTGTGTTGGGAAATTGCACTGACCACACTGTCCTTTCACCTGTTGCAGCTGAAGTATAAGATTCGATTCGATAACAACTTTTAAAAGAAAGGTAGACGTTGATTTGGGAAGGATGGGTTTGCATGATAATGGGGAGAGAGCTGGGGAGTGGGATTGAGTTGCTCTTTTCAACGAGCCGACCAGACTCAATGGGTCAAATGGCTTCCTTTTGTGGTCTATGATTCTATGAAGTCTGAATTGAGCACAGCCTGATTTCCTGAAAGTCTCTTCTATTTCCTGGTGGTATTCATTCTATGTTGAAGGAATCTGGGGAGTCTCGGCATATGGTGATCCACTACATAATTTGACCAAATGAGCACAAACTAGCTTGTACCTATTCATAGGTAACTTTCAGTTTCCGTGCTTTCAGCCACTATACCTGGAAATCGTTCCCTCAATGCCTCTGCCTTGCCCCATCGTTTCCCCATTTTCATTTCAAGCCTCAATACTTTCCTCTTTGACCATGCCTATGATCACCTCCCTACATTCAGGTCAGGCTCTGCCTCTTCCTCTGCAACACTACAGTGAGTGAGGGGCACTATAGAAATGCAAGCTGTTGTTGTAAGTCAATATTATCTGTTGTTGGTGAAATATGGTGTTTAATTGGCAAATTAAAGCTATATTGTGCTGGGTGTTTGTTGAGCATGTAGAAATTGCTAGCTGTCATGAAGGAGTAGTGAGACCAATCAAAATGGAGTCCTATAGCTCAGTGGTTAGAGCACTCGCTTTATAAACGAGAGACCTGGGAGGGCGAAACTTTGGGCAAGTTTCCTAATAATAATCCCTAAAATAAACACAATAATAAATTGGTCATTTCATCCACGACTGTGTGTGGGGACACTGCTGCGCACAATTTGCTGCTACGTTCCGCCCACAAATATGCAGCCAATTCACTTTACAGTATATTCTGTGAAGTGCTTTGAGACATCTCGAAGATGTGAAAAGCGCTATATCAAATACCAGGATATTATTAAATATCGGCATATTACTAAAATGCCGTACGAGTAACTACCATCAAGTGCAGTGACTGCTTTCATAGAGAAGCAAGACGGCAATTTGTGCTAAAAGTTCCTACGAACAGTCAAGAGTGAATAACCAATTAATCTGGAGGAACGCTGGCCAGTACACCAAGAGAAATTCCTTTCTCTTTTCAAATAGTATCAAGGGATCTTTTAATATTTACTGGAACAGATAAATATCTCTGTTAAAAGTCTCTTCCATATCTGGCTGCAACTTTAACGTGGAGGCATTTCGGAAGAATAGCTAACCTCATTTGCTGGTATGTTTAGGACAACCGTTATAATTGCATACTCTCGCTCCATAAAATCCCAACCCAGTATTGAAGCAAAGCCTGAAAAAATGGTGGATTATGCTGGGTTGTCAGCTGTTGCTTCTTTGGAGTTGATTGCTATATACAGGAAGCATCACTGCCACCACTTCTTGCCTGCTGTGCATCCCCTCCATATGCAGGAAATACTGCCAATTTCACTTCCAACTTCTGACTATCCCAGTGGACCACTCGATAGCCAAAGAGAGCCGAACCAGGGAGCATTTTCATGGGGTTTCTCTCTGTATCCTGCTACTGAATGGTGCCTGCATAGGAGCCTAACATTTAATAATAATATTAATAATAATCCTTACATTTCGTATCAACCTTTTCACATTTTCTAGACATCTCAAAGCGCTTCACAGAATATAATGTAAAGTGAATTGACTGTAAATATGTGGGCGAAATATGGCAGCCAATTGCGCACAGCAGGGTCCTACAAACAGTCGTGGATTGAAATGACCCATATATTTTTTTTTGAGGGATTATTATTAGGCATGTGGAGTAAAGAAACTTTCCCAATGTTTCACCTTGCCAGGAATTGAACCCAGGTCTCTTGTTTGTAAAACACCGGGGTATTGCCAGAGGACTGGAGGGTTACAAATGTTTCTTGTCTGTACAAAAAGAGGAAGTAGGATAAATCCTGGAAATACAGGCCAATCAGTGTAACGGCAGCAGTGGGGAAACATGTAAAGACTATAATCTGGGACAAAACACATTTTCACTTTTAAAAAATGGTTAATAAACGACATCCAACACAGATTTATTAAAGGCAAATCGTGTCTAATAAATCTGACAGAAATTTTTGATGAAGTAACAGAGAGGGTGGGTGAAAGTAGTACAGTTGATGTAGCTCATATGCAGTTTCAAAAGGCATTTGATAACAACAACTTGCACTTATATAGCATCCTCCACACTGGATGGTGTCTCAGAGTGCTTTGCAGTGGCACATTGGTGGGGGTTGGGGGTGGCCACAAGCACAGTCAAAGAAGAAAGTTTTCAGACAGGACTTGAAAAGGGTAAGAGAGGGAGCATGGCTGAGGGATTGAGTGGGACTGTTCCAGAGTTTGGCAGTGTAGTAGCTGAAAGCGCGACAACAACAACAACAAAATTGCATTTATATAGCGCCTTTCATGTTGGGAGAACGTCCCAAAGCACTGGACAGTCAGGTCGGGGGGTGGGGGGGGTGGCAGTGGGGGGTGTGGGGTGGTGGTGGTGGGGGGGGAGTGGAGGGTCGGGGTAGGGGGAAGGGGAAGGAAAGTGGGAGAGGGGGGAGAGTTGGTGGGGCAGCCGAAGGCGCAGTCGAAGAGGAAGGTCTTGAGACCAGCCTTGAAGGAGGAAAGGGAGGAAGCAAGGTGGAGGGGCTGCGGGATGGAGTTCCACAGTGTGGGAGCAGAGCGGCTGAAAGCCTGGCCGCCGATGGTTGAGCGGTTAGGACGGTGGACGCAGAACAGGCCTGAATCTGCTGAACAGAGGGTGTGGGCAGGCTGGTAGAGGGACAGCAGGTCAGAGAGATAGGCGGGGGAAAAGCCATGAATGGCCTTGAAAGTGAGAACAGGGATCTTGAATTCGATCCTCTGGGTGACGGGGAGCCAGTGGAGACGGGCAAGAGTAGGAGTGATATGGTCACGAAGCCTGGTACGGGAGAGTAAATGAGCTGCAGAATTCTGAATGATCTGCAGCCTGTGAAGGCAGGAGCTGTGGAGGCCGACAAGGAGAGAGTTCCCGTAGTCGAGCCTGGAAGTGATAAAGGCGTGGATGAGAGTTTGGACGGCATGTGGCGTGAGGTAGTGGCGGAGTCAGGCAATATTACAGAAGTGATGGAAGGCTGTGCCATGTGTCATGGAATAGATGTGGGGAAGGAAGGATAGTTTGGGATGGAACAAGAAGCCCGGATTCCTGATTGACTTCGAGAGGTGGAGAGAGCAGCCTTGAACGGTGATGTTGTCAGAGCCTGAGGTGCGGAGGCTCTGACGTGAGCCAATCAGGAGGGCTTCCATCTTGTTGACGTTGAGTTGTAGGAAATTTGCCCTCGTCCAGGACTCAATGTCTGACAGACATGCAACAGAACGCCTGACAGAACAACAGTGGTCCTGGAATTGAGGGTTCATGCAGATAGGTAGAGTTGGGTGTCATCCGCATACACGTGGAAATTTACCACATGTCTGCGGATGATATCGCCCAAAGGGAGAGTGTAGAGGGTGAAGAGCAGGGGGCCAAGGACAGAACCCTGGGGAATGCCGCATGTGACTGTGCTGGTTGTGGGGTGGAGGGTGCAAGGGACGAGCAAGAGGCTGGTGTCAATCGAGTGGAGGCTCTGGGTGGTGGTTAGGGGAGTGAGGAGGTTAGAAAAGTAGGAAGGTGCCAGCGAGTGAGTGGATTTGAATATGAGTATGAAGATCTTGAAGTGCCACATAAAAGACTTGTAAGCAAAATAGAGGCCCACGGTATTAAAGGGACAGAACTGGCTGGGAGACAGAAAGCAGAAAGTGGTGGTGAACGGTTGATTTTCTGACTGGAGGGTAGTGTGTGTTGATGTCTCCCAAGGGTTGGTATAGGGACCACTGCTGATTTTCGTTTATACAAATGACCTGGACTTGGGTATAGAAAGTACAATTTCCAAGTTTGCATATGATATAAAACTAGGAAAAGTAACAAACAGTGAGGAGGATAGTATCAGACTGCAAGAGCATGTAGGCAGACTTGTAAAATGGGCAGACACATAACAGATGAGGTTTATTGTGGTTATATGTGAAGTGATGCATTTTGGGAGACAGAATGAGGAGAGGCAGAATATGCTAGATGGTTCAATCTTAACGAGATTTAGGGAACAGAGAGACCTTAGGGTTCATTTTTGTAAATCTTTGAAGGTGGTAGGACAAGTAGATGAAGCTGTTAACAAAGCACACAGGATATTAGGCTTTATAAATAGGGGTATAGAACACAAATGTCAGGGTTTTGATGAACCTTTATAAACAGAAACAACAATTTGTATAGCACCTTTCATGTGGGAGGATGTCCGAAAGTGCTGGACAATCAGTGTTCCTCATCTGAGCTGGGGTCGGGATCAAGGAGGGTAGAGGGAAGAGGGGGAAGATGGGTGACCGATGGCATGGTCGAAGAGAAGGGTCTTGAGGTGGGAATTATATTTGAGGTAGGAATATATTTTGCCATCATTGACAGTTTCTGTGTTGCAAGTTCCACTAATGCAACCCCAGTGAAAACCAATAATTCTGCTTTAAAAACACAATTTTTGGGGGTTGAGGAAGGCTGACTTCATCCCTTCAGAACACCTACCCTAACAACAACAACAACAACAATTTACATTTATAGAGCGCCTTTCACGTCGGGAGGACGTCCCAAGGCGCTAAACAAGAGGCATGTGACCCGAGCTGGGAGGGGAGTGTTTGGGAAGGGGTGAAACACGAAGGGGAGGTAAAAGAGTTCGGGGTGGAACAAAAGGCACGATCGAAGAGGAAAGTCTTCAAATCGGCCTTGAAAGAGGAAAGGGAAGAGGCGAAACGGAGGGATTGCGGGATGGCATTCCATAAGGTGGGAGCGGAGAAACTGAAGGCCCGGCCTCCGATGGTGGGGCGGTTCGGGCGGGGGGCTTGGAGCAGGCCAAGTCCTGTGGAACGGAGGGTCCGGGTGGGCGTGTAGGGGCAGAGTAGATCGGTTAGGTAGGATGGGGCAAGGCCGTGTAAGGCCTTGTAGGTGAGGACAAGGATCTTAAATTCGATCCTCTGGAGGATGGGGAGCCAGTGGAGACGGGCGAGGGTGGGAGTTATGTGGTCACGGAGGCGGGTGCGGGATAGTACACGGGCTGCAGAGTTTTGGATGGCCTGCAGCCTATGAATGGAGGAACTGGGGAAGCCGACTAGGAGAGAATTTCCACCCATCACAGCATGAACCTTACTTTTTAGATGTCCAGTGCCCTGACTTCATCCAATTTTTGGGGCAACCTGTTCAGTCATTATTTACCCTCTCAGTCAAAAAAATATTCTTTGTGTCCCTCCTAAAATTGCCGTTTATCATTCTAAACCTGTGTCCTGTTCTTCTACTATCATTTGCTGGGTTTACTTTTTCAATCCAATTTAAAATTTAAAATTTTAGACACCTCTATCATGTTTAATTTGAAACATCCTCCCTCAAGTGAGAAGGGCCACATTGAGAACAAACGATTTTAATGAAATCGTAATAGGAACTACTGTACAAATCAGCGATGATAATGAATATTTAGCCCCATAGCATGCAATCGAGGATAGGCAGTTTAATTGAAGCAATCAACCTAGGGGGGTTATTCTTCAATCGAGCTGCCATAGTCTTGATCACACCCAATGCACCTCTGAGTGTCCATTATTGTTTAATATCCACCTAAATTCCCGTACAGGTTGAAAGCAAATCAGTGACTGGCCATGTGAGATCACAATTGGAGCACAAATCTTCATCAGAATTATAATAAGTAGTAATTCACTGTAACTAAAATGCTCTCTTAATTCATCTCTTTATGGGCATAATGATAAATGTTAGACCAGGGTTTTGTTTTATGGGTATCATTAGAACTGTAATGACTTCAGTGATTTCTATGTGACTCAGTGCAATTCTGTTAATGGAAACAATGAAGCATGTATTTTACAGAATGGACTAATGCTGATGCATTTTGATGTTTGAACGCGGGAGGAAAAATTGCACTCAATGAGCACAAACATTTCAATGAAGGAGAACTAAATAAGGTGCAGGGATAATGCTGTTCCATTTACTCAGCTCCATGAAACAAAAGAATGTCCCATCATGCCAGCCTCCCATGTGGCATTCGGTTTAAATAATAGCTTATTTTCACCGACAAAATATACAGTCAATTGACTGTGCAGCATATTCCGTGAAGCTCTTTGAGACGTCTCAAAATCATGATGAAGCTCTATATCTCTGTTGGCTCTTCCACTACACGAATACAAATTTTGGATCTTTTCCTTTTTTAAAAAGAATCACAGAGAGAGTTTGTGTGTGTGTGTGTGAGAGAGAGAGAGAGAGAGAGAGAGAGAGTATGTGTGAAAGAGAGAATATGTGACTGTAACTAATCTTGTTTGGCATTAGACAAGGTGAAAAAACACAATAATAAAAGTTAGTCTTTTCAATCCATGATTGTTGTGGGATACTGCTGAATGCAATTGGCTGCCGCGTTTCACCCACAAATATACAGTCAATTCACTTTACAGAATATTCTGTGAAGCGGTTTGGGACGTCCAGAAGACATGAAAAGCGCTATATCAAATGCAAGGATTACTATTACTATCAATTGCAATTTTGTTATTACGACGGTTATTTCTCAAAAAGAGAGTTAAATGAAAATACTGTTTCTGAAAAGTGTCAAAGGAGAATTTTCTTTCCATCAGTAAGGCAGCAACTGGGTGTTAAAGTGGCCTGATTGATCAATGCAAGATAAGCCACATTTCTCATCTTAACAACATCTTTCCACTTTGCCTCTTGCCAGTTTTGTAAGGTGTGAGCAACCAAACAGGAAGAAAGAACTAAACCACCTAATGAATGTATAATGGATTGTAAACATGTAATGTACAAAATGTGCCCAGACAGAAATAAATTAATTACTGGAAATGGTTACTCGGCAGACAGAAAGTTTACATGTAACTGAGGCTGAGAAAATTTATTTAAATTTATTTTAAAATTAAAGGAGGGAATAGAGAACATTGAGTGTATTATAGATCAAAGCCAATTGCTTTGAGCTGCCCTCCTAGCTCTGGTCAACAGAGTTAGGACATGCAGTCCATCAATAGCCAAGAGCGCAATTATGGTTTCTCTTCACAAGAAGAGTGATCTAGTGAGACTAATGGACCATGATGATGTGGTGTGGAGATTGGTGCAGGTGAGGATGCAAGTGGTGGAGTTTTGCATCAGCTGGAGTGTACGGGTAGTGGAATTAGGGAGACTGCGAAGAGGTGCGGTTGAATTATTTCAACATTAATTAATTTGCAAATGTTATGGTTGGTTATTTGCTTCGAAAATAAAATAAGAATCCCCTCTCTTCTCTTTTTAATAAAGCTATTTGTTTTGCCTTAACATGATTCTAAAATGCCTGGAATTAGGTTCACAGTGGTACAGAAGACGATCACTTTTCTACTTTATATTCAGGAATAATTGCTCTGAAATGCTACCCCATGTGAAGAGCCCTTTATAAATGCAAAGTTGTTGTTGCTGTATTGAACTCCTTGAGGTCATGTTTGCATCTCACAAACTTCTGTTTTGAAGTTAAGAATAGGTTGCTACTGTCTGGTAGTAAAAATAAGTAGATACACAGGATGTTCTGAAACATTTCATTTCATTCCATTTAGTCAGCTCCATGAAACAGAAGGATGTCCCATCATGCCAGCCTTCCATGTGTAATTTGGTTTATATAATAGCCTATTTTCACCTACCCTTGATTGAATTTGTGAAATTAGCTTATGTTGATACATTTTCACTCACTTCACGGATGTTTCTGAGACATTGCTCTGTGCAAATCGGTTACCACATTTGTCTACCAATACAGTCATTACACTTTATGGTAAAAATTATGCAAAGTGTTTTGAAGAGTCTCAATGATGAAATCAGGAGCTCTATCAACAACAACAACATAAACAAAGCTACATTTGTATATTGCCACTTCACGTCGGGAAGACGTCCCACGGCACTGAAACACGTGCGCAAAATCCGTGCCTGATCTAACATTCAAGGAAGAATGACGCACCATTTGATTCAATAATTATCACATCAAAACATTATAAAATTATTAAATTTTTACTCCATTCTATGCTGTTCTTTGTCTGAGAAACTATGTATGAGGAAACCTATCAAAATGAAACCTCATGCTTTCTTCTTTAAGATTTTTTAGTTTCAGAAATTGTAATTCTTCTGGCAATCTAACTTTATTATTACTTATTAAACTGAAAGAGCTGCATTTCAGCAGTGAGGAAAATGATGGAGGCAATTGCTATTTGTGAATCTTTCTTCACCCCCTGATCTGGTTTAAAAATGATTCCATTACAATGTTTCTTGTAGTGGAATCAACTAAGACCATTTTCCAAATCCCAGCAATGGTTAATCCATTAAACATAAAATATTTTTTTTATCACGCAGCAAACAATGAATCTAATTCACTGTGCATTTAGGGTGTTAAAATTCAATTTACGGTTCCACAGATGTTCCCAGACTCCCTGGATTTAATGAGTATGACTCATGGGCATAGGGTCTAAATGGTGTGGATTTAAGGAGTGACTCACCGATCTCCTGCAGCTTTTGAGATCAATGCAACAGAGTATTGCTTTTCAGCAAAATTATTCCCAACATGGAAACTGCAGTGCTACTTTTTACTGTCCTGTTGAGCAAAGTCTCATGCACTGATTTTTGAACATATCCAAATACAATTGAATTAATGTGCAAAGTGCTTTTGAAGCATTTTAAAAAAGAGCATTTAAAACTCTCAGCAGCTTTCTTGGTCATTTGGACTCCAGGGATTACATTCCAGTGTTTCTGTTGTTATGGAAATGGAGCAGTCACACTTTCACGTTGATTTGTGTGAAATACTGAAGGTTCTGAAACCAGCCTCCAGTATATAGGGCTGAAAGCGAAAATCAATGAATGTGAAACATAATTTCTGCACTTGGTCACATTGATATAGAAGCTGCACTGTGAACAGTGAGCACAGATTGGAATAGGAATAATCAAAAACAATAACTTGCACTTATATAACACCCTCCGCACAGGATAGCATCTCAGAGCGTCTCAGTGGTGGAATCTGACTCCGAGCTGGGGGAGGGGGCGGTAGCCATAAGCACGGTTCAAGAGGAACGTTTTCAGGTGGGGCGTGAAAGAGGGGAGAGAAGAGACATGAAAGGAAAGTGTTCCAGAGTTTTGGGGTGTAGAGGGTAAAAGTGAGAAAGCGAACTCCAATGGTGGGATGGCAGGGACAATGGAGGAGCAGGAGGCTGGTGCCAGTTGAGCAGAGCCGTTGAGTGGTGGATTGGGGAGGTCAGAGAGGAAGGTGACAGGGAGTGAATGGATTGAGCGTGGAATGCGTTAATCCTTGCATTTGATCATTTCATATCAGGACGTCCCACATTGTTCAACAAGTTTCCTGTAAAAATACTACAGTGGCTGTGTATTTGTTCACCAAGATACTAGGAGAAAGTCTTTCTTCTTTTTGGATAATGTTACATGATCTTTAAGGTCTAACCTGAACAGGCAATTGGGATCTCGGTTTAACTACTTATCTAAAAGAACAGCACCTCTAACAATTCAACAGCCCACAGGGCAGCATTGCAGCATTAGCCTGAACTATATGAGTTTGAAATTCTTATATGACTCAAGATTTGCGAGTCTACCATGTTGAACCGGGCTGATACCGAATATAGCAGAAAAAATTAAACACTCTTGAATATCTGCACGTAATCATAACCAGTTGAAGGAAAATTTTAATTTGTTTTGAGTGTCAGGTGCAGTAAGTGGATTATAGGAGCAAGTTTGATTGGGAGAAACATTTAGATTTGGAGAAAGAAAATGGAGTGTCAAAAATGAATAAAATGGGTGGGAACATTTGGAGGATTCAGCAAGTAGCAGATGCGGTAAATGAATTCTTCACATCAGTCTTTCTGAATGAAAACTGGACGAAATCCAGATTGAGTCCATCTGGCCTCAGAATCAATATGCACGCAGAAGGCAATAAAGCGTGGGTGTGAAGAAATTCAAAAGATTAACCCTCCAGGAGACCAGATGAGACACACCCAGTGGGGGGATAAAGGAGATGCTTTGTGTAATGCTAACAGGAATATTGTAAGCACAGAGTGAAGGATATTATCCTGGCTTTCAAAAAGGATTGAGATATAAATCAGAGTCTTTTGCAATCTGTAACGTCGACCTAAACAAACTGATGGGACCTCGATTTTATGTCTCATCCATTTGACAACACAAACCCCTCCCTACCAAGCACTTCTCTTTTGAAAACTGAAGAGAAGATCTCCCAGAATTCTGGCCAACGATCTAGTCATTTTAGTCAAATTAGTAATTTGCTTCCTGGTTAAACATCACAATCAATTTAGCATCTATGGTCTCCATACATGTCACAATCTTGAACCTTCTTGTCAAACCAATTGATTTAAGTGTCACAAGTGCAACCTGATCCTTCTACTGTGTATATCTTCTATATCAGTAACAATATAACAATCTTTTTATTTGATATAGTGCCTATAGTGTTGAAATGTTTCAAAGCGCTTTACAGTAGTTACTGTTGAGTATAGTGACTGTATCTGTAGACAAATGTAGCAGCCAATTTTTGCCTCACAACCTAAGAAGTACAGCATAAGAAAAAACAGGAAATTGGTTGTAGAATACATATGGTTGGCATTAGGACAGCGTTAATGGTCTGATTTTTCTCCTGTATTTTCTGTTTCTATACACCTTTAAGATTCACTCTATAGAACAAGGTGGCTTAGGTTTTGAGTACCAAAGGGGGAATTTCAGGACAGATTTCTTTACTCAATTTGGAATTAATGACTGGAACAGGTTTCAGAGAGTGGTGGTTGAGGCCAGGACACTAGATTCATTTAAAAGGCAGTTCAATGCTCTTATTGTGGGGCAGTAGGATAGGTGTTCAGGAGGGATTAAATATAATGGGCTGCAAGATCTTCTTTATCCAACCAATCTTGTGATCCTTATTCTGGCACAGACTCTCCTTTGGTTTGTAATTTATGCCCTCGCAACTCCCTACCTTTCTGACTTGCTCACATCCCACTCCACCACCTGCCACTGTTAAGCACTCCAGGATGCTACCAGGCGTGAATGGCGATATAGAAATGCAAGTTGTTGTAGGAAACATTTCTAATTTGGGGGCAAAAACAGGCTTCCCATTTATACATCTATTACTCACAGATAAAGATGAAAACTGTGCCTCGGGTCCACACTTATCAATATTGTTAAGTCTCTTATATACAGCAGTTAAAATTGATTCTGCAGTTAAAAACAATTCCACTGTGATTTTATATGATAAAAGAAAGTCTTCCAGCTTCCATAGCACAGAGGACATCAATCATTGCAAACCAATCTCAGCTAGTCCTTTAGGGTGATATACAACATACAAGTTTTTTTTACTCACGTGCATCTCTGTCACATTCAGAAACCTAGCACTATGTTTAAGAGAATCCAAACCACACTGTGTATGCCACCTATATATGGAATTTTCCGTGTCTGGAATGAAGTATGCACTCTCTCCACAACCTGCTTGGGACGTCCTCCCGACGTGAAAGGCACTTTATAAATGTAATTTTGTTGTTGTTGCTTTAACTAATCCCATAGAGTGTTAGCCCCAGGTTGGCAAGATCAAGGCTTGGGGACCCCAGAGTGTTGGGGGTACTGCTGGAGTGTAACCAGCTGAAACTGTACAGCTGCCATAGAGAGCACTGTCAGGCCAGCTTCCTGCTACTTGTCCAGCTAGGACCAAGCACATCACCTTGGAGGCAGCTCAGGTCCAAGGACACCCAGTTACCTCCGCCACCCAAGGCGGTTTCACCTGCAAAGTACACAGGCAATTGACTTTGCGGTATATTTTATGAAGTGTTAGGAGATGTCTTGAAGAAGTGATAAGGTGCTGATGAAATGCAAGGAATTTTAAAATTATAGTTACTAGTTTGTCATTTAGCAGCACTGCTTAGCATGAAATACATTAGAGCATTGCCACCATCCTCCAGCTGGCAGTTCAGACACACCCATACTCATTGATTGATAGTTCCACTAGTTCAAGGTGTGGAGTGTTCCAAAAGAAATCTTCACGGGGAAGAAGAAACTCTTAATCCAAAATTAGAAAATTACAGGATGCTCTTGTTCAACTCTATGTATCCCAGTGAAGAAAGCAAATACATAGGAGCAGGTTCCTCCAGGCAATGGCATTGGATGGGGGCAACAAGATGCTCCAAAGCGACAAAGATAATGAACCAAACAATGAGGGAAAGGCATTGGAAAATTCACGTTCATAGAACGTCTCCCTTCAATAAAAAATGAATGAGTAAGATACCTGGTAGTTCAGTCGGTTTCACTTTCTTGGGTTTGGGATCAAAAGGTTGTGGGTTTGAATGCCGGTTGTTTATAATGTTGGTCAGGTGAGTTCTGAGTTTAAGTGAGGTTTGAATAGGCCAAATATTGGCTTGCTTCCAGGAGAGTGTTAAAGATCGCAGTTAATTCCAAGCTGCCTGCTCACATATTGGAGCCAATCTATTATGATCTAAAGATAATCTTTATACCATCCATATCTCTGCAGTATCTTAATCATTTACAGTGGAACTAATGCAAATTCCTTATCTTCTATGAGATCTTCCAATTTAGTACAGATTAGGATGAAATTTGAGGCTTTCGAAGTTTCTGTGGTTGTCATTCACTCTCGGAATGGCTTTAGCATTGCTCCGAGACATTATAACAACAACAACAACAAAATTACACTTGTATAGTGCCTTTCACCTCAGGAGGACGCCCCAACGCTATGTGAAGAGCAATATATAAATGTAAATTGTTGTTGTTGTTGTTGTTGTTAGCAACCCAGTCATCAAGTGACTTTCTGATCAGTCTGAAACCTGCTTTGAAAATCAATCTTCAGGTACAATTAGGTCTTATGTGAGCTTCAATAAAACATCACCAAAGTTGTAACACTCCATTTGACATTGTTTCAATTAACATGACCTTGAAAACCTTTTAAGCTGTACATCATTGGAAGAAGCCACAATTCAATTTCTCTCACAGACCAGATGGATCATTACTATTAGTGATAAAAATGCAATGACCAGTCGTAAATCCAAAGATCATTGGAATCAGTGAGAGCTCAATGGTCCTGTTGTTTGACAGATCCAAACAAATCACAAGACTTCATAGACTCATCAGTCTGCTACTGGTCAAGAGGTTTGATTGAGCCCCTCATTTATATGTTACGCTTTTATATAGACATTACAAAAGATAATATTCTGATTTATCCGCTATTACAGTTTCTTACTTCCATCAATCTAGATAAATGGCCCACTCACATCTAACTAATGCTATTCAATAGTTCTGCCAAGAAGATGTATGATTTTCACCAAACTAGATGAATGAAATCCCACTCCACCCCAACCTAAGATATGTAAAAACATCAAACTAGATGCTACATGTGCTTTTCAGCTTTGAGTTTCAAATCAGATTTACAATCTACAGGTCTGACCACAACAGAATGAAGTGATTGTCAGTTCCATTAGTATTGAAATCTAGTCTGAAGAAAAACCTTGTTTACTAATCTCTACACATTACATAGTTTATCCAATTGAGGTGCTTTGAGAAGTTTGGATGACAAAGCACTATACAAATTGCAAGAACTATTATTATTGTTCTGCACACATTAAGTTAAATCTTTCGGGAAGACTGATAATTCTTAAATGTGGCAGAAGAATTAAATAGCTGTGATTTTCATGATTCAAAAAAGAAATGCTGAAACTAACTAACTAACTAACTAACTAACTAACTAACTAACTAACTAACTAACTAACTAACTAACTAACTAACTAACTAACTAAGTTAAACATTTGTATAGCATCTGAGTCTGTTGAAACGTCTCACTGCGCTTGGGTGAACAACTTTCACAGAGTATTATACATGTAATGTATACATTGTCTTTCAATAATAAATTGGATATAAAGCTTGCAGTGAGTGAACCAAAATCAAAGTTGTTTGCTCAGGAGCTGGACATATGATTTAGATTCAATACTTACAAAGTTACCATAACACGTTTAAGTGACAAAGTATGAGACCTCAATGTTTGAAGCACGTAACTACGCAAATAATAGAATAAGAGAAAATTGGGTAAGATCACTCATTGTAACAGAAAATTTTGCACTTACAAACAAACCGTTAATTACATTTGTTATGGCGCATTTTGAGTCATAAAGTGACAAGAGGTCTCAAAGTGCTTCCCAAGAATTTACTGTAAAACATTGTGTCTGTGTATTTTATAGGCAAACGTGGGAGCCAATTTGCTCATAACAATGTCCCATAAACAGAATTGAAGTGAATAGAGGGCTTTGGGCAGGATTTGGAACCTAAACACCAGCACAGACTAGTTGGATGCCATGTTTCCATGCTGTAACAATCAATGTAATTCTCTGTGTTTACATGACAAACAAAGGAATTTCCAGTCAATCTTGTGCCTAGTACATATCTGTGCAGTTCTTTCAAGTGAAGATTTCCTTCTCCAGATCACAGCTGCCAGATTCCAGCATGTAACCACAATAATTCACAGCAAGGATTCAGGTTCCAACAGCGGGATGTGAATTAAATTCCCATCAGGCATGTAAATGAGGTGAGCGTTTTGTTGTTTATGTACAAATTTGCCGTGAAACGTCATGCATCTTAATATTCCTTATTGCCCTGTTAATTCGTTTAACACCACATTGGAACTTGAGTTTGTAGACCAGGGTAACCTCCAGTGAAGTGATGTGGGAGAGCTGCATTGACAGATATTGACAGACGCTATGCCCCCAAATTTTGGAACTCCCTTCCTCAACCCCTTCGACTCAGCCGCTCCTTTCCCATCTTCAGGTCCCACCTGAAGACCTTTCTCTTTGACTGCGCTTACGGTCACCTTCCTCCTCCCCTTGGCTCGGCCTTGGGCTCCGCCATTGTGAAGCATTCCGAGCCGCCACATGGCCTGAAGTGCCTTGGGACGTCCTCCTGATGTGAAAGATGCTATACAAATGTAATTTTGTTGTTGTTGTTGGAGGGCACTATATAAATGCAAGTTATTGTTGTCATAATTGTTTCATTGACGGATATGCTGTCCTTCGAATGAAGCGCTAAACCAAATGATCTTTTTGATCATTTTCACTATCTCTGTACATTCAGAAGAGTACATTTTACAGGTCCTGTATGGTATCCTAAGGAATATGTACACCTTTGTGTTCACAACGGTTACTGACAATACCGTTTTCTTATCCTGTTTTAAGGTACACATTAACCACAGCTCCAATCCACTACGCTCCTTCGCTTTACAATTGGCATGCAGTCATTTCCACTTTATGCCACATACAGTCTATCGTAATTCACAGCTTGGCTTGCAACATTTAACTGGTTCTGAGGGAGAAACAGTGTCTCAGGTTTCAGCAAATCTGGCCAAAAACCTTCAACAAGCATCATGTTGGAAAAGCCTCTGATGTGTGAGAGGAATTCCTATTTATTTGCCTGTTTGCTCTTTTGAGAAACTTCTAACTCCTCATTCTTAACTTGGTGCATTAACACACATTTGTACCACTCTCTTGGCCAGATGGGAAACGGCACAACCACAACACAGAATTGTACAGACTGGAACAATAAAGCATCAAATGGTGTGCTCATGGAGCTGATATCATACAGGCCAAGTTATTCACAAATGGTCCTGGGTTAGGGTGGGAATATTTAGATGAAATTCCTACTCTGGGGGAAGAAATTCCTCCTTGTTCTAGATTTACTCGGTTTCTTAGCTTTTCCAGACAATGCAGAAATTGGCAAAATTTGATTCTCTATTTCAAAATCGGCTTTTTATAGTTCTAAAAAAGACCCAACAGGAAAATTGGCTTCAAAAATTTAAGTTTGAATTTAAGAATTTTCCAAATTCTCATTGCTCTGAATCAATCTGTACTAAATCTAAAATAAACCTCTTTGATATAAATGCAATCTAGAGGCTTCCTGTTGAATGGTTTGTATGGTGTATGTGAAAACAGGTTGGGTTCAGAAAAGATGCATCCCAGAATTTAATACATTGCTGATATATACGTGAATAATGGCTGTATTTTGCAGGTTTGCAACAATAAAAGAAAGGTAATTTAATAATGTTAATCCACAAGAAGGTATCCTTCACAAAATCTGTTCATTAAACTAAAACATTTTCTGCAATACGATTTGATTGGGTTTATCTGGAGAATACTGCACCTGACAAATATACTGCTGATAACCAACTGATGGCAGACTGTGCACATTATTCCACGAAAAAAAAATTATATGATGTGGGTGGAAAACTGCAATTCATGGCTCATTGGAGGCGAATGATCTTGTTACAAATATTTTTTATGCACAGATGTGATCATGGCAACACAGCTGAAATGTAATTATAAATAGAGTCATGGGATTAAACACGAGGACTTGTAGTTCAAATAATTCCTTTGCTGAAAAAACATACTTTTACAATTCCGACTATTCTATCTCATTAAGACCCAAAGTTACAAACTTGATATCCTGAATCTAACCCTGAGGCCATTGAAATAAACCTATTTACCTTCACCTGCACCTATGCAAGCATTACATTCCAACAATCCTCCAAATAAAATTGGTCATTCATATTGCGGCTGTTTATGGGACATTGTTGTAAGCAGCAACAACAACAAAATTACATTTATAGAGCGCCTTTCATGTTGGGAGGACGTCCCATGGCTCTAGCAAATTGGCTGCTGTGTTTGTCTACAATATACAAAGCTACCACATTTTGCAATATAACTTATGAAGCAGATGGTGACATCCTCCTGACGTGAAATGTGCTATATCACGTGCAGCCATTTTGATTTGTAGAATTTAATTACTCGTGATGTGCTGAGACGTTTCCATGATGTTACATGCAAGTCACTGTATCAAATGAAAAAAAACACATTCCCTGTGCTCCACCCTATCCCCCAATTTTTTCTGTGCCTTTGGTAACCCTCCTAGGAAAAGAATTGCACCTTGAGATCTACTGTGATTTTGTGAAGAAAGTGGATACAATTCAGTTCAAAATTACATTTTAGTAACAGAAAATACAATTAACCTCAATGAACAGTAATTACAGTGAAGTTCTTTTTGACATTTCAACTTAATAACACAACAACAACAAACAAGAAAATTGTATTTGTGGAGTGCCTTTGATGTTGGGAGGACATACCAAGGCGCTGAACAGTCGAGTGTCAGAACCTGAGCATGGGGGAGGTGGGTGTTGGGGGGGTGGGGTGGGGGGGGAGGGTGGGGCGTCATTCCATCACCATGTTTAAGAATATCCAAACCAGACTGAGAGTTCCACACATGTATGCCACTTACGTATGGAGAGTCTGGAATGGAGTGCACACTCTCCCTGCAGGGATACATCCTGACTCTTACCTTAGAACCAGCTTAGCTTCCAGGAGACACCATTTACCTCCCTCTCCATCCCCTCAAAGGAGGATAGTGAAAAGTAATCACTCACTGAGATCATGCGTACATAGAACAGATAACGTGAAGAGGCAACAGTACAATCCCTGATACCATCTGAGGAATAGCACAGTGATGGAGGAACAATACTTATTTGGCTATAAATTGAATACATTGTAGTGTTTTTATTGTTTTCACTGAAAGATTTTCAGAGAAAATCAGGATTTTACAAATATGCCAGTAACAATTTAAACTGAGATATATTTTCAAAAAATATAAAAGAGGGAGTTAATAAAAGAGGATAGAAGATGGTAAAGTGATCAATATGGAACCGATCCCAAGGGTATAAAGTAGTGGATAGGTTGTGAATCTCACTTGCACCTAAAAGCCATGTGAGGTACTGCTCACAAAAAAGACAAATTGTCTTTAACAATGTACCATCTAGAGAAGTGTACTTATCTCACTTCTGATTCAATATATTTCATGAGTTTGACAAAAATTTCTGTCGAAAGACACATTCATTTTTATTATGTTTCTACATCAATTCTCTTTTATCGTGGTGAACTGTGAAGGCGGAATGTTTTTCTGATAAGTGATTTTTATTTCCCTCTTACTTCTCCAGCAGGTTTTGACAATCAGATTTGAGTTTAGAAACAGTGGGTTTGTCTATCTCCAGGAAGTATATCCTTTAGCCTCATTGGGACTACCTGAAAACAGGCTGAGATGAGAACACCCTACACACGGGTATATGAAAGGTCTGTTTGCGAATTAGGACAGAAATCATACTGTATAAAAAAGCAGGCAAAATGAACATTTGCCTACAAAACATAGTCATTAAACTTGTGTAGAGTAAAATCCTGCAAAGATTCTTTGAGAATAAGAACAACAACACAACAAAATTACATTTGTTGAGCGCCCTTCAGCGCCTTGGGAGGACGTCCCAAGGCGCTGAACAGTCAGGGGTCAGGAGAAATCTTCCTGATGTAGACGGTGCTATGTCAAATGCAAAGGTTATTATTATTACAGTTTAAATCACTCTGTATAGGTAGTATCTAAGTGGTTTCAGTGATGGGCCAGGAAGAAGAACAACACTGCCAATTACATATGAATGGCTGTTATGTTTCTTTGTATATTTGAACTTGCCCAAATAACTAGTTTCTGCAGGAGGTGAACATTTGTGCACCAGTATTATGTCATCCCATTTCTGAATTGTCTTATTAATATTACCAGTTCCATTGCCACTTTCAATTTGTAGTTAAACATGTTTCCTGATCTTCTATAATTCCTTATTTGATACATTTTAATCACATGGATTGGTTATATCAATGTTACTGCACGTACAATATATATATATTTTTCTTTTATAGAATTTTACGGCACAAAAGGAGGCCATTCGGCCCATCTAGTGTGTGCTGGCTCTTTGAAAAGAGCAACTCAATCCCACTGCCCAATTCTCTCCCCATAATCTTACAGACCTGTTCTCCCTAAATAAAGATCTAATTCTCTTTTAAAAGCTGTTATCGAATCAGCCTCCACCACCTTTTCAGGCAATGCATTCCAGATTCGAATAACCCGCTGGGTGAAAACATTTCTCCTCAGCTCCCCTCTGCTTTGTTTTGAAACTATTTTAAATCTGTGACCAGGTGTCACAGATTCACCCACCAATGGAAACAGTTTTTCTTTATTCACCGTGTCGAATCCCCTCATGATTTTATAAACGTCTATTAGGTCTCCTCTCAATTTTCTCTGTTCTAAAGAGAATAAATCTAGCCTATCTAGCCTTTCCTCATAACTGAAGTCCCTCAATCCTGGTACCATTCTAGTAAACCTTCTTTGCACACTTTCCAATGCCTTAACATCCTTTCTATAGTGTGGTGACCAGAATTGGACACAGTACTACAGCTGAGGCCTAACCAAAGTTTTATAGAGGTTAGTCAGCACTTCCTGACTTTTGTACTCTATACCCCTTTTTATAAAGCCTAGTATCCCATATGCCTTCTTAACGGCTTTGTCTACCTGTCCTGCCACCTTCAAAGAGTCACTAACACAAATCCACAGGTTTCTCTGTTCCCTCACATCCCTTAAAATTGTACTATCTAGCCTATATTGCCTCCCCTCATTTTTTCTCCCCAAATGTATCACCTCATCTGAGTGGTCACCGGACAAAGTCCACACTTACGAGATCCATATTCTATATTAAGAAATCCTATTAAGAAATCCAGCAAATCAGACCCATTGTTTGTTAGGTACAACTTTTTCTGCATTTAATTTTAATGTCCCTCTCTCAGCGGCCTGCCTCATATCCCCTGCTTAACGTGCCCATGGTTACAATTAGTGAGCAGGCTTTTAGCCATTCTACCTCTGATCTCTGGAACTCCAGCCCTCCTCCATCTCAACTCTCATCTTTCCCCACCTTTAAAGGCTATTTAAAAGTTTTCTTTTCAAATGCACATTTGGTCACCATCCTCCAAATCCTCTGCCAAATTCCAAAAAGCCACCTTCCTCCGCTCTCCTCAACCCCAATTAGGGCTCCCAATCAGGTCTGTGAAGCACTTTGAGATGTGAAAGGTGTTGTATAAATTTTTGTTGTTGTAAAATGACTTGTCCGGATTCATAAGATGAATTCAGCAGCGGTGCCCAGGCGTCACAGTTGCTATGGCAGATTGCTGTGTTGCTTTGTGGCCCAATGAGCCCGCGCCTCTGTAGCTCGAGGTCACACTCATTATATAAAACTATAGTATACATCAGGGAGCCGAGGGACACATAATTTATCTAAGTTGTGATCACACTTAAGCCATGAACAATAAAGGATCATTCATATCAGCATCTCTGGGGAATCCCTGATGCTTCCTGTATTTATTCAATACCGATGTATCGACTGTGAATCTTGAATCACATTACTGCATTCCAGTGAGTGGGAGTAGCATTGTAAAACAAAGGGCTGATCCCACATTAATCACAAAGAGAGATTGGAAAGGGGAAGAAAATTGAAAACTGCAGCTGCCGCAGGTCAGGAAAGACAGCAGTCTGCTGATGGGTAAAAAAAACCACACATGCATCTCAGCCTAGCTAGGACATGAGGCAGCCTGGCAAGTCTCGATTCACTCAGAGCATCTGAGCATACAGGCCCCGCTGGGATCAATTTGTTCCTTCATTCACACAGCATAGAAGAATGTGCTGATGTCACTGAAACTGACGTCAATGCAGCAGACTGTAATATGATTTGAAAAGAAATCCATTCAAACTAAAGCTGCTATCTTGAATTCATTGGCTTAATTAAGTGTCTTGTCTTGGTTTGTTTCAGCTCTCTGATAGTTTTGCACCGAATCCTCCTTATATTTGGAGTAACAAATCGACTGATTGTATTTTCTTTACTGCAGGCACAGGATTGTATTAAAATACAGCAGGCACAATGTCAAGGCAATTGATTTCAGTATTTATTTTTTTCACGGGCAGAGTTGCAGAATTAATGAAAAATTCACCCCCAGGCGAGTGCAATTTAAAATATAAATGAAGCTTTTGAAGTCTAAAATATTACTGGGCTGCAGCCTCGTGAATCATGTACCTTACAACAGTGTTAATTCAGAACGGATTACATAAAAGAAATCAAAATGTCAGCAATTGTAATTCATGTTGTGCTGCGTTGCCCTTCTCAAAAAGGAACTGTGGAGATTTTGTTGTTGTAATTAACTTGCCATGACACAAACCATTATCTATTTACAGGGAAAGATTCCATTAGAGGAATTTGTTCGGTTATTGCAGATTATGTAACAATGACATTAGTCCATTTTGTTGGGTCAGTTGGTTCGCACATTTATAATGCAGGAAGTCAACAACTAGTTGTTTGGGGTTGAGATTGCAGTAGTGGAAAGAAAACCAGGATTCACTGTACTAACTGTGTCTTCTGAGTAGGGTCCAGCGATATATCGATATATCGCTCAAACCTGATATAATTTTCATATCGATATGCCGATATAGGCATTTCAAAAATATCGATATATCGAAAAAGTCGATATATCGAGGGAAAAAATCGGGATGCGCACGCACTGAACTACAAGACCCAGAATGCTCATCTCTATACACAATGCACAGACCGAGGTGCAAAGCCGCCATATTGGATTCATAGTACTCGAATACAATATACAGGTATGCAAGGGGTGGGAGGGGCAGAGAGACGGCGGGGGGGGGGGGGGGGGTCGGAGCGAGGGACGGTGGCGGGGGAGGGTCGGAGAGAGGGATGGTGGCGGGGGAGGGGGGGGGGAGAGACGGGGTGGATGTGATAATATACAGATAGATAGAGATGGGGGGGATGTGAGAGAGGAGAGAGACACAGACAGAAAAACACAGAGATGGAGAGAGTGAGTGTGAGAGACACACAGAGAGAAAGATATTTACCTCCTGAGGAGATAGGCCCCGAATGCGCGCGCACCCCGATTGCACCACGCGCGCATGCGCAGTACGAAAACCCCGAAAATATCGATATTTCGGTATATCTCGATATGAGCCCATCGATATATCTAAATCGGAAAATTTCCATATCGTCGGACCCTACTTCTGAGTTAGAATCATAGAATCCTACAGCACAGAGGGAGACCATTCGATCCATTGTGTCTGTGCCGGCTCTTTGAAAGAGCTGTTCCATTTGATCACACAGTCCTGCTCTTTCACGATAGCCTTCAAAATATTTTTCTTTCGGAGTAAATTATCCAATTCATGATTGAATTACCAGGTTGTGACTGAAATAGCGGGAATCACTAAATTTGCTTGAAAAATGGCCCCAATAATAAGGTAACCCCAGAGGCCATCAACATTACAATCACAGCATCTGTTTTACTTCAGGGTTATGGGCTAAAAAAAAACTGAAGTTTGCTCTGGTGTTCTTGCGATAATTTTTAGGATTTTGTGTTAGCAAATTGGGTAGTAGAAGCCATAACTGGACCCAAACTGGAAATCAAAATGATTCTCAATCAACCAGCATGTGAACCCTATAGTTTCAATCACAATTAATTTTAATATACAATAACAAAATTACATTTATAGAGCAACTTTCACAT
This sequence comes from Hydrolagus colliei, assembly GCA_035084275.1. Lineage (NCBI taxonomy): Eukaryota > Metazoa > Chordata > Chondrichthyes > Chimaeriformes > Chimaeridae > Hydrolagus > Hydrolagus colliei. The sequence goes on along the minus strand of CM068744.1, from coordinate 24,256,705 downwards.
CGGGAGGATGTCCCAAGGCGTTGAACAGTCAGAGGTCGGGACCCGAGCAAGGAGGAGAGCAGGGTGGGGAGGAGGGGAGGGAGAGAGTTGTGAGGGCGGCTGAAGCATGATCGAAGAGGAGCGTCTTGAGATCGGCCTTGAAGGAGATAAGAGAGGAAGCGAGACGAAGGGACTGTGGGATGGAGTTCCAGAGTGCGGGGACAGAGAGGCTGAAGGCCTGTACACCGATGGAAGGGTGGGTCGGGCGGGGGACATGGAGCACACCAGAGCCCGCTGAATGGAGGGGGTGGGGAGATTGATAGGGAGTCAGCGGGTCAGAGAGATAGGAGGGGGCAAGGCGGTGAATGGCCTTGAAAGTGAGGATGAGCATCTTGATTTCGAGACTGTACATAGACTGAACCAAGCTAGTAAACTGGTGTGATGTCAATAGCGTTATCTGCTAGAGACACAGTTTGCCACAGATACTGTTTCGAGCCTGCAAACTCTACTCTTTAGCTGATGAGCACTTTCTCAGCTCCACAGCAATGATACTTGTTCAAGCTGTCAGGAGGAATGTCTCTGTGCTGATCCAATGGAAGTTATTATTTTCTTTATATGTTATGGTTCAGATTTAGAGTGACATTAAATTCACCCTCTCTCCTGTCTTTTCATCTTCCTGTGCAAGTGAAAGTGTTTTAATATATGAGAAGGAAATAGAGAAATATAGGAGGCAGATAACAAGTAAGGATTAAGAAAGGTAGAAGCTGTAGAGTATAAACATCAGCACCAGCACAGACTAGTTGTAATAATCCTTACATTTGATATATAGAAGTAATTTATTTACAACAACAATAAATTTATATACAGTGTTTCATATCAACAGGATGTCCCAAAGAGCTGCCCAGGTAGCAAGCCCATATGGGCCAAATTTGGTTGATCCATGCGCATATGGGCCCCACATGGGCTTGCTAAGAGTGGGTGGAGAGTCCAGGGTTTACACTCAAGCTTGAGGTAGGAGCAGAGAAGGGTAGAGAGTGAAATATGATTGAGGCAGCCTCGAGGCAGACCTTGAAGGAGGCAAAAGTTGGGCAAGGTGAAGGGATTTAATCTGATTTGGAGTTCCAAAGGGTGGGAGCAGATACCCGGAACAACAACAACAAAATTGCATTTATAAAGGCAGTGTGAGGAGTGGTGGGGGCGGAGAAATGAGTGAAGCAAGCCAATGCCTGGGAGGTGAGGAAGTTAGCAGGTTGGTAGGGTTTGGGTGGATCATATGGGTGAGGTGGGGCAAGACTTTGGAGAGATTCAAAGTTTAAGGTGAGGATGTTGAACTCAATCTGCTGGAGTAAGTGGTGTCAGGCGAGGAGGGGGTCGATAGACTTGTGGAGTATAAAAAGCCATAGCACTGGACTGTGGAACAGGAATACAAATTGTGCTTCCTATTCTGTATCTCTCTATTGCTGCAAGCAATGCAGAGGAGGGCACTGCTTCTAGCAGCATTAACACAGGATTGATAAAAAACATCAATTAGTTTGCGCAAAGCAGAAATCCAAAGAAAAGCTTTTATTCTTATTTCTAACTATCCAGCTTTATTTTTCCACCATAACAGAAATACATTTCTGTATTCAGATTTTCTGTGGGCAACCACAAGAATATCAGAGGTGACAGTCTGAAATCCATCGATTTAAAAAGAATTACTGGTAAATTTAATATTGGAATAAATCATCTGAAAAGCACTGGAACATTAGTCTCACGGCAGTCTCAAGTTAATTTTCCAGCTGGAAAAGCATTGAATTGGAAATGTAACGGTCCAAATGTATTCCTTGCACAGCTTTTGTGAGGCATTCTCCAGCGTTTTCATTTTCCAAACTGAAGCCTAAAAGCAACAACAGCCCAAGATTCAATATGCAAACCCAGATCATTGAGCCACATCTCTAACTGCTCACTTTACAATGAGACGTCGATATGATGTGAAAAGCGCTATATCAAATGCAAGGATTATTATTATTATGATTATTATTATTATTTATTAAAACCCACCGAAAATGGCTATAACCAGAACTGGAAAATTAAGTTGAAAAATGTAAGCATAAAACAAAATTGCACTCTGTGTACAATAAACACAGAACAGCGGGTGATGGTTGGCACAGAATAAATTGATCTGATTTCACGCTTTCTAACTTACTCGCTCCTGCTTCCATGTGAATTATGCAATTGCGCCTTACATAGTTGGATGGGGCAATGGGGTTCCTGACCTAGATCCTCTGCGTGTCTCTGAATCATTTTTTTCCATCAAAATTTGAAAAGCAAAATTCGTGACCTTTCACTTGAGCGTGTTATTCAAACACAATCCAAAGCAGGCTAGAGATGTTGTCTCTGCTACTTCACAAGTGACTCATATGCTGCATGATCCCTATTTAAGCATTCTGTGTACAGTGCGAACCTTGGATTCTGCCAATTATCGGGTAATTCATGGGATTTGATGCAGCGATTGTGGAGTTGAAAATAAAAGCAGCTGAATATATTCAGAGTTACACGAGGAACCTTTTTCAGGTTTCAATGAATCAAAGGACTAGGTTTTTTCATAGGAGTAGGTGTGTCGCCAGAAGAAGAATGAGCTCACAGTGTAACTGCATCAAAATCACAACAATAACTTTGTGATTTATTGCATTTACATAGTGCTTTTCACGCAGGTTAGTGTCTTAGAACACTTAGCAATGGCGAAGCATGAAGATGGGGAAGTGACTATAAGCACATTTTGTCCGAGTTCACTTTGCTTTCGCCGGGTGCCATCTGCAGATTGCATTTTATTTAAAATTACAACAACAACTTACACTTATATAGCACCCTCCACGCAGGGTAGCGTCTCAGAGAGCATAACAGTGGCAGAGCCTGACTCCCGAGCTTGGGAGGTGACTGTAACAGGAACAACAACAAAATGACATTTCTAGAATGCCTTTCAGGTCAAGAGGACGTCCCAAGTTGCTTAACAATCAAATCGCGAGCTGAGCAGTGGGGAGGAGCAGGGTAGTGAGGAGGGAGGAAGAGAGTTGGGAGGGCAACAGAAGGCACGATCAAAGAGAATGGTCTTGAGAACGGCCTTGAAGGAGGCAAGGGAGGAAGTGAGGTGAAGTGGCTGTGGGATGGAGTTCCACAGTGGGGGCAGAGAGGCTGAAAGCTCATCCACCGATGGTAAAGGGGGTTGTGTGGGGTATATGGAGCAGATCAGAGCCTGCTGAATGGAGGGAGTGGTGCATAGTTTCATAGTGGGACAGCAAGTTGGAGAAAGGAGGGGACAAGGCCGTGAATGGCCTTGAAAGTGAGGACGAGCATCTTGAATTCAATCCTCTGGGGGATGGGGAGCCAATGGAGCCTGGTGAAGGTAGGTGTAATGTGGTCGTGGAGCTTGGTGCGGGAGAGGATACGAGCTGCAGAGTTCTGGATGATCTGCGGCTTGTGAAGGGAAGAGCCGGGAAGGCCAATGAGAATGGAGTTTCCATAGTTGAGGCTTGATGTGATGAATATGTGGACAAGTCAAATGTCTCTTGATGCATCAGGACACATATATATTTCTGCTTTTCTTTTCCCCTTCCCCAACCAATTGTTGAACCCCAATTTTTGATAAAACAAATAAAGAGGAAACAGCATTGCTGACTATTCAGAACATAATGGCTTTAAATTTCTATTTATTCAACACCTGCAAACATCCCAAAGTTCACTTCTCTCAGGTCTGCTATTTGTTAAGCCATTTATATCAACAATATGGATAATGTTGTGTACAATTTTAATCACATTTGCGACATTTAATATCAGGCTGTGATGGGAATAGTACTGTATATCAAAAATAGGTTTCAGTTGGGCTCATTTGGTAGCATTCTCACCTTTGAATCAGAAAGTTGTTGTTTCAAGCCCCACGTCAGGACTTTCTAAAACAATACTGCATTGTTGGAGTTGCCATCATTTAAATGAGATGTTAAACCAGATACTGTTTATCTGTTCAGGTAGACATTAAATATCCTACGTCAGTATTCACACAGAAGTATCCTGGCCAACAGATAAAATTGATCAGTAAGTTCTTAGCTGTTTCTGAGGCATTGCTGTGTACAAAATTGACTGCTGCATATGTTACACAAGATACACAGTTACTACACTTTACAGTATATCTTGTTAAGTGCTTTGCAATGCTCTTCTGATGTGAAAGACAGTGTGTCAAATGCAAGGATTAATATTATGAATATTTTGAGGTTCAGGCAGCCTAGTTAGGGCATTAGAGTTGGCATTTGTAATGCTGGACTTGGGAAATTTGCCAGGATTGCTACTCCCAGGCAATATCCAGAGAAACTGTCTTGAAGTGAGTGTGTGGAGATTGGGTAAGAATAGAAAAAGGCCTTGTCAACACAAGGCCCAGACATAGTTCCTTGGGTGAGAGATAGTTGACTGTTAGTGATATGCAGTGGAATGCTACCGTAAACTGGTTTCGAGAAAGTAAGGGAGAAAATTGGCAATTAAAAAATATGGCATATCACTAACTGTATTTAATTACTGAATAAGTTACTAAATTATATGAATGCGCAGGAGAGTCACTGACTGCTTAGATAATTGAATCAGTTCCTGACTGGATTTGATAAACATACATTAACTTAGTCTTTTCAGCTAATTTTAATAATGGCTTTATTTACTTGACTAAATAATTAAAGAAATACTGATTGGACTTAATAAAAATCAAATAATGAATTTTCTGGCTTCACTTAACAATTACTTGAGCGGTCCAGCCTTGAACCTGCAAATTCATTGATGCTAGAAACAATGTCCTTTCCAGGTTAATTCTGGGTCCTCTTCAATTTTCCTTCAGATAAATTGCTCCTTCCATTGTCTGCTCCCTGCAATCATCTTGACTGGCCCCACCCCCACCATTCTCTGCAAACCTGTTCCTTAGCCCCTCACTCCCCCCACCTCTCATTCCCAACAATGACAGAAAAGATTCACTCCTCTTTTTCCACCCCCAAATAATCTTAAAATAATAATTTAGTCACTTAATTCCACGACTGCTTGTGGGTCTCTGCTGTGCACAATTGGCTGTCGGGTTTTGTCCACAAAATATATAGTCAATTCACTTGATAGTATATTCTGTGAGATGCTTCGAAGACATGATAAGGCTCTATATCAAATGTAAAGATTATTATTATTAAAATAATCCTTGCATTTTAGAGTTTGACATAGCTCATTTCACATTAGGAGGTTTTTAGATGCAATTCGCAGGATTATTTGCAGTGAAGTGTAGAGACTGGGTATTTTGTAGGTAAATGGAACCCAAGCTCCATGCCTTGCCCCCTTAATTTCCATATACTATACAAAAAAATTAATATCACTTCTATATGGAACAAATGAGGGAAAAATAGATGCTGCTCATACTATTGTCTTTAACAACACCATGAAATCAATTTGGTGTAAATTCTGTGCTGAATTGATGGAATGAAAGTCTTCTCTGTCTATCCATCTACTGGCTGTACTTGTTACGCGTTTGGACACCTAGTAGATACAGATGGCACATATCCATTAAGTTGGAAATGAATTGCCAAAGTTATCCAGAGAAATCACGGCACTGCTAGTGTGGGAAATGGAAAATGTCACACTGGTTTAGTAGGGGGAAGATCATCTCAGGGTTGAGCTAGACAGCGTAGTCTAAAGATAAACAGCAGGAAATATTTAGATAATAATTGTAACAACAACAACAACAACAAAATTAACATCCAGTTAAACCAAAAATGAAAGAATTTGATTAAAATGAAGTGATGCAATAAATCAAAAAAGGCATGAGATTGAAAATTGTTTCTGAATATATAAAAATAATCTGTTTGTTACATGAAACAGACATAAATGCCAGAAATAAAATGTTTGCTATTAATGTACTTGCAATATCAGTGACAACCTACAGCTCTGGTGTACTCAGTTGGATATTCAGAGAACTGAAAACTATTGATGTAGAAAAACATTATACAGTATATACCTGTAGATAGAAAAACGTTAACATTATTGGCCATTCACAGCTTACATGACCTAAAGGCTAATGTCCAACATATATCTATATACAGTACCAAGAAAGGAAGGAGGAAGAGGCCTGGTTGAAATTGAAGCATCTCACAGTGCAAGTGGTACTTTTAACAAGGCAATTCAGAAATGATATAACAGCATACTGGTGCATAAAATGTCCACCTCTTGCAGAAAGTAGTTATTTCGGAAAGTGCACATACATTTTTAAAAAGTAACATCCATTCATACGTAACGTGGCAGTGTTATTGGTCTGGCTGACCTACTGTATCACTGAAAACCACTTAGAAACTACCGCTACTGAGTGACCTAAACTGCAATAACATAATGATAATAATATGTAACCTGGCAAACCTGGCTGATTCATCGCTGAAAAACACATCAAAATATCTCTACAAAGTGATTTAAGCTGTAATAACATAATAATAACAATGATAATCTATACATTTAATTTCCGGATCTTCACGAGATTCACTGAAAAGTGCAGCAATCATATGCTGTGTAGACTAATGCAGCAGCCACCCGCTCACAGCTATGTCCCATAAAATGAACAAATCTTATTTGGGGGAGATTGTTGGCCAGGACACCGAAATAAACTAATTTCTCTTTTTGAATAGTGCCATGAGATTTTTAACACCCACTTGTTAAAGTAGTTGGGACGTTGGTTTAATGTCTCATCTGAAGGACGATACCTTTATAATGCAGCAATATCCCACTACACTGGAGTGTCATCTTAGATTATATGTCCATAGTTCCAAAGTGGGGTTTGAACCTCCTGTAGCTCAGTGGTTAGAGCACTCACCTTACAAGCTTGAAACCTTTGTTCGAATCCAGGCAGGTCAGGGAGAAACCTTGGGTAAGTTTCCTTACTCCACACGCCTAATAATAGTTTGTCCCCAAAAAAAACACAATAATAAAAATTGTTTGTGGGGCACTGCGTGCGCAATTGGCTGCTACTTTTCACCCACAAATATACAGTCAATTCACTTTACAGTATACTCTGTAAAGTGCTTTGAGACATTGATAAGATGTGAAAAGCACTATATCAAATACAAGGATTATTATTATTATTATAACCCTCAACCTAGTAATTCAGAGCCAGGCTGATATATACTATCATATCATGAGTTATCACAGAACACCCATTATACCTCAAGTATTTAAGCATTAACATTTTAAACCATATTTCTGCAGAATACATCTCCATATCATGAATCCTAATTGTACTTGCTTGGCATTTATATTATCGTTGGCTTTTGGTCTATAATTAGAGCATTTCTGAGCTTTCTAACCCAGGATATTCCAATGGGAATTTTCAATCAACAGCATTTTCAACATGAAAGTCATGTTAGACTCTCATTTTGTAGAGAGGGAAGCAATGTGGGAAAATATTAGAGGGATACTAGTTTGCATGGCATGTGCACACACCATGAGAGCTCACATGTGAAGCTTTTGTAATTGTAATGAGTGAAAAACTGTCAGAATCAAGCTGTGATTACCTATGTAAATAGCTTGTCCTACTGTAAAATTATGTGAAGCTACCGCATTGGGATTGCATCACAGCGTTAATATAGTTTAATGCTCAAACTCTCAGCTTCAGATGTCATTGGTCACATCATTAGTTTGAAGCATCAGGCTTTGGTCTAGTATAATTGGGGGTGGGGGAGGGAGAAACACTGGCATGAATTGGACCACGTTTTTATCCTTGAATCTCTGAAACTCAATCCCTCCAACTTGCCTTCTCTTTAACCATCTTCCAATCGCAACTGAAGACTTTTTTCTTCAACTGTGTCCACGATCACCTCCCCTTTCTTCACTGCTTCGCATCAAACATTATTGCTTTGAATTCTCCCTGTGAAGGGCACTATTTAAAGGCAAGGTTGTCGTCGTTGTTGCTTGGTCAGAGCTATGCTAGGCTATAGTTGATGGTGGGTCTGTGGCCCAACTCAGCCCATAAATAAATGGATAAATAAATATACTTGCACTTGATATTGTGACTTCCTCTTCAAAAGAACATCTCAAAGTAGCACTTCCAAAATACAATATATTATAAAGTGTATTTTTGCAGGGGAATATAACACGTAGGATGTCAAATGAGCAATTGTTTCCAAATACATGTACATTCTTTTTGCGAGCTGGGGAGATGTACAAAAAAAAGGAATCAAATATACAATGCATTTGAGAAGTCAATGCAGTCTTCTGGAGAAGTCCAATGCAATCCCAAATAAATGCACTTCACGATAACAGAAAATGTTGAAAAAAGATAAATTGGTTATTCATTTCATGGCCATTTGTGGAACATTGCTCCATTAAATTGGCTGTTGCATTTGCTCTCAAGTATCATATAACTTCACTGTAAATCCTGCAAACTGTGAAACATTTAATATAGGTCATATATCAAATGTAAGGGTTATTACTATGGAGAAAACACATGAGGTAACTGTATGGAATGTCAAAGTACAAGTAGTTATGAAGCTGTGCAGTGAGGTTTGGGACATCCTCCCGATGTGAAAGGTGCTATACCAAACATAATTTTGTTGTTGTTGTAATAAACCATGTATGTTTTGCAAAACCCTTTAGTTATCATTGACTCTGTACAAATAGTTGGTTCTGTTGTCAGGCAGCAGTCATTCATTGATTTTTAATGGGCTTCCTTCATATTAAATGGGGGCTGCCATGTTCACCTACAAAGTACGCAGTCACTACAGTTTATAGTAAATCCTGTGATGGGCTTTGAGATGTCTCGACGATGTGGTAAGGTGCAAGGATTATTATTAGTATTATTATATATTAACATACTGTTGTTAAAAAAGAAAGTCTAAACTATAATAACAGAGAGAGAACTCAGGGTTGTAGATACAGTTACCTTGCAACATGTTTCTAAGGTATATCAATCAAAATCTGTCAAGATGGTCTTACTCTCATTCCAAGATCACAGAAACTCTACAACTGCCCCTTGGTGTAAGATCTTCCTGAACACATGTTTCCCTTTTATTCTTACAAGGGTATGTTGGTTAATGAACACTCATTTACAGAGGTTAATGGAGGTAACTAACACTTATTTGCAAAGGTGAAGTCTGAAGTATTCCTTGGTTATTTTCAAAGCATTTGTTTTCTCCACACTTAATATTTATTTCATAAACACTGAATTATCCTAGGTGTAGATCCAATGGTGTTTAAGTGAGAAAGTTAAATTCAGAGTGCCTTAGTACCTTATGATGCCAAGTAAACATTGCAAAGTGCTTCACACTGGAGTTTAAAATGTTGACATTTTCAAAATCAATTAGCTAATTTAAATTTTTAGTTTGTGAACTCAAATGTGTGATTCACTTCCAAAGGAGTCACTTTTGTGGCTAGTATTTTGCTTTTCAGCCATTTCTCAACTGAGTGAAGGTCCAAGAAGGTTAACAGAAGATTGGAAAGCAATCAAATGACTTCAAAACTGCCTTCACTACCACCAATATTATATAATTTCTTGGTGGATTTTATTTAGAATTTGCAAATGAATTTTGTAACCTCAAACGCAAACTGATCACAACTGAAACAGACATGCCTGGGATGTAAATATTGCATTTTTAATCCAAATGTCAAATAACTGGTAACTGTCTAATGTTGGCAAACATGGCAGCCATTTCCACCGTTGAGGTCCCACAAACAGTAATGTGGTGGATGATCAGTCTATCTGGAGGATTATGTCCAAGATGCTGGGAGAAATTCAGTTTGGTTTTGTAATCATTCAATGGGTTACTTAATGTTAACCTGGAAAGCAGGCAAAAGAATTTCAGTTTAACATCTCACCTGTTTCAGTGCTTGGGATGTCCTCTTGACGTGAAAGGTGCTATACAAGTGTAATTTTGTTGTTGTTGTTGTTGAAAGACTGTATCTCTAACAGTACTGCATTTCACCCACAAATATACAGTCAATTCTCCGGTGAAGTGCTTTCAGACGTCACGTCTAGAAGGCGTGAAAAGCGTTATATCAAATGCAAGGATTATTACGGTTACTGTGGTGCACTGTCAGTTTAGACTATGAGCTCAAGTGAAACATGGGAAATAAAAGATTGTAAATAGCCTCCCACTGTGTCCTATGTTTCTTTGCTCAGATTCGACGCACTGGAATTTAACACGAATGGATGTTTGTAATGGGATTTCCCATTTTCTTCCTATTTATCATTAAAAGTCAATTAACAAGTGTCCCATGAACGTAAATTAATTTGAGATTAAAGTTTAACTCACATCACTGTGACATGCGGAATCTTACTTTATATGGTTCAGGGCAAGGTTTTATTATGAAATCAGAAACACTCGTTGTATATTTATTGCTTGAATTGATAATTTAATGCTTCTTGTGAAATTTGGCTGCGGTTTTATTCTTGATTTATAAACATGTCATCTTGTTTAGCTTCTCTGTGCCAAACGCTGCAAAACCTACTGGGTGGGAATAGACTCCACTGCATCCTGCTCTAGTAGCGACAGATTGGTGCATCTAACCCTGAACTGTAAAAGTTGTAAAGTTTTGTTCCAGAAGATTGGAAAAGATAAATTGGTAGATGTGAAGTGTTGACCATTCTGGCATACCTAGCTCTTTGTCAAAGGTGTTGACACAATCCAGAATTGAATGTGAGGTTAATTCAGAGTTTAATTGAAAACAACCATAGAAGCCCAAGACCATTTCTGGTGTGTTTCACTGGCAAAATGTCCCTTTTGTTTTTGTTCACTCTTCTCAAAGACAGCTCCTCTTCTGAGTAGAATAAAAAATACCAACACTAAATTGACTGGTTTTGAGTGACAATTGAAAAAGATAAACACTGTTATGAAAATATTTCTGGAGCCTCACAAATTCAATGGTTTAAGTGTATTGACATATGCAATGGACGTTTCAACTTTCATAGATTCGTAGAATTTTACGGCACAAAAGGAGGCCATTCGGCCCATCTAGGCTGTGCCGGCTCTTTGAAAAGAGCCGGCACAGACTAGAAGTTGAACAGTACAACTTGTTCAATGTACTGTATTACTTTCATGGTGTTTACATTTCCATCTAAATTATATTGTAAATAATCTTTTTCCATCTCGGTGGTATCTCATATGTTTCTTTCTATTCTTCTGGTATCTCAGTAGTACATCATCTTTTCCTAGGAAAAAAAATGGTATTCTTGCCATGAGTAGAAACCACATTGCTACTCTTGTCCCCTACCTTACTGTGTTCAAAACCTCACTCAAGCTTGATCTTTTTGATCATGCTTCCTGCTCCCAGCTCAGGCTCCCTGTCAAGCACTTTGTGATGTCTTCCTCACATGAAATATTATATAAATATGTATTATTACTGCTGCTGTTAAAAGTATTGTTTTCAGTACCAGTGAGCAACCAATGAACAGTAGATCCCTGTTGTAAGACAGCAGGTAGTTGGGATCCTGACTGCTCACATGTGCAATTCTCATTATGCGATGCCCAATGGGATGTCTCATTTCAAACATCTCAACATCAGAAATACAAAAACACATTTGGCGGCTGGCTTTCTGCGTGCATTTGGGGTTTTATTTGGAAAACAATAGAAGCAGCAAAACCATTCGCACACATACATTATCATGAAGTGGATTATATCAGGGTTGTATTGTGCCTCAGTAAGGTCCCCTCTGAGATCTCTCTCCTTGACTGAAGAACTCTTATTTGTCTAGTTGTTTCTCATAGCTCATCCCTCTAACAGTGGGTTCATTCTTCTTGTACTCTTCTGTACTGTCCCATATGTGCGGGCAATTGAGGTAAACAGGATAGTTACTGCACTGTGTTCCAAGAGTGGAGCCCTTCAGAGTGACTTCTGGGGAAATAAACTCAACTGATTTGGCAATATTACACAATGTTGTTGGCCTTGTCCTTGTTGCTGGAACAAAGAGATTGAATAACATTCATAGCACCTGTTGTACAAGATAGATTAACAGTTAGTTGCTTATTCCTGTCCCTGCCTATGCCCAAAGTAATGGAATGGAGCCATACACCCTGCAGCTGCTGACAGGGATGAGGCAATTAGAACTCATTGTTGATTTTATGCGAGACTTGGATAACATTACCAATTAAATTGCTATTTTTAGCAATTGGCTTGTCATAAACCACCATTATTTAGCAGCAAAATAACAGAGGTGATAACTGTAGTTTGTGAGCCGAAATCACCCTAAATCTGAACCTAAACTAAGGTAAACGCTCCCTCTCTCCTCTGCTCAGCATTTTTCCCTGCCATTGTGAAGCTCTCTGAGACGCTAGTTTATATGAAGGGCATAAGGTAAATGCAAGTTGTTACTGTTGTTGGAAATGTAAGTAAACTGACAATATAATGACATTCATTTTAATGACGGACGTTCCTGTTCATATGTCTGTCCACCAATTGCCTCTCTTGGGACGTCCTTCCGACGAAAAAGGCCCTCTATTAATGTAATTTTGTTGTTGTTTGCCTGTAATGATATCATGAGTTTAAACTCCCCAGGATAAGGTGACCCGTTACATCCCTTCAAAGAGACTGTTCGGATGCCGTATCAGACAAATTGAAATTTGCATGCATGTGTGGAGTTCTCCAATTGGTGTGGATAAACTTTAGCAATAATGATAATTATCCTTGTACTTGATATAGTGCATTATCACATCATTGAGACATATCAAAGCGCTTCACGGAATATACTGTAAAACGGATTAACTGTGTATTTTGTGAGTGAAACACAGCAGATAATTGTGCACAGCAGTGTCCTATAAACAATAGTGAATTGAGCGACCAATTTGTTTTGAGGGTGAGGGATTATTACCTCTGCATAGTAATCCGTCAATCGACAAAGTACAGGATCAAAAAATGGATCAGGAGTGACTACCCACAATAATAACATGAAGAGGAGCTTCATGTTTCAGCAACAGGGTGTAATGTCCCAAAAGTGGCCAGGGAACTATCTCATATGGATGGGTTCCTATATGTGTCAGATATCTGGCTGACCAAAAAAAAGCCTGGCTAACACATTAGGTAAAAAGTTATCTCAGAAATGTTAACTGTGCAGGTATTGTTAATTAAAACATAATGTCTTTGGTTGTTTTCAATAATTTCTTCTGTGTATTTAATAGAAATATTAAAATATAAAGAGTGTAATCTGCAGCAGCAGCTCTGCAGATTAATTGGGACGTCCTCCCAACATGAAAGGCGCTCTATAAGTGTAATTTTGTTGTTGTTGCTCGAGCCTTGTCACATTGGCAGCTACTCAGCAACACATATGTCAATGGTAAAAATCTGATTGTGTAGAAAATTCATCTTTGGCAAATACCATGACAAAACAGAAGGGGTGGCTGAAATTTCATGGGCAAGAAAGTGACAAGGCTAACAGATTATATACCCATGTATATGTATATATACTCTATGTATATTATATATAGAGAGAGAGGGAAAGAGAGAGACCAATAGTGTTCTTACGGTAAGGCCTTTCTATAAACTAGAATTAGTCAAAATGTATTTTAAATGGAACGGTCATTTTCAAAGCTGACCAGAATACTCTGGTAAGTTGCTATGACTACAGTTATATTCCGGATATGAATTCATATTTTGTTTAACATAATTTTAATGAATGTTGTCAGACACATACAATTGAAACTGGGTAGTGAGTGCAGGCTCAAATAAAAAATAAAAACCTACTGTTTATTGGGACATTAAGATACATTAGTAAACTACATTAAGAACATGTTGAAAACTAAGGGCAGAGCATGAAGAAATGTATCAGACTAGTAAGCAACAATAGAAATAGTAATTGCCGTAAATAGATGCACTGGAAAATCTTAAACGCAAAATTATTCTCATTCAGATAATCAATGAGATAGATCCCTGGCTACGTTTGGGACATTACATCCTGTTGCTGGAACGGGAAGCCCCTCTTCATGTTACATTGCGTGCAGTCACTCCTGATCCATCTGCAGATGTATTCCAATTCTTGAAGCCAAGTTGTGTGAAGTACGTTAAGCACGCACAGACTTGCAATGCAACACTAAATGTATCTAAACACTTACTTCTCTGTTTCAGTGTTCTAAATTTGCACATTTGGGATTGATTGTGGTTTTGATAGTTCTCCCCTTAGCCAGAGGACAAATAGTTGACAAATAGCTGATATATTTTGTTTGCCAAAATAGACTTACTGAACACCAACATTTTTTCATCTAGATGTCATCATCCACATAACAACAAAATTACATGTTTTCATATTATAATGACTGAATGTACACTCAACTCTATGTATGAAACAATAGACTGGACATATTTTTACAGAAACATTTTGCAGGATAAATGCATCATCTTTAGCTACTTGAAATCTGGCACAGATAAGGGGGATTGCGATGCGAATTGTAGATAATGCTGATCCTATCGATCTTTCCCCATAAAGCAGGTGATATGCAGGTCATGCTGGCCACTATGCTCAGTTTACAGCAAGCAAGCAATTATTGATGGGTACAAGCAGTATTGTATTCCTTAACCTGTATACAATCCTTGGATTTGGACATAAAGATGTGTCCTCCACCTAATCTGGTGCCACAGATTTTTATCTAGCTTCTGTTACAGCCTTTGACCTCTAGCCCTACTCCCTTCATCTCATCTTACCTATTAATGCCATTTTGATCTCAAAAGTTACGATTGCGTTGAATTATGGAAGATTCTTCATTTAAATTGAGATTTAAAATGTGTTTTCCACTGATCTTAAAAAGTTTCAAATTAAGACCAAATTGAAGCATTCTCTGCAATTCTCTGCAATCTTATATTAGTGGCGGAGTGGTTAGAGCAAATGTCTTGCAAGCGAGAGATCTGGGTTCAATTCCAGGCAATTGCTTGCTGTAAACTGAGTGAAACCTTGGGCAAGTTTCCTTACTCCACATGCCTGACAATAATCTCTCCCCCAAAATCGGTAATTTCAATCCACAATTTTTTGTGGGACACTGCAGCGTGCAATTGGCTGCCATGTTGCTCCACAGATATACAGTCAATTCACTTTACAAAATGTGAAGCGTTTTGAGGTCTAGAAGATGTGAAAAGCGCTATATCAAATGCAAGGATGATTATTAAATCGTATAATCTCTATGTTATATACTTCTGCTTCACAGTCACAGTTAAACAGCTTGCCTAAATCAACTGCTCCTATATTTTAGATCAAAGACCCTCTCTTTTTCACAATCCTCTATTTTCTATGTTCATCTGTTTCTTTACCCCGAGCATAATTAATGAATGTTATAGGTTGCCAGGCCGAGTGCCTTGAGGCAGCACTAGATACATTGGGGGGAAAAAAACAGCTTGATGCTATGATGGGAGAATGGTAGTTTGTGTGTTCTGGAAGGATAAGATCAAATGATCCGACAAGCCTCTTCGTGTCAACCAATCTTGTGATCATGTGAGCTCTTCTTTGAGCCTTCCCTCATAACCTTGAGCGCTAACTCTTGCAGGGTAGACACTTTTAGTTTCTATCAACTTAAAAACAGTGAACTCCAGGAATAGAGGCCCACCACTACATCTCCGGAAGGGGATTAGTTTACAAGAAAAGCCTATTGAAGAAAAATTGTATAGAAATTTATATTTTGAAGTTCTTCACGGGGAAAACTCAGAAAAGCAGATCAGAGAAAATATTATTGCTTTCTCAGTTAAATTACTCAATAATCTCCTCTTTTTCAGTAGTTCTGTTGAATGACCAACTTAATCTGGTGTATTGACGGCCAGGACACCAGGAGAAACTTTTGAATGGGATCATATATTAGATCATGCAGAAAAGGCCTTGGTTTAACATTTCATCCAAAGAAAGACACCACACTACATCCATCACTACACTGGAATGTAAGCAGAGACTGTGACTTCCAAGTCCTGATGCGGAGCTTAAGATGACACTTCTTGACTGCTTATGGCAAATGGTGCCTTCCTTATCTTTATGTGATGAGTCTAAACCAAGTAAAAAGCAATATATTTTATGAGAGAGCTTAATTATCTCAGGCCAGCCATAAAAATAGATCCTTGTTGGATAGGATATAAAGCATCAGACAGAAAGGCTTCACAGGGAGTGTAAATTATAAGAGAATTGAATCGAATGCTATAAGTGGAGGTTGAGATAGAGATGGTTTCAACAAATTGATGGGGTGAGCTGTTAATAACGCTGCAGACTGAGATCTGCATATTTGTAGTAAAAGCCAAGGGAAAATTACACACATTAATTAGGAAGGGTTAAATAAATTATTTTATAACTTTACTTCATAGCAAAATAAGTGCCTCTGGCAGTAATCAGTTTGTTGTAAATCACAGTTTTGCATATTCATTTTGTTAAAATATTTGCTTAAAAATATAATTGAATTATTCTTGCATATTGATCACATCCCATCCTGCAAATTATTGCTCAGAAAACACGCAGCATTTGAAAGTCTGAAAGAAAGGGTAGTGTGGTTCACTGTGGCTATTTCCTGCTTCACTGCAGTTCCAGGAAGGGGGCTGAATAGATCCTCCCAAAAACATCACTGCTCATCAAGCAAAAACTCCAGAATATGCATTTGTTCTCGTGTCTTCCCCATTACAACATGTGATCCCATCACACAACAACCTGACTTAGTGTCCTTAGGCCTCAGCAGGACACAAATGATCACATCCATGGAGAATAAAAATAACAACTTTCTCGAACGCATTGTCTGTCACAGAATGAATGCACAAAGCAATTCACAGATATGATAGGGAGCCCAAGGAGAGAGAGGAAAAGGAAAATTAAAGTTGCTGGCTAATATCTGCCTAGGTCCAAATCGCTGACTGTAAAAGCCACATACACTTCTATATTTTTATATGTATTATATAAAATACTTCTGTATTTTGGGGGGTTTGTATCTGTACATCTCAGTGGTACAGCAGTGGAGGCACTGTAAAGGAGGCAATTCAATGGAGACATGGTGATGGAGAGTGAGATAGCAGTGGAGGAATAGCAGCAAAGGTGCATCAGCAAAGGCATAGGTGCCAACCTCCACTGGCTCCCTGTCACAGAGCAGATCGATTTCAAGATCCTCACTGTCATGTTTAAATCCCATCACTCCTTAGCCCCCCACCTACCTCTCTAATCTCCTCTCTCCTCACAGTAGTACCCGCTGCCTCCGCTCTACCTGGTCCGGCCTCCTCCTTATCCCCTGAATCCTCCGTTGCACCATCGGCGGTCGTGCTTTCAGTCACTACACCCTGAAACTTTAGAACTCCCTCCCTCAACCCCTTCACCTCAACCTCTCCTTTCCCATCTTAAGGTTGCACCTGAAGATCTTTGTCTTCGACCACGTTTACGGTCACCTTCCCCCTCCCCTTGGTTTGGCCTTGGGTTTTGCTATTGTGAAGCTCTCTGACATACCACCTGGTATGGAGGGCACTATATGAATGCTAGTTGTTGATATTGTATATCTATGGACGTGTGACAATCTCCATTGCAGGTCTCCAGTGAAACCTCCGGTGAAGGTTTCAGCATTCTGGGCTGCCTGTATTCTCCACTTTTACTGAATTGAAAATCTGGTTGGTTTATCATACAAAGACTCCTCCTTCAAAGAAAAACAAGCATGGATTGAAAATGTCAAATTAAAATTCTGTCATGATCCAACATATTTTAGCTGTGCAATTGGATCATTGTTTAAATGGATACTTAATATGAATACATTACTGTATTAAGTTTTGCTCACAAGATACACAATCAATTCACTTAACAGTATATTCTGCATTGTGCTTTGAGATGTCTTGAGGAATGTGAAAAGTGCTACATCAAATACAAGGATTATTATTATTACTGGGCTGAATACTATTGCTATTCTATTTGGACCAGTATTCAGTTCAGCAGTGTAAACAAACAGGACGGCTGAATGAGTCAGTATTTTCCTCGGCACAGATAAATGTCAAGAAAAATCAGACATATTTACTGATCATCAACCAAACTCCGTGTTGAATGCTTCTGCTGTTGTAGTTTTTGCTCATATTATACTTCAAGTAACAACAATAAGTCAAAACAGTAAAGAGAGAGACTGTGAACCAGGATGTAAAATAAATGTGACATATGTACACCAACTATTCAAAAAACATAGGGCTGAGCTATTCAGCTCACAAAGCATAGTATAGCTGCTTAATATTGAATTATTTTGAAAAGACAAACCAAAGACTGAATTGAGACTCTAGACTGCTGAAAATTCACAGCATAGAAGAGGCCCTTTGGCCCATTGTGTCTGTGCTGGCACATTTAATCCCAAGCAATCCCATTTACCTGTCTTTTCCCCATACTCCTGTAGTTTAAAATCCTTGTGCTGGAAGTTTGAAATAGAAGTGGGCAGTATAAAAGCGTTCTGACGAAGGGTCGTAGACCTGACACATTCACTAATTTTCCTTTCACCATAGAAGCTGCCTGACCTGCTGAGTTTTCCCAGATCTCTCTGTTTCTGTTTCAGATTTCCAGCATCTGCCGTATTTTGTGTTTTGTCTAAAATTCCACCTGGTGTAGGCCTGTGTTTTAAGTATTAAATCTGCCTTACATTTGCAAGGTTCCGCTTCCATATTAACACAGAATTGAAGAATTTTCTCCAATTTGGGGCCATCTTCAATTTGTAAGACAAAATGGTCTTGCAGATTAGTTGGAAATTTTGAACCTCGGGTGCATTAAGTATAAGGACAGGTGAGAATACAGTTGCAATATTATTTAGATTTATATACAGTAGTGCCTTTCATGTCAGTAGGATGTTTCAAACATCTTGCCAATACTGGCTGGGCGCTTGAATTTGGGGTGAGAGCCAACAATGCTGTAGGAGTGGTAAGTTGACTGAAAGTGCAGTCATAGAGGTATGAGTATCCAACAAGGAATCTTTATGTCGGGTGGGAGTTAAGATTTTATATTGCCAATTTAGGCACTACAATATAAAGGGTATTGATTCAATGCATTGGCTATTTTCCAGCATGTTTGAAAAGTTTCACGTTAGTCTCAAGTTTATTGAATTTGAATGGTTCAATAAAACATAACAGAAACACTGAAGTGAGATACATTACTAAAGAATAGTGAACTACCTCAAATACCTCAGCTGTTACACTGAGTACAGTACTTTGAATTTATTAATAAGTGCTGTGTATATTTTTTGCTTAATTTCGGTAATGAATCATAATACAGTATTATCTTTGCATTTGATTAAACGCCTATAACACTGAGAACATCTCAAATGCTTCATAGTTTTTCTGTCAAATATAGTGACTGTGTGTTTGTAAGCGAATGCAGTCAATTTGCAATGTCCCACAAATACTCAAGAAGTGAATGAATAATTTTATTTGGGGGCTCGTTGGCCAATTTGGGGGCTAGTTGGCCGTTTTTCAAATAAGCCATGGAATCTTTAACATCCACCTGAACAGGCAGACAGAACCTCAGTTTAAAATGTAATCCAAATGACACCACCACTCACAATATAGTACTTCCCTACCCCCACAAATCTGCATTGGAGTGTCAGCCTAGACTTCAAACTCAAAGTTCAGACATAAAGCTTGAACCCTTCTGATTGTAATAATATAATTTAGGAAGCTGCTCCTATGGTCCAGAGGATAACTTATCCCGGTGTGTACAAGATCATTCAGGCACATTTGTGCTCAGTTAGTTGGTCACAGTGGTTGGTGTTACAATTAGCCTGATTGCTCCTCCTGGGATGGAGAAAGTATTATAATCCAAGACTCCTGCTCCAGAGAGGTTTGGTGGATAGTGTGGCTATTAGTGGTCATGGGGTGTGGACAGGAACTAGCTTGATAACCCTGTGATATTTACTGGCAAGGCTGACAAATGAATAATGGCCCCTTGGATGAGATACCAAGGTGTCCTGCGTGTTCTATGAAGCAATGAAACGCAGTGATCCACGGGCAGGAACAAAGATGGTGAATGTGAGCAGCTTTGGGCCCAACCATCGAGTCAAAGGCAGCGAGGGTTGATGCCTGAAACCAATTGACAATTGTAGATTGAAATTGTTTAGATATTTGACATGATCATTGCTATAACAGTTCTGCAATTTATCTCATGATGTTATCAGTGCATAACAGGACTCAGTGAGAGGATTGATCCAATTTGAATTGCTTCTGTTCTGTGGAAATCCCAGGTTTCAGCACTTTAACCTGGTAAGGTAAGGCTCAGAAAAGCTGAGAGACCTGCAGGTGAGATCAATAATAATGAACCACAAGAGGGAGTAAGGTTACAGCAAATTTACTTAAGCCAGAAAGTTTAATTAAAGAGTAACTTTTCTTGACTTCACTTTAAATGATGTGTAGTGGGAGTGCTGGGGAAGGAATTTCACTGTTAAAGAAGTGGTGACATTCCACTTGCTATTAGAATTAATGCATTACCACAGTACAGTATTTAAAAGGCTGCTCTATTTTGAGGATAATAGTTAATTCAATGTACGTTGTTCTGTTGTTATTTCAAGAGGTGATAGTTTTATTATAATCCTTGATACAGCGCCATGTTTGAAAATGTTTTATAGGATTTACAGTATTTTGTGGGTGAACATGTTTGTGTAAAATTCATGGAGTCTTTAGGTCAGTGGTTAGAGCACTCGCCTCACAAATGAGAGACCTGGGTTTGATTACCGGCAGGGTGAAACCTTGGGCAAATTTTCTCTGCACGCCTATTAATAAACCCTCAAAAACAACAGTAATCATTTGGTCACTGAATCCATGACTGTTTGTGGGACACTGCTGTGCGTAATTGGCTGCTGCGTTTCGCCCACAAATATAATGTACACAGTCAATTCTTCTCAACTTTCTCTGCTTTAAGGAGAAGTTAGTGACATATTAGTGATACAAATTAATTTCATGATGAAATTGTGCTTCGAAAACTCATTGATTATTTATTTAGTAAAAATTCCACAGGAACAGGATGAAGCTATTCAGCCCATTAAGCCTGTTCTACCAGTTGGTCATATATTTTAATCCCATTTCCCCGGCCTTAAACTTGGTCTATGTGTGTTAATTTCATGTCAAGTTTCAACAGACTTTTTTCATTCATTCATTTTTTTAATTCATTTTTTTAATTCATTTTATGATTCATTTTTGGATTCATTCATTCATTCATTCATTCATTCATTCATTCATTCATTCATTCATTCATTCATTCATTCACTGCTTTTCAATTTTAAATATTCCCTTCTAGAATTATTTGCAGGCTCTTAATAAGCAAACAAATCCATAAAATGTATGCTTTTCAAAGCTAGATTAAAGACAGTCATGTTCATGAACTGGTGCCATTCTAGAGGCTGTGAATAAAATCATTGGAATCCTTGCTACATTAAAACAAGGATGATGGTCTTTCCATTCTGCAAAAAGACAGTAGGCAGAATTGTTCTCGGGGGGGCGGAGGGGTGAGGAGGTTCAAGCCTGAATTTGTAATTCAGACCAGTTTCCTGGTAATAAACTGTTCCTTACTTATCGCAAACAACAGAAGGTGAAAGTGTTTAGGAACACTATAGGTTTAATTTAAAATGTACACAAAAGCAAACTGTGTAAATGCAATAGATGGCGCAGCTGGAAATATGATTGCAGGCAGGGGAAGGCCTGTGAGAAGTGTGCGGATAGTGAGAACATGTGAATTGCTGTGTGGCTTTTGGCAGCAGCAAAGCAAAGTATCTTCCTACACCTGAGGCACTGTGCGTGGGGAACTGAAATCTGAGAGGCTTATGTCATGCTTCTAGCAAGAACACCTTCAGACAAATACTTAGAAACATTCCATTCCAATGACCTGCTCGCATTGCCCACAACATGTGTGTGATGCCAAATAGGATACGGTTGCCATTGGATTCTGCTCCAATTGTGGTGCAGATGTCTATAGGAAAACTGATGTTTTCTTTTTGCTAATGTTTTCAATGGCCTTTGCTATGTGGTGCACGTGACCCTCAGTAACACAAGCAGTGCCTATGTCTATTCAGAGCCAATTAGAGGAGTGATGGGGGAGGATGCTCAGATGGTTAAGTCAGAAGATTGCAGAGGGCATTATAATAACAATAATAATAATGACAGAAAGATACGAGTTGGAAAACGTTCACTGGTGACTACTAGATACTGCTATAATTGTGCACAATATATGCTGCATCAGCCAATTGGGAGAACACACCAAAACACTTCTGAGCTTACAAATATTAATTAAACAATTCTGTGGTTATCCCAAATGGAACCTCATTATCTTAGCTACCAGGTGTGACACCATGGCTGCGTGTAATATCACTGTCACAGCGATGTTACATCAGATGCAGGCCTGTCCTGCAGACCCACTGTAATGCAAAGTGACTGTTCCATCAAGTGCCGTGTTACCTCAAACCTTTTTGGAGTGGGGTCAGCCCTGCAGGGAGTTGCCTCACTCTTCTGGACGCAATGGTGGATGAGGGTGGGCGTGTGCTGAAATGTATGTCCATTATCAAAAGGTGAAGTGATGAGATCAGAGGTCCTGCAGTCCACTGCCATTTTAGTGTTCGCAATCTGTTTCTGCCCCCATGCTCTGGAACTCCATCCCTCCATCTTACCCATTGCTTCACCTCCTTTAAACCTTCCTCTTTGACAACGCTTTCGGTTATCTGCTAAACAAATCAAATCTGTTGTTGTTGTTTCCCAGAGGCTGTGTCACACGAGCAAAATAAATTTAATATTGAAAGAAAAGAAAGACCTGCCTGATTATAGCAATTTATGCTGTCAAGTTAACAATAAATACATGCTCCCTCAAATACACTGTAAGTAAATATAATAAATAATAATAATCCTTGCATTTGACATTGCACATTATCATGTCACCGTAACATTTCATAGAATTGTACTGTAAAGTGAAATGACTGTGTATTTGTAGGCAAGCATAATAGCCAATTTACATACAGCTATGTTCTATGAATCATCATGAAGTAGAGCCATTTCACATCTACCTGAACCGACAGAGGGGATCTCAGTTTAACTTCTCATCTGAAGGACGGGCACCTCAAACATTGGAGCGCACCCTCAACATTATGTTGGAATGTCCACCTAGACTGTGATTTCGAAGTCCCAACATAAGTCTTGAACCCACGACATTCTGACTCGGAAACGAGAGTACTATGAACTAAGCCTGGCTGACCCCTAAGTAAACAACATCTCCAAATTCAGCGCCTTGGGACGTCCTCTCGATGTGGCAGGCGCTATACATGTGCAATTGTGTTGTTGTTGTGCAGTTCTAGATATGGAGGCCTGGAGCATAAAATTGAGCAAAAGGCCATTTTCCTGCACAAGCCATCACAAAAACAGCATCCCTTGAAATGACAGCTGACCAATCCAGTTCATTTACACTGTCCAATAACAACCAAATGTCCTGATACTCAAGCATGCAATGCTGCTGGCTAGAAACCATATAACAATACAATAGGATTCACTGCATAAATCTATACTGTCAGTGCAAACAAAATACACATCTTGAAATTCCAGCAATGGCTAAACTTATTTATAACAATTGGAACAAAAAATAACATAGAACACAGCTCTATTAATATCAAATGTGTTTGCAACCCATCACTGTTTATGCTAAAAAAAATTGTTTTCAATGGCTTAACCTTGGTCATATTCCATAGGTATTAACGCATTTCATCCAACACCTGATTATCCTTTATTTAAGATGAGATTTACCATTCAAAGAGAATATGTTCTGATTGTGGCTGACTTCTCCAGAATGGTGAGAAATTTGCCTGTTCTTTTATGCTGGACACAGTACTTGTAGAACCAGCAGAAACTGACAGGGTAAATGGAGCCTCATGCTTAGTGAAGCACATTTAGATGACGACAGATTTTTTTAATATAAGATTACATGCATAATTTTCAGACTGCAATATCATGCACAGTGCCAGAATCATATGATAAATTATCCAGACCTTCAGTTAACAGCTTATATGCAAACATTGTCTCTTGTCCCCAGTCATTTGTAATGTTTCTTTATATTTGCTGGATTCCTCTGGGAAGCAGACCATAGACACCAGCAATTATTATAAAAGATATTTAAAGCCTATTTAAATTCATTTTCAACCAGAAATTCAACCTGAATTCAGAATAGCTGTTTCAGTACAGTACTGTATTTAGATCATCAAACACTTGCAGCCCCAAAATGCTGTTATCATGTTTGTGGAGTTAATAACAAAATTTGTGGAGTAATATAAAGTAATTAGTCTTAATATTATTTAGGGGCATTTTTTGTGGCATCAAGGGATCAACGTTGTCAACATAAAAACATCAATTGTCCCTTAACGTCTAGAGGGTTCAAACTACCATTTTAAGAACAGTGCCGATATACAGTAGATTCTTGGTTTCTTGGTTTAAGTGTGTTACATTCTACAGAAGGGTTGGGCAGCAGTCTATTGGGTGGGGTAGGATGGGGTACATTTTCTTCTCAGTGACCATTTTCAGCTATTGTAGACTTAAATTATAATTTAATAAATTCAATAACAGCTTTTAAAAGAGAATTAGATCTTTATTTAGGGAGAACATGTCTGTTAGGTTATGGGGGGAGAGCTGGGCAGTGGGATTGAGTTGCTCTTTTCAAAGAGCCGGCACAGACTAGATGGGCCGAATGGCCTCCTTTTGTGCCGTAAAATTCTATGATTCTATGAAGTATAATTACCGATCTCCTAGATAAGAGTGTATTCTGTCCCCATTGTCCTTAGTACATAGATAGTTTAGGACATATGGGCTATTTTGCCTAGCATTTCTTATGTTCTTATGCTCTGGCCAACAATCTCCCAGATAAACATAATCATTCACTATTTGTGGGACACTGCTTTGTGCGTGGTCACTACACTTCACAGAATATCATGTGAAGTGCATTGAGACATTTTGGTGATGTGATCACGTGCTATAGCAAATGTAAGATTTATTAACATAAAATAAGTAGATCCATTTTTAGAAGATGACTCGTGGAAAAGAAGATATTTTTCATTGATGAGTTTGGCTAAAAAGTTTTAATTTTATCTTAGATTGTATTTCTATTGTTGGTGCTATTGTAATTCATAGAATTTCATGACTCTCAAGCATCCAATTTTGACTCCCACTCCTACTCTATATATCACAGGTATGATGAAACAGAAGTGAGTCAGTGACCAGCTTGACTGGAAAACCCAATAATCACAGCTTGTGAAAGAGACCAGAGTGTCAATATTACTGACTGCTTCACCACTTTCACCTAAGTGACATGTTTTATTTTTAATCGCCTCGACTTTTGACCAAGGCTACGTGCTAGCCGAACTCATCAATGAAAAATATCTCTAAGCCACTTCAAGTAATATAGATCAGGTATATCTACAGTGTTTAGATGGATATTAAATTATTTTAAGATGCTCTGGAGTATAATGTATTTAACATAAAATGGCTATATCTCAGCAAGTAATTGTTTAACCATCTCTGGTGAAATGTATGGAACTTTTACAAGTACTTGGCATGCCTGATTATTAAATCTGAATGATAAAGCACTACAGCGGTGCTGGGATAAATCTGCTTTATGGGGTGAAAAAGCGATAGGTAACGCAATGCTCAATGGTTGCAGGAACCAATTGGTTTTGTTCACCCCCGGCAATTTGTCGACTGGGACAGTAAATGTCCTACACTGTGATGATTATCCCCCATGATGATCAAGGTTGCATTTCACTCCTGCTGCAACAGCTGTCTTTGGGCTCAACCATTTGAAAACATGTTTGGTGGATGGGAGTGGATGGATGTGCTTACATGTGACAATTATTGACTGGCAGATCGCTCAGAAATGCGTTCATTATCACATCACGTTCCGCATATTTCAACCCTACGTTTTAAATTGTATATCTGCAAGTCACAAAATAAATCCAGTTTTTCAATTTGGTCCCATCATTTTAAACAGGTGTGGAAAAACTTGAAAATGTTGAACTGAGTTTTCTATGAAATATTGACTTCATATCACAGGGCCTACTCAGCATTCCTTCTCCTACAACCCATTCCCTAAACCAGGGCATTGCTTATGTTGTTGTTAAACCAGCAGATAGGAAGTTACCTCAGTACAAATACTTGCCTTAACCTCCCCTTTGTCCCAGTTCACCTTCTACCTCACTTAGTTATTTGTCTTGGGTTCTGTACTTAAAAATAAAACATTGCATTTGATATAGTGCTCATTACGTTTTCTAGACGTCTCAAAGCACTTCACAGCATACACTGTAAAGTGATTTGACTGTATAGTTTGTGGGTAAACAGCAGTGTCCAGGTGAGGGTAGTACCGATATGAAGTGAGAAATTCATTAATCTATTATGCAGGAGCATATGCTTGCCTTAGTTGATCTTTAGTCTTTACGGTAAAGAATAAACTCGAATAAACTCAAAGTGGTGAATTGAAATAATATTGGTTATTGCACATTGAGAATTAACTCTTTTTGTTGCAGTAAATGAGATTGCTTATCTGAACGCATTTGGACTCCAGAAATCACTGTTGACTTTGGCATATCCAGTTTGGCACCTTCTTTCGACATTCGACAAAAATGTATCAATGAATGTTCAGGTGATATATCAGAAGTGACTGTATCAATCAATCACATCAGTAGTGCAATCTCAGGTTCCTGTTTCTCTAATAATTACCAGCAAATAAAAATCCAAACGCATTGTAAATCACAAGTAAAAAAGGGTAGAAGAGGTGGAGTTGAGGCAGAATAGATGGAAACGGGCATAAAGTGACACAATATACAATACAATATTTCACCTTTCACATCAGAAGGATGTTTCAAAGTGCTAAATTATAAATCAATTGTATGGATAAAGATTCAAGAAGAGAGAATAAGAATTTAATAAGTAACAATCTTCCTTGAATGGCCTTTTATTCCTATTTTCATATATTCCTAGATTTCTTTGCAGTCAAAGTGTTAATCTACAAGTAATAACATTAATTAATAATAAGTAATAATCCTTTTATTGAATAAAAGTATTTCATGTTGGAAAGATGTCCCTTTGCACTTAACAGGATTTTATTATAAAGTGTAATGACTGTACATTGTCTAGGTTAACCTTACAAACAGCCTCAATTCAGCAGTCCCGGGCCTGCTTCATGCCACTCCACCCACCACCTCACCCTACCTGCAGCACCATTGGTGGTTGGGCTTTCAGAGTATTTGTCTCCACTTTCTGGAGCTCCATCCCCCTATATCTCACCTCTTCCCTTGTTTCCTTCAAGGTCCACCTCAAGATCTTTTTCATTGGTTTGGGGGCTTTTCCCCCCCTCTCCCACCTCCCTCAGCCCCCACCCTATTCAGATGCCACCCCTGGCTGCATACCCTGGATTGTCTGACTCTTTGGAGAGGGTTCCTCACAAATCAAAATGCGCAATATAAATGTATATTCCTTTATTTTGTTGTTGTTGAATGTACATTTGAGTAAAAGTACATAACTGTTGCATTAGATTATAAGCAGAGCATTTTTTTTAGGAAATAGCTGCACAGTTTTTATTCAGGCATGAAGAACATGGAGGCACTGTGTAATATTTAACATGTAAACCTTTCTCACTGTTTTCATTTCATAATGTGGCTTTCATTAGATTACATGCAAAAATTATGGGAATAAAAGGGGATCAAATGTTAAAACAAGCAGATGGCATCTCATATTAATTCATTTTGACAAGCAGAAATTACTCAGGTATGCAAAGCTCATGGAAATGCCAAAACCTTCTCTGAAAGAATCTTTCACTGAAGCAATGTTTTCACTTGAAGTGAAATACCAATACC
The DNA here is from genome assembly GCA_035084275.1 of Hydrolagus colliei. Classification (NCBI taxonomy): domain Eukaryota; kingdom Metazoa; phylum Chordata; class Chondrichthyes; order Chimaeriformes; family Chimaeridae; genus Hydrolagus; species Hydrolagus colliei. The sequence goes on along the minus strand of CM068744.1, from coordinate 24,228,947 downwards.
TCGAAATTCTCAGTGTGTATTTTGGACATGGGTATGAATGGATGCATATAGGACTGGTTTTTCCCTATAGATTAGACTCATTGTGCAGGGATAGATTTTGTGTAACAGGATCATGAAACTCTTTGCTTGTCTTTTCTGCTGAAACAATAAACCTCAATTATAATTCCACTCCCAACACTTCTCTAAGTAGACATTGCAACACTAGAGGGCGCAAGGGTATTTGAAATTGCATTAGAAGCCCAGGTCACCCCCTGGTGATGTATTGGACCAGCTGACTGTGAAGAAATGAATGGTTTCTAATTGGTGCCTTCCATTGATAACTGAGCTGAGATTGGGAACTCCTGTGAAACATTGTGTGTGTATGAAGCACATTCCTTGGAGCGGCAACACGATAAACTACATGCAGAATATTATTTTCCTAAACAACAACTTGCATTTTCTATAGATGACTTTTATATAGGATAATGCCTTGGCGTGTTGGATGCTGAGCAAGGGAGAAGGAGGAGGTGATTGTAGGCAAAGAGGTCAGTTTCAAAGTGGGATTCAAAGATAAGTAAAGGTGAGGCAGAGAGATTGAGGAAGGAAATTCCAAAGATTTGGGGCACAGTGGATAATAAACAATGTTGAAACAAGTAAACTCTATGAATTGCACACTTTCCCTTTATCCTTTGAACGAACAATAAAACGACGAGACTGTTTCCCCATCCCACTAGGTTTTTTTAATGTCCATTGTCTGGAAAATATTAAAGATGAATATGGAAGCTTTCGACTTGTATGAGCTCATCACTTAATTGTTGCTAGGCGATGCATTTCTAAACTGGCTCCATTTAGCTGTTTTACAGTGCAATCTGGTCACGTGGATTGAGTCGTGATTCATAAACATCATGAAGTCCTCAGTCGAGGCTACATTGGAAACCTGGTAAATGTTCTCTTACATCAGTGGAATTAATGAAGGGCACTTACGGATAAGGTTTATCAGACCAGGAACGCTGTAAACTGTACTTTTATTCATTCTCATATTGATGAAATGGACATGTATGTTATTTTCACTTTGAGCAAAGTTTCAGTCTCTTCACTTAAAAGTCAATGAGAATTATTAGGTGCTAAGTGTCCACATACAAACTTGCTAAACTATCTGTGTATGGTGTTGCCGTCTGTTGGAACAGTCTAGGAGTTTCAAACAAGTTGAATGTTACCTTGTCTATTCTCAACAACAATATAAATCTATTCTTTATAATCGATTTATCAATCGTCTTCTTAAGCCAGACTCCACCTTAACTACAATCTATTATTTTCACTTTTACTATGTTGATGACCTTTGGATTTTTTGGGTGAAATATTAATCTAATGGCCTGTCTCCCTCTTTTAGTGGATGTGAAAGACCCCATCAGGGTATTTGAAAAAAGAAGAGGATTTTGTTCCAATGTCCTGGCCAACAATCTTCCAAATAAAATTGGTTATTCACTTTAAATTATGTGTGAAATTTGCTGCTTGCAAATCAGCTTTTATATTTCCCTATAAATACAGTCACTGCCCTGGACAGCAATTTCCTTTGAAATGCTTTAACCTGTCTTATGTACAAGGGTGATTCTAAATAGGGGTGGTTATGACTTTGAGGAGAGACTCAAAACATTGGTTATGTTTTTACTGGAATAGTATGGATTAAGAAAATATCTAATATGGTATATGTTTTCAGAGGATAAATAATAAATATAATTTCTGTTAGTAAATTAGTAATGGATGGAGGCTCATAAGATAACAGATGTCCCTGGATAATAATAATAATTCTGCATAATAATTTCTATCTGTCATTCAAACCTAACTTACCAACTTGTTTGAAATAAGATGTTTAACCATTAGATTCCTGGCAGCTACAGGGGATCTGTTAGGTTATGGGGAGAAAGCTGGGCAGTGGGATTGAGTTGCTGTTTTCAAAGAGCCGGCACAGACTAGATGGGCCGAATGGCCTCCTTTTGTGCCGTAAGATTCTATGATTCTATGATCCTAGCATCCCTGGACTTGCATATTATGATGCTAAAGAAATCTTAAATATCCCAGTAATAAATCTACTCAGTTGTCAGGAGCAGCTGTAGTACTGTAATATTAACCTCTATCCCAGTTTGTAAGAAACACAATGTGACACATTTGTGGGGGATACCCCGAAGCCTACACTACTAAAATGACTCGCAGGAGAATGCTTCTTGTTAGAATTTGCTCATTCTAACAATTAAAAAATTTAGCAAAGAGATAGAAAATATGAAAGATAAGCAACATTTGCTAAGGTCCAGAATAAAATGAATGCATGAGCTGAGGAGTGACTGATGATTTTAATATAGATAAATACAAGGTAATGCACATCGGCACCGGGATCTGCTTTGTGAAGTGCTCTGAGACGCCGTCTGGCTCTATAAATTGAAGTTGTTGTCTTTTTGGATATAAATCCTAGTTGTGGTTGTTGACCAAAACAACTATTCTCTACCTCTGAAATATTGCCTGACTCTGTTATTACCTCAATTCGAATGACCTTTTCACTAGCAGTATCGATTTTTCAGATGCTTGCCTTGTTAGATGAGTTAGCTCGACCAACTTCCAGCTCATTCAGAACTCCACAGATTGTGTTCTCTCCTTAACTCAGCTCTGAATGCCCATCACCCCATTCCTCATCACCAACAACAAGATTGCACTTATATAGCGCTTTTCACGTTGGGAGGACGTCCCAAAGCGCTGAATAGTCTGGTCGTGACACGAGCGGGGGTGAGAGGGGGAAGGGGGTGGGGTGAGGGGGGAGGGTCGAGGTAGGGGTAAGGGGAAGGAGAGTGGGAGAGGGGAAATAGTTAGTGGGGCAGCCAAAGGCACGGTTGAAGAGGAAGGTCTTGAGACCGGCTTTGAAGGAGGAAAGTGAGGAAGGGAGGCGGAGGGGCTGCGGGATGGAGCTCCACAGTATGGGAGCAGAGTGGCTGAAAGCCCAGCCGCCGATGGTTGGACGGTTAGGGTGGTGGACGCGAAGCAGGCCTGAGTCTGCTGAATGGAGGGTACGGGCAGGCTGATAGGGAGACAATAGGTCAGAGAGATAGGTGGGGGCAAGGCCGTGAATGGCCTTGAAAGTGAGGACAAGAATCTTGAATTCGATCCTCTGGATGACGGGGAGCCAGTGGAGACGGACGAGGGTGGGAGTGATGTGGTCGCGAAGCCTGGTACGGGAGAGTACATGAGCTGCAGAGTTATGAATGATCTGCAGCCTGTGAAGGGAGCAGCTGGGGAGGCCGACAAGGAGAGAGTTCCCATAGTCAAGCCTGGAAGTGATAAAGGCGTGGATGAGTGTTTCGGTGGCCTAACTCTTCCCCCTCTCCCACTCTCCTTCCCCTTCCCCCTAGACCGACCCTCCCCATCCTGTTCGGTTCCCGACCTGACTGTTCAGTGCTTTGGGACATCCTCCCGATGTGAAAGGCGCTATATAAGTGCAATTTTGTTGTTGTTGTTATCTTTTAGTAGGACAAATATGATTCTACAGTCAGTCACTGCTAAAGAAAAGCTCCTCGTAATACAAATATTTGTTGAAAACAGAATACTGTATTGATGAAATTTTGATGATGATTTATTTAATCGTAGATCATTTAGTGTTCTCCACACAGAGGTGTTAAGACACTTCCTACTTTTCTTTATAGACATTCCTGGCTTACAATCCTCTCGGTAAATTGATCGTTCACTTCATGGCTGCTTGTGGGACATCGCTACAGTATGTGCAAATTGCCTGCCTTGTTCACTAATAAATAAACACTTTGCAGCAATTACCTGTGAAGCACTTGGAGAGATTTCAAAATTATAGGTGCTATAGCAAATGCAAATATTATTATTATTGTTGCTGTTATTGTTATTATTCATCACCTTTGTCAAAAGCCCTCAAGTTGTAGTGTTCCATTACAACCATAAATGTAGTCTATTCCAGTAACATCAAGCCATTCAGCTACTTAAATAGCGTGTGGTAATCATTCAATGCAACAAGAGTATCTGTAAATACAGTACTCTTTTCCTCTAAAGCAAAATATATATTTTAAAATCGCTCTTTTAAAGCTTGCGTAGTTTACAGACAAAATGACATTCTCTCTCCCTTGATGAGCTCATGCGTTGTTGTTTGCCATCCTGTGAATACTGCTGTCTGAAATGACACTTTGGTGCCTGCACATTTTACAAAGCATTGGTAAGCTTCAGTGCTGTCCCACTAGGTTTGTGTTACCCATAAGGGATACAGCTCTTACAATTGAGGACACTTCTGCTCCATTTCCAAGTATCAGTGAGTAGCCAGATAGGCTGGTCAAACTTCAACAATGCTTTGAATTACTGTGCTTTGCCAGCCACGTTTGCTGGGAGTTAGGAGTAAATTTAAGCTTATGTCTAGGAATAGGTAAGTGAAAACCCCATCTTACCTGGTAAAGTCTCCAGTTACCCATTCTCAATTGTAATAATAATTCTTGCATTTGATACAGCGCTTTTCACGCCTTCTAGATGTCTCAAAGCGCTTCACAGAATATTCTGTACAGTGAACTAACCATATATTTGTGGGCAAACCGTAGCAGTCAATTGCACACAACAGTGTTCCACAAACAGTCGTGGATAGAAATTACCATTTTTAAAAAATGAATTATTATTGTAAACTTAAACTTACCTCTATATTAGTAATACTAAAGGCTATGGGTAAAGAATGCGGGATTGGAACGATAGCTTTATTGGGAGAGCAAGGACTAGGCTACATTCTTCTGTGATGTAGCCATTCTATAAAGGAGCTGTAATTTAGACTATATTTTACTCTTTTCAATACAACAACAGCTTGTATTTATATAGTGCCTTTCACGCAGGGTAGTATCCTAGCCTAGAGTGCTTGACAGTGGCAGAGTCGATGCTGAGCCAGGGGAAAGGGAGGGGGAAGTGTCCATAAACACGATCAAAGTGGAATCTCTTTAAGTGGGATTTGAAAGTGGGGACACAGGGTCCAAGGCAGAGGGATTGAGGGAGAGAGTTCCAGATTTTTGAGGGGTATTGGCTGATAGCACGGCCATCAATGCTGGAGCTGAGGTGATGATGGACAAACAGGAGGCCAGAGCCAGCTGAGCGGAGGCTGCGGATGGTGGAGTTGGGTTGGGGGGGTAAGCAGGTCAAGAAGGTAGGGAGGTGCAAGGGCATGAAAGGATTTGAAAATGAGTGAGATAATTTTTTAATTGATCCATTCGTTAATTGGAAGCCAGAGGAGCCTGGCTAGGACTGACGGTGATGGGGGATAGAGTTTTGTGCAGGTGAGTATCTGGGCGGCATAGTTTTGAATCTGTGTTTGGTGGCATTGGGGAGACAAGCAAGGAGAGCATTGGAATAGTTCAGTGACAAAGGTGTGGACAAGGGCTTTGCCTTAATAAAGTAGAGTGATTGGTAAAGTGTTTGCACTGGATTGAAACCAAGAACATCCAGTTTCACGGAAACAAATGTGGCACCCAGGATGTTGACAACAACAACTTGTATTTCACCTAATGCTGTTAAGGTAGCTGAAAAGCTCAAAGCATTTCACAGAGAACTTGGAGAATTGGTGCAAGTGAAGCAATTGCTTCTCTTTGATCAGTGCGCATTTTGAGGAAGATGGTCTGTCTGCTGCCAGTTCGTGCTCTGTAGCTGTATTGTGAAGTTTTCCAGTGGATCTTGGCTCAGAGCACAAAATAATAAATACATTGTTTTTTATGAGCCAAAACTATCTGGAACGTTTTGGGGCACAGCTATGTACAGAGTATAACCTTGTCAGAGTGATGAGTCAGTCCCACTGCCCTTAGGAAAGGTTGGGTCTGGTCAGCAAGCTGTGGGCAATGAGAGTCATAAAATAATTTGTACTTTGTCCAATAGATCACCAGCCATATAACAGCTGATTTTCAAAGAAAATATATACACATATGGAAGAACTCGATTAGACAGTATCCTTTCAACACTCAGACCTGGGTTTGAATCCAGCCCAGACTATTTGGATGAAAGTCTCTTCTGTCTGTTGGCAATGGAGGAAATTAACATGGGCAGTTTCCACCCAGTTTATGGTAGGTGAAACTCGCAGTACATAACTAGCTTGAACTATCATTGAATTGACAAATTAAACCAGTGAGGTCACATGAGGTTGCTGAGTTTTTCTCTGCACCCAACTGGGCTCTTTCTGATCTGGATGTATTTGATGCCGGCACTGGATGTCTAAGGTGTTAATTTATTCTATTTGCAAATAGCGAATAACATTCATCGGAACATGTAGAGTCCTGTTGGGTAGTGGTAAGAGCACTCGCCTCGCAAGCGGGAAAACCGGGGTTCAATTTCCAGATGAGACAAAATCTTAAGCAAGTTTCCTTAATTCACACTCCTCTATTTACCCAGGGGTAAGTAGGAACCCAGTTTTTAGTAGATTGGCAGATTGCCTTGCAGGGGTAATAATCCCTTCAAAAAAACAATTGACACTCAATCCAGAACTCTTTGAAGGGCAACGCTGTGTGCAACTGGCTGCCACTTTTCACCCACAAGATGCACATTATAGTACAGTATATTGCTTTACTGTAAAGCGGATTAAAGAATATTAAATGTAAAGAATATTAATACTGTACTGTATTAAAGAATCCGCTTTATAGTATATTTTGTGAAGCACTTTGAGATGTCTCAGCAACATTATCTCAAATATGCAAAGATTTATCATTATATGCATACATATAGATTTGGTACTGAACCAAAGTGAGTAAAGAACATCATATTCTGTATAACATCACAGAGACTTGGCAAAGGGGTCACAAAGGGGCTGTGGGACAGTGTTTAATTTGAGTTTTCTCTTGTCTCTTCAACAAACTCCACAAAGCCTCTAATTCTGATACCTTTGTGCATCCTCACAGCCTCTGCTGCTGGACCTAGATAATGTGGCCATTTTACAAATTGACTTGCAGAGAGTGGCAGATGTTTTAAAGGTTCTGTAAACCAGAATTTGCAGTCGAGCTTGTAAATTTAAAATCTTGTAAACAGCATTTGTTTTACTACACGTAGGTGTTCATGCTCCTGTAAACAGGAATTAGTGGCTCAGCTAAGAGAGCCAGATTGCGAATGTTTGCATTTGGAGGAAAGCTGTGGTAGATTCTTGTGTATCTCTACACTCTGACTAACCCTGTTTACTTCTTCAGCCTGCCTGTTATTAGCCTTTCCCGCTCAAAACGGCTAAATTATGTTGATGTATAGTAGTTATCGTCTATAAATCAGACATACAAATTCACTATCAAACAATATTAATAGTTTGAAGTATTTCTTCACAGGGTTCCTTGATAGCTAATGCTGTTAGATATCGTGTCAACCCAGGGAACTCCGAAAGTAGAGAATTTCCCATGTCACAGTGCATTCCCGTGATGCATGTGATTAACGCCACAAATCCTTATGTACCATGAATTGCTTTTTTTAAATTAAGCAATCCTGTGAAATAAATACCACTAATTCAACACCAATATTGGATGTCAGTTGTTACAACACAAATCCATTGGGTTATACAGTATTATATTTAACATCAAATAAATAATCACAATCACCTTGTTCACTGGTGTTTAATGGTTTCACAGGGTTTGTCACAGGGCTAGGACCATTTATGAGGAGTCTGGCTTGTGTGGTTGAGAGCCTTGTCCACAGGTCTCACTGATGAACCAGACTATAGTTGGCCAACTATCAACAATGCTTTGGATTACTATGGACCTGCGGTCAGCTTTGGACCTGCATTACATCAGAATATGTCATCTACTGATAACCTCTGTACAGATTGTGGATAAATGAAAATATCTCTGATGACAACAGCAAATTCCTAAGGTGAAATAATGTACCAACGCCTTTGTATTTTAAGTCTGTATGTAGCACTTCTAGTATCAACAAGATCACAGGGCCAGAAACAAGGAAAATCAAAGCAAAACAATTTTGCCATGGGTCACCACTAACTACTGTACCATGTTTGATGCATGTAATTAATGGGGTGCCCCATGGGTCTATTCTGCTTTCCCAGATGTAAAGAGTGAAACAAATGAAAATTACGGAATTGGGGAGGGTGTAAAAAAAGGTAATGTTTCATAACAGGTTCTATCATCACTGAACATTGTATGAAACATCATATTTTCCTTCTAATACTTAATACTGACTCAATACTGCAGGTCTGAACCATCCCTCCCTAACTTTGGCACAAAGGTTGGGCCTGAAGATTTCCGCACTGGCATTGCTGTTTTCTATGGTGCTTTAATGGTGAGTCATTGAATGCCAATGTCATTGAATCTATAGCCCGTGAAGCGGAGGTCAAAGGCTAACTTTGGGGTCAGGAACAAAACTTTGAAGCCGAGATGGCAGTGCAAAAATGTTCATTGAGAGTGATGAGCAATCTTTGTATTGTATAATGTTTGCAAGTCTTTAAATTTAATTCGGACCAAGTACCCTGTGGGTCAAACAAGTCCACTGCTCCATGTTGTCCTGATAAATGCAAGTTTCTCAATGAGTTCAGTATTCTGTGAATTGTAAGCGATGCAATGCCAACTGTGATTCATTCATTGTGATTGAATTGGACTATAATATTTCATGTAAACCAACGTAATCACTATCAGATTTAGACATTGATTCTCTCTGTTTGGATTACATTTGCAACTCAGGATCCTTAGCTGAAAGGTGAATGTTCTACCTCCCAACACGTACCCCTCCTATGGTGGCCAAGTAAATGCATCTCCCTCATAATAGTGCCTTTGTCCACCACAGAAATGGACCCAGAGAGAGCAGTGCTCAGGTGCCCAAGTGCAATGCTTCCTGCCAGAATGTTACTCATTGGTTATATTAAGTGAGTAAAGTCAAGCTTGTCTTTTCCAACTATCCCCTAAATCTGGGAACTCTTCCCGCCACCACAATAGGTTCTGCCTAAGATAACTGATGAAATGCACAGTAGTTCCATCTGTGGGATTGGGTTTTCAGAAAACTCTGACATTTTAGCCAGCAACTAAAATAATAATAATAATCCTTGCATTTGATCCTTGCATCAGTGGCGCAGTCTCCAGTTGTTGGAGACTCCAACTCCCTCTCTTCCTGCGCCTTGGGATGTCCTCCTGGCATGAAAGGAGAGTAATATAAATGTCATTTTGTTGTTGTTGATTTAGCACCTCATCCTGTTGTCGGGATTTCTCAAAGTGCTTCACAGGATATACTGTAAAGTAGATTGATTACGTATTTGTGAGAGAAATGTGGCACTCAGTTTACGCACAGCAATGTCCCACCAACAGCCATCGAGTGAGTGACCAATATTATCTGGGCATTTGTTGGCCAGGACACAGGAAGAAACTGCTTTCTATTTGCGAATAGTGCTATGGGATCTTTAACATCTACTTGAACAGGCAGGCAGGCCCCTCAGTTTAATATCTCATCAGAGGAATGGCACATCTTTCAATGCAACCCCCACCACCCTCCCAGCACTACGTTGGAGTATTAACTTAGACTATGTGATTTCAAGTCCTGATGTGGGGCTTGAACCCACAACTTCCTAACTCAGAGGCAAGAGTGCGCCAGGTTGACACCTAAGAACGGTGAAATGTAGATCTTTAACCATTGCATTACCCAGTCAGGTTTCTAATGTGAGAATCAATTGCAGATCAATTTGGGTGCCTGCATGATAAAGATTTGGATTTGCTTCAATAGCGTTCAATTATATTTGGGAAAATAGCTCAATGGATAAAGTTTCATTGTGTATAGGAATCATATTAAGGAACCTTTTCGGTAACATTTGGACAATGCAGGCATCAGTGCTGTTAAAGATTACGTGGTTGAATGGGAGTGCGAATAGGAGAGGAAAGTAATCTTCTTTCTGTAACAAATATTTGCGTTTGCGGTATGTATTTCAATCATTCAATCACTAACCACAAAACATCTTGCAGTCACATCATGGTGGCTATCTTGATTCTCTTTGCAAGATCTAAAGCCTATTGATGGAAGGCATGTGAGTAAAGTAGATATGGGCCAATGTATGTCACCAACAGTGACTGATAATTATCCGCCAGGCTTCATCCTGTGACTGGTTAAGTAATCCCTCATTAAAGTGCTCTTTGTGACTATTTAAAGTCTAACAGTTGCTAGAAAATACGATAAAATGTGCTGTTGGACAAAATGCCTGCAAGCAAACACCAAAGCTGGTGAATTTGCAGTGAGAAGCTTCATTTTGTAATACATAAAAGTTCAAAAGGTCTGTCAAAGTTGTGAAATATCCTTTCTATTACAATCTCGTGATAGTCATCAGTGTTACATCAATTTGTTTTTAACGCAAGAATTGGCTCGCTTAGTCACAACTCACAGCTTAAAGATTTTAAATATGTTTACTTTTCAATAAATCTGCGTGTTTAATTGGGGGAACTACCAAACATCATTTAACTGGGACTATTAGAGATCACAATCGCACAGTTTTCATCTTACTTGCAGTCAGCGGTTACAATGGGTGGAAAAAATGTGGAATGTGTTGTGCTAATTATCACTGAATGATAATCACAAGGACAGAAAATGTTGTAAAGTGTGTCCCTTAAACCCTTTCCTCAAGTCCTTAATGACATATTTGAGACCGCTTGCATTTGGCAGAATGGTTTCTCCCAGTCTCACTGAAGACACAATCTTGGCACAAGCTGTGCATACAATAATAAGAAGAATCCTTACATTTCATATAGCGCTTTTCACCTCTTTTGTAGACGTCTCAAAGCGCTTCACAGAATTACAGAATGTGTAAGGTGAATTGACTGTATATATGTGGGTGAAAAAACAAGAAGAAAATTAAATTTTGTATAGCACTTTCATGTCAGGAGGATGTCCCAGGGTGCTGGACACAGTATTCTAGACCCGAGCTGGGAACAGTGGAAGGCAGGGGGAAAATGGTTGACTGAAAGCAAGAACATAGAGATGGGCCTTGTGGTGGCTCTTGAAGCAGACAGGGGATGGAGTGAGGTGGAGGGACTGCAGGATGGAGTTCCAGAGGGTGAAGGCCCACCCACCAATAGTGGGGCCAGCGAGGTGGGGATGTGAAGCAGGCCAAAGCCTGCCAAGTGGAGGGAGCGAACAGGTTGGTATGGAGTAAGGAGGTTGCAGAGATAGGGGGGAGCAAGGCAATTAAGGTCTTTGAAGGTGAGGAATAGGATCTTGAACTGTATCCTCTGTGTGATGGGAAACCAGTGGAGTCAGGCAAGGGTGGGAGTGATATAATCCCTCAGATGGAACACATATATGTTGAATGAGAATGCTCGTAAACAGACCATTCAGACCAACTGGTATGTGACAGGCTCTATGGACCACACAAACCCTAAAACTTCTCTTCCCCTCACCTTTGCTCCTCTATTCCCTTCAATATACCTTCCGCAGGGAGGTTGACCTTCTCACCATCCTCTATGTGAAGAAGATCCTCTTCAATTCCCTTTTAGATCTATCGTTATCTTATATTTACATCCTCTAGTCAGGGATTCAACAAAACATGGAAAAAACCAATCAGTATCTATCTGATCAAATTCTTACATTGGAAATTAGGAAATGACCTTGGGGTATTTTATCCATCTGTTTGTTGTGAGGGATATTGGGGGAGGTACCTTCTCACAGCTAAAAAGGAGAATTGGGCCAATCTGTTCTTTTTTTCTCCCAGCTTCTCAGGTAACTATCATGAATGAACTATTTTTTATTCATGATCAGGGCTGATAGAAATATGCGGGCACAATTTTTCAGTGGAATCCACTACAAACAGCGCCCTCCGCTATAAACCCAGTAAAAAATATAGTTTCTGGCCCCAGGCCTCTCACTGTTTATCCAACACAAGTGTGGATGGAGCGTCAATGAACACACAGGCACGGAGTGGCACAAATGGGCTCCACTCCTCTTGGAGGCCCTGCTGATTTAATTGTCTATGAATGTTTCTATGTGAGTGTGTCTGTCTCCTCTGTACGTGTTGTGAGTGTCTGTGTGTGAGTGTGTCTGTGTCTACCTTTCCTCTGTATGAATCTGTTTGCGATTGTGTCTGTGTGTCGCTTCTACATGTGTGTGCTTATGAATCTCTGCGTGAATGTGTGTGTATGTCTCTCTCCTCTGTGTGTGTAAGCTATGTGTAGCCTCTATGTGTAGCACCAATTACCTCCCTGCAATAAGAACATAAGAGCGTTAGGAAATGCTGACAAGAATTTGCCGGGAGAAAGAAGACCAAGGTTCATCTGGTTTACCTTCCACCATCCTGGCAGTTACTTGATATGTTGTGCCCCAAACTATATACTGTATCCTGAGATATTATTTTCTAGCAGAAATCTATCTAATTTATTCTTGAAGCAAATTAGATTTTCTGCTTCCACTGTCTCTCTAGCTTACTGAAGTAGAACCCCTACAGATTTTTGGCATATTCCCCCAAATTCCGCCTCCTGCAATTTTTGGCAAATATTTCTGTACTTTTCTATTGGCCCATGGAACAGAAAGAGAGAGAGTGAGAAAGTGAGAGAGACGACTATAGTTTTGTGAAGCTTTGCTGAAAATCTGACAAAGAGAGAATGACTGATATTCGATCCAGTTTTATAATTATTATTGATATTCTTTTGCAATTTGCCACTAACCAAATAACAAGCTGATTAGTCACGTAATGGCTACTTCTGGCACAGTATGGGGGACAGTTTGTGAGTATGGGAAAGATCAATAATTTATTTAAAATATTGGTGTGTCTTTAATTTTCACTAAAGATACTTGAAGATTGCAAGGAAGGTTCAGGAATATACTGAGTTGTTTTGGGGATTTGATAAAATAAAGGTTCGAATCCCCGTTTTGCCATTAGACTTTTTTTTACATAATATATATTTATTTGCAAAACCTTGGGCAATATAAAAGAATAAGACCAGGACTCAAATCCTTTAGACTTTTTTCAAAGCCTTATTTAAGGTCAACATCCTATTGGGGTTCAAATTCCCTCTCTGCCCTTGAAAGACTTTTAAGCAGAATTATCATAAATAACCAGGGAACACTAGTATAACAAGATCTAAAAGAGAATTTAAGAGGAACTATAGAACACAGAGCATATGCGAATGTAGAATTCATTGCTTGAAGCACTGACTGAATCAGACAGCATGGATAATTAAAGAGGAAGCCAGATATACACATGAGAAAGAAGGGAATGGAATAGGATTAGAGGGAGTAAGGACTGAGTGGAGATGAATATGAAGTAATTACCTCTGGTGCAGACTGGTTAGGCCGAATGACCAGTTTCCGTACAGTCTATGTAAATCTATTGTAAATTAAATATGCAAATAATGCTGTCTGTAAGTAATCTGGGAGACTATTACACAAAACAGAGTGACATTTACTATCTCGGCATTTACTATCTTTAACCTAAATATCCGTGTTTTTCTAATCCTCCCTCATGATACTTTACAGTCCTGGGTTTGGCACCACTGTGTAGAGGAACAAGTGAATAGAGGAGTTCAAAAAACCTCCGGCGATTAACTGAATAGACTAAAGCACTCTCAGAAAAAGTGCTTCACTTACACCAGCTTGCATTACTAATTACCAGGGGATGAAGCAGGATGTCTGCTCGACTGGGCACTTAAGACAACAGCAAAATCGAGCACCATCCCCAAGGTTGGGGAAAAACAATCAAGGTATGAACGCAGACAAAACAAAATATTATTGGATGTTTCCGGGCATATTATCAACATCCCTACTGTTTAGTTTCACAAGCCACTCAGGTGCAGATCATATCAATTTCTGAATGGAGCAAGCTTCCTCAGTTCTTGGAATTGGACCAAGAAGGAATAAGAGTAAACCTCTCAGAGGAGGAGACAGTGTACACTGTCAAAGATGCACAGTGCAGCCAGTAGCTGACAGTTTCCTGGCTTGATTTTATTCTAATAGACATTTGCATCAGAGCCTATTCCCTCAATTATCCACGTAGCTTAATACACATTTAACTCAGGAACTCTTCTGAATACTTGTTAACAAGTGACAATCTCTGCACTTTTATAGACTTTAATGGCCGGGTCTCTCAGCTAAGGATCACCTTGTCAAAACTGTGCACAAAGACCATGCAGTCTTTACTAAGGGCCTAAAGATAGCTGTCACCAACTCAACATAATCCATTTTGCCTCTGGATATCATAGCCATCGCCTTGGTACTTCTCCCTAAATAACAAGAAAGCTTGTGAAAGAAAGCATAGAAGGCTACTTGAAGAAATAATTGTTGTGAAGAAGTTACATAAATGAACCAACAACAAACACAGCAAGAAAATTACACTTGTGTAATGCCTTTCAAGTCAGGAGGACATCCTAGGGCACTGGACAGTCATTGATTCAGACCACATGATAAATCTAGAGCTGCAATCTGTTTCACTAAAGCAAACTCTAGTTCCTTTTGTCCTGCAGCAAAGATCACACCAGTGATGCTCCATATACCTTTGCATTAATTTTAAACTTTATTCAAAATAAGTTCTTTCATCTTTCTAGAGACTTATATCAAAAATTCTCAAAGCTGTGCATATTAATTACCTTAAGGTGTAATGACTGTTTTTTGTAGCAAACCTGGTAACTTTTGTCCTAATTTAGATGGGCAATGATGAGAGGCAATAAGAAGAGGCATTTATTTGTAGGTGGTCTGTCCTAGTTTACATATCGAATTGAACACTCTTTAAAGATCTCGAGTCAATTTCAATCTTGATCGAGCCCTCCTGACTTGAAAGGCGCTCTACAAGTGTAATTTTTTGTTGTTGCACACTCACCAAATTCATCCTCTCTGACCTTGCCTATTCACCTCTATTCACATTTCTCCCCAGCTATGCCATTGATAAGTGCTGTTGATAAGCGCTCTGAGGCATTGCCCCATATGAAGGGAACTATAGCAACAACAAAACTATATTTGTAGAGCGCCTTTCACTTTGTGAGGACATCTCAAGGAGGCAATGAAGGCGCTACAGTGGGTTCCATTTGTACAAAGGAGGAAAATTGGTCAGGGTTCTTGCTATTCATCCCTGTCCAGCAACCCTTGTTGATTCCTCGTATGTGTGAATGTTCGACCTGGATAAATTTGGGCTGATAATTTTTTTTACAAAATTACATTTGTAAAGTGCCCTTGCAGGAACATCTCACTCTGATGCTCCTCCATCCATTCCATTGACAGCTCACTGGCAGTCAGTAACCAGGCTCACATATCAAGAACAGCGGGTTCCTGGTGCTTGTTGAACCATTAGTCACTGTTGTTTTAAAAAATTATAATCTGAGACTATAATTAGGTTTCAAAGAATATAATTGTTTTAAAGCCTTCAATGATCTTCTGGTACAATTTCCCACAGCACTTACATTTAAATGAAGAAGTTTTGCATTGAGCATATTAATAATAATAATAATCCTTGCATTTGATATAGTGCCTTATCACATCTTCTAGACGTCTCAAAGTGCTTCACAGAATATACTGTAAAGCAAATTGACTGTATATTTGTGGGCGAAATGCAGCAGCCAATTGTGCACCACAGAGTCCTACAAACAGTCATGGATTGAAATGACCAATTTTATTATTGTTTCTTTTGAGGGGTTACTATTAGGTGTGTGGAGAAGGAAACATGCTCAAGGTTTCGCCCTGACCTGCCTGGAATTGAACCCAGGTCTCTCGCTCATAATGTGAGTGCTCTAACCACTGAGCTAAATGCATAATTTCGTCATAGCACAAATCCAACTCACCCTAATTATGCAACTACAGTACTGTACTATGGTAAATTTAGTCAATCTCGCAGATTTATGGGAGAAATGTTGGGAGAAGTCAGGGATATAAAAATTCAGCTATATCTTTCCATACTTCCCAACCTTTCCAATGGCTAAATTGGGATGCAATAAAAAATGTTTTACCTGTGAGCACAGGAAGTGGCTGTGCTTTGTGTGGACATCCACAAGAATTTATTGCATTGAAAATCTTGCATTAACCTGGAGGTAGTCTGGCTTGTCTCTCTCAAGGTTATTTTTTGTTTTGGTCAGCCGGGAGTCTGACACATGCAGAAGTCCATCACCATGCTTAAGACTATCCAAACCAAACTGAGGGTTCAATACAACAACAACAATAATGATTTATAGAGCGCCCTCCACGCTGGACGGCGTCTCAGAGCGCTTCACAATAGCGGATCCCTGGACTGAGCCAGGGGCAGGGGTAGAAAGGTGACCAAAGGTGTTCAATGCATCCCACCTACACCTGGAATTTCCTGAGATATTAGTTGGATGGAATATCGAATCGTTCCCTAGAGTGACTTATACTGCCCACCTGATTCCAGAGAATATTAGGCGTAGGTTGGCAAGAAGCAAATTGTAGGGAATCCAGGGTGTACATTATGGTACTGCTGAAATCTGACCCCCTGCTTATCCAGGGGGTCCAGCTAGGACCACCCAATCCATTATGGCTTTGGCTTGTGGGGTTAACGGGAGCTGGGTGGGATGCCAGTCCAAGTCTTCCTAATGAGCCAGGCTGACTGCACTGTTATCAGCAGTGCCCTAGACCTCTGCAGATAGTTGGCTCAATTCTAATATTCCGTTGCCAAACATGTCACCTTGGAGCAAGTTCAGCTTCAAACCGACCCTGCTTACCATCCTGCTTACCTCCCCTTCCAAGGAGGATAGTCTCTCAAAGTTCATGTGGGAAATGTACACAACACAGGGTTTTGTCATGGATAAATTGAAAAATCAGTTTCCATGACATGTTTTCAGCCTGCAGCCCGCAATCTTATGAGCATCAGTTCTAATTTCTAGCTTTCCGATGTTGAAACAATGGACTTTGCTTTCTGTCAGTATCATTTTATGTTACTTATGTTTATAACTATCCACTGTACGGGGGTGGTGAGCGAATCTCCTTGGTATTGGACTGACACCATGTTATAGGCTTGGCAATAGAATGTTGAATTTGAGTCAAACCTCTGTGGAGATCACGGTAGTCCAGTTTTTCAGCCAGGTGCATCTGCAGTTTTCCAGGGCACCTCTGACAACAGCACAGTCAGGCTGCTTCAACAACAACAACAATAAAATTGTACTTATATAGCACCTTTCACGTCGGGAGGACATCCCAAAGCGCTGAGTCGTTGGGCTTGGAGGAGCAGGCCCATCACTGGGGGCATTATAGAAAATAGACCACAGCGAGAGAGGAAACAAGATACATTAGGGAGGGGATTGAGCATAAAATCCAATTATAAAACCAATAAAATGTTTAATACCTTTCTAAAGAATGTTCATTTCCTGTGGATTTAAACTGGAGTAAAAAGTACATCTAAAATAATGAATGACCTGATAAGGCATAAAGAAATAAAATACATAAAATTATATTCAATTCTCAAACATTCAAGTTGGAGCTCAGTTGAAACATTGGCAGCAATCATCTGCAGCTGCAGCATCTTGTTTATAGCTTGTTCCATTTGTTGTGACTTTTATAGGAAGCACATCTGTTATCCCTTTCATTATGACGAGCATGAAAATTTAAATTGCAAATTAGAAATTATATTCATATAGAAATAAGTAAAATCAAGTTTGTAAAAACAGCCGTGCCTATGATATTGGCAACATTTGTGATTCCTTTTGTTTTGCAGAGATTTTTCTGGTTAATCTTAGTATGAAATAAACAGTATGTCCTGGGTTTACTTTGTTCCATATCCGGATCTAATTTCCGATGGTTCATAGTACAGGTTGTTAATATAAACTCTAAGAAACAAATTAGTAACATTGATGCCCAGAGGTTACCAGGGGTGCTGTAGACTTTTGTCTCTTTGCACGGTCTGGCCAGCTTCCTGTACATATGTACAGTGTGCAGACAGTCTGCCTTGACCACTCTTGTAGGCAACACTCACAGGAGCAGTTAGTTAGTTTCCTGCACACCTCACACATGCACATGAATGCGGCCTATCAATGTCAGCAGCAACCCGTTTCCCTGAATACGGCATCATTGTAGTGTAGGATGGAATCCTGTTGTTTAGCGATTAGGGCACTCACCTCGCAAGTGAGAAAACCTGGGTTTTATTCCTGGGCAGGGCAAAATGTTGGGCAAGTTTCCTTACTCTACATGCCTCTGCTCCTGGTCCTTGTCCCACTTTCAAAGCCATCCATGGCTTTGCCCCTACCTACCTCTCCGACCTGCTGACTCCCTATCAACCTGCCCGGGGCGGTTAAGCGGGCTCTGGTCTGCTCCCGCCCGACCCACCATTCCATCGGCAGCCAGGCTTCTCTGTCTCCATACTCTGGAACTCCATCTCACAGTGCTTCGCTTCTTCCCTTGCCTCTATGTGGTCTATTTTTCTATAATGCCCCCGGTCTCAAAACCCTCCTTTTCGATCGTCCCATCGGCCGCCCTCTCATCTCTTTCCCTCCATTGCCCCTACCACTACCCTGCTCCTCTCCACTAGCCTGCACCTCCACCATGCTCGTGTCCCGATCCCTGACGGTTCAGTGCCTTGGGACATCTTCCCAACGTGAAGGGTGCTCTATGAATGTAATTCTGTTTTTGATGTCTCTTTACCTAGCAGTAAGTAAGAAAATGGTTGTTAGTCGATTGGTAGATCACATCCCGGGGTAATAATCCTTTAAAAATATTTTTTTTTAATTTAAAAGATATAATTTGGTCACTTAATGCACGATTGTTTGTGGCACACTGCTGTGCACTCTTAATTTCTCATAGAATTCTCAATTTGAGAATCTAGAATCTTTACGAATTATTCCTATGAGAGATTTGGGTGAAAAAATACCAACCTTAGTGCCTTCAATTACAGTATCAAACCATTTCAAACTTGAGTCCAGTGTCTTGAAGACTGATCACAAGTCTTCCTCGTGATCAGATGTAACAGCTAATTATCTTGTATTTAAAGGAACACTTCCTGGGGCCGGTCTGAAAAGATAAACTTAACAAAATCAATCTGTTTTCTCTTATCCTAGAGTTGTATCTGAAGGTTCTGTTTTTGTTTCTCTGATCCATAACACATCTTATATAACCTCTAGAATGTCTAGCATTTGAGACATTTATTTTTGAGGTGGGAGAACCCAAGCTTATCTAATCGTTCAAAAATAAATTGTGATACTGCATAGTGAATAGATGGGAATGGATCTTGACATATTGCTTAATGGCAGTAGCAGTGTGCTTAGTGTTGTTATGCGAGAGCCCTCATTATATTTCACACAAAATGACCTCATATTCTGGGTTGCCAATTTCACATCTCATACTTGCCGTTTCTGATCTGATTTTTCAGTTTCCTTCCCAGCACATTTGCATTGGGAATACATTACAAAGTAATAATGTGTTGATACAATATCAGATTGTAATATCATTGAAGAACACACTGACAGTTGTTAATATTTATTATCAGGGGAAACGTGAACATTTTTATATCATTAGCACAGCTCAGTACTGAGAAAAACATCTGTACCCGGAGGCGAAATATGAGCTAAGTCATCACCACAGAATTATCTCAATGAAACATTGGCTGCAAGCACATCACAATGGGAAAATGTGCAGGTCTTAGTTACTTAGAAGTAGAAATTCTGGTAGGAAACATTGAAAGAGTTAATGCCAGGTACCATTTCTTTTCTAAGTGTAATAGTTGTGTTCTGATATTCTGGGAGAAACATCCATCTGCCCTTATGGGAAGCGACACAGACTATCATAGACCTCCACGTAGACCACTTGACAGCTTACTTAAGGATTGTTGCAAGGTTGCTTCACCTAATAACTATGTTTGGGAGAGGAGTACCCATGTCTGGAGCACATAGTCATTCACTCCACCCTGTAACTAGCATAGCTATGAATCTGGACATGCTCTTTTATTTTCAGAGGCCAAGTTAACAGGCGTGCGCGATGAGAATCAACCCGGCTAATCTCCGGTACAGTAGCTCTGAACAATAATGATTTTTACATCTTTGCATTTGAGACACAGTAAACTGGTAACTGGACCCTATCTTAACTTGTCACTTCTACTTAAGTCATCATGTTGTCAATATTCCAGCTGCATTTATTTATGTGTTTATAAATATACCAAAACTCGCTACTTCGAATAACTCACTAGTGAACCCTTTCTCTTTGGATTGACGAATCATCAGGAATTTACTGTAGTGTCTTATCACAACATCAAGGCATGTCAATGTAGCTTCAAAAGATTTATTTTACTGTGAAGTGTACTGACTGTGTACTTGTATGCCAAAACAGCAGCCAATTTGTGCACAGCATAGTTTGAAAAACATACACATAGTCAAGGAGTCAAAACTATTTCAATACACATCAGACTAAGGTACATGATGAGCTGTTAAACACACAAACCATTCTAGCAAATGTCATTCGTGAAAACAACAACAACAAAATTACATTTGTAATGCTCCTTTCACGCTGGGAGAACATCCCACTGGACAGTCAGTGATTTGTACCTGAGCTGGGGTTCGTGATCAGGGAGCATGGGATACAGGGGGAAAGAGGATGACTGAAGGCACAGCCAAAGAGGAGGGTCTAGAGATGGGTCTTGAAGGATGCAAGGATGGGGATGAGATGGAGGGACTGTGGGATGTTTCAGAGGGTGGGAGCAGTGTAGCTAAAAGCCCACCCGCCAATGGGGATGTGAAGCAGGCAGGAGTCCGCTGAATGGAGCGAGCGGGCATATTGGTAAGGAGTTAGAAGTTTGCAGAGGTAGGAGGGAGCAAGGTCATGGGGGTCTTTGAAAGTGAGGACCAGGATTTTAAACTATATCCCCTGTGTAATGGGAAGATAATGAAGTCGGGCGAGAATGGGTATGATAGGGACCCGTAGCCTGGTGTGGGAAAGAGTCCTTAGAAATGCCTCACGAGATGGTGCAAGGCCTAGAGGAGAAGATGTTTGTGGGGATGAAGTGGAGGCAGTGTGAGAGGTAGGATCGGAATCATTCAAGGACAATCAATGAAGTACAAAAACAAAAATATTAGCAGATACATATAGAAAGTGATTGCATAAGTATCATAGCCAGTATATTATCAAAGTCTCCTCCTCTTTATCAGAAGGGCATTGAACTTGAAAGATTGGTTCGAAGACAATACATTTCTGGCTAATTAAAAATAAAGAGTACATAAGTTCACTATTGGACTCCAGATGCTTGAGGAAAGTCACTATTGACAGAATCCTCATGTAATACAATATGTAACCGATCCCATCAGTTGTCAATGTTGGTCTGTTCTGCAGCAGAATGTCACACATTTACATCTAGAAGAATTGAATAAACTAAACTTAAAACGGTTTAAAATGACAGGAATTATAAAATAAATAAGCAATGTTTTGAAATGAAGTCGAATTAAGATGTTGATAATAATCCTTGCATTTGATATAGCACCTTATCACATCTTCCAGATGTCTCAAAGCGCTTCACAGAATACACTGTAAAGTGAAACGAAAACAGAAGTTGCTGGGGAAACTCAGCAGGTCAGGCAGCATCCATGGGGAAAGGAAAAAGAGTCAACTTTTCGGATCTACAACCCTTTGTCAGAACCGAGTTCCAGAACTCTTTTTCTTTTCTCCATGGATGCTGCCTGACCTGCTGAGTTTCCCCAACAACTTCCGTTTTTGTTTCAGATTCCCAGCATCTGTGGTATTTTGTGTTTGTTTTATACTTAAAGTGAATTGGCTGTATATTTGTGGGTGAAAAGCAGCAGCCTATTGTACAAGCAGCGTCCCACAAATAATTGTGGATTGAAGTGACCAAATTATTATTGTGGTTTTTTTGAGGGATTATTATCAGGTGTGTGGGGTAAGGAAACTTGGCCAAGGTTTCGTCCTGGCCGGGAATTTAACCCAGGTCTCTCGCTTGCAAGGCGAGTGCTCTAACCACTGAGTTACAGGATTCCACTGATGGAGAAAATATCAATTAATTTATGCCACAGCAAAGACTCTATAAATTTCACTCGGAATTTAGGATGAGTTGAATTAGTTTACTGCTGAAATTCCATCATTAACCCCACTAACTTTATGACAGGATTTCAGACGTATGGTGAATCATTCTGTGTACTCTGTGAAAGACTCAATGGTGTAAATATTCTGCTCAATTTGTAAAATTTCCCAAATTGGACCCTTTGTGCTATTGCAGTTGTTAATTAAATAACATAAAACATTTTAAATGAAACGGTATATTTAAAATGACGTTTGATTTATTCACACAGATATATATTCAGGAACCTGACCAAATGGAACAGGAATGCACTTTGCCCTGATCACTATGCTGTGCTGTAGGGAACTGATGAGCAGATAATTCCCAGAGAAACAAACGGAAATGAGGAAAGCGGCTTGAGTCCATGCAGCTTGTTCCTTCCAACATACTGTACGTAACTTACTTGTTTATAGATTTGACCCAACCTAGTGAATCCCCTGAGGGAGATAAATAACCACAGCCAAAACTTCTAAGAACATAAAGCTCTGTGAAATTGACCCTGATGATATCGAACAAACCTTCAATGTCTCAGCCCAATAATTACAGACCATGGTTCTTCATTGGCCAGCAATGCTCCATAAATGGAGCTTCTGTGATCCAGTGACAGGGACTGTGAAGTTTGTTGAAACATTAATAATCAATTCCTCTACTTATTATTTAAACCCCTTACTGACCTGAAGGCATTATCTCTCCTTCAGGCTGCCAAGAATCCTCATCCACACCTTTATCAAATCCAGGCTTGATTTTGCCCAGGCTAATGATCAGCACCTCATTAGACCTCCCAACCCAAGCTGTAGACTATTCAGATCTCTGTCCATATGACCCTGCATAATGCTGGCAGGCATTTCCTCCACCTCAGTTCTTAGGATACCCAGTGTGTAATATCCTGGCTCGCAAGTTACCAAGCATGATGCAGAATTTCCGCTACTTCAATCTTCTAGTATCAGGTAAGCATTGAAAATGAAGCAGGTATTCTACAACCTCAGTCTATTGTTCCAGGAGTTTACACAATGAATTTCTTCATAATTATCAGCATCCACAGGAGACCTTGCCCTGCCAACCGTGGCCTCATTAAAACATGGAAAGGAGATTTTTTTATTGCCAAATTATCAGCAGAGAGTGAGGAAAACACTGCTGGTGAAGATTCTGTCAACAATATATGGTTGTAGTCACTATAATTATTGTATTGTGAAGCAGAGGTACCATAAAAGTATCTTGTTCGACATCATTCTTGCAAATCTACTCTATTCAAATAATTTGTTGGAGGATTTCCACATTGAGCCCTGGGTACATATTTATACTTTTTTTTCAATTCATTCTCTCACTAATTTCATTTTGAGTTATATTGCCTACTAGGAAGCTTACAGATAAAAAGGAGTTCCTGGTACCTTGCATCCACCAAGTGAGGACTGAAAGCCACACTTATCAGATGTCAAATGGCCAACTAGTAATTATCTTCTGGGGGATATGAAAGCAGGGTCTCTCATTGGAACTAAACTTGTCCAAGGTGGCACGTTTGACTTCAAAATGTCAAAATTATGTGTGGTAGTCTTGGTTGTCCAGTTCCTGAGCCAGGCATATCCACAGTAGTTCAGGGCACTGTTGATGACAATACAGCCAGCCTGGCTCATCAGCAGGATTGGAAGGGCGGACCAGAAGTAGGGACTCTGGAGGTAGGGACTCCTCACTAAACTCCCATTAATCGTCAAAGCCAAAGCCCTAATGGGTAGTAGGATAGTCCTAGTTGGACAAGCAGGTGGAAAGCTTGCCAGATAGTGTTCTCAATGGCAAGTTATGTGGGTTCAGCTGGGTTAGCCTCCAGAGATATCTCAACGCACAATCTGGAGTCCACAACTCTTGGCTCTTGCCAACCTTTGTTTAATACTGTACTTTCTGGAATTAAGTAAGAAGGATGCACATGCCATTCCAACAATCTATCTCTGGAATATGGGTGGGATACATTGAGTTCTCAGTTTGATCAGGATACTCTGAAGCATGATGAGGGATTTCTGCATGTGTCAGACACCTGGCTGACCAAAAGGAATGTACAGCAATACTGATTTTGATATTGATTACAGTGTGACCCAGTGTATTGCACCTTGATACCAAGAATCAATTAAAATGAAGAGCACACAAGGCAACAATTAGATATAAATGAAAAAATACTTTTTAAGTGCTTTATGACACTCATTATATGAAAGATGTTACATACAATTTAATTGTATTTCTGTTGTAGTTACTGTGTATTTTGTAGTTGGACACATACTTATAAACATTCCAAATATTTGTTGTAAAACATATGTTTATCACTTTCTTTCTTAGCACTCTTTGATTGGCTTTCAATTTCTATCAATGCTAGAATTGGTATTGTTGTGAATTTAGTATTCAGGTGAAAATCTTTCTTTATTTTTTTTGAGAGGATAATAAGAGTCCTATTAATGTGCATACTTCCTCTGCTTGGGAATCAGTTGAAAACTTGGAACGCTATGTGGAAAATACAATGCAATATTTGGGGGTGCGCTGTATTGGAGTCCTATGGTTAGAGCACTTGCCTCGCAAGTGAGACACCTGGGTTTTATTCCAAGCAGGGAGAAATGTTAGGGAAATTTCTTCACTCCACACACTTGTGTTTACCTAGTAGCAAATAGGAAGCCAGTTGATAATCTAAAATATCTCTTTTACAGGAATAATAATCACTTCAAAAACTATATTTTTAAAATGTTGTCATTCAATCCACAACTGTTGTGAGACACTCCTGTGCACATTTGGCTGCCGCGTTTCAACCATAAAATGTACCGGCAATTCACTTCACAGTATATCCTGTGAAGTGCTTCATGTCTAGTAGATATGAAAAGCACTATCTCAAATGCAAGGATTATTATTATTGTCAGAGGTGCTGTCCTTTGGATCAATCATTAAACTTTTTTGTATTGTGCTGGAAGCTGAATGTATTACAATATTTACTTTAACATCATTAATTATATAGTCCGTGCTAATTAGAAAAACTTGCTTCAGGCTATATGCAGCACCTTAAAAGACATCCGCAAGACATACATGCTTAATTAGAAAAATTTACTACCGAGATTTTTATGAAGCACAACAAATGTACCATCATTAATATATGAGCAATTAAGTAAATGGAAGTCTGGATGACAGGGATTAATCTATTGGGCCGTGAAAAATGCATCATGTAATATTATTACCTTATCAACTGTTTACTCTCTTCTCTCAGCAGCCTCCAACTGGCCTGACCCACCATTGGTGGTCGACCATTCAGCCTCCTCTCCCCAATCTTTTGGAACACCATCCCACATTCTCTTGGCCTCGCTGTCACCCTTGCCTCCTTCAAGGTACATCTCAAGATCTTCCTCTGGTCATGCCTTTGGCCACCCTCCTACCCTCCCTTACTCCAATTCCTCCCCCACTCGGGTTGAAATCCCTGGTTATCCAGATCTTGGGATGTCCTTTTGACATGAAAGACGCTATACAAATGCATCCATTCAGCAGGCTCCAGTTTGCTCCATGTCTCCCCACCGACCCGCCCTACCATTGTTGGCTGGGCTTTCAGCCTCTCTGCCCCCCACTATGGAACTACATCCCACAGTCCTTTCATCTCTCTTCCTCCCTTGCCTCCTTCAATGCTGGTCACAAGACCCTTCTTTTCGACTGTGCCTTCTGCCACCCTCCCACCTCTTTCCCTTTCCTCCGACGACCCTGCCCCTCTCCCATGCTTGGGTCCTGCCCCCTGACCGTTCCGTGCCTTGGGACAAGCTCTCAATGTGAAAGGCACTCTATAAATGCAATTTTGTTGTTGTTGTATTGTACTTGTGATAGTTCCACTGGTGATAATTATTATATTGACCAAATATATGGTCAAAAGCAATCAATAATTACAGTGTTACTGGCCTTAGATAATTATCACATCAGATCTGATCTGAAATATCAAGTTTCTATGTTAAAGCACTACTTTGTGTAGCTTTCATCAAAACTTTAAATACATTTTTGTAACAGGAATCCTTACATTTGAAGTAGCGCTTTTCACGTCAGGAGGATTTCTCAATGTGCTGCACAGGATTTACTATAACGTGTAGTAGATGTGTATTTTATAGGCGAACATAGCAGCCAATTTCACTCAGCAATGTGTTACAAACAGCCATGCAGTGAGTGACCAATTTTATCTGGGGAATGTTGGCCAAGATACCCTCCTGAATGGACAGATATGGGTTCTCAGTTTAAATTTTTTTGTGAAATACAATACAATAAGGCACTCTTCCATGACTGTATCAATATGTTAGCCTAGACTATAAATGAGTTCAATGTCCCTTTTTCGGGTTTGAACCCACAATCTTCCTACTCATGGTGCTTCATAAACCTCACAGCAGTAAATTTTTCTAATTAAGGATGTATGTCTTGCAGATGTCTTTTAAGGTGCTACATATAGCCTGAAGCCAGTTTTTCTAATTAGCACTGACTATCTAATTAAAGTGCTACTGACTGTGTCAGGCTGCCAACACATTGCATATATTTATACTCTGGACACTTGCTTTACCTTATCAATTTGTTCCCTGCCATCCTCTCCTGGGAGTGTTTGCCATTCTTTTCTTCCTTCTACATTCTCAGGAATGTTTGTCAACAGTTTGACAGTTGTTGTGAGTGTTGAAGACAAATTGAATCAATCACCAGCAGCACCAGGACACACCTGACAAGATCACCCTCCATAGACTAATAAGATGATGGGGAGCCAATGGAGTCGGGCGAGGATGAGGGAGATGCACCGCAGAGTTCTGGATTATCTGCAGCCTATGGAGGGAGAAATTGGGAAGGCCAAAAAGCAGGGCATTGTCGTAGACAAGCCTCGATGTGATGAAGGGATGAATGAGGGTTTCAGCGGCCTGAGGGATGAGATAGGGCGATATTATGGAGGTGAGGGAAGGCAGAGCAGGTCATGTCTTGCATGGGAGAGGAAAGACAGTTGAGGATCGAACAAGACACCTAGGTTCCTGACTGGCTTGGTGAGGTTAACTGTGCAACCATGGAGGTTGATGCTGCCAATGTTTGATGTGTGAAGGCACTGGGGTGAACCAATCAGGAGATAATTTTCAAATAGATAAAAAAAAAACATTTAAAATAGAATGAAAAATTTCAGTTATTGTGATGAAGTAAGTTACTGAAGTAGTTGTAGTTTTTCATCCAACTTATGTGGAATCCATTGGGGTAGTGATTAGCTTGCTCATCTCAGAATTGAAAGGACCTGGGTTTGATTCCAGGGCAGGGCAAAACCTTAGACAAGTTTCTATATTCCACATGTTTCTCTTTACCTAGCAGTAAACCTGGTTGTTTCCAGGAATAATAAACCCTCCCACTTCAAAGAATATTACTCAATCAATAATTGTTTGTGAGTCTTGTAGCTCAGTGGTTAGAGCGCTCGCCTTACAGGACAAAACCTTGGGCAAGTTTTCTTACTCCGCACACCTGATAATAATTCCTCAAGAAATATAATAATAAATTGGTCATTTCAATTCCACGACAGTTTGTGGTACGCTACTGTGTGCAATTGGCTGCTACTTTTCGCTCACAAACATAGCCAATTCACTTTATAGTATATTCTGTGATGCATGTTGAGACATCTAGAAGACGTGAAACGCGCTGTATCAAACGCAAGAAGGAAACCAATAACAAATAAATAATTCTTGAGGAATTATTATCAGGTGTGCGGAGTAAGAAAACTTGCCCAAGGTTTTGTCCTGTAAGGCATGCTTCTGTTTACCTAGCAGTAAATTGGAACCTGGTTGATAGTCAATTGGTGGATCCTCTCCACGCATAATAATCCCTTCTCCCCCAACAAAAAAAACGAGTCAATCAACAATTGTTTGTGAGTCACTGCTGGGCTAAATTGGCTACTGCATATTGCCCACAAAATACAATGTGAAGCACTTTGAGATGTCTCAATGATGTGATAGGGCATTAGAGCAAGCACAAAGGTTATTATTATTATCATTATACATGACCTTTTTCTAAATTCCTCAATCTGGTGACAGAGAAGGATCAGCCGATCTGCGAAGGCAGAAAATCTGCCCTTTGCTGTTCACCAGTCAGCATGCAGATGTACACAGTGCTGCTTCAGATAGAGCTTATTGATGCGTGATGCTGCCAATTGGTATTTAAAAATCACATGATCTAGATCAGGGCACCTTGTGATACAGACGAAAAGCAGCTAAGCAAACAAAGACAGATGTCACAAAGTGAATCATAAAAGTAGTGTCCTTTCCGATTCTTGAATGAAATGTATCGCACATGGAATCATTCCCACTCACCACCCTGTCTGTTAGGGCTTTTGCTTGCAGGGTTAACAGGAGCTGAGTGGAAACAATCATTGGCCTCAGTCAGTCTCTCCAAGTCCCTCCATAAGCTAGCCTTGCTGGTCTCTCACCAGCAGTGCCCTGGAGAACTGCTGACCCACCTGGGTCAGGAATCCAACTTCTAAGACTGCTACAGAGGGGTGTCTAGATTCTGACATTTTCTTGTCAAGTATGCCACCCGGGAGCCAGTTCAGTTTACAATTAATTTACAAAGTAAAATTTTATCACCAAAGAGATCAAAGCAAATATTCTGCCATCCAAAATTAGCTTGAAAAACGGCAGGAGGTGGCTGTCCCGTCATCTTTTTTTTATCCTGAAAAAAGTCTCATTGTTTCAATTATTTTAAACTGTTGCAGAGAGCTCGCTCGTAAATGAACTTAATCGTTAATTCATGTATCTGAGATCAGTGTTGTTTCTGCTGTTCAGTGGTTATTAAAATAAAATCTCTGGGGAACTGACTCACAAATTGGCCAACACAAACTCCTAATGTGGCTTATTTCTTGAACACGTTTTGCAAGCAACGTTGCAAATATGCAGTTAATTCACTTTACAGTGTATTCTGTGAAGGGTTTTGAGACTTCTTGAAAACGTGACAAGAAGTCACAAGATATTATATAAAAAATAGTACTATTATAGCGTTGAAGTTTTGGATCCTGGATTGGGGTCTTTCATTACTTTACAGGATAACAGCTCAAATAAATCAATATCCTCTTAAACAGAATGTGAAAAGCCCCTCCAGGGTTCAATATTGTGGCTGTAGTCAAAGGCATTTGCAATATCCTTTGGCCACATGCATTATTCAGAAGTTGGGGGAGAGGCTATTTCAATACACTTTTAATTTTATGTGTCAGACTGAAGCAGTGGTAGCACCCTCACCCCTGAGTCAGGTGGTTGTGGGTTCAAGCCCCATGTCAGGACCTGGAATCACATAGTCTAGCAATGCAATGCTGGGGGTGTGTTGCATTGTCGGATGTGCCTTCCTTTAGATGAGACAACAACATAAAAATTACATTGGAAGGAAGTCCCAAAGTGTTGTGTATTAAACCAAGATCCTATCGACCTGTTCAGGTGGATGTTAAAGATCCCATAGCACTATTTGAAAAGAGAAGGGAGTTTTCTCCTGTGTCCTGGCTAACAATCTAGTAAATAAAATTAGTTACTCACTTCATGGCAGTCTGGGGACATTGATCAAGAAGGCGGATGATATATTGGCCTTTATTTCAAGGGGCTTGGAATACAAAAAGGGAAGAAATTATGTTTCAGTTGTATACAGCATTGATCAGACCCCATCTGGAGTATTGCATTCAGTTTTAGGCACTACACCTCAGAAAAAATATATTGGCCCTGGAGGGGGGTGCTGTGCAGATTCTCTGGAATGTTACCAGGCCTTAAAAGGTTAAATTACGAGGAAAGGCTAAATAAACTTAGATTATATTCCCTTGAATTTAGAAGGTTGAAGGGTGATTTGATTGAGGTGTTAAAGATGATACAAGTATTCAATAGAGTAGATACAGGGAAGCTATTTCCTTTGATGGGGGAATCCAAAATAAGGGAACCAAGTGTTAAAGTTGGAACCAGTGAAAGAGTGAAATTAGGAAGCATTTTTTCACTCAAAGTAGTGGAAATCTCTCCTACAAAAGGCTGTGGATGCTGGATCCATCCACACCTTCAACAGTGAGGTTGATAGATTTTTGGTAGTTCAAGATAGCAGGGGATATGGGGAAAAAGCAGGAAATTGGAATTGACAGGATTAGTTGCGGTACAGATCAACCATGATCTAATTGAATGGTGGAACAGGCTCGAACGGCTGGATGGCCTACTTCTGTTCCTTTGTTCCAATTGCTGTATGCAATTGGCTGCCACGATTTACCCACAAAATACAGTCAATCCACTTCACACTATAATAATAATAATCCTTGAGTTTGATATAGTGCTTTTGAAGTCTTCTTGATGCCTCAAAGCACTTCACAGATAGAACCAGCTTATTGTAAAGTGAATTGACTGTACATTTTTGTGGGTGAAATGCGGCAACCATTGGCACACAGCAGTGACCCACAAACAGTTGTGGATTGAAATGACCAATTTATTATTGTTTTTTTGAGGGATTATTAGTGGGCATGTGGAGTAAGGAAACTTGCTTAAGGTTTTGCCCTATCCGGAATTGAACCCTGGTCTCTCACTTGCAAGGCTCTACAGGACTAGAGTGCTATACAGGACTCCACGTCCTATACACACTATACATTTGAAGCACTTTGAGATGTCTCAACTACATGGTAAGGCCCCATATCTAATGCAAGAATTATTATTAATAGTTCCTTAATTGAGAAATGGAACCACAATTTTGACAGCCAAAGTTACGATAGAATCTGAATTCCAGTATTTCATAATTGTCTGATAAAGAATAAATACGGGACTGAAAGAGTTGACGTTAAAAGTGCGGTACAGATCAACCATGATCTAATTGAATGGTGGAACAGGCTCGAAGGGACAGACACAATGGACTTGCTGTGAATTTCCATGATTCTACGTTTGAGGTGCACAAATTAATTCTTATTTCTAGAAGTAGATTGCGGTAACACTGCTCCGATATAATCTTCAAGGATGGATTTCCCATGGGTCAATAGCAGCTGAAAGAGACAACAAAAAAATGGGCATGGGTAGATCACTTTGCAATGAAATGTATTGCCTGGGGTTCTAGACTGGAGAAGTCATTACAAAATTCCAAGACTTCTAAAAAAGAAATGAAGGTCATCAATCATGCTTTGATCACACAGGAATGCCGAATCACTTATCTGGACTGTTCAAATGAAGGTAAATGAACATGAGTGATAGGCAGCATTAATTTGATGAGTTGTAATTCTTTTGTCCAATGTGTCAGTACTTGGTGCTGTAATTCATTGATGAATGATCTCTGCGAGAGTTAAGGGGGGAGATGAAGAGAATGTTCTTTTAAGCAGAGGATTATTAGACCATTGGAATGATGTGCCACAAGTAGCTATTCAAATTAAGACCATACCAACATATGAAAGGGAATTGGACACACAGCTGAAGAGGAACAATCTATAAGGGTATGGATGAGGCAAAAGTAAAGAACTAAGAGTGGAATACAGGAGATTGATCCATATCCATGTATACTATCCAATCATTTCAGGTCTGCTTAAAAAAACCTGAAATTTCAAGCAGATACTCAGATGTACAGCATCTGAGATTGTAAAATAATGATAAGAATCTCAGAGTACAAATCCATATTGTTGTAAGTTCATGCAGTATAGCAGCAGGGATTTATCGAGTTTGTTTCTTCGAAGATCTGATGCAGGGATGGTACTGGGTTAGAGAGGAAGACGGACAAATAAATAGATAAACAACAACAATAAAATGACACTTGTATAGCGCCAGTGCCTTGGACGCCCTCCCGACGTGAAAGGCACTATAGAAATGTAATTTTGTTGTTGTACAATCTTGTAACTATTTTGCTCAATTTTCTCTTTTCTTTCATTTTCTGTCTTTCCATTTTCCTCCATCATTATTCTTTAATTTCCTTCTCTGTGAGAACTGCCATTAATTTACTGTACTGTGCAAATGATCTGAATTAAGAAACCAGATTGGGAATTTGTAAATTTATGGAAACACAGTTTCATTACTATACATTGATGTATTGGCTGCTGCTATCTACGTATTTTCTCCCACAAGATATATACTGAATTCACTTTCCAATATGTTCTATGAAGCGCTTTGAGACATCTGTAAGACATGATAAGGTTATGATAATATAATTATGAATTGTCTTAAGAAGTTATGCACACCTCACACCAATGACCAATCTTGTTTTGACTGGTGTGTTGACTACATTTACCAATAATGTAACAGTTGACAATGGTGATAAATAACACATTATACATGGCAATTTCCTCCCCTAATTTACTAATTGGCTTTACACCTGTTTTGCACAAACAGGGGAATTTCAGGCTACAATATATGTTAAATATGTTTATTGTGGCAGCACATCAGCAAATTAATACAAGAATATTATTTTGGATTTTTACCTGTTTTAACTCCTTTCTCCCAGTAGCTTGTCGAAAATTGTGGAACCTATCCCTAAAATATTGTTTCAGTTTTGAAATCATATTTTCTTTTGAAAAAATACATAGCTCGTGGCTACCTTTCCAAATCTTAGGGGTATAAAATGTGATGTTACCATTGTGTTAACCTCTGTGGTGCTTATTAACACGTGCATTGGACATATTGGCTGATCCCAGCCAGTCAGCTATTGCTCAACAAGAATCTGGAACTCTCAACCACAATCTCTCCATCTTGCCTGCTCCTTTTCCATCTTTAGATCACACCTTCAAGACTTTCCTCTTCAACCGTGACCAGGGTAACCTCCTCTTTCTCCTTCGCTTGGCATCAAGCTTCACCACTTTTATGCACTCAGAGACCTACCTTGTATGAAGAGCATTATATAATTACAAGTTATTGTTGCCCCATTAAAATTGGATCCCTTTTCATGGAACCCATTGAATCATTGGAATCTATATAATAGAAGAAAGCCACTTAGTCTAATTGTGTCTGTACTAGTTCTCTGAGAGCAATCCATTTAGATCTATTTACCTGCTTTTCCCACATAATTCTAAAAAAAAACTTACCTTTAGAAAAATTGAACACTGTTCAATAGTAACTTCCAGAAGTTGGCTGTAATGTGTATTGAACCTCATGTTCGTGGCTATGGAATTCCAGTTTCTGAAACATTGGTTGAAATAATCAAAACTTCTGAGTGGAAGTTTGTGGGCTGAAAACTTTTATTGGATTTTTAACTGGTAGTCTAAGAGGGCGGAAGTAACAATATGTTATTGTTGTTGTTACATAAGAACATAAGAAGTAGGAGCAGGAGTATGCCATTTGGCCCTTCAAGCCTGCCTTACCATTGAATAAGATCATGGCTGATCTTCTATCCTAACTTCATTTACTCCGCCCTATGCCCATATTCCTCAATCCTGTTTTGTTGATGTTGTTAATGATGCTTTTCAAAGGAACTTAAATTGAAAATCTGCCTGTCCACATGATTGTTAAAGATTACAAGACACTATTCAAAAAGCAGAGGGTGTTTGTGCTGGAATCCTACCAACAATTTTCCAGATGAGTTAGTTATTCACCCAAAGGTTTTTTGGGCTTGCCTACAAAAACAGCACTTACTAAGTGCTCTTTCAATATCAAACATTTTCTAATGTGATAATGCAATATATAAAAAAGCAAGTTCTTTCATGGAAATGTACTGCGCAATGCAAGGAAAGCTCTATCGCTGGTGAAAAAGAGATGCTTCCAGCAAGTCAAACCTTTCAGTTCAATGCACC
Source organism: Hydrolagus colliei (assembly GCA_035084275.1). Classification (NCBI taxonomy): domain Eukaryota; kingdom Metazoa; phylum Chordata; class Chondrichthyes; order Chimaeriformes; family Chimaeridae; genus Hydrolagus; species Hydrolagus colliei. The sequence goes on along the minus strand of CM068744.1, from coordinate 24,195,309 downwards.
CCAGCTGTATTGTAGATATTAGACTGGGATACAATGTAGAAAAAGTGTCCATCATCAGAATATCCAGGGCCCAATGAAAAATGTCAATGACTATATTTATTGCAAGATTCAAATCACCAAGTAAATAATACATCTGGTAAAATAACTGTAGGGCATCTTTACAACAACAACAAAATTACATTTGTATAGCATTTTTCACGTTAGGAGGACGTCCCAAGGCACTCTACAAAGGCAAACACAAACATTTGGACTTTGAAACTGGGTCAAAATGGACAATAAGACAGTGTTTAGATAGTGAAAATGTATCTAGAAGCTTTCAGTAGAGGTAGAAGCACAAAATACCTCAGACAGCTGTCAAGGTATGTTTGATGGACTGGGGTATATTAGGGCATAGCCATGGGTCACTAAATGGGCTAGAAAGTAACAACTGCATTGAAATTAAAAAAATATGCTTGATGATGTGAAAAGGCTATACATAATAAAACAAGTGCACAATATGTCAAATTGGGTCAACAACGGAATAACCGTTAATAAAAACGGTAAAATTAGAATGTGTTTTGACATCATTGGAATTTGTCTCATCATCAGAATGACACAGGGATGAGAAGGAAGAGAGGTCACCAATCAAACCACTGAGCAAGTCATGGTTAGTGTTACTAATGGACAAAATAATGTCTTTGCCAGTGGTAGACAATACTAACCTTTGTATTTTCCATACACCTTTCAACCACAATACGTTAAAAATACTTTATTTCAGCACTCTTCTGAAAGATTACTTATATGGAAAGAGAATTCATGATATATTAAAAGCTACAACTTTTTAATATGATCTCGGAAATTACTCTTAAGCTTGCTATGCTTCATAATGCATTCCAATTATCAAACCGCATACATATTATGAAATACCATGTGTTGAATTACTATTTGCCCAGGGGAGTATAATCTGCTATTCACAGCCTGTTTGTCTGCACAATAAGATACAATCCACCAAGTCTTCTTCTTCATGGGACACTTTCCATGCGACCATTCCAATATGCATCGGTTTATTGCATATTAACATCACTCACCTCTAATGAAAACCAAATAACATATAAACAGATTACTGGTCCTAGGACCCATAGGTAGAATTGCTGCAGTAGTGAAATGCAAGCCAAAAGTGAGACCATGAGCACAAAATCTAAGCAGGAAGCTTGAGGCAACTGATGAGTATAACTCCTTCGTGCACACTGTCACTATAGCTGTCCATCGGCATATTCCAGATCACAGATGTCTTTTATTACAAATGTCAGAATCATAATCCCTCCAGGCTGCATGAGACATATGCCGAACACCTTTGCTAGCTGCATTTTTGCTTTGACAATGAATAGCAGCACCAATCTGCCTCAGGTGGGTTGAAAAGAAATCGTAAAAATATTCGATGGAATGTGTTTAAAATTGTATCATTGCATGGCTACACAGTCTATATTTTATTCATATCTTAGAAATTTGCACATCACTCATTGACATAATTCTAATAGAGATGATTGCACTGGATGACAATTCAAGTACCCTAAAACGTTTCAACGCCTGGGGAGCCTCTCTGTTCCTACACTTAGGACCCATGGAACTCAATCCTACAATCCCTTCACCTTGCTCCCTCTCTTGCCTCCTTCAGGACCATCTCAAGACCCTCCTCTTCGACCGTGCCTTCAGTTGCCTTCCTATCTCTCTGCCCTTCCTCATCCCAACTGTGCCTCCCCCACCCCTTGCTTGGATCCTGACCCCTGACTGTTCAGCACCTTAGGACATCCTCCTGACATTAAAGGTGCTTTACAAATGTAATTTTGTTGTTGTTTCATAATTCTTACATTTGATATAGTGCATTTTCACATAATTGAAACATCTCAAAGGGCTTTATAGGATTTACTGTATTTTGTAGATTAATTATTCACCCAATTTACATTAGTAATGCCTCAGAAACATTTATGAAGTGAATGACCCATTTTCGTTTAGGAATTGTTGGCCAGGGTACCAAGAAAAATTCCATTCTCCTTTTGAATAATGCTGTGGGATCCTTAACATCCACTTGAACAGGCGGATGAATCCTTTGTTTAATGTCTCATCCAAAGGACAGACCATCCGACAATGCAGTGTTTCCCCAGCACTGCACTGGAGGGAGTCCCTGCCTGGACAGTGAGTTCAAATACAACTTTTTCAAATACATATACGAATAGAGCACATCATATAGAGCATATGTATCTCAACAATATGAAAAGGTGCTTTATCAAATGCAAGGATTATTTATTATTGTATAAATTGTATGTTATACAAATATCACTATCATGCAGCTAATGAAGTTTAATATTCAGACACCATCTCAAAAGTATATGAGCATTTTTATTGCTTGTAGCTTTCTCTAAGTTCAGGAAAATAAGCAAGGAAGAAGAGGAAGCAACCCTAGGCAAGGTGGAACAGCTGGGTATTATAGGATTTAAAGTTATATAAAGAGGGGACAAGGTGGAAAATTGAGGCAGGGATGTAGGACCAGAGGTTAAGGCTGATGCCACGGACACCAATGATGGTTTTAGAGGGGTCAGCGGAGGCGCAGTCAGGGCCTGTCTTAGCTGATTGAAGGGGTTGGGCAGAGAAGTGGGGTATGAGCATGTTGGGGTATGCAGTCCCAACCAAGAGACATGGAACTGCATCTCGTTTCAGATTACAGTCCGATAGGGCCAGGCACACAAGCAGTTGCAAGGTTTGTGGATCACACTGAAGTTACTGCAGTATTCCGCTGCAATTGCTGGATTTTGTTTATGGAGAGAGCTGTGCCTCCTTCGGTCAGCTATAAGGAGAAAACAATTAATTCTCTCTTTTAACATTCTTTTTGGTTGAGATCCTCATATCGGGGACTAGGAGAACCTTTTCTTCTGATAATAAAAAGCACGAGCTGACTGAAGCAGTTTTAAATGTTTCACTACACATTAGTAGTCTCCTCTGAGATTTTGTCACAAAATGTCAACCTGTACACTGGTGAGCTATTCACAAGGGTGGATTGAACTGTCTGTGCACAATGATGCTTAAAAAAAATCTGCCTTCTACATCAGAGATATGCTCTGTCTTGTATAAATTGCATTCAGTATCATTGTTAGAACCATAGAGATTCACAGCACAGAAGAAGGCCATTCGGATCATTGAGTCTATGCTTTTTAAGACCAAGCCTATCAGTTCCATTCACCTGTCCATTCCACACACCACCGCAGTTCACTCCTTTTTAGATATTTATTTTGTTCCCTTTTGAAAGATATGGATTCTGCTTCAGACACAGCTCTCAGCAAGGCATTTCATATCTTAATTACTGAGTGCATATATTCTCCTAACCTCTTTATTTCTTTGTTTGCTAACTATCTTAAATTGAAGCCTTTTAGTCACTATCTACAAACACCTTAAAAATGTAGTCAACCCACGTGGTTCACATCAAAATTTCTGCCCTCTCTAGCCTAACATTTAGCCATGTGTTTATTCTCTGAGTCATCTCTTTGAAAATAGAGGGACTCTTTTTTAATCGTAAATTGCAATGTGTGATATGATCACAAGAGATGTGATTGTATTCTTCCAGAATACCATAAGACCATAAGAATTAGGAGCAGGCCATTCAGCCCTTTGAGCCTGCCCGGCCATTCAGCCCTTTGAGCCTGCCCCGCCATTCAAAAAGATCATGGCTGATCTTCCTACCTAACTTTAATTACCTGCCCCATCCCCATATCCCCTAATCCCTCTATTTAAAAAAATAATCTATCAGTCTCAGCCTTGAAAATGTTCAGGGACTGAGCATCCACAGCCTTCTGGGGTAGCGAATTTCATAAATTCACGGTTACAGCTTGATAGTCCAAAGGTTTGTTAGTCCGAAGGTTCGTTAGTCCGAAGCTTCCTCTAACCCTAACATTTGGACTAATGAAACTTCAGACTATCGCACCAAATGTTTGGATTAACGAACCTTATTTTCAGACTATCGAGCGTCCCGGGTATAGGAAATTTGTGTGTTCGGACTATCGAACCTTCGGACGATCGAATCTTCGGACTATCGAATCTTCGGACTATCGAACCTTCGGACTATCGAGTGCCCCACCAAATTCACTATCCTCTGAGTGAAGAAATGTTTCCTCAACTCTGTTCTAAAAGGCTGATCCTTAATTTTAAGACTGTGAACCCTGGTTATAGATTCTCCTACCAGGGGAAACAGTCCCTCAGTGTCTACTTTATCCATCCCTTTAAGAATCTTATATGTTTCAATAAGATCCCCCAATTCTTCTGTACTCTAGAGAGTACAACCCTAGCTTATTCAACCTATCCTCATAGGTCAGTCCCCTCATCCCAGGAACCAACCTAGTGAATCTACGCTGCACCTCCTCTAAGGCAAGTATGTCCTTTTTTAAATAAGGAGACCAAAACTGCACATGATTTCCCTACTCTTATACTCTAAACCTTTTGAAATGAACGCTAGCATGCCGTTCGCCTTCTTAGTTGCTTGCTGCACCTGCAAACTAACTTTTTGAGACTGGTATACAAGGTCACCCAAATCCCTTTGAATACTAACACTATCTAACCTCTAGAAAATAATCCATTTTTTAATTTTTGTTACCTAGGTGAATAATTTCACACTTCCCCACATTAAATTCCATCTGCCACCTACCTGCCCACTCCCCTAGCCTATCTGTATCTTATTGCAATCTTTTTGCATCATCCTCAGAGCTCACTCTCCTACCTAGTTTAGTGTCATCCGTGAATTTAGACACGTTACATTCAATGTCCTCGTCTAGATCATTGATGTAAATTATAAATAGCTGAGGCCCAAGCACTGATCCTTGTGGCACTCCACTAGTTACATCCTGCCAATTCGAGACTGACCTGTTTATCCCTACTCTCTGTTTTCTACCAGTTAGCCACTCAACTATCCATGTTAATATATTCCCATTAATCCCGTGGGCGTTGATCTTGTGCAACAGCCTTTTGTGTGGCACTTTATCAAATGCCTTCTTAAAATCTAAATATGCCACATCTACTGGTTCCCCTCTATCCAAACTGCTGGATACATCTTCAAAAAACTAAAAGATTAGTCAAGCATGACTTCCCTTTTGTAAAGCCATGTTGGCTCTGCCTAATCTTTTTGTGGTTTTCCAGGTATCCCATAATGATGTCTTTAATTAAGGACTGAAGAATTTTCCCTACCACTGATGTTAGACTAACTGGTCTATAGTTCCCCATATTTTCTCTCCCACCCTTCTTAAATAGTGGAGTTACGTTAATACGTTAATAATGGAGTTAAAACCCACTCTATGATAGTCCAAATACAGCATAGTTTGCTGCTTTGGCATATCTGAAACTATTTGTGGAAGTGTGGAGTCCTGTAGCCCAGTGTTTAGAGCCTTACTAGTGTGAGACCTGTATTCAAATCCAGGCAGATCAGGTTGAAGCCTTGCGAAAGTTTTCTTACTCCATACGCCTAATAATAATAGCTCCAAAAAAAATTGGTCACTGCTGTACGCAATTGGCTGCTGCGTTTTGCCCACAAATATACTGTACAGTCAATTCACTTTACAGTAAGTGAAGCACTTTGAGATGTCTAGAAAACGTGAAAAGCGCTATATCAAATGCAAGGATTATTATTATTATTGTTGTGGGTTTACCTTTTCAATCCTGTTTAAAATCTTACATCATTATTACCTTGTTTAAAATTGCATTCCCCAATCTGTAAGGAGGCACTTGACACAAATCAAAGGTTTCTTTGCTGAGGCCAAAGTTGGGGTCAAACAGCTGAACTATTATATCTGCATAAGTCTGATATGAAAGGTTTGTACCTCAAAGCTCAGTATGGAGTCAGGTTTGTGGGATTTCTCTGTGTCAAGGTTAATTTGCTCTTGGCTGAGCTGCTGCCTTGCATTTACAGAGGTTCTGTTGGCTTTACTCCAATTCCTTCATCCACAATCTTGGCAGAGTAATAAAGGTAGCAAAGGCTGTGCAGCATCCGAGGATGCTTGCCCAAATCTTCCAGATGGAGATGAATGGTGTTAGTGTGAGCAAACATGAGAAGAAGAAAGAATAAGGAAAACGTAAATACCATAAATATTTAGGTTTTACAAATTTCCCAAAGATCCTGTTTGCTGGCCAATGAGTTGCCATTCAATATCCAGACAAAGATGCGAGTGTTGTCGAAAGTGAGCAGTGCTTGTGAACATTTGCTTACACAATTCGCAATCACTAAACTTTACATATATCCTGTGAAGCACTTTGAGACGTCTTTTTGATGTGAAAGAACAGAGCCATTGGCCAGGCTCCATTGACTCTCCATCACCGAACGGATCAACCAAGATTTTCACACTCGTGTTCAAATCCCTGCACTCTCTGGCATCTCCCAGAAAATCTCCACTTCACCTTTCTATTGCTTGTGAGAGGTGAAATCAGGTCATTATATAAGATGTTCCATTCGACCTCCCCTTTGACTGGCACCGGCCTCCTGATCATCCCTCGCAGTGTCCCCCCCATCATCGGAAATCGTGGTTTCAGCCATTATGCCCCGAAACGTTAGTACACCCGCCCTCAATCCTTCCACCTTGCTCTCTCTCTCTCCTTTTTCAAGTCCTGCTTGCATAGAGGGAGCTATATAAGTCCAAGTTGTTGTTGTTGTTGAAAGGAGTTGTCTCTAATGTAAGGATTGTTGTTATTATATTGGGGTTTAAAGCATTGGTGTTTTAGGGTGGAAATCGGATTTGGGATTTTTTTCTGCTACTCCTAAAATTACCAAGGAAAATCATGGAAAATCTTACACAATGACCTTATTTCACCTCTCACAAGCAACAGGAAGGTGAAGAGGTTAGTTATACTAAATCTTTATGGACTATTTTCCATGGTTCCGGAGATCTACCATGTATTTATCCTGTTTACAAAGGTTCTGCTGGCTTTATTCCCGTTCCTCCATCAGACTGGGAAAATGTTACCAGTGGAGTTCCACAAGGATCTGTTTTGGGACCTCTTTTGTTTAATAGTTTTATAAATGATCTGGATCTAGGAGTTGCAAGTACAGTGGGTAAGTTTGCAGACAACACCAAGCTAATGAAGGTGGTAGGTTGTGAAGCTGAAAAAGATACGTTACAGGCAGATTTGAACATACTTGGGAATTGGGCAGATCGGTGGAAAATGAAATTCAATGTGGAGAAATGTAAAGTACTTCACATGAAGAAAAATGGGCACTTAAAGGCTCTATATCAAATGTAAGGATTATTATTAGTATGATTGTAAAAATTATGCAACATTCTTCAATTTGGTTTTAATTTGGGAGCTGGTGCTTTGTACGAATAGAAGAAAAATAGCTTTCAAATTGAAAATTTCTCCATAATTCGGTGCAATCCTAAATTTTAAAACAAAATAATCTAACAGGTTAAGGTTGTATAAGAGGTGTGGAACACTGTAGTGTTTACTCTCATGGACTAATTAGTGTAAATGGCCTGCTTCTGTGCTGTATTACTCTATATAAAGTGTGTATCACTCTTTTAAGTACTCTGAGATGCTACCCATGTGAAGGGCACTATATAAATTTAAAGCTGCTGTTGTGTAACAGGGTGATTAGGTGGGATTTCAGGTTCTTGTCAGCACACTTTTCTAAACTGATTCATTTCTGTGTTTCAACAGTACTGTACTTATTTGTCAATCAAGTTTCTCAGATGGATATCTGCTGTTGAACAAAGTGAACAAACCAAGAACTGTGGGGGTAAAAAAGATAATATTCATCCACCTACCTACTGCAGTCAAACAACAAACAGATAAAATGCAGAAATGTCATTGAGATGTCTCATAACGGTAATGCCTGAGCATCTTTTGATTAAGAATTGAGAACTTGCAGGTGACGGAAAGGTCAGCAGTAAACTATTCTTTTTAATGTTCTCCCACCTGTTACTTCCGCATTCACTGTGTCATTTGTGACTGAATCCTCCTCGATATCTCAAGACACCCTCAGCCCCTGCCCTCAAGTCGTTTCCATTCAGTTAGATTTTAATCAGCAAACAATCTGCAACATATTTAGCTGTCATCAACTGTCAAAAAGTATGTTGGACTCACATTAAGAAACCTCCCACAGAGTTCCACAAATAGCTTGCAGACTGAAAACAAAACAATTACTTCTATTGCATATGTCACAGGAAATCTTGCCCAGCTAATCTCCGTGTTTAAAGGCATATCTTTAAATAGGGTTTCCTCTCCGAACACACGCTTCCACAGGAAGCACCTCGGGTGAGTCATTGCAAAATTAATTAGGTTTTATATTGACTCTGCTACAAATGGTGGAACAGATGATTCATTATTTCCACCCTGACCTCGGTACATGTCAGCCTCACTGTCTTGCTCGCTGCCATCAGTGCAAAGGCTGATGTGCTAAATGCATTACATGATTTATAAAATGTGGCATTGACAGTGTTCATAATTTAGGTGCACGGCAGTGCTGAAAGAATGATTGATATCTGATTCCCTTCACAGACCTACAGGTGCCTCCTAAGTTCTGTTGGATGCTTGACAATAAGCGCATCAAACAGCCAGCATGCCAAGTCACTGATGACTGAATAACTAAACCTGTGTCCTTCCCAACTCTGAAGATTTGTCAGACATTTGAGCTTCAGCAGCACTCTCTACTAATATGTACAATTAAAACTTGTAGTATTAAAGGCACAGGATAATAAATGTAAGGCACTGCATAAAAGTACCAAAGCAAAAGGTCAGATTTCACAATTTATTTTTCCCCATTTGAATAAATACATTTATGAAGATCACAAGAGAAATATAAACAAAAGAAATCCTGTGACCAATGTGATATTATTGTTCCACAACACCCACCTTACATCCACCAATTACATTGTCAAGTGTGTCCAGTGACCTGGCCTCATCCACTCATTTTTTATAACCCTTTACACCTGTTCTTACTTGTTGGGCAAAGAAATACTTCCTGGTGTCTTTCCTAAAATTGGAATTTAGATTCCTAAAGCTGTTGTCCTCATATCCTGCAGCATATCTGACAGTAAGGTTCAGATCTTGTTTTTTATTCTCAAAATACCTCTAAAGGTTCACTCTATAATGTCTATGTTCAAGCCTGAAGTTCCTTAATTGTTGCCCCTAGGTTACCTCCAAACTCTGTGGATCAGCTTTTTGTTGTTCTCTATATGGCATCTGGGGCCTACGCAGCTCCTTGAGTCACAAGTAGAAATGTAAGCAGTATTCCAAATTTGGCCTAATCAGATCATTGTATGACTTCTGGGATCTGCACTCAACTCATTTAGCAATGTGGCCCAGCATCCTGAGTGCTACGTTTATTTTGATGAGACTAATTTTCGTGTTTCTACAGCTGCATGACTGAGACCTAAAACCAACTGAGTATCTCAGTACAGACAGAAACTAGTAACATAATGGTCTGTGGTACTAAACTATGTGGAGACATTAACCATTCAGCAATTTGGGCAACACAAAATCATTCTTTGTAGGAAAGAATTAAAGTATGCTGTGTTAAGTGCTTTGATTTGTGAAATGCTATATCAGATGTAAGGAATATAATTTTTAAAAAGGCAAAATGCTGCAGATGCTGGAATCTTGAAATAAAATTGTCCATAGGTGCTGCCTGATCTGCTGAGTGTTCCCAGCAACTTCTGTAGGAATATTATTATGTGTAGGGAAGCAAGTAAATGGAACTGAACGGATTGCTCTTTCAAAGAGTCATCTTTCAAAGCTCATAATAACAATTGCTCTTTCAATGAACATGTTTGGTCAAATGGCCTTCTTTACTGGACAGTTCTGTCACCATAAAATTACAAGATCACAAGACTGATTTAGATGAAGCAGGCCCTTTAACTTCTGATCAGGCCCATCTGATCTTATCATTTTCAGAACATCCAATCTACCATCTTCTCTTCACAACAGGATTTTATGGTACCTACTGTCAGTATAGTTAACGAACAAGTAGAAACCATTATCTATTTATTCCTTAACGAAATGTCACAATTTAATTTTCAATTTAATGTTCTACCAAAAATAGAAATCACTGAATGAAGATTTGCTGGATGATAAAGACAAACATTAATCTAATACATTATAAACCTGGTAACACAATTTGCCGGCCATATTGCCAAATTACAATGTTCCTACAAGTTGGTTGATAGGAAAACAGAGACACAACTGAAACAAATTACAGAAGTACAGACACAACACAATGAAAAATAATCTCTGCATAAATTTTTGAAAAGATTAAACATGTTTATTGTGCACTATTAATTTTAAATTACAATTTTGAATGTTTCATTAAAAAGCCAGCTGAATTCCCCATATTTGTTCAGTAGATGACACGGCTAAGCAAAGATGAGCCAGAAAGAAAAGACAGTTCCTGGGGTATATCTGTAGTTTTGTTGAGTTTGCTAAATTTGTGTAGCCAGAAGTTATAATAATCCATGTAGTTAATATAGCATTCTCTCACGTCAGAAGGACATTTCACAGAATTTACTGTAAAATGAATGGGTAACAATAATAATGTAATAATAGTCTTTACATTTGATATAACATCTTTCACATTGAGAAGATGACTCAAAGCTCATCACCGTGTTTATTATAAAGAGTAGTAGCTGAGTATTTTGTAGGTGAACGCGGCAACCAATTTGCATATACCAATGTGTCATGAACAGCCATGAAGTGAATTACCAATATTTTTCTGGGGATTATTGTTCAGGAGACCGGGAGAAACTCTCTTCTCTTTTCGTATCATGCCACCTGTACAGACAGATAATATATCTCAGCTGAAGGATTCTATTAGGGTCCCTGAGGTTAGGAGAATGCAGCCAGACTTCTCAATCCTGGTTAATGGGTAGTGAGCACTACAGGAAATGCAATGTGCAGATTCTGGACGAAGATAGGATCTGTCTCAGTTAGTATGGCCCAGCAGGTCAAATAACTTGCTAATGCTCGTTGCATGCACAATAATTTAGTGAGGGTACCAGCAGTGGAAAACCAATAAGAGATTTCCAAAACATCTGCACGATCTTACATTTTAATATACATTAATGGTTTTCAGCCTACAAAACCATGAGAAACATCTGGTCTCTGGTGCTCTTAACTGTTTGAAATGAGCAAGGAGAACTAAGAACTTTCTTCTCTGCTGGGGTGGCTAATTGCAGCCTCCTTTGTTTCTGGCCGATGCAGATTACTTTAGCTGCAATAGGAGTAAAGGCAATCAGTCTAGCTGGTTTGGAGAGTCATTAAGCTCTGGAGCAAGAAGAGCTGGGTGCACCACTGGGTACCAGGAGATGGAGGGGAAAGCAGCCCAGGCTCAGGAGCAGGCTCAGAAGGAAGGAAATGAACCTGTGACCCATCAATCCATTGTCAGACTGAGAAGTGAAGGTTAAAGACTCAGTCACAGAGCTGGTGATTAAACTGATTTATGCCATGCAAAAAAAAAGGATTCTTATACATTTTTTACTGTAATGAGTGCAGTACTTTTATCTGTTGTATATTACCCGATAACTCAAATTTGTCTCCCTCTTGTTTTATTAAATTTTCTCTCTGCCTCTTCTAATTCCTTTCTTCCTCCCACTGTGGTTCACTCTCACAACTCATGTATGTTGGGAGACTAATGCAACATCCTCTACATCTGAATTGTCTGTAAACGGTGGGTACATGGTTCATTCAATGACACAGTTACCACTCCACTCTTATTCGTAAAACCTCAAATCACGGAACTGGCTAAAAATAAATACCAGTCATTGAAAATCCATTTAGTGGTGATTGAAAAAAGTGAGTCATCCTTGTCATTCCATTTGTAAGTAATTTTAAACCATTACGAGCACAAACAGGCAGGAGAACTGAAATACTGAGTCCTTCAAGGTTTCAATGAAACAGGATAAAAAGCAGAGACAGTGGTGCAGCTAATGTGGAAAGATAATGCTTTACAAGTGGAAATGAAAGAAAGACAGAATTCAAACAAGCCTGCTTTAGATATATCAGCTTTCCAATTCATGTTGGAATCAATCAGACGGACTTGTGGATATTTTCTAACAAACTGCATTAAGAGCACTGTGTTCCCACTTCCAAAATCTAAATGTTGTTGCCTTGTTGGGCAGCCATGTAACATCAGACCTATAGCAGTGAAACGACTAAGAAATTCGACTACTTATTTTGAAATGTCTGTGCCTCAGACAATGTGGCTCCAGGCATCACATCTGTGCATGCTATGTGCACACTCCAGCGCATAGGGACGTCCTGCCGATGTGAAAGGCCCTATATAAATTTTATTTGCTGTTTCATTTTGTTGTTTGTGTGAGCAAGTTGATTTCTCATTTGGAACGCAGGATCTTGTGGTGAAGCTTTCTGATCAGAATAGGTCACTTATTTTGCAACATTTAAATTCATTACCTACAACAGCTCCATTAAACGCAAATGAATGTTCCTCATAAAACATATTGCAGGCATACTGGGAGAAGTGGAAAGAAGTAGTGGGTGTTCATCCGTTGCATTTTTCATTGGAATAGGATTGGGCCATTTAGCACCTCAAGCCTGTTATAACAATTAAAATAATCCTGCAATTGATATAGCATTTTTCACATCTTCTGGACATTTCAAAGCGCTTCACAGAATATACTGTAAAGTGAATTGACTTTATATCCCGCCTGCAGGTGGCACTGTAGGGGGCAGGTGAGTGAGGTGAGTGAATGGGGTGAGGTGGGTGGGTAAGTGAGTGAAGCGAGTTAGCGAGGTGGGTGAGTAAGGTAATGTAGTGGGTGGGTGGGTGAGTGAGTGAGGTGATGGTGTGTGAAAATACGGGACAAAAGGCGTCCCGGGGAGGTTCGATACAGGACGCGGGACAAATGATGGAAATACGGGACGATCCCGTAAATACGGGACGCATGGTCACCCTGCCGGATCTGCCTGGATTTGAACACGGGTCTCAAGCTTGCCGGGCGAGTGCTCTAACCACTGGGCTACAGGAGCTCCACAGTGTTGGAATGTTATTGAAGACATACGGTATAAGTTTCCTCACTCCTTGTAGAACTGTCATTCCAGCGATCAAAGGAACAAACAAAACAAACGATGAAAAACAATAGGATTTATATCCATCATTGTCGAATCCTCCCATCGCTGTTCTCTCCAGCCTCTTGTAGGACATTTGTTTGCAGCTGTTGGCATTTTATTTAATCACCAATTTCAGCCCCTGAGCCTGTGCCAGGCGAGCTCCTCACTGACGTTTTTGGGGTGAAACATGCGAGGAGCAAAGTGATAATGATCAGACTGTTGAAAAGTGTGGTTGAGTCTGTGACACTGCCCACTCCCTGGACACTTCCTGACTTTGGCTAGGCCTGAGCTGAGGCTGCAGGTGGCTGGCTGTCTTTGGAACTGTAGGCGTTATTATAAAATAAACCGTGTGAAACAGTGAAGCCATTTCAAAGGAGGTGGAAACTTGCTAATAAGGGCAGTCAACAAACTGTCTTATTTTGCTCTTATCAGTGAAGTGTTCTTATCAGTGAGCAGCTCTCACTGTGAATTTAGTTAATGTCAAGGGACCAGGCAGTGAAATACTTAAAAAGTGGTGTGAACAGCGAGTTTCTCTCGTTACCCACAGGCTCCACACAGTGAGTTTTTAGTTGTACAGTACTTCAGTAACTTCCTATAAATAAACTAAGAAAAGAGACACCAGAACCCTCGGAATACAAAATATTTTCTTTCCATAAATACACCCATGCCACCAGCGGAATGACATCAAACAGGAAACCTCACCTGGAATTAACTCGTTTTTGTTTGTACCTGTAGGTCTTTTCACGGATTTGCAAATGTATGAATTTTCATACAGGAGGAAGCATGTAAATTAATTCATCAAAGCCGTCTTTTACAAAGCTGCTTTTTACAGTTTGGAGCCCCCATAGCATGGTTGTTAATGCAGTTGCCTCGCAAGCAAGAGGACTCAGGTCTGATGCCTGGGCGGGGCAAAATCTTAGGCAAGTTTCCTAACTGCACACGCCTTTGTTTACCTAGCAGTAAATAGGAACCTGGTTGTTAGTCAATTTACAGATCGCTTCCTGGGGTTAATAGTTAATAATAATAATAATAATAATCCCTCCTCCCCAAAATGGGTCACTCAAATCCAAGACTGTATGTGGGACACTGCTTTTCACTATTGGCTATCACAGTTTGCTTACAAAATATACAGTTAATTCACTTTACAATATACTCTGTGAAGCACTTTGAGATGTCTCAATGAGGTGCTATATCCAATGCAAGGATTTTTACTTATTATTACAAACAAATGATCAGACTGAGTGTTGTTAAGAGAAGCATAACCCCTGTACAGCTATCAGTTCAGCTTTACCAGTTAATATTTCATCCTCATAGAGAGGTTCGCTCAAGCAAGAACTGCATGATTCTATCAGTGCTCCTGTAAGCAGTAACACACATGGTGATTCCCACATTAAATTGCAAACTCAGATCTCTGTGCTCCTCAGGCACAAACATGGAAAGCACACATGTTTTTGTGTTGTTTGTACTTCCAGTATTCCAGCCCAATTTCAGCAAAAATTTAATAACTCATAAAATATTGATCGAAATCTGATTTTATGATGAATGTGGAAAGGATATAATAATGTGTGAAAAGCTATTTAATTCCCTCTGGTATAACAGGAGGATGCATTCATGTATTCTTGCAGTCTTGGCATTCTGACAAAATCTGGCTATGTATCTTAATAAAAATAGCCATGTGTATATAGGATTTTAAATTGGATTGAGAAAGTAACTCCAGAACAATCATTTCTGATCAGCTAACAACAATTATTTAGCATTTATATAGTGCCTTTCATGCTGGGAGGATATCTCAAACTGCTTCACACAGCTGACTGGGAGCCCAAGATGGGGGTTGGGGGTAAGATGAATTGGGGAGAGCAGGAAGGAAGTTCAATGGAGCAAAAAAGCACCGGTTCAGGTTTGTAAAGGGCAATTTGAGGGCAGACATATAGGATAATTGATGACTGGAACAGATCATCAAGAAGAATCCATTCTGCCTTCCCCCAACTCCGCAACATAGCCAATACATCTTCTATCAGGTCACCAAGACCCTCATCCAAGCTTTCATCGCATTGTGGCTTGACTATGCTGATTCCTGCTTGCTGGACTTCACATCTTTTTCCTCTACAGAATGCAGGTTATTCAGAACTCCGCAATTTGTGTGCTATGCCCCACCAAGCTCCGGGAGCCAACCACCCCCATCCTTGCTCAGCTTCATTAGCTTCCCATCCCCCAGAGGATTGAGCTGAAAACGTTCCATGGTCTTTCACATTCCAACCTCTGCGACCGATACCAAGGTCCCGTCGACCAGTTCAGGTGTTCATCAAAGCTCTGATAGCACCAATTGAAAAGAGAAAAGAGATTTTACCGAGTATCTGGACAATTCTTACTCTGTCTTCCAAATCCAGTTACTCACACTTTCTGATAATGCTTTCTTCTCAACATCTCAATCTCTAAGTCACTGATTACAATTTCTCTTATATTGTACTGCTAGCTCCTGTTTGCCCTCAATCTCTGATGTTCCCTGACCACAATTTCCTCCCTTGCACGTAGGCATCAAGTCATAATGTGTGTCAGCCTGGCTCGCACATAATCTTTCAGAGCTCAAATACAATTGGGCTGCCGTGTTTGCCTACAAATGTAGTAAATCTCTCATTTACTGAACGCAGGGTATCCAGATTCATACCTAGCTGGACTGGGCCTGAAACTGAATTTTAAGAAAAAGTTTATGTGAGCCCTCACACTGTAGACTGCATCCACCATCCCCATCTCCTGATGCAGCAATGTGTAACTCAGTGATTAGAGCACTTGCCTTGTGAGCAAGAGACCTGGGTTCATTTCCCAGCAGGACAAAATCTTGGGCAAGTTTCCTTGCTCCACATGCCTAATAATCGCTTGAAAAAAATAATAAATTTGTCATTTTCAATCAACGACACTGCGAATTGGCTACCGAGGTTCGCCCACAAATATACAGTCAATTTACTTTACAGTATATTTTGGGAAGCGCTTTGAGACATCTAGAAGTTGTGAAAAGCACTATATCAAATACAAGGATGATGATTACAGTATTATTACCACCAGCGTATTTTGGTGCCAGATTTTATCAGTGGTGAAATAAGATGATAAAACTGGTACAAGCATTGTAATTATATTCAGCTGGAATTCCAGCTCGCCGATTGATACAACAACAACAACTTTGATTTATATAGTGCCCTCCATGCCGGGCGGCATCTCAGGGTGCTTCACAATAATGGATCCTGGGGCGAGCCAGGGGCAGGAGGAAAAAGATGACCGAAGCTGCGGTCGAAAAGAAAGGTCTTTAGCCGAGACCTGAAATTAGGAAGAGAGGGGCCCCTGCGAGGTGAAGGGAGTGAGGAAGGGAGTTGCAGAGCTTCGGGGCATAGTGGCTGAAGGCACAGCACCGATGGTGGAGCGGAGGACTCGGGGGCAAGGAGGAGACCAGAACCGGAGACCCGAGCTGGGGGTTGGAATGAGGAATAGTGAAGGGCTCAAGCAAGACAGTGAGGTGAAGAGACTGTGGGACAGAGTTCCAAAGGTTAGGGGTAGAGAGGCAGAAGGCCAGGCCACATTTACTTACTTTGACACTAGCACTTTCAGCATGCAGACTCATACATACCGTTAGTCATTTACTTACACCTAGGTTTTGTTACATCTTGCTCACCTGGAGATTTTTTCTCATGTATTCTTCTCTGAGTTGGAATCCTGTCACCGCTGGCCTCAACTTCACAATGAACCGTACAATGAAATCCTGACTTCAACAACTCCAAGACTGCAAGTCTCCCATGGACGCTTTGTCCACTGTGAATGCATGGAAATCTCCTATCAGAAGCGGCATCTAGAGAGTCTGACCCGATTACATCACAAAAGACGCATGTCAAAAATTGCCAGAAGAGTCCAAAAAATAAAAGCAGTGATAGGTTGCCATTCGTTCATGTGGGGTGGGGAATGTGTCTGAAATAAAATGCCATTTACAATGATTTAGAGGAAATAAAGCACGGATAATGACAGTATCACTGCATGGGAAGAGGGTAAGAGCTAGAATGGATTACTGAGGTTGTCAATTTGGCAATTGACATCAGTAGATGTAAAGTTCAGCATCAACTGCACATATTAATTGCTAGGCTCAGTACAGATCCGAAGTCAGCACCCTCAATGATCTCATCATCATGTGTTGTTTGAACACAAATTATTCAAACAAAAGAGACCAACATGGAGACTGCAAAACAGAAGGATGGTGTAATTCTGGGCTTCAGTTTGAATCATGAAAAGGGCCCTGATAATGGAACTCTCGTTAAACAGAATGACACAAATCTCTCTGGAAGATTCTTACTGGAAATAAAAGGAATGAAACAAGCTCTCCCCTCTCTTGGCTTGATAAAGCTCGGCCTTCTCTTGTTTGCTGTCACTTCTTTATTCTCTCTCTCTTTCTCTTACTTTAAGTGCTAATTTGGCTCAATTGGTAGCACTCTTGTGCCTGAATCACACGTTTGTAGGTTAATGCCTCATGCTTGGAAATGCACTCATGGTCTCTGCCAGGGTAGTCCAACCTTTTGGCTGCTGAGCCCTGGAAGCTGGGTTTGGGAGGTGACCATGGGCCACATAAGCAATATTTTATCCTGATTGGCCAATCCCATTACCAGGCAGAGTGTGAGCCCCCGGTGACTATCTCCTGATTGGCTTGGAGACCGAGTGTTGCCTGTAATTACTTGTGGATGAAATTGGAAATGGCTCATGAAATACAGTACTGGGGGAAGGGTATGTAGCTGAGATCCTGCAGGAACAAAGGGGAACAGGAGGAGGCTATCAAGCCTATTGCTCCAATCCATTACATCTTTTATTTTCAATGCCCTTCTCTTTCAACATACTGCTTAATAACTACAGTACTATCCAAGTATGTATCTAGGTCTCTTTAAAATAACCCAATTGATTTGATTTCTGGAGAAGAGCATTCCACATCTTCCCAAACCTCTGTGTGAAGAAATGTTTCTTGGCCTCAATTCTACTTGTCTTACTTCTAATTTTAAAGATGTGCCCCCTATCAAAGTAAGGTAGTCAAAGAACATCAAACCTGTCAACTTATTATTTTATTTTAAATACCTCAATCAACTCATTGTGGTCCAAAGGTGGATAGTAATGATCATATGACTCAAATTCTTGAAAGGAGAAGGGAGTATCTCCTGGTGAACTGCTGAACAATCCTCATGATAAATAATCAGACACCTGCTACCTGTTTATGGGATCAAACCAAAACCAATTGACTGCTATGCTTGACTATTAAAATATCTCTATACTTTACAGTATAGGTAACCCTTCCTGACCGTGGGGGATACGTTCCTCTAAACCTCCATGGTTGGTAAAATCGCGGTTGGAAAATGCAGGGCCCTATGGGAAACATGGAGATAGGGGGAGTACGTTTATTTTTTCGCAGTTGGAAAATTACAGGGCTCTATGGGAAACATGGGGATAGGAGAAGTAAGTTCGCGTTTCGTAGAACTAAACACAAAAAAAACACATACGGGGGGCGAAGAGAAGGTGGGAAGTGGGGAGGAAGAGAAGATGAAATAGAAAGAAGGTGAGAGAGAGAATGGGGTTGGGGGAGGGGGGGGAGGGGAAGAGAAAGTGAGTCAGAGAGAGAAGGTGAGAGAGTAGTGGGAGTGGGGGAAGAGAAGGTGAAATAGAGAGAAGGTGAGTCAGAGTTACACTTACACAGAGAGAGAGATCTGCAGATCTTGGCAGCCAATGCTCCCAAACTTACGAGCTGGGCTGCGGAGAAGCGAAATAAATTCATGTTATTTACCTTAATCCTAAGAGAGAAGTGTTGTCGCTGGTTGATTGCAACATCACAACTGGGTCCTAGTGCTATACGCTAGCGAGAAGTGACATCGAGGGGTCCTAGCACTAAACGCTAGTGTTAGTGTTAAAACCCGTGGATAAACAAGGGTTATAAGCCGTGGTTAGCAAGCGTTGTCACATTTAGTAAACCGTGGATGCATGAGTTTCATGGTTGACGAGGCCACGGTTGGGGCGGGGTTCATACCCGAGCTAGCTCAGGGATGAGGTGGGGGGGTGGAGGGAAAGGGGGGAGATTTGAGGTCATCGATGGGACTGTCGAAGAGGAGGGTCTTGAGGTGGGACTTGAAGGAGGATAGGGAGGGGGCGAGGCAGTGGGACTGCGGGATGGAGTTCCAATCAGAAGTTGGCGGCAGAGTGGCTGAAGGCTCGCCAGCCAATGGTGGGGTGGGTGGGTAAGGGGATATGAAGCAGGCCAGGGCCTGCTGAGCGGAGGGGGTGGGCAGGTTAGTAGGGAGTTAGAAGGTCACAGAGGTAGGGTGGGGGCAAGGCTATGGATGGCTTTGAAGATGAGGACCAGGATGTTGAATTGAATCCTGATGGGGAACCAATGGATGGGGGAGATGGGGTCACAAAGCTTGGAGCGGTAGAAGACATTTGCCGCAGAGTTCTGGATTATCTGCAGTCTATGGAGGGAGGAATTGGGAAGGACAACAAGCAGGCTGTTGGCTTAGTCGAGCCGGGATGTGATGAAAGCGTGAATGAGGTTTTAGGTAGGGTATCAAAGTGACTTTGGGATAGAGTGACATTTCTCTTCGAGTGAGCCATTGTGAAAGTATGATTGTCCCTAAACAAACAAGTTGGTGTAAAAACGAGTTTGTTTTTGGTGGCTTGTGAAAAGCCCCGACTCGAGTCCTGCATTTTGTTGATGGTAACAATAATCCTTATACTTGATATAGCACGTTTCAAATCAGGAGGACATCTCAAAGCGCCTCACAGGATTTACTGTAATATGTATTTTGTTGGGAGCAATTTGTAAAGAAAAAAATATTAACGCTTACATTGCAGAGAGAAAAAAGTAAAATGAAACTTGACAAAAGGACAAAGTGAATGGGAATGAAGAGAGAATAAAGAGGAAAATTAATACAATAGCTAACGTTTGAATCGTATTTTTATCCAAAAAACAGTTTTTGTTGCTTCTTGGTCATTTAGCATTAGTATTATAGAAATAAAGTTACATAAACATAAAATTGCATTTAAAAATCATAAAGCCAGTTGGTAGCCAGGAATTTGATTTGACTCAGCAGAAGGCTAAGGGATAACATTTGCATGGAGGGTTGAATGTAAAATCATGAATTATTCAATACTCTGCTATAAATAGTACTGCAGGCTAGTATTAACATTGACTATTGAATTACTACTAACAACTTATGGTGTTCGGGTTGTATTATGTGCGTATGATTGCTCAATTGAAGGGATTCCTGGAAAAGCTGCCAATCACATGCACTTTCTTACTGGGTGTTCCTTTAGCAAACAAGGGGTTAATGAATAGCAGACATCTTTACAAGGTCAAATTATGAAAGAACAGAATGAGGGAAAGAAAGCTGATGGTGGCTGATTGTGCTGCAGGGCCATAAACATCCACCATGACTGTGCTGCTGTCTCCATTTAAGTGCACTTTGCAACTACTTAGATGTTGCACTAGATTAAATCAAAAAGGATGAGTCATTTATACCTTCTTATGGGGTATGGTCAATGCTCAGTTGCACTTGCATATACCATCATAAAGTCTTTCAGGTCTCCCTTGTCCTAGGTAAGTTGGGAAATAGTACCAGTATCCAGAGTTCTGTATTTGTTCAGTCGGCTCAGCTTCATGCCTCAGAGCTCTCCGCAGGATTTTCCTGTAAAGTATATTTACGGTATGTTGTAGGCAAATTTGGTTTGAATACTCTGAAGCATTGTGATAAATGTTTTCAAATGTCAGACAGCTGGTTGACCCCCACCACTCACCCCCATTCCCCCCCCCCCCCTGTAGAATACACGTCAATAATAGTAATAATCCCTGCAATGTGATATATCATATATTTGTAGATTTTCAATTACAAAATCCAGCCACTACACTTTACGGTATATCCAAAATTTAAATTTGTTTTAGATAAATAATTTGGTGTGTTAGCCAGAATCAGTCTAACACCATCACCTTTGAGTCATAACATTGTAGGTTCAAGCTCCAAGCTGGGATTTGGAATAACTCTAATGCAGTGCTGGGGATGTGCTACATTGCCGGTGATGAAGTGCTTTGAGATGCCCTCCAGAATTTGAAAGGCACTATAATTAATGCAAAAATTATCATGATTCTTATTTATTTAATAAACAGCATACTGTATTAAACAGTCACTGTACTACCCAGTGGACTTCACTGAAAGCCACCAGCGTGCTTTAATACTCAGACCAGTTTTCTTCCACACTCTGACTGAACCTACTACTGTTGCTTTGGTTTAGGTAAATTTGTTGAATGAACGAATGCAGTGTAGAAATCAGCAAATGGACTGCAGTATTTTTATCTGGGATTTCCAACAAAAAATGATTTATCAGAATTTCACAATAATTCAGTTTCGATGTGTTCCTGATGAGTGTTGAACTATTTTGAATTTGAGTCAGTTAGTTAAAGGAGCACTATGTTCATCAAAACCATTTGGTGAACTTGATTGTGGTAGTTGCACACTTAAAATTCAGTGATAAATACAGTCCAAATGTTTTGATCTGTGTCACACTCTTCAAGCACTTACATTTCTTACTTTTCTTATCCTTCCTCAAAATATTGCCGATTTTTTTGTGAATGCTTTGCCTCTTTAAAGAACTGTAAAGCATAAAATAATAATAATAATAATCCTTCCACTTTATATAGTGCCTTAACACGTCTTTGAGACATCACAAAGCGCTTCTCAGAATATCCAAAAGCTTTGTTTAAAATAATTAACATTTGTAGCCATTTATTTCATCGATATTTTCCGGAATGCTTTCGAATGAGACACGTATGGGCAAACTATTTTAAAGCAGTGTTCTGGAGGCATACACTGAGATCTTTGTGTTCAAACTAAATGTGAAAAAATTGTTGACTTCTGAGACAGAAAGTCAGCACTATGCACAGAAAGTGATGTTCAGTAGTAACCTGATGACCCTGAAATTATTATTACATGGCTCTGTATCAAAACGGAGAAAGTAATGGAGGAATATAGGAGAGCAGAATAGATCAGACTGGAGACTGATGTGGAGCATAAACACTGTCATTGTCTAGTTGGGAAAAATGTGTTTGTTTTATACAGTTCGATTCTGTGTTAAATCCATTGTGCCATCAGAGAAGATTTTCTTTTACCATTAATTCTCATTCCCATTTTTAAAATCAGTTATTGTGGGCTGAAGGCTTTCTGTTTGCTGATCTGTCTTATCTGGAACTGACTCATGATACAAATAAATGGTTGGGGAACATTCTATCTCTAACTTCCCCTTGCATCCCTCAATGATTTATCTGATTGGAAGCTCGCTGTATGGGAAATTGCAGCCACAGACCCATATGCCATCCACTCGATGGGCAGAACACACTTGCATATCAATGCTCTGTACTCCTGGGCTGCAACAGGAATGCAAATCTGATCTCCAGGACTCTGAGCTACAGAGTACTGTTCAATACAAAGAGCTCAGTGTGCTGCTGATTCATAGGAAAATAGTCTATGTGATGCTGGGACTCTTAAGTGTCAGTGAAAGCCTGTAAGGAGAACTGCCATGTTAAAGTTCCTTTTGTAAGGACTGGTAGATTATGCTTCATTCTAATAGTGCAGCGTATGGAGCTACTCCAGTAAAAGATTCATAGTCACTGCTTGAAAAGCAGCTTGTACATTTGAACACTACCTGACCTGTAACATTTTAATCACATTCGTGGCTATGTCAATGGAGTGAGTGATGTTAACACAATTTGAATCTAATCATTAGTATCTACATCCATCCTGCAATATTGGAAATGAACCTCTGCTTTTAAAATAATATCCTTTAAGGTAAAATATGCCTTGTAATCATTAGGAGAGAGATGTCAACCGTGGACAATGCACCATTTTCTGATTTTTACCTCAGGTGTCAGCTTCAAGCACTTCAAGGTCAAGTGTAACATAAGTCAAATGCAGTAAAGCTCCCACCTCCCTGGAACTCCATCACGTAGTGCCTCCAACCCAACCCCTCACCCCAACGTTTAAAGCCTATTTTAAGATTACTTATTTGACTGTGCTTTCTGTAATCTTTCCCCTCCCACACCCTCTTCAGCTCCCAACATTAGCTCCCAACATTAGCTGTATAAAGCCCTGTAAGACATCTTCCTGATGTGAAAGTGGGTATTCCAGCTCACTGGGGAGTCTGTAACCAGGATTCTCAAGGATTGTGAGATTGTGGAACTCGCTGCCAGAAGCGGTGATTGAATCAGATAGTGTAGATGCATTTGGGAGGAAGCTAAATCTTCAAGTGAGGGAAAGGGAAATCAAGGATATGGGAGGGAATAAGGAACGGGTGTAGTATCACTGTGGAGTATAAAGCTCCCATCTGCTACCCTGGCAATGTACCTACCTAGTTCAAGGCTCAGAATTAGACCATTAAATGCAACAGAGATTTTCATTTTCAACATGAGTTACGTATACTCCCCACTGCGTGAGGTTTTAGATTAAAATTTAATTATGGACAGTTTTGTAGCATTGCCGTGAATCTTGAGATCGGTTTGAAACTATCCAAACTAATTACAACAACAATTTGCACTGATGCAGTTCCTTTCAGATAGTGCTTCACAGAGATGGAGTGGTGGAGCCGCAGCAAGATGGGAGATAAAAAGATAGAAAGGATCCAACCAAACAACAACAACAATAAACAAAATTACATTTATAGAGTGCCTTTCACATCGGGAGGATGTCCTAAGGTGCTGAACAGTCAGGTCGGGACCTGAGCAAGGGAGAGGGGCAGGGTAGGGGGGAGTGGCAGGAGGGAGTTAGGAGGGGAGGGAGTTAGGAGGGCAGAAAAAGGCACGGTCAAAGAGGAGGGTATTGAGACTGGCCTTGAAGGATGTGAGGGAGGGAGTGAAGCAAAGGGACTGTGGGATGGAGTTGCAGAGTGTGGGGGCAGAGAGGCTGAAAGCTTGTCCGCCGATGGTAGGGCGGGTCGGCCAGGGGCATGGAGCAGGCTGAATGGAGGAGGTGGGGAGGTTCATAGGGGGACAGCAGGTCAGAGACATAGGAACGGCCGAGAGGCCCAGTCCAAGAGGTAAGTTTGAAGAAGGATTTGAAAACAGAGAGGGATGTTGTGAGGTGGAAGGATTTAGGGATATAATTACTGAAGGTGGGAATGGTATGGCTGGTGGTTTGCCCACTGACAGCGGAGTGGAGGAACAAGGGCAAATGGAACAGGCCAGCATTGGCTGAGTAGAAGGAATTGGCAGGGAGTGGTATTACATAAAATTATCTGGAACATTACAGCATGGGAACAGGCCATTCAGTCCAACTAGTTCATGCCAGTGTTAATACTCTACATTAACCTCCACACCTCCTATTTCACTCTCTGATAGTCCTTTATTCCCTTCTCCCTTGTGTAGGGACATCCTCCCAAAGTGAAAGGGCGCTCTACAAATGTAATTTTGTTGTTATGTGTGCATCAAATGTCTTCTTAAATTCATTAATGCTTTTTCTTCAATCAGATTCCAACAGCGAGCTCCACATTCTCAATACCCTCTACATTAAGTTTGTAATAATAATTATCCTTACATATGACAGTAATGTTCATGTTGAGAGGACATCTCAAACAGTTTAATAGGATATACTGATGGATCCTCGGTTTATTTAATCGGAAGGACACGTAGCACACTCCCAGCACAGCATTGGAGTATAAGCTAACCATGAGTACAAAGTCCCAACATCGGGCTTAAATCTACAACTTTTGACTCAGATGTAAGAGTGCTACCCACTGAGACAGCCTAACACACTAAATTATTTACTTAGAACATGTAGAGATTTTGACAATTCTAACTAAATTAATTGGAAAAAAACATGAGGAAAATTTAAATTGTATGTGCTTTTGAACCTCTGCTGTAGAGCAAATGGAATGGCCTCAGGTCAGGTATGCAGACACAAAACAGATGACCAGCCTATTCTACACTATTCACAATGTGTATTGATACACTCAGCCATGGGTAATTCCTATTATGGAGGTATGATTGAGCTCGATTTTTTTCACCATATGAACTGAGGAGGACTTGATGTTTGAGCAAAGAGAGGTGGCAGCAAGAGTAGGAAACACTAATCTAAAAAGAAGCATCAACTCTCATCTTTCTCTCTTCGAATGACCTGTTCCACCAGGAGATGATGGTCAAAGGTCACAAAGAAGATTTTTTTTTACCAGACCCCGGCTATCGGAAGTCAAAAAAGCCATTGTTTTCACTTGATATTGAGATAACAAAAGTTCATATTTAAGCTTGATATTCATCCACTTTATCACATCTACTGGAAAGGATTACAACATTCTCATTGATCTCTTCCTTTCTTGAGATAACAAAGTAAAACAAGGTCAAAGGCCAAGCAAATTGTTCTGTGGTTGAAAAAGTATTTGCTCTTTATCCAGCGCCTGGAGACATCCTCCTGGTGTGAAAGGAGCTCTGTAAATGTAATTGTGTTGTTTTTGTTGTTGTTGTTATCATGGCTCTTACATCTGTATCACCCTGGGACATTCGGGCACAGCAAGAAACACAAATAAACTATTTACCTGAAGCAACACCAGACAATCTTGTGTTTTGATCGTCATTTAAAAGATGGACTTGTCCAACATCCACTACAGTGTGCTTTGAAAAATGATTTGATAAGACTGTCTGGATACACAATTATAACCAAAGGGGTGTCCTTTTCAAATGATGAAAGGTTTTACAGATAAAGAGAAAGGTACTCTTTGTATTTCCTCTAGTGTAGGTTCATATCACAATGGATTTTTATAATGTGTGCAGTGTGTGTACATTTAGAAGATCAAGTAGGTGTTTGTATTCCATAAATAACTGTGTCCTTTGTTGGAACAATTAGATGCTGTCATCTGCATAAGCTACCCTCTGACAATTACAGGACACATAAGAACCTTCTTGGGTTTCTTGTTTTCCTTTTTTAAAAAAAATACAATGTAATTCAACTAAACAAAAGAGTAAGCAACAGAATTGTGGACTAATTAACTTCATTTCATTTGAATGTTTTCAATATCATAATTACTGTCAGCACCATGTCAGCAGGGCAGTCAACAATAAAACTTGAACAATTATGGATTTCCAAAAATTAATTGTAAGGAAAACAAATTTTAAGGATACCTCACAAGCAGTTGGGTCCCCTGTTATTACGCTTGATGGATTTCTTGTTAATAAACCATGAATTCATGCCATGTAATAGCTGTACATATCAACTTCATACACTCACCACACACAATTGGCATTCTGCTGACCATCAGTATTCATCATCAGTGGAGTCCTGTAGCTCATTCATTAGAGCACTCACCTTACAAGCAAGAGACCTGGGTTTGATTCCAGGCAGGGCAAAATCTTGGGCAAGTTTCCTTATTCCACACACCTAATAATAATCCCTCAAAATAAACAAAAATAAATTGGCTATTTTTAATCCATAACTGTTTGTGGGACACTGCTATGCACAACTGGCTGCCGCAATTCGCCCACATATATACAACAACAACAAAATTACACTTGTGTAGCACCTTTCATGTCAGGAGGACGTCCCAATTCACTTTACAGTATGTCTAGTAGATGTGAAATGCGCTATATCAAATGCAAGGATTATTATTATTATTTATCATGGCGGTTTTGCTCAGTAGTACTGTCATCGCCCCCTGGGTCAGAAGGGTCTGGGTTCCAAGACCTACACTGGGACTCTTAGCTTAGCCTCTTAGCTTCTGTGCAGCACTACAAGAATGCTGCATTACCAGAGTGCTATCTTTCAGATCAGATTTAAGCCAAGGTACCATCTGCCTATTGAATGTTAAAGAACGTTATAGATCCCATTTGAAAAGAAAGGAAAGCTTCTTCTATCCTGGCCAGGCTCCAGAATAATTGGTCATTCACTTCATGATAGTTTGTTGGACAAACTGTTGCCTCATTTGTTTACGGAAACAGTCACTGCTCTTTGACAGCACAATAATTAACTGCGAACCACTTTTTGATGTTACAAGAAGCTATAAAAAGATACGCAAAACCAATACTGTGACTAATGCCTTACTCAGCTATAAATTTGAAGAATGATTGAAGATCAAAACATTTTCTGGAGAGGAAGTTGCTGCTTTGCATATGCCTATAAAAATTCCTGACCTGCTCATTTCTAAAGCTAATTTCTACCAAACAGTAATAAATTACAGAATATTATCAACAATAAAGCATACGGAGCAATAGTTCTCTTGAGGTTAATAACAGATTGAACTTACCCTAGTCTTGAGAAAGGAGAAATAATCTCTTTTTCTATCAAACAGATCAACAGTTAAATATTTTATTGTAACTTTATGGCTGAAGCTGCAGATTGCCATTCAGTTTCAGTTGAATTTCAGAATGAATCCCGGAGCAGTGGGGTCATCGGGGATTCATTTTGCACAATCATCATTTAATTGTTCAACAAGTGATCCAATTAAAACAACTGCTTTTTTTGTCTCACAGAGAGCACAAGAACTTTGCAAAAAAACAATAGCGTTGAATTTACGATCAAAAGAGGGCCTATAAAAAGAGACAACCAAAAAATGGCTTGGCTTTTATTGAAACCAATCTCGATTACTATGATATCGGAATATGGTAAAATAATAATAATCCTTGCATTCATATAGCACCTTATCACGTCATCGAGATGTCTCAAAGTACTTCAACGGATTTAAGATATATTTTGTAGGTGAACATGACAAGTAATTTGTACACAGCAGTGTCCCATAATTATTTAGGGGGGATTGTTGTGATGAATGAAAAGCTGTTGCAAAATTTCATTCACAATAATTTTGCTGTCTGATTTACACTGGAATGAATCCCCTTCTTTAAGATTTAGACCCTTTTTCTTTGCGTTTCAAGAGCGAGCAAAGTGTGAGTCTTAAATTCAAACTTAATTAAACTGATTTTCTAAAGATCAAATTGACAGATTATTAAAATAAGATAATTTTGAGAAGTACAGAAACTTCAAAATTAAGACTGAATTGATGAATTATCCAAGATGTGTGCGCTCTGAAATGCTAAACAAAATCTAGATCTTGGTGGAAAATCTTTATTAATAATGTTATGTAGGTTTTACAAGAGGACATTACTTTACATTAATTTAGTCTAATGAACATTCAATTTCTACATGTCGCATCATGCTCGCTTTACAATGGTGTTTTATAATGTGTTTTATAATGTGCTCTATGTAGAAATACCATATGAATGATTTATGAAGTGTCACTAATTTTTAACTACACTGAAACTCTGATAACTTATCACCCCCAAGGGAAATAGCTCAAATGACAACTTATCAGTTATCCAGATGGTGCAAGCTATGTTATTAAATTCCAGGATTTCCCCCAATGGATTCTGTGGGATTCCCAAATCTTGCCAACCTGCATCTAATACTCTCCGATAAGCAGGATATGTACTCCCAGCTAAAGAGTGGACATTCGAAGACACAGGAATTCCCAACTGTCGAGCTTGGATTTGATTTGGATATTATTAAGATGGGTTTCAGCATGCATCAGACACTCAGTTGAGAAAAAAAAAGGTAAACAGGTTTAAAGGACAGATGGAGTTGAACTAGACTACCTTACATCTTGTGAAACGTGGAATCATGTTCCATGCCCCTGTATTGAATATGCAATAGCCAAGCAATATGTATTCTGAGAAGTCACCCGGAATTCTTAAGCCATGAAACAGAAGTCCATTGGACCTGCTGCACTGTAATTAGCACTGTGCAATGATGAAAGATGCTATACTAATGTTATTTTGTTGTTGGTGGTGATCAGAGTTGCAGTCTGCACACCAGATTCTCTCTGGTTCAAATCTGTGCTGCTCTTAGCCTCACACATAACAAATGGCTACTTCAGCAGGATAAGGGAAAGGCAACCAAAATCGGTGGAACAGTATTCCAGGAAGAGACAGCCAGACCAAGCATAAAGGTGGAAACACTAAATTTTTAACAAAACAGCATATATACTTAATCACTACGTCCACTAACCTACTTTATAAATACCTTTAGCTGAAACTTCAGAGTTTTTGTTACATTCATTGTTTTTGTGTCACAAAAAGTTCTGGTATTTTCATGTATTTTTCCAATTTAAAAAAAAAACGTTCTAAACCTAAGTTCAAGAGCTCCTGTGCCCCCAGTTGTTGTTATTCCAACCTCTTTATAAAGTGGTGTTTTGCTTGTCAATGGACACCAGTTAAAATCATGCATGTTCTTAATGCAGGATCAAAGTCTCCTGCAACTATAGATCGGTATCTCAAATGCCAACGTGTCAAATTACGAATTCAAGGAAACCATGATGAATGAGAAGCTGTTGCAAAATTCCAGTCACAATAATTTTCCTATCTGATTTCCAATTTGGGATGTCAATCTCACAGTCTTGAAATGGAAGAAACTTTACATACTTCAGTCACATAAATAAGCTGAGGGATTTAAGAGAGAAATGGATAGATACCCTGGGGCGATAAAAATATTAAGAGATTTGGTGGGTAAGACGGGGCAGTGAGATCATTTGTTTAATAAGCACCTGAGACACGTAAATGCGAAGCTCATCATGCACCATCTCAGTCACAATCTACTTCTTAATGGAATTCCTGGGTCAATAGGAATTTCCATGGGGTTCCTTAATAAGGAATCCGAGCTTTGTAAATTGTGACTAACGTGTAAATTTCCAGTTATTGTAAGTACTTTATCTGTCTCTCGGGAAATCCACTCTGATACAATCTACAATTCATGACTGTTAGTGGGACATTGGCGTGCAAGCAGTTGGCTGCTGCATTCCACCCCCAAACTATACAAAGTATACACTTTACATTATATTCCGTGAAGCTCTTTGAGAAGTATCCATGATGTGATAATGTTCTATTTTATGAAATATTATTCATTATTATAAATAAGACTGTTAACTGTTGTAAACTGAGACTCAGGTATCATTTATTTTAATATTTTCTGTGCTGTCAGGGTCAATGCTGAGAAGCATTTGTTCTTATTAGTGCAGATTAGCTGCCACGTTTGCCTCCCTAACAACAATCACACTTCAGATTACAACAACAACAACAACAAATTATACTTATAAAGCACCTTTCACGTCGGGAGGATGTCCCAAGGTGCTGCACAGGAGGCGTGTGACCCGAGCTGGGAGGGGAGTGTACGGGAAGGGGTGTAACAAATAGGGGAGGTCGAAGAATTCGGGGTGGAACAAAAGGCACGGTCGAAGAGGAAAGTCTTCAAACCAGCCTTGAAAGAGGAAAGGGAAGAAACGAGACGGAGGGATTGGGGGATGGAATTCCATAGGGTCGGAGCAGAAAAACTGAAGGCCCGGCCTCCGATGGTGGGGCGGTTCGGGCGGGGGGCTTGGAGCAGGCCAAGTCCTGCTGAACGGAGGGTCCGGGTGGGCTTGTAGGGGGAGAGTAAATGGTTAAATAGGGCGGGGCAAGGCCGTGTAAGGCCTTGAAGGTGAGGACGAGGATCTTGAACTCAATCCTCTGGAGGATGGGGAGCCAGTGGAAACGGGCGAGGGTGGGGGTTATATGGTCGCGGAGGCGGGTGCAGAGTTTTGGATGACCTGCAGCCTGTGAATGGAGGAACTGGGGACGCCGACGAGGAGAGAGTTTCCGTAGTCCAGCCTTGAGGTGATGTACGCCTGCACGAGTGTTTCGGCAGCGTGGGGGGTAAGATAATTGCGGAGCCTGGCAATGTTGCGCAGGTGGAAGTAAGCGGTGCCGGTCAAGGCGCGGATGTGGGGGAGGAAGGAGAGTTTTTGGTCGAACGTGATGCCGAGGTTCCTGACTGGCTTTGTGAGGTGGAGAATACAGCCTTGGATGTTGAGGCTGGCAGCGCCCGATGTGCAGAGGCACATCGGGCGCTGATCAGGAGGGCCTCGGTCTTACTCACGTTCAATTGGAGGAAGTTGTCCCTCATCCAGGACTCAATGTCGGACAGACATGCTGTCAGAACATCGATGGTCTGGGGGTTGAGGGATGAGGCAGAAAGGTACAGCTGGATGTCATCCGCATACATGTGGAAATTTACCCCATGTTTGCGGATGACATCGCCCAGAGGGAGCGTATAAATGTTGTATAAGACAACATTTCGAAGTGATGGCCTATCATTTGGGTGAAGCTGTCCCTTAACCAGTGAGAAAAAATCCCACGATATTTGTAGACAAGACATGAAAGAATTTGATTAATTCTTTGTGTGAAGTGCTTTGAGACATTTCAGCTCAGTAAAACACTGAATTAAAGCAAGGTAGTTATATCTGGCTCCATCTTTTCTGATACTGTACTTGACTATAGTCAGCATACAAACAACTATAGTTTTCTAGACATCTCAAGCATACCGTAAGGTTTATGACAATAATAATTGATGATTTACTGAGGTGGCTTAGAAATTCTTTCATGTCTTGTCTACAAATATCGTGGGATTTTTTCTCACTGGTTAAGGGACAGCTTCACCCAAATGATAGGCCATCACTTTGAAATGTTGTCTTATACAACCCTTACAAATTCCACTTTAATCTACATTAAATAATAATTATAATAATAATTCTTGCATTTGATATAGCTAATTTTTCCATTGTCGAGACATTCTAAAGTACTTCATAGAATTTTACTGTGAAATTAAATATTTGAAGGTAAACACAGCAGCCAATTTGTGTAGGATAATGTCCCAGGAATAGTCAATGAAATGAGTGACCAATTTTGTCTGGGAGATTGTTGGCCAGGACACCAAGAAAATTCCCTTTTTTTTGAATAATGCCACAGGATCTTTAATGTTCAACTGAACAGCACCTCTGACAATGCAACATTTGCCCAACACTTTACTGCAGTGGCAGCCTAAACTGTGAGCTCAAAGTCCCCATATGGGGCTTGAATCAACAATCTTCAGACTCTTTTTATATAATATTTGAACCTGTATAGAATTTGGGAAATTCTTAAATTCAATCTTAATTTTTAAGGTAGTTTTCTGTAGCAGCTTTTAAAACTACTACAGAAAAAACAATTTCAAAGTTAAGACTGAATTCAACTATATCCAAATTCTGGATACTGTATATTGAAATGTTAGATTAATAATAACAATCATTGCATTTGATGTAGCGCTTTCATATCTTCTAGATGTCTCAAACGCTTCACAGAATGTACTGTAAAGTGAATTGACTATATATTTGTGGGCGAAACGTGGCAGCCAATTACACAGTAATTTCCCACAAACAGTCGTGGATTGAAATATCCCTTTTTTTTGAGGGATTATTATCAGGCGTGTGGAGGAAGGAAACTTTGCAAGTTTTCGCCCTGCCTTGAATCAAATTCAGGTCTTTCGCTTGAAAGGCGAGTGCTCTAACCAATGAGCTACAGGACTCCACGTGTAATTGTGTAAATCTAGTTCCTGGTGGAACTTTACCATGCAATAACATTCTGAACATTTTATTTTGCTTATCGTTTTAGAAGGGTTGGTGAAACATTATCCTCAGGTGTATTCCAGTGTCAATGATTACATGTTAATGTTGCTAAGCAAACAGGAAGAAACATGCTCTTTTCCTTTCTGTCCCCATTGCACAATGTGTTTTTCAAACTTATGCAACCTAAGTTATGTCACTTGTCAGAACAGCACTGGGATCAATACTCCTCTTGAATACTGAAGTAAAGCCTGTTTAATGAAAGTTGCAAGAGGGAATTAGATAGGTCCATGAAAGCAGTGGTATTGGAGGTATGAGATTTAGAGAGCAGTTATTTAGAAAGTGGGATTGACCTGACTAATTTATGGGATTTGCAACACAATGGAGAAAAATTCTAGCTAGGTCTAGATTAATACCATTTGTATAGCCTTTTAGAGAGCCTAGAAATTGACAAATTGTTAATTACAGCCTTAATTTTCAGGTTAGTTTTCTGCAAGCTCTTTTAAGAACTGCAGAAAACTGATTTTCATGTTAAGATTGAATTTTAACAGTTTCCCAAATTCTGGATGCTCTAAAACTCAATATAAATTGAGGAAATCTAGTCCTGGGTGGAGTTTCCCCCTTCAGAGTTAGCAAGATAGACAACAGGTTCTGCTGATCACAGGAAGTGTTGGTGACTCCACCTCAATGTGCCTGCGAGTAGATAGGAGAGTTCCCATGGATTGGCACGGCACATGTATGATTACCAGCAGGTGGAGTTGCTATTATGGAGATCAGGAAGCAAACACTGCACTTTCACCCATACCAAATTCCTAATGTGTATAGATTTTAACATCTCTTAATTCCTACACCAATTCGCACGTTTAAATAGTCACAAAGTGTTTCATGTGATGCCTGGAAAGTGATGTCACTGATGCGTGAACACAGCAGCAGATTTGCACAAAGTAATGTTCCACAAACAGCCATAGAGACTCAGCAATTTTATTTTAGGGGATTGTTGGCCAGGACACTGAGAAATTCCCTTTTCTTTTTGAAGAGTGTCCTGGGATCTTTATCAATCCCCCTGGACAGGCAGACAGGACCTTGTATTTTGTTTCATTCAAATGATGACACCTCCAACAATTGATCACAATGCAAAGGAATGTCAAC
Source organism: Hydrolagus colliei (assembly GCA_035084275.1). Taxonomy (NCBI): domain Eukaryota; kingdom Metazoa; phylum Chordata; class Chondrichthyes; order Chimaeriformes; family Chimaeridae; genus Hydrolagus; species Hydrolagus colliei. Next base: position 24,161,661 of record CM068744.1, on the reverse strand, counting down.
ATAGACTATATAGAGCTTGAACCCATAACTTTCCGATTCAGGGGCAAGAGTGCTACCAACTGAGCCCAGGGATGCAGATGGGAGAGAGTTAGCAAAAGTGATAAAGACAAAGTTACGAGTGAGAGACAAAAAGAGAGAATGTTACAGAGACTCAGAGAAAGAACACAACTCAGAGAAAGAGAAAAATACGGAGTCAGAAAGAATGGCAGAATGAGAAAAGGGCTGATAAAGTGAAATACTATAGTGATACTTGTAATAGAATTATTTTTGGGTTAGTACTGTAGCCAACTTTTGCTTTGCATGATGACTAAATACTGTATGTAAACTGATTCCTTATCCACAAAGGAGGCGGTACCAATTAATGAGGATAATCATCTTTCTACTGTGTGTGCCCTTTTCTCGGAGCTGCAAATGTTAGTTTTAAATTATGAATTGCTTCTAACCCCAGCACTGAAGTACTATACAATAAGAGAGTGTCAGTTTTACAGTGCATGGTTACTCAAGTAAGGTTAAATTACAGTGGGAACCCCCGAAAGCTGATTTTGCTTCTACAATATTTGAGAAAAGTAAGAGTAAATCATGTGGAGTGTTGTCAAGCACTGTACTCTGCTGTCACATACATGTTCTCTTTCATACATATGCTCTCTCTGTCTCTCTCACATGCATGGCCTGCTCTCTGTCACGTGCTCTCTTTCATTTACATGCTGTGTTCACAACCGGTTTCAGAGCAGCACTGCTCAAGTCAGAGAGATCAAATGGTCAGCCTGCTTCTGCTTAGAGTGTCTGTGTCGTGCTCCAAAAATGTACATTTTATTTTAAAGAGTAATAATTCTTGCGGTTTGATACAGTGCCTTCTCATATCGCCGAGATGTGTCAACACATGACACTTGACATACTGTAAAGTGATGTGACAGCATGTGTCTTGTGGGCGAAGGGTGTTTTTCTTTCAAACATGAAATCAATAAATGTACAAACAAAATTAAAATGAGCAGGATGTTTCACTTCTGGGTTCTTGTACTCTCGTACAAATACTGTGTGAAAGGGAGATTCCATGACAAAACTCTAGATAAATGTTTTTCGTCCACAAAACATGTAGACAATTCACGAAGCGAAGATGTGACAAGGCGCTATATCCCTTAAAAAAAATTATAATTTGCTCCATCAATTCACAACTGTTTGTGGGACACTGCTGTGTGCCATTAGCTGCCATGTTTCTCCCACAAAACATACAGTCAATTCACTTTACAGTATATTCTGCAAAGCGCTTTGAGACATCTAGAAGACATGATAAGGCGCTATATCAAATGCAATGATTATTATTATATCAAATGCAAGAATTATTATTATTATAAATGACTCATTCCCTTCATAGCTGTTTGTGGGATGGGTGCTGTGCTTGTCTACCAAAAACAAAATTGACAATTACAATCGTAGAATATTATAGAACAGAAGGAGAACATTCAGCCAGTCGTGCTTGTGCTGGATCTTTGGAAGAGCTACCCAATCAGTCTCACTCCCCCACTCTTTCCCCATAACATTATTTTTTTTTCCTATTCAAGCACTTATCTAATTCCCTTTTGAAAGTTGTTATTGAATCTGTTTCCATCACCCTTTGAAGCAGTGCATTCCAGACCATAACAACTCTCTGCGTAAAAATATTTCTCCTCATCTTTCCCAATTACTTGTACTTGAGAAGTTATGATGTTAAAATAACTATCACTATTATTTAAGTGTGTGTGTGTGCATGTGTTGCTTATTCGAGAGAGCTAGAATTGGAAGTAAAAGTGAATTGTAACATGAAATATTGGAGGTGGAGAGTAATTTTAAAATTCTAAAATTATCAAACTTCCTCAAGCAAATCAGCATGATTAAACAGCTCTCAGCAAGTGACTCTATTTACCTAACATCACTGAAAATGCCAACATACCCTAAATCAGCATTACAATCAACTGAAAATGCTTATTCCCAGATTACGGTGTCTAACACATTTATATTTGTGGGCGAAACGCATCAGCCAATTGCGCACAGCAGTGTCCTACAAACACTTGTGGATTGAAATGAAATTATTTTTTTGACGGATGATTATTAGGTGCATGGAGTAAGGAAACTTGCCCAAGGTTTCGCCCTGCCCTGAATTGAACCCAGGTCTCTCGCTTTTAAGACAAGTGCTCTAACTACTGAGCTAAAGGACTTCAATGTGCGTTGTGTACTGCTGGAGTCTGATCACCTAAAACCGCATTGATATTGCTGTCCAACAAGCTTCCCTGCTGTTTGTCCAGCTAGCACCACCCTACCAATTAGGGCTTTGGCTTGCAGGGTTAACAGGAGTTGAGTGGAATAACTCCCTGACCCCAGTGTCTAGACTATCCTTCCAGGTCCTGCCAATGAGCTGAGATGGCTGTGCTGTCATCCGTAGGCCTGGAATACTGCGGATCCACCTGGCTCAGGAACCGGACAACATTCAATTGCCAGGCAGGTCACCTTGAAGCCAGTTCAGCTACAAGGAGATCCTCCTACCTCCCCCAAGAATGATAGTCACTGGCTGTGATAAGCTAAGTCAATGCTTCCAACCAGCAAACAAGAACTGAATCAATAGTAACTGGTAATAGTGTTGACTGCTGTACATGGGAACTTGATTCAGTGGTTCAGTGATGGGCCACTGAAAGGGTTCAGAATTGGACAGACATTTTTCAGAAGGATCAGGGCAGACAAAGTAAACATGCTTAAGTCAACAAGTCATTCGGGCAATTGATACTTCCGCACACAATTGTATTCTCAAACAGAGTTTTGTGATGTGAGACCAGCTCACTGACAAATATTAAGTGGAATCTCATTTGCATCAATTTGTTGTCATTCGTGTATAGAAAAGTTGACAGAAAAGAGACAAAGAGTCTCTCTTTTGAAACACAACTTTGTTGGTTTACTTCATTGTGAGTTTCACTTGGCGTCTACCCCGCAGGCATATTTGAACAGTTTCTTGTTAGCCTTGGCGGGAGGTATATTTTACACACCAGTGTGATACACATTTAGTCCACGTCTCCATGTATGTAAGCCTACATGGATTGAATGTTAATTACTAGGCAATGAAAATACAAGAGATTGTAAAGAGAAAGAATGGAATGAAACTTCCAAAATATAATGTGATAATTAACAGACATGGTGCTAATTAACACATGTATTGAAATAAGCAACCATTGGATAATTAACACATGTACTGATCTCCTGCTGAGCTGGAGGCAGACCGCCCAACCTTCTGAATGGTTCCGCTGAGCAGTCTCATCTCCCATTAGAAGGCCGGTTATAAGGCTTTACTCTGATTGCATTTGTTAATTAAACCAGTATCCTGTTACCTAGATTTTCAATAGAAAATACAGTCTGGATATTGGGGCGGGGTGATGGCGGTGGTAGGGTGGGGTGGTGGGAGCAATACAGATTGCTCTGCCTTTAACAAACCTGGGAACTAGTCAATTTATATACATTATATACTTATATACTTTTCAACACATTACAATTTTCACACAATGTAAAACTTGAAAACCATCTCACCAGCCATGTATCAGCTTGACAACATGGGTGACACGCTCCCTTCTCGTTCAGAAGATTATGCATTCAAGCCCAGGTCAATGACTTTAAACTCACGGTTTAAACTGATATTCCAATGCAATGGTAAGAGGTGGTGCCTTAGCACTATTTGGAAAGAGAAGGGAATTTCTCTCTTTTATTCCTGGGCAACAAAACCTCCAGTTATATTGATCATTCGTCCAATACACTGATTATCCATGCTTTACAGTCATGACTGTAAAGCACTTTGAGATGCATCAGGATGATAATGGTGCTATGTCAAATATTGTTACTGGTTTTAATACTTTTTCATTCACAAGCATTCTGAAGATGCCATTCACGGTGCATGTACAGACTGCCATGTAACGAATCATAATGGTCAACTTGACCAGAAGCATTCTCAAATTGGTGCTCTGACCAATCTTTCCTGAGTTGTTAGCTCACAATATATTCATTTCATTCAATATCTCATTAATTAGTGCATACATAGTATCCACTCCATTCTAGGCAAAGGGAAGTTTCCGTGAGTAATTATAATAATAATCCTTGCAATTTGATATGGCGCTTTATCACATCATTGAGACATCACAAAGTGTTTCATACAATATACTGTGATGTAAATTGACTATATTTTGTGAGCCAAATGTGTCAGCCAATTGCACACAGCAGTGACCCGCAAACAGATTGTCATGGATTGAGTGACCAAATACAGTATTTATTGTTGTTGTACAACAAACACTGATGTATTACATTTATGTAAAAACAGTTTGAAGGCAACATTATTGCCTTCCACCAATTGACAACATCTGCTTTACTACTTAGATAAACAGATACTTGTAGAGTAAGGAATATGCAGAACACATATGTGCGTCTCAGTCTAACTTAGACACTCTTAAGCATAATGATGGCATTTTGCACGCCAGACAGCCAGCAAGCAAAACAAATACAGTGAAAATGCCAAACTATTGTTGATGCACACTGATTCCCCTCTGCATTTATCTTAAAAATAATATATTTAAACAGTTTTCAACCCAAATACACTATTTATTTGGATTATTTGACCCTCAGGTCCAATACACTGATTATCCAGTTTCTTGGGACGTCCTACCGACATGAAAGGCACTATACAAATGTAATTGAGTTGTCGTTATAGAAGATTCGACTTGCTGGATGGACTTACATGCCACTTGGTGTTGCACTGAGTGTCAGTCTGTGTACCATTGCTTCTACCACCCAGCACTTTGAAGATTGCTGTGCCACCATCAGTGAAGATGTACCTGTGCTGACATAATTATGAACAATAGTTTCTTGTTACCAGCACAAGAACAACAACAACAACAACAACTTCGATTTATATAGCGCCCTCCTCGCTGGATGGTGTCTCAGAGCGCTTTGAGTGTTACCAGCACAAAAGCATTACCAGTACAAGAAATGCTAATTCCACAAGAAACACCAATTAAAGGTGCGCAAGCAGCATTATTTATAAAATGCACGCACTACACATAGAGCACCAGCAAATAAAATCTAACCATAATAGCATAAAGTCTTTCAGCTCACCAGCAATTTAACTCAACTCCGTCTAGTTTGGATATTTATATCAGAGTAACTGAAAGCTACCCTCAAATTGAAGTTAAGTACAGTTATGTGTCATTGCAGTTTTCATAAAGCTATTGTGATAGGAACACCATTGAACCACAGGCAATGGATGTGGGGGGACCACATTAATAGCACAGTGTTCAGGAAACAAATTTCAATGTACTGCAGGGAAGACAAAACTGAAGATAGGCTGGGTGCCCAAAGGACTCAACCTTCAACTGTGTCTCTCAGTTATTATAGCCTATCTTCCTCAAGGGTAACCGTGCTCAAGTGTTCAAATGTTGCTCATATGAAACTAAATGACTATGTTAAAAATATGTTAAAGTGGTTGATAGGGTATATGTCTGCAATGGCTCTAAATCGAATCTCTTGCAATAAAACTGAATTGAAGATAAAACCTGCATATCCAGATTGAACTATGTGAATTGTTCAGGAACACTAAGGAAACTTGACAACATCAATGACAACAAAATTACATTTGTAGAGCACCTTTCAAATTGAGAGGACAACCCAAGGCACTGAACAGTCAGGGATGAGGGCCCAAGCATGGTGAAGGTAGATGAGGGGCAGCATTGGGATGAAGGAGAGCAGAGAGGTTGGGGAGGGGGCTGATTGAATGGTCAAAAAGGAGGGTCTTCAGTCAGGCCTTGAAGGAGGCAAGGGACAGAGCAAGGTGGAGGGGATGTGCGATGGAGTTCCAAAGAGGGCAGAGAGGCTGTAAATCCAACCGCTGATTGTAAGGCGGATTTGGCGGGGAGAGATGGAGCAGAACGGAAGAACAGGTTGATAGGGGATCAGCAGGTCAGAGATGTAGGATGGGGTAAAGTCGTGAGGGTCTTGAAAGTGAGGTTGAGCATCTTGAGGGATGGGGAGCCAGTGGAGCTGGGTGAGGGTGGGAGTGATGGGGTTACAAAGCCTGGTGTGGGATAGGACATGAACTGCAGAGATTTGGATGATTTGCAGCTTGTGGAAGAAAGAGCTATGAAGTCTGACAGGAGGGAATTTCCTTAGTTGAACCTTGAGGTGACAAATGCATAAATGAGGGTTTCGAGTGCCTGAGGGGTGAGGTAGTGGTGGAGTCAGACACTGGTGTTAACACACTACCTTTCACTGGTTCATCTTTAAACTATTGAAATGTGTGCTATATTGCATGATGCACTCAACCTATTTGATCCTCATTTTATTTAAGCGGTTTACAATACTGAGAAGAACTGACACTAAAATACTTGAATTTACATTTAAACCACAAGTCACAAACTATCGAGAGGGATTGTTTTCTTGATGTCCTGCCAACGCAATGTAAAGAAATCAGGTGAATTTGTGGTAACCAGGGGAAATGGCTGCAGAAAGGAAAGGGAAGGGCTCCAGTCTAGATTGACCTGTTGCTGACCTGAAATGTGGAGGCAGCTTTACAGAGGGCACTTGTATTTACCAAAGCCCATCACATGAGAATCTGGATTAAGCAGATGGTGCTGAGTAAGCCTGGTATACAGCATTAAACTTGGACTTTGAAAACATCAAGGTAACTGGCGTATCGCAAGCTGTCCTGTAAGTGTCCTTCCCCCACACTGAAGATGTCCATCAGATAGCTGATGAGGAGGTTTGGGTGACAATTCCTGAAAGGGTTAGCTGGAATCCAATTTTGTGAACAAATGTTAATACAGTAAAAGCACGTTTATCTGGCACCCTTGGGACCTGGCCAATGCTGGTTAAAGCACATGCCGGATATTCAGCCAAAAACGCAACAATAAATAAATACATTTTTAAAAAATGCATTTTTACGGATAAATTCCGGTTAATCGAATGCGAACCTTTTTTTTGCGGTGCCGGTTATACGGAAGTTAAAGTTAATCGGGTCACGGATAAACGGTCTTTTACTGTACAGGTATCCCTCCGCAACTGTGGGGATACGTTCCTGAAAACCTCCGCGGTTAGTAAAACCGTGATTGGAAAATACAGGGCCCTAGGGCAAACATGTGGATAGGGGGAGTACGTTTGCTTTGTCACAGTTGGAAAATGCAGGGCCCTATGGGAAACATGGGGATAGGGGGAGTAAGTTCACGTTTCACAGTTATAACATACATGGGAATAGGGAGAATAAGTTTGGGCGCATTGGTTGCCAAGATCTGCAGTAATCTGCGAGGCTGTCTGACTGACTGACTGATCTACACACAGACACAGAGAGAGAGAGAGAGAGAGAAATCAACGGAGAAAGTAGTGTGGTGGGTGACATGGAGGTGAGAGAAATCAACGGAGAAGGTGGTATGGTGGGTGATATATTTGAAAGCATTGGCTGCCAGGAACTGCAGACACAGACAGAGAGAGAGAGAGAGAGAGAGAGAAATCAACAGAGATTTACCTTAATCCTAGAAGAGAAGCGACATCTTGCTGGTTGATTGCGACATCACGACTGAGTCCTAGCGCCAGATGCTAGTGCGAAGCTGATTGATGCAACTGGGTCCTAGCACCAAATGCTAGTATTAGAGTTAAAACCCGTGGATAAGCAAGGGTTAAACAATAACCATTGTATGGTTAGCAAGGGTTGTCGTATTTAGCAAACCGTGGATGCGTGAGTTACGCGGTTGTCAAGGGGGCGGTTGGGGCGGGGTACCTGTATATCCAGAGCTTAGAATCAACCTTGGATCCAAATCCATGTACAGTAAAAGCCTGTTTATCCGGCACCCGATCAACCGTAACTTCCATATAACCGGCATCGCAAACTAAGGGCTGCATTCGATTAACCGGAATTTATCCAGAAAAATTCATTGATGTATATATATTTTTTGCGTTTTTAGCCGAATATCCGGCAGGCGCTTTAACCGGCATTGGCCTGGTCCTGAGGGTGCTGGATAAACGGGCTTCTAATGTATGTAGATTGGTATGTATGTACATCTACTGTATGTATGTACATCTGCTGCTCAAACCCCACACTTCCAATTGGTGGAAACATTGCTCAATGGAAAGGGATGTGCGTCTGAGCTGTGAGCAGGAAGGTGATGGCAATGTTCCTGTGCATTGCTGAGATGTGCTGCTCACCAGGAAGCTCACCGAAAGTTCCTGATATCTACCATCCACCTAGTGAGAGCATCTCGGTATTCAAAGTGTTTGAAAATATATTCTTCCCACATCATAATCCCCACTACAGCTATACATGAAATACTCTCTTTCCCTTTATTCAAGTTCTGCCTGAAAATCTTCTTCTTCAACTATGCATATGACTACCTCCTCCACCCAGTTTAGAGTTAGGCCACTGTCAAGTGCTCTGAGATCCTAGCCTGCATGGAGGGTGCTATATAAGTGCAAGTTGTTATAATGTTCAGACACAGCTAATAACCCATTTGTCACACTGAGGCAGGAATAATATTGGGCTACAATCAATTTGAAATATAATTATTTGAATGATTATAAATGACACTGATAAGAATATTACTTTAAGTGTTTGTTGTTAAATGGTAAATTGCATTCGAAGGAAAATGAGCTATTAAGCATTTTACATATTTTCCAAGCCTTGTTCTTGAGGCAAGGGCCTTTAATTTGCACATTCAATGTTATGTCAAGCATGGAAAAGGATTCTGTTTTACAACTACTAATCTGTGTAATATGTAGGCAGTATGATGCAACTTCAATGAATAACCCAGTTACATTAGAGATCAATCTAGTTCAGGTGACATTGCTTTGATCTGCCCAGTAAGAATCTCAACTTCTCCTTAAGCAGCTAAACTGCATGTAGACAGCACCAACGCCTTGGGACCTTTGCCCCAAGTAAAGATGGTGAGATTCACATTTGGAAACTTGGAAGTCTTTTGAAGTTAACTGTGCAACACCAGTTCTGCATCACTGGGTACATAAGAAATGAAACACAGGTTCAGATCAAACCATTTAAAAAGGTTTTAAATTGTTTTAAAATTACTAGCAAGTGGTGGACATTTTTCATCAAACATAATGGACAAAACTGTTGTTGTTTGTAATGTGCATTTGGAGCAACTGTGAAGTCAGTATTGAAAACCTGACTTGCTCAGTTGTCAAGTCGATGAGGCAATAGCAGACAGAGGTCCCACACCACTCGTTGAGACGCAGACAGCAGTGCTATTATATTCTCTATGTCTGAAAAATAAATTGCTTTCCCTAAGATTGAATTCCCTCCTCCTAAGTTCCTGTAACCAGTCAAAATCATTTGTTGGCCTTTCATAGAAAACAAAATCAGCTTGAAAACTATTGCTAAATAGTGGCAGATTGTATTATGTTAGAAACACGTGTAGTGTATTTTAATTGAGAAAGCATATGTGTGCTTTTTTAAACATTGGCCAAATTCTGGATCCTCTACTACTTAAATAGAATAAATCTAGGCCAAGGTGGAATTCCTGAACATCAAACTCCACTGCGATTTTTCTGCTGTAATTCTGGGTCTAGCATTAACTGAGCCACTTTTTTCATATACAGTACTGTACTGTAGTTCTGTCCATCTTTGACCCATGTGCATTGAAATCCCTATTATTACTTGGGACATCCTCCCGACGTGAAGGGCTCTTCACAAATGTAATTTTGTTGTTGTTGTTGTTACTGCTTAAGCCCCTCTTTCCTTGTCACTCAAACAGTTCCTCCAGGCTTAAGGAATGCATAAAGCTTTCCCATTCCTGAATCCATAATCTCTCACTTGGGGATGCTATTTCTGTGCTCTGCAACAATGCATTAGCTTCCCAGGAGAGTGCTGGGAACAGATTCTTGTCTCTGCTTCAACATGAGTGATTCAATTTAGATTAAGTTCGGGTTGATGTGAGAATGACAACAATTAGGAGGATGCCTTGTATGATTACTGAAATTTAAAGGGACGTGTCCTGGCCAAATGCTGGAACACATTACAAGCAATAACAGCAGCAAGCTTGTACCAAAACTTATGATAACTTGTTTCTCCATGATGTGAATTACAGAATATCACCATTCTATGTTACGTCTGATCTGGTGTTATCAGAGCTGCAAGGACAAGAATAGGCGCTATTGGATGATGTTTATATTTTGTCCTAATCCTCCAAACTCCAGCCTGACTTTAACTAGCAAAGGAACTGAAGTCTGACCAGATCATGTGCGGAATCCTAGAATTGTAGAACAGTAGAAACATACGGCCTAGAGGGAGCTCATTCAGCTGATCATGTTTGTACCAACTCCGTGAAAGAGACATATGTTTGATCTCACCTCCAAGCCCATCTCTCGTGTACTTTAGTATTTTTCTTGTTCAAATATTTGTCTGATTCCCTTCTAAAACCAAACTTGTCAAGGTTCTATACGTAGGGGCCATCTCTCATCCCTCGTATCAGCCCAGTAAATGTACTATACAACATACAGTGTATTCTTGGTCAGATGTAAACATTGATGAAAAACATGGTTCCTCAATCACACCAAGTATGGAAATACCCAGACTGTTTGTTGAGGAATATTGAAAACATTTGTGCAAACAAAAGTGATTTTATTCAAACAAAGAAAAGCAGTTGCAGACACTGCTGGATAATATTTGTAGTTTACCAATATAATCCTCTGATTCTGATGCTGTTGTGGGGGATTTTAAGCAGAAGTCAGAAAATATAACACAAAGAAAGCTGGCTTTTGATGGCCAAGCGGTTTTTTTAATAAATAATTAATTAATCCATGCATTTGGTGTAACTCTTTTCATATTGGGAGATATCTCAAAGTGCCTCACAAGATTTTATTATAAAGTGTAGCTATTGTGCATTTGTCAGCAAACATGGCAGCAATTTCTGCACAATAAAGTTCTTTAAACAGCCATGAAGTCAGTGATCCAATTTTTCCTGGGGATTGATGGCTGCGACGACCGGAAAAAATCCCTTCTCTCTACGGACAGTGCCATGGGATTTTAAAAGTCTATCTGAACATGCAGATAGGACCTCAGTTAAGTCATCCAAACAACAGGACCTTTGACATTGCAACACTCCCCCAACATTGCATTGCAATGCTAGCCTAGACTTCAAACTCAAAATCTGAAGGGCTACAACCTGCAGCACTGTATTAGTGTTAACTGGTCAGAGTCTATGAGTTCAAAGTCCTGACATGGAGCTTGAACCCACAACTTTCAAACTTAGACCAGAGTGTCAGTAACTGAGCCAGGCTGACATCTGATCCTTCATTGTTGATTCTTCCTATTATTGTGAAGCAAAGTTCACCAACTGTTGGATTTTTCACCCAATAATAGGGAACTTGAGCTGGGTTTAGACCAGCGAGAGAAAGGCTTTTTACCTGAATGATGACATGTTATTGTGAAAGTAAGCCAAAAGTTGCAACATTTTTCTCCTGATTGGAGAAACTATAACCAGGGGTCACAGTCTTAAAATTGGGGTCAGCCCTTTCGCACTGAGTTGACGAAAAACTTCTTCACTCAGAGGGTGGTGAATTTATGAAATTTTCTACCCCAAAGGACTGTAGATTTCAGTCCTTGAACATATTCAAGACTGAGATTGATAGATTTCTTGTGGATAAAGAGATTGAGGGATATGGGGATAAAGTGGAGGTGGGTAGGTGGAGTTAGATTAGAAGATCAGCCATGATCTTATTGAATGGCGGGGCAGGCTCGAGGGGCCGAATAGTCTACTCCTGCTTGTGCTTCTTATGTTCTTATGTTCTATGTAAAAGAGTACAGCCAGGTGGATCATGTGTCAGACTGAAAGCAATGTCTGTACTACACATAGTGAAATCTGTTGCAGGACGTTGAACTCCTTTGTGCAACTAAGGAAAAGTAATATGAAACAAATAAACTCAAGAGATCACATTGATTCATTTTCCCACAGACAGGGGATGAGATCAAGCTGTAGGTTTCAGAAAGCTGGACAACCCACGTTTATGGTACAGTTCATGGTGCAGTCCTGCCAATCTTTGACTCACATGCAATGGAATTATGCCCTTCGTCTCTTGTCGCTCAAACAGTGATAAGTGACGAGGCTTAAGGAAGTTAAAAGGATTTTCCATTCTCGACCACCCGGCTCCACAATCTCTTAGTTGGCAATGTGGTTTCTATGATCTCCAACAAGGAGTGGATAAACTTACCAGGAAAGTGATGAGAACAGGATCTAATGTTTGGACTGTCTGGAAAACCAACCCATCAGGTGTGTGTGTGTAAATCAAAAATCCATTTTGATACATGTCAATCAAGCTTACCAATGTGGACCATTGGAAGCGAGAGAAAGATGAAAGGCGATTGACAGGTTTGAATAATAGAAAAATTAGATAAGGTTAGATAATTGTTAAAATAACTAGAGAAAAAATTTAAAAGTGTTAAAATATAGAGAACAGAATGAACAGGGCAGAGAAAACAAAACTTAAAGGAGGAAACTGAATGAATGATGAGTTCTGAAAATATGTTTTTAAAATAACCCTTCATCTCAAATTATGCTTTATGTCTTCATTTTAGTGAATTAGATGTAGTGTACTGCTCTACTTTCTCTTGATGTCCGAAGATATTTCGTAAGAATAACGGGTTTTAGTATTACACTGTAGGACTAAAGTCTCCATCATCCTGCCAGTGCCTAAGGTTTAAATGTAGGTTTAACGTTACCTGAAATACCTTCCAGTCCCAGTTGGTCGACCTTTTCTAGTCTCCATTCCTATAAACAGTCTTGTGCAGCAATCCCATCACCATGGTGATGCTGTGGGGGAAGTTGGAGTGTAAAAGACACTGTGGCTTTTGGCGACATGTCAGCATTTAAAACCACAGGTCTGTGATTAGTTTTTTTAGGCTAATTGTTGGCTGCAAAGCCTCTTTGTTTGGAAGCACTATTTAAGAATCTTTTTTGGGAAACCGATTAGTAAGTGCTCCTAAAATTGGTCATTCACTTCATAGCTGTTTGTGGGACATTGTTGTCTGTAACTTAGCTGCATCAATCTCCCACAGATACACACAACACAGTCTTTACACTTTCGAGTATATCACGCAAAGCACTTGGAAATGTCCTCCTGATGTGTATGATGTTATATTAAATGTAAGGATTAAAATGAGCACAATGTTTTTCCATTCTAATATACGTACTGAAATATCACCCTTTTCAAAATCTTAAATTTACTTTTTATTTCTCCATTAGCTTTCAATTTCAAGTCCACCGTTAGCTTTTGTGCCATGGCTTCCGTACTCCTACGTGGTGGCAAGCTGCAGGATTCCGACACTTTGCTAAAGTGGGAATAATAAAGTTACAAATGGCTGGCAGCCTGTTAAGTACTGTACACAGCACTAATGTAATTTAGAAAGAATAACATTTGACAGTGTGCGGCTTCAAATCTAACTGCCAGCTTACTCTTATAAAATAGTAATATTTGCATTTAATTTGCTGCACCACACTAGGACACTTGTAAGGTTTGTTACTATGTACTGTATTTTGTAGGTGAACATGGCAGCCGATTCACACACGAATTGGGAGTGACCAGTTTTCATCAGAGGGATTGTTACCAGAGGAATCTTCCTCCTCTTTTTGAGTGGTGCTGTTTAATGACTCAGTTGTACATAGCACCTCAAGCAATGTGCAGTACAACCCTCCCAACATTGTACTGGAAAGAACGTGGCTTCTTCACGGTTAACAGCAATAATAACAACAAAATTACATTTGTATAGTGCCTTTCATGTCAGGAGAACGTCCCAAAGCGCGAGACATTCAATATTTCAGACCCAAGCTTGGGTCGGGATCGGGGAGGGTGGAGGGAAAGGAGAGGATGTTCGATGGGACCATCGAAGAAGAGGGTCTTGAGGTGCGACTTGAAGGAGGCTAGGGAGGGGGCGAGATGGAGGGCCTGCGGGATGGAATTCCAGAAGTTAGGGGCAGAGTGGCTGAAGGCTCGCCTGCCAATGGTGGGGCAGGTGGGTCGGGGATATGGAGTAGTCTGGAGCCTACTGAGTGGAGGGAGTGGGTGGGGTGGTAGGGGGTTTGGAGGTCACAGAGATAGGGTGGGGCAAGGCCATGGAGGGCTTTGAAGATGAGGACCAGGATCTTTAATTTAATGCTCTGGGTGATGGGGAGCCAATGGAGTTGGGCGAGAATTGGGAGGATGGGGTCACAAAGCTAGGAGCAGTAGAGGACATGGGATGCAGAGTTCTGGATGATCTGAAGCCTGGAGGAGGAGATGGGAAGGCCATCAAGCAGAGTGTTGGCATAGTCGAGCCTGGATTAGATGAAGGCATGAATGATCACCATCAAAGGTATGGTCAGAACAACCGTTTGATATGTGTTAATGGTAAGATAATTAAAGCGCTCTGAGACGCCGTCCGGCGTGAAGGGGGCTATGTAAATCAAAGTTGTTATTGATAATAATAATAATCCTTGAATTTGATATAGCACTTTTCACGTCTTCTAGACATCTCAAAGCGCTTCACAGAATACACAGAAAAGTGGCAGCCAATTGCACCCAGCAGTGTCCCACGAACAGTTGTGGATTGAAACTACCAATTTATTATTGCTTTTTTTTTAGGGATTATTATTAGGTGTGTGGAGTAAGGAGTAAGGGAAGAGTCAGAGATGGTCCATGTGAATTTTATGGAGGGGTGGAAGGTGGAAGTGAAATTGATAAATTGTTCCAATTCACGACAAAAGCAGGAAGCAGCCACAACACCTCTACCTCTGCGCATTCTCTACCTCTGTACATTCTCTACCTCTGTACATTCGCCTTCTCTACACTTTCCTGTCACACCAGCTTTATACTGTATTTGTGCTCAATTTTCCTTAAGGGCTGGTGCCCAATTATCACAAACTCCAATCAAGCCTCTTTGTTGTGCAGCCCTTGTTAGCTCCTAGCTAAAGTTTTCATTGCACCCACCCCCACCCTGCTCCTTCACATTGAATAATTTTCGCAAATGATAACAGAAAGTTCAATATTTTCTTTACCTGCTTTTAATCCGTTTTTTAAAGTATTATCTATATTAACAAAAAACATTAAATTGTTAAAAAAATTTAAAATGAAAAAAATTATTTAAATTGTGAAACCAATTACCGTACTTACATTTACAATTCAAGCGATAGGTATTTCCTATCGTATTTTCTGCATTTTTTTTACATGCTATTTCTTTACTTAAACTGGCCTCACCATCTTTACTTTATCTTGCTTCACTATCTCTATCTTTCCTCTTGAAACCGGTTAAGAGCTTCTCCATCTCTTCAAGGGTTCTCAGTATAGCCAAACCCCGCTTAATGTTGTTCTTGAAAAGTGCATTTTTCCCATAAGAATTAATGTAAAAACTGGAGTTAAGTTCTTTTGAACATTTTTCATCAAAATATTCTTTAAAAAAATAATACTCGCTCCCTGATTGCCTGCCAGGCTCACTCACTCACTCCCTGACTTCCGGCCCAGCTCATTCACTCATTGCTGGTCTCACTTGCTGCCGGCCTGCCTCGCTCTCTCGCTGGCGGCCTCCCTTCCACCCACTGGTGAACAACATATTAAAGAACATTGCAATGTTAAGCGGGGTTTACCTATAATAAGAACAATAACAGCCACGTTCCCCCAGGCAATGGTACGCGCCCCCCAAGGGGGAAGCACCCCACAGTTTGGAAACCACTGGTTTAGTGACATTTTTGAGTAGGAAAAATTAAACTTGAAATAAAATAGCTTTGACCTAGGTTTGGTGCAGAGAGAGAATACCACAAGAGGCTTTGGATGGATGAAAGTACAGGAAACATTTGTAGAAACAAATGAAGTTGTGAAGTTTTGGAGATTGAAGAAATAACCCTGTTACTCACATGGTTTAGATGGATTTGTTTTCTTTTAGCTTATTAAAACGAGAATAATTTCCTAGAATGGGAACAAAGTGAATTCATTTGCAATTTGTAAATCACAACCATGGTTAATATCTGTCCTTGAGCAGAACAGATCTCCCAAATTGTCTCCCTCAGGCTCCAGAGAAAGTGGTTAGAGAATGCTGGTCATACTTTCAACCACTATGCCCTGAAGCTTTGGAACTTTCTACCCCGATCATTTGGCCTTACCTCCTCCTTCTTCTGTTTTAAATCATTGGTTGTTGTATAGAGAAAGTGGAATGAAGCGGGGTTGGACCACACATTGAGCCAGAGAACCAAGGGTTTAACAATAATAATAATCCTTGCATTTGATATGGTACTTTTCACGTCTTCCAGACATCTCAAAGTACTTCACAGAATATATTGTAAAGTAAATTGACTATATATGTGTGGCCAAAACGCGGTACCCAATTGCGCACAGCAGTGTCCCATAAGCAGTTGTGGATTGAAATGACTAATTGGTCATTTAAAAAAAAATGATTATCAAGCATGTGGAGTAAGGAAACTTGCCCAAGTTTTTGCCCTGCCTGGAATTGAACCCAGGTCTCTCTTGCAAGGCAAGTGCTCTAACCGCTGAGCTGCAGTACTCCACAAGTAAATGGACAAACATTCAAACATAGTGTGACACAAGCAACAGTAAAACAAAATGCATGTATTAATATTTGGTCAGATTCAAAGACTTGCACGACAGAACTCTTGTCATTTGGCATCCAAACAGAGTTGTAGCAGCATCACCAGTATGAGGCAATCAGTAAAGCCTATGATGTAACAGCTTTTGTCTAGGCAATCCCTGTATAGCGCAGTCAGTTTCTGATCATTAATATGTCATAGGACACAGTACAGAGGATTGTCTGTAGAAAACACTATTCACATTCATGGATGTTTTTACTGGTGACAATTCAGCAGCAAATCCGCTATGGAGTGTGGTTTGGGATGTTAAGGTTGCTGTAACTTAAATCCAAAGGTGATGATAATTTACGGATCACCCCACTGTCAATCAGAGCTTCCATCATGAGAGAAATATTACAGCTGACGTATATGGGAAGAGTGAATATATAGTGTAAATCCATTGCTTATTTTTAAAACCCATATTTTCAAATATTGCATTTCAAAACAGATTCCATTTTTAAACAAGCTTGCAGTATTACTTTATTCCACTTTCTCTAGAGATTAGTCATTGGGAGCAAGGATTCTTCCCACTCAGTTCATATTAAGGTTGCACGGGCAGGTTGATTCTAGCTGGACAAGCAATAGGAAGATTGCCAGACAATCAATGAACAGTTACTGTGGTAATAACTGGTTGGACTGAGACGCCGTCCGGAGTTGAGCGTACTATATAAATCAAAGTTGTTGTTGGACTGTAATAGTACCACAGTGCATACACTGGGATCGTCAAGGCTTGGGGTTCATCAAACTGTGTCTAATACACTCAGAAATTAGGTAAGCCCAAAGTGTGCATTCCACAGGGAAATTTCCATGTGTAAGTTGCATACATATGTGGAACGTACATCTGGTTTGGATACGCTTAAGGCAATGCGAGGCGATGGGATTCCGCCTGTGTCAAACACCTTGTTGATCAAATGAAATTCTCTAGCAATCTATTTAAATGCCTTTATATCCAATTTATGAGAATTCATTAATTGCAATTTTTAATGGCCAGCCGATTCCTGACTCCTACAATATTTTCTCCATAAAATCAGAGGCATCCCTTTTTACCTCAGTCACTCATTTGGGAATACTCACAATAACTTGTACAGTGAAAATTGTTAAAAATACAACATCCTTGCCATTATTGTTAACTTTTCTACGATTTTACTTCTGTAATCCTTAAAGGGCACATTTGTTCTTTATTGGTTTAGTCTACAGCAAATATGTTCAATAAATCTCCAATTTCCCCAAATGTGCATTGTAAGTTATTTTCAGTTATTCTTATTTGATTAACATTCAGCATCATTTTTTATATTTTCTCTCCTACATTTTCCAATGCACCTACTTCCCCATTTCCTTCAATAATTGAAACCTCTTGTTTTTCCTTCATTCTTGTTCTAACCTTGTGTGTTTGTTGCTGTAAGAGAAGCTACATTGGAATCCAGCAGGATAGAGGTGTGGGAAACACATATACCTCGTAGATGTGATAGAACTTGCAAGGGAGAAAATGATCTAGCAATATTAGTCAATTCTTCGCAAAAACACGTAAAGAAAGGCAGCAAATGCAAAAGTGAAAAAAAGGCTCCATTGCTAAATTCAGTTAAAATCCACATATGTTATATTCAAACTCCTATAGTTCTATAGGCTGCACATTTTACATGTACAGTTGTGATTGCCCGGGCATTATCAATAATGTATAGGAGAGAGAATTCAGAAGAAAGCAACAAAGCCTTTCCCTGGTGTTTAGAGAGATGAGCTATGAGCAATGATTAGACAAACGAGGGCTCTTCAGTCTTGAAAGGAGATGTCTTAGGGGACTGTTTAAAGCGAATATAAGATTCTACAGCTAATTGAGAAAGTCAATGCAGAACTTGAAGATTATCTTAGACAAGAGAAAAAGAAGACACAAGTTTAGGGTTGCAAAAGGAAATTTATGGAGAGACACAGGGAAGTATTTTTTTTACTCAGATGTAATTAATGATTGGAATATATTACCAAGAAGTGTTGTTGCGGCCAGGGTGCTGGGCTCATTTAATGGAGCTGTGAAAGGAGGATGATAGGGTGAGTATTCTGGAAAGATTAAATCACATGAACAGCAGACTCTTTTTCTTTGAAACTTCTCATCTTGTGATTCTTTACACCATGTATTTTCCTTCAATTTCTATATAGTAATATAGTCCTCGCTATTGATACAGCATCTTATCGCGCTTTCGACACGTCTCAAAAAGATTCACAGGATACACTGTATATTTTGTGGGTGAAACGCAGCAGCCAATTTCCCCTCAAAGTCATCCACCTTTTAGTGTATATCTGCGCAACATTCTCACAGCCATTATTTTTAATATGTTTCCAGAGATGTTTAAATCCTTGTCCAAGATTAATATTTAGTCAAATTGTTTTTAGGTCAACCGGGTATGTAATGCTTGCAGAGACCCATCAACATGCTTAAGAATATCCAAACCAAACTGAGAATTCCAATGCCTCCCACCTACAAATTGAAGTCTCCATGTATTGGAATGGAATGTGCACACTCTTCCATGTGGGATGCATCATGCTTACCTAATTCTCGAAGGCATTAGGTGCAGACTGGCAGGAATCAAGACAAGACCAGATTTTGCATTGGTGTACTGTTAGAATCTACCCAGCTAAAGCCACATAGCTTACCATTAAAAGCATTGTCTGGCAAATCTTCCTGTTGCTTGTCCAGCTAGGACCACCCTATCTATTAAGGCTTTGGATTACAAAATTAAAAGAATCTATGTATATATATGGCCTCCTATTTTTACTTCCTCTATGCAAATACTGTACCTTGCATTTAATTATATTGAACTTCATTTTCTTGTCATCATCCCATGTGGGAAGTGGGAAGAATGTAAGAAGAATATCTTATTCAAATGAATCAGTAATTCAATTTATTCACTCTTCCCTCCTTTTAGAACCTTTCCCAATCAGGAATGGTTATGGAATGGTTAATGTAATATGTATCTATGTATGGAATGGTTAATATAATAATTCCTACATTTGATATAGGTGGAGAGAAACAGCAGTTCAAACTTGATGGGCCGAATGGGTGAAATTCTATGATTCTATTTATCCATCAGAGACAATAATAATTAGCACATCATTTATATTGATCAGTTATATATTGTACATTTTGTCCTCAACAACAGTACTGTACCTCAGAAAAAAAATTGATCATCCACTTCTTGGCTATTTGTGGGTCATGAATTGTAGGCTACAAATTGGTGGCACATTTGCTTACAAAATACACAGTCACTACACCTTAATGCATATCCTGTAAGGTGATGTGGAACATGCTAGGTCAAATGTAAGGATTATTAGTATTATTGTCCTCATGACTAACATCCTGTTCTACTTTGAAAGTTTCCAATTTCTCTAAACTTTGATGTGCATCAGCTGAACTTGCACAATCTCTTTCAGTGAATCTGCCTGAGTCAGCTCATGGAAGACACTGGGAAACTACGTTTGATGCTTCTTCAGTTAAATAATTTACAGATCAGCCAAGTGAAAAGTGCGGCTTACGTTTATACGAAGAATGAGCTCCAGGGAAATACAGACATCTCTTATCAGCTCACTGGATTGTAGCTTGCCTGCACAAAACATAAAGGCTGCAGTCTGCACATTTGTAGGTGTAAAAACAGCAGGAGTCAAAGGCTTAAGAAAATATCAACTTCAATATTTTATCACCTCTCATGGAATAAATCATAACGGATGTCAAAATATAACAATGCTGGTTCTTTTATTTAAAATCCAGTTATTTAAATTGCAAAACCTCCACTGTTTTTCTGATTCAATTTTGGAGCACACAGCAGAATAATAAATATAATGAAGATTCTGGTGGTTAATGAGATCTGCACAAGATCACCAATGATTACACAAGAGATTAAAATCACTTTGTCCCATTCAATCTCATCCTTTCAGCCTATGGTTCTCGCTCTTCTATTACAGCCATCAAGCTATTTCTTAAATGTGCTTTGGCTTCAATTGCCCTGACCCAGCTTGATAACCTATTTAGAATCTTATATTCCTCAATAAGGTTCCCTTTGAGACCTCTCTCTTCAAAGCTGAAAAGTCCCAGTTTGCCTAAATATTGATACTGGCTCATTCCTCTAACACTGGAGATCATCCTCTTTGCTCTCTTCTGTACTGCCTCAAGTACCTGGGCAATCCTGGTGACCAGAACTATCCACAATACAGTGGTTGTAGCCTGATCAAAACACCCTACAACTTGAGTATGACTTGTGGACTCAACTGATCTGGCAATATAACCCAGCATCATGTTTGTTTTGTTTACTGCTGCTTCAGTAGTGAGTGTGCAAGACTTACCCTTGATACCCAGTAGCATCAAGATGTGAAGGAGCCTTTCATTTGGTACTTTGGTCAATCAATCCACGACTGTTTGTGGGACACTGCTGTGTCCAATTGGCTGACACATTTTGGCCACAAATTATACAGTCAATTCACTTTATAGTTTATTCTGTGAAGCGCTTTGAGATACCTAGAAGATGTTGAAAAGCGTTATATTAAATGCAAGGATTTTTAAAATTTCCTCTTAATCTATTTTAGTGTTGACTATCCTCCTTCGGTGAGAGGTAAGTGAGGTCTTCTTGGAGCTGAACTGGCTCCGTGGTGACATGTTTGGCAATGGAGTGTCAGAATTGAGGTAATTCTCTGTGGCTGTCCAGTACCTGAGTCAGGCAGGTCTGCTGTATACCAGGGAACTGCTGATAACAGCATATCCATCTTGGCTCATTGGCAGACTTTGAAGGACAAATCAGTCACAGGAGGCAAGGAATCCTCCCCCTCAGATCCCCCTTAACTCTGAAGCCGAAGCCCATCTTGGTAAGATGGTCCTAGCTGAACAAGCAACGGGAAAGCTTTCCAGATATTGCTATTGATGGAATGTTATGTAGTTTTAGCTGGTTAGAATCCAGTAATCCCACAATCACTCTGTTATGTTGTTGGGATATGTACACATTTATCCCAACAACAGTACCCCAAGCCTTAGGTTGCATGGAAATCTCAGTGTGAAATCTGAGTTTGTGATTGCTCTTTATAATCTAGATATCTCAAAGCAGAACAACTGTGAAGTCAATAACGTGAGGTATCATTTCCATTCTGGGTTTCATTCTGGGATTGAGACCTGGATTCGATGATTCTTGTCAGAGCAAAACCTTGGGCAAGTTTCTTTACTCCACATGTTTGATATTAGTCCCTCAAGAAGGCAAAACAATAATACTTTGGTTATTTCAATCCATGACTGTTTGTGGGACACTGCTGGGTGCAACTGGCTTCTGCCTACAAAGGTACAATCAATTTACTTCACAGATATTCTGAGAAGTGCTTTGAGATGTCTAGAAGATGTGAAAAGCGCTATATCAAATGCAAGGATTATTATTATATTCTCCTACATTCTTATTTGTGCCTTTCATTGAGAACATGAGGTGATCAGCTCAAATCAATTTTGGGCACGAGTCACGGGTGAATTAATGGAATCGCATTTTGTGCAACTTTCTTAAAAGCAACTTCACCAGCTGAATGTGTCAGCAGTTTGCAATGCAAACTACACAGACCCTGAGGATCAATTTTGCTTTGTATATCAAGTGGACCATGAAGCAAGAAGCAAACCTTAATTCACGCCTCTTAGAACAACATTTGCACTTTGCAAAGTCAGATCCTTGGCCAATTAAGGTTCCATCCTTTGTGTGTCAAAAACAGAAATAGCTGGAAACACTCAGTATGTCTGGGAGCATCTATGGAGAAAGGAATAATATATATTATATAATAATTATTATTAGTCTTGTGGACCTGAAACGTTGACTCACTTTCCTAGTGGGGATTGGGCAGGTTGCGTAGTTTCTGTAGGTCAGTTTGAAGAGGCAGAAATTGAGACAGAATTTTCAGATGGAAGAAGACATGGAGAATGTAGGGTGGGCCTTCTGGAGGTTAGGGGCATAGGTTCTGAAGCCTTGGCCACCAGTTGAGGTGTCAAAAGAGTGGAGAACATACAGAAAACCCAAGTTAGCTAAGCATAGGCAGCAAGAAGAGGAATAGTGCAGGAGGAGATCTGGGAAATAGAGAGGTGCTTGGGAGTTGATGGAAACAGTGAGGATGCAGACCTGAATTCAATCTGCTGGGAGACAGTAGGGTGATGTGTGTACGTAGTTTATTGTGGGTGAGGATGCAGGCAGCAGAGTTTCAGATGATAAATATCCCATGGCACTATTCAAATAGAGAATGGGGTTTCTCCCGGTCAACTATCTGGAACATAAAATTGGTCATTCATTTCATGGATGGTTGTGGGGCACTGATTTGTCCACCCACTAAATAAAATCCTTGCATTTACCAATAAATTGTATTAAGTGCTTTGAGACGTTCTGCTGAGGTGAAACACTATATCAAATGCAAGAATTATTACTAAATTCATGCATTTTTTAGGCATCAATTGAGACTTCACGGCACATTGTTCCAATGCTTATTTCACTGTCAAGAAATATTAGATTCTCTGAATATGGCAACTCTCCAGTATTAGCCAGGCTTTCCACTTCATACCATATTACCATTAACATTGGAATTTCACCCCTCCAGGGTTCTCCAAAATAGATGAGAGCAGAAAGACACTGAGCTTTCCGATAGCTGTTACACTCAATGTTGGAAAAATCAAAACAAAACTAATGTTGAAAGGCAAGAAACCAAAGTTTATTTAATGTTTTGGGCCCTTAGAGAATTAGGCAAGTATTTTCTTTGTTTTGATGGATATTTTACAGCTGGATCTTCAATCCTGTGGTGAAATTCACACACATCTAGGCCCACAAAATGTTATTTCATAAGTGAAGTCAGAGCTTCATGTTTCTGCTAGGCCCAAGGTTCCAATTTTAAAACAAAGAAACATTGTCTCAGGCTAGAAATCAATGGTGGTGGCAGAGCTGTTTGAAAATCTGAGAATTTATAGGGCAGGGGGAAAAACATTTGCCGACAAGGATTCACAGTCTCTCTGCTTTAACAATAATCCTTACATTTGATATACAGTAGTACTTTTCACATCTTCTAGACATCTCAAAGCGCTTCACAGAATATGCTGTAAATTGGATTGACTGCTTATTTGTGGTGAAACGCGGCAGCCAATTACACACAGCAGTGTCCCACAAACAGTAGTGGATTCAAATAACCAATTTGTATTTTAGGGAGTATTATTATTAGGTGTGTGAAGTAAGGAAACTGGCCCAAGGTTTCACTATGCCTGGAATTGAATCCAGTTTTCTCGATTCCAAGGCGAATGCTCTAACCACTAAGCTACTGGTTTCCACATAACAGCATATTCACACAAATGCAATCTCTGGGTACCCTCTGCTGAACACAGACAGCAGTGGCATTGCTGGAGCTGTACAGATTACCCTCAATATATTTAAAGTCCACAATACTGTACTGAAGAGCAGCTCAGAAGTCAATGTATCATCCCTTTCTCTCCCAGTCTCCATAGTGAGTTGGTTTAGGGCCTCAAGGTCTGCCCATTTTTTGGTCCCGACGTGAAAGGCGTTCTATAAATGTAATTTTGTTGTTGTTTGTGACTGGATTGATGTCATCAGGAAACCGTTCCAGGGGATCTTTTTCCTCTGAGCTCTCTACTCTTTACTCTTTTATAGTAAATCCCGTGAAGCAATTTGGGGACATCCATCTGACATGAAAGATGCTATACCAAAAGTAATGTGAACGTAGAACAATACTTTCGGATGCATCAAGACTGTAGAATATGAGGAAATAGTTCAGAGTTGAAAAGAGCAATTTCAGGACAGACACCTGCAAGCATTTCTTTACTCAGGTGATAATTAATGATTGGAATATGTTGCCTGGAAGGGTGGTTGAGGTCAGGACACAAAACGTGTTTAAGAAATAGTGTGATGCTGTGATGAAGGAATGGTAGAGTGGGTCATCTGGAGAAATGAGATCAGATGGGTCGAAGGGCATTCTTCATCCAAACCAATCTTGTGATCCTGTGAAGCTAGGAACACCAGATCATATTAAATACTAGCAACCATTGATGATAATTAATGGCACTAATTTAAGGAGCACCAAAAATTGTACACCATAGCAAAAGCACCATTCAGCCCTTTGAGCCTGGTCTGCCAGTTTATTAGATCATGCCAGATCTGCAAAGGCCTTTAGAATTTTAGGAGGAGTTCATTTTAACTAAGGAGCATAAGTGGTGAGTCAAGTCCACAGAACTGGTTGCCACAGAAGTAGAAAAGAGTATGACAGAAAATGAATCAACTTGAAAATACAGTAGAAGCCCATTTTTCCGTCACTCGATGAACTGGCACTTCCATATAAACGGCACGTCAAAAAAAAGTCCCCATTCGATGAACCGGAACTTATCCAGAACAATAGCGGTGGAGCATTTGTGAGTCATTGCACGCAGGTGCAGTATTTCAGTTTGCTGATAGTAGAGTCTAGGGTTATCAGTTTGCTGCTAGTAGAATCTAGGGTTATCGGCTTGCCACTAGTAAGGCTTTAAAGTTGCTCTGCCATTTTTTTCACCCGCTTGGCGTCCTCCATTTTAAAAAGAATCGCTGGACTATAAACCTCAACCAGTAGAGGTGAGAGGCATAAGAGGGTACTTCTACCAATAAGTACAATACAATATTCTGTTATTATCTGTTATTATTTTGTCTGGTGTGTATGGTGTGTGTTAAAAGAACTTAATTTTTTTTGTGGTAGGTTTTCGAAAGCGGGCTGCCCGAATATCCGGCAGGCGCTTTAACCGTAATTGGCCAGGTTCCGCGGGTGCCGGATAAATGGGCTTTTACTGTAATAATAATTCTTGCATTTGATATAGTGCTTTTCTCATATTCTAGACATCTCAAAGTGCTTCACAGAATATACTGCAAAGTGAATTGACTGTATTTTGTGTGGGCGAAATGTGGCAGCCAAATGCGCACAGCAGTGTCCCACAAAGAGTCGTGGTTTAAAATGACCAATTGAGGGTTTATTATCAGGCATGTGGAGTAAAGAAACTTGTGCAAGGTTTCGCTCTGCTATACAAATGTAATTTTGTTGTTGTTGTTGTTGTTGTTACCTGAAATCAAACCCAGGTGTCTCGCTTACAAGGGGAATCCTCTAACCACTGAGCTACAGGACTCCATGGTTGTTGGATGATGCCCGTTCATTAAGGATCTTCTCTTGCTACTGAATGTAAAATCTGCATTTCAGAGATATTGACAAACCTTTCTGTGAAAACTGAACACTTCCATTTAAACTATGTATAGACTGCAGTCTAAGCAAATTAATTTTATAGCTGCTCTCCTGTTTGCCTTAATGCTATTCTCGCTGTAGCATGGTTGCTTTTTAAATTGACATTTACAAAAAGCTTGTATCTAATCCCATGAGTCAACCTACATGAACACGTCCCTTGTAATTAGCCTCCAGTGTGGTTCCGTTATACATAATGTATTTTATTCACTGTGGAAAATAGTTTAATGCACTCACTCTAGGTGCCTGAAAACAGTATAACAAAAAGGGTGTTTAAATAAGACAATGTAAATTATATACATTGCTCAGAGTGCCAAAACCTACCTAAAAATAGGGCTACGAGAGACTGTTTATTCTATTTAATGTGTGACAATACAGTCACACATAATGTGATATTGTACTATCAGACATTTGATTTAATAAGTAACAACTACTTATATAATGTAGATATTTAAGGGCTTTGTGCAAGGCGTCATTTGAGATTAAACTATAAGGCAATTTGGGGGTTGTTAATAATACGTGCGATTTATAATCCATGCAAGTGAGTCGAAAGATACAGTACAATGAAACAATGAAAGTGATAAACACTGAACACTTCAGGAAGGCTGACAAAAATGTGTTGGTGAATCGTGTGACCAGATTTATCAATCTGTCAGTTCCAGAGTTAAAAGAGGAGTCTTGAATTTGGATCATATTACAATTTTCCCCATTTTAAGCAATACTGTCCTGTGTATTTGAGTTACTGTGGCCAGCAGATTATCCACACAGTCTATTTTTGGCTGTATGGATACTTGACATTGTCCATTGAGAAGTGCCAGATATGTCTTCACTCACATGCTGAGCTGGAGGTGCTGGCTCTCACATGTCACTATAAAAATGCAAAACTTTCCCATGGGCATAAGATACAAAGTGTAAACGAGCTGTTTGCTGGGAAGGTAGAATTTCATCTCAGCCTTCCAGCACTACACTGAATAGGACGTTGATATTTTGGTACCTTGCTTTAGTATTGCAGATCATGCTGTGGAGATCGGAGTATAAAAACTGTATTGGCTATGGTGTGATCGGATGCTCATCTCCACCATTCCCTGCCTCTTTGCAGGGAGCACAGTGGTAGCACTGAATGGTGGTGAGGCTTCTCCATATCTTTGGAGGAAAAACAAAACATGAGCCAATATTGTGCACCCTGCTGTCTGCAACAATACTCTTCTAAATCTGTCAGCAGATTGCCTGTTTCCTTGTTACCTAAGGAACGGTGTATAGCTACTGCATGTGGAAAGCGATCAATGACAAGAGGATGAAAACTAACCAATCATCATAGGGAGGAAATAGTGTACACTAAACAACACAGTAACCATCACAAATGTAGCTTTGCCCTTGTTCCTTTTCTCATTTGATGGTTAATTCCTCTCACATCTGTTGTGTTGAGTGACTGAACAGTTACAGTTTTCACCCAAGGCAAAGTTCCAATAAAAATGTGATCCTTTCAGTAGCAACAACCTATCATTTATTACAAGACTATAGGAAAACACTCCAGTACTTGACAAGAAATTCCTCTCCTCCCAGGTACAGTTTCAGTATCCTTGTACCCAGGCTACCTGGGTTTTGCCCAAAGTCAATTCACTTGACAATATATTCTGTGAAGTGCCTTGAGATGTCTCAAAGCCATAATAAGACCCTATATCAAATGCAAGAATTATTATTATTATTACACAACCGGATACTACATAGCACATGAATCTTTTTGTCTCTCTGTCACATCATATAGTTTGGTTATATTAAAGTGTGGAATTTAAAGACCAAAACTGTACATCTAACACAATGCACAATCTAATGTAAGGCCATTTGTAACAGGAATCCTTAATAAAGTGCACATCACACTGTCTTGCGGGACTTACTTTCCAATGAGATCTACTTTCGGAGACGATGTCCCATGCATTAGCAAGACATAGGTCCAATTATCCAAAGGCGATCCATTCAGATTTCTTACAAAGGAATTCCATCAGAAATGGTTGCTTTGGAGACTCCAATTCATAATTTCCCATAAAATAACAATTAAAATAATACATGTGTAACACACTGCTTCCAGTGTTCCTACGAGCACATACCAGTAGTGCTCTATAATCACAGTACTGTATTCAAAACAATATTTTAGTAAAATGTTCATACCAATTTTTTTCTTGATATGTCTACAGTATTTACAGGATTCACTGCTCCATATTATGAATCTTGAAGAGAGGCTTCCAAATTTCTATTTTTTTGAAAAATAGGAAGCAAAATGGAGATCTACAACAACAACTTGTATTTATATAGCTCCCTTCACACTTGGTGGCTTCCTGGAGCACGCAACAGTTGTGGAGTCTGATGGAGAGCCAGTGGGCGAGGAAACGGGGAGGTGACCGTAAGCACACTCAAAAAGGAAGGTCGACAGATAGGATTTAAAGGTGAGGAGAGGGCAAGGCGGAGGGATTGATGAAGGGAGAGAGAAGGTAACACATGCTGTTCATTAACGGTGCAGTTGACATTCTGTGATTATAATGGAACAACAATACACAAAGTAAACTGATATTACAAAACCAGGGAACACAAATGAACAAGTCCGCATTTAAGTCCACGCAGCCTATTTTTCTCACATAGTAGTGGATCCATGAAATAGACCTCAGACAAAACCAATTAATTATTTGTCAGGGAGATAGACAAATATCTGATTAAGACCAGTGTAAGCAAAGAGAAGGATAGACACATATTGCAACAGATGTAAAGGTTTCAATGCTTTGGACTTTAATATAAATAATTTTTGTACTTAAAATTGTAATTGCCGGAAAGGATTTTAATTTTTTTGTTTAATATTCATCTGGCTCTGATTTGGTGAAAAATATAAAATCTCGCTCTCTTAGGCTTAAAAGTGTTAAATTTTGAGGAAAGGCCGGGTAAACTTGGATTGCATTCCCTTGAGTTTAGAAAGTTGAGGGTTTGATTTGATTGAGGTATTTCAGATGATAAAGGAATTTGATAATATAGATATGGAGAAGCTATTTCCTCTGGTAGGGAAATCCAAAACAAGGGGGCATAATCTTAAAATTAGAACCAGGCCATTTAAGAGTGAAATCAGGAAGCATTTCTCACTCAAAGAGTGGTAGAAATCTAGAATTCTCTCCCCCAAAATGGAGATCCAGCTACACCTTCAAGAGTGAGGTGATTATTAGTGGGTCAGGGTATTAAGGGATATAAATTAAACCAATAAAGTATGGCACAATGATCTGTCATGCGCCAATTTACAAAAACAGTAATGATTTTGTTAAGGTTTTATATCAGGAATTATTATGAAGGTAAGATAAAAATATGGTTATATTTAGTGATTGTTGTATGTGTGTGCTAGATAACCAGAACCTAGCTACCACTTCAATCATTGGGAATATTTTTGTGTTCAATCAAGAGATGAAGCATTAATGAGGGAGCAGAGATTACAAGAGTTGGAGGCTCATGTGGAATATAAGCAGTGGCACGGATTAGTTAGGCTGAATGGCCTGTTTCCATGCTTGTAATACTTCATCCAATTTTTTGATAGTATCAACTGTCCTTCATGTAGCTCTAAGTTTGGTGTTGTGGTTGCAAGCTATGTGTAAATTCACCCCACATCCCCTCACACCCCCACTAGAAATACAGTATTATGCCATACACTACAGAATTTATTGTTCCAAGATTCCAAGGTTTTGTTGATGTGCTGTGTTCATTTTGAATTCCATGATCCGCTGTTCACATTGAAGGGCTCCATTTGCTCATTAAGAGCTTCTGAAGTGTGAAGTGATCATTAATACTGGTGATAATAATAATAATCCTTGCATTTGATGTAGCGCTTTTCACGTCTTCTAGATGTCTCAAAGCGCTTCACAGAATATACTGTAAAATGAATTGACCGTATATTTGTGGGTGAAATGCGGCAGCCAATTCATTAATTGAAATGAACAATTTATTATTGTGTTTGTTTTCAGGAACCACCATTGGGTGTGTAGAGTAAGAAAACAATGATTACTAAGCTGTACGGAAAACAGGCTGAAAAATGGGATTCAAAGATCTGCAATGATCTAATAAGATGGCTGAACAGACTTGTTAATAGGCTGAATTGCCTTTGAACAACAACAAAAAAAAAATTACATTGATAGAGCACCTTTCACATCGGGAGGATGTCTCAAGGTGCTGCTAGACCAAGGTAAGCAGTGGAAAGCAAAATGGGGTTATGGATGTAACCACTACATTTGCAAAAGAAATAGTCACGGGAGGCTTGGGAATATCTTTTTCAATAGTTTTTCGTTAGCACAGGATCATGTTTTGTAAGTTGCGTGAACCATTTTCCAAACACATGTTTAGAGGGATTTTCAGGTTCCCTTAATTAAGTAATAAATAACCAGTGAAAAGATTATTTAATTGGTTATTCATTAACCAGTTGGGGAGGCTGACAAGCGGGGCATTGGCATAGTCAAGCCTGGACATGATGAAGGCATGAATGAGAGTTTCAGGGGCCTGAAGGATGAGGTAGTGGCAGAGTTGGGCAATGTACGGGAAGGCAGAATGGGTTATGGCTTGGATGTGGGTGAGAAAAGACAGTTGAGGCTCGAACAAGACACCTAGGTTCCTAACTGGCTTGGTGAGATGGAGTGTGTAACCATGGAGGTTGATACTACCAGTGCCTGAAATGTGGAGCGCTGGTGCGAGCCAATCAAGAGAGCCTTGGTCTTGTTGATGTTCAACTGTAGAAAGTTAGCTCTCATCCAGGACTTGATGTCCTACAGGCAGTCTGATCGCAGATGTTTAAATGTAATTAGAGACTTTGACCAGGGCTACATGCTGCGGACAGCAAGGAAGCCAGATTGGAGGGGTTCAAAGAGGGAATGGCAAGAAAGAAACGAGCAAAGCTAGGACGGGAGGTTGGAGATGGGGCGGTAATTTGTGAGTAGGGATGGGTCCAAGGGAAAGGTGTTCTCACGATGGGGTTGGTGACAGCTATGTGTGTTGACACATGTTTACATGACTAAAAACTAAAGCTTGTTTAATAAAATAATTTCAAAGACTTTCTTGGGCTATCTAAGAATCATGGATATGCTTTTAGTGCTTCTTTGTTAGATACTGTCTTCAAAAAGGTTTTCAAAGTAAATTTTAGTTAAAAGGAATGTTCTAGCAGCTAGGAGCCAAAACATCTCACTGTGGTCAACTGGAAGACTAAGGGAGAAACCAGGGAGGAAGTTCAATCCCAAACCTGCCATTAAAGATAGATTTTAAAGACATTTTTAACATGTGGTCTTTACATTATGCAGAGATAAAGAGAGAGGGAGAAATTCCACCTGGTCTATCTAGATCTACTCTATTTATGTCACATTTCAGAGAATCCCGAATTTGGCAAATTCTAAAATTGTCAAGACAGTTTTCTGTTATGTTATTTTATATAAACTACAGAAAACTCAGTTCACAGTTAAGGTTGAATTCGACAACTTGCCAAATATTAAAATAAATAAACTTAATCTAGACCCAGGTGGAAAGTCTCCCATTGTATGTATTTAGGAAAACTGCAAATTTGACCACCATCCATTTCAAAAGAATATTAGTCTGATGTGTGAATCATTTAAACAAAGTTTAAATGGGCTGTGGGGTGTGATACTGAATCTTATAGACTGGGCAGATTGCATGGTTGATTCTCACTGCACGCTGTCATGTGCTGGTTGAACTCAACTGGAGGTACTTTTGGATTCCTACAATTAGTCCCAGTGTCCCTTGGAGTAAAGAGGAGCAAAAATCAACCAGGTTTTACCCTTATGGTTACTGTGCAGTACTGCTGAAGGCTTGTATGGGTTTATCACATGATTAAAAATGAAATGAAGAGAGTATAATTTGGGCTCTGATTTTTCTCCCTCCCTCAGATGAACCAGGCTGCCGATATCGTCTCAGCTCACACATGAACAACCAGTTGGGTAAAATATCAGTTGACTTTTGGGATATGTGTAGATGTCAAAATCAGCACTTTTAGTTTGAAGGGCTACTATTAAAACCAAGGGGCAAACCATGCATTTCAGTTCTGATAAGAAAAATTTGAGCTTGATTCTGGGCCATATTATGGTCAAAGTGACAATGCTATAATCAGATATGCAACACTTCATTGTATTTTGAAACCCATGAGACCTTAGTCAAATTCATGAGCTTATCAGATGTAAAAGGAAATGGCTCATTTCTGAGCTATGTAACAACTGCCAGCCATTGCCAAAATGTGACTCTTTTCACTTTACTGCCTTGGAGTAATGCCAGTTCAGTTTAAACACTATCAGCTGTGAACAGAAATAAAAGTGAATGAATGGAAGGGCTAGGCCGTCATGGAAATCAAACGGGTAACGTCTGGCTTTTCAAACAAGTGTTCTGGCTGCAAAGTCAGCAGCCTGCATTTCTAATGACCTTTTAAATGAAAAACAGCTCTGTACTCATGCATTATTTGATGCAAACTAGTTAAACACACTCAACTTAATGATATTGCTCAACACCCTGGAGCAATTTTAACTCTAAAATGTATGTAATCCAGGGTTTGAACAGCAACATAACAATAGCTAAAGGGAATGCGGAAAGTCTATTCTGCCTATCAAACATGTTTCTTCCACCATAGAAATGTACGAAACAGAAGTCTAATGACTGTGTATTTTGTTGCCAAACAGCTATTTTGCACAGAGCAACGTCTTACAACCTGTCATGAAGTGAATGACCAATTTTAACTGGGGGATTGTTGACCAGTATACAGGAGAAACTTATCTCTCTTTTTGAATAGTGCCATGGAATCTTTAACGTGCACCTAAAGTGACAGATGAGACCTTAGATTAATGTATAATCTGAAGGATAAATAATAGAATTTACAAAAAAAACTGTGTTGAGGACTCCTACAATTTCCATTCAATAATTGTGAGCCGAATTATCAGCAAAGTTGGTACAGATGTTTCAGAAGATCCATGCACATTGGTTGTTAGAGAATGCTGTCTGCACGAGCACAGAGAGCAAGATTGGAGTCATAGTCATTGGGTCAAGTTCTGCAAAACAAATGCAGCTACTGTACTATGAAATTATATTTGTCAGAAATTGTTTTCCAGCAAAACGGTAACGTAGCAACTATAATTTGCCAGAGCTTCTTGGGCCAACTGACCCTTACAGAGGAGGTAAAGGAGTTCAGGGCACTAGAAGCATTGCTCACCATCACAAAAGGAGAGATTGACTGAAGGTGATGGATCAGGTCAACGCTGCTGGCCACGTCACACTGTTATGTTTTAAGCGCTCTGAGACACCGTCCGGTGTGGAGGGCGCTATATAAATTGAATAAATCGAAGTTGTTGTTATGCTGATAGGTTTTGAAAGCTTCTAGGGAGCTGAAAGCACAAACGGAAGTTCAACAGATCAGGATACTGTACATGGTACCATTTTATAACCTGTACCATTGCATGTCTTAAAAACAGGGACCCCACAATGCAGAGGGGAAGAAAGGACATACATGACAAAAAAAAATTATGTGTATAGAGCGCCCTTCACATCGGGAGGACGTCCCAAGGCGCTACACTGCATAGCAGGACAGTGGAGGCCAAGCCATGCCCAGCTATTGATGTCAGTGGAAGCTATAATCAAGTCTATGATCAATACTTTTCAGATACCAGGAGGAATTTACTGTCTGTCAGTGCTCCAGGTCTTTATAATAATAATAATCCTTGCATTTTGATATAGCACTTTTCATGTCTTCTAGATGTCTCGAAGTGCTTCACAGAATGTACTGTAAAGTGAATTGACTGCATATTTGTGGGCAAAACGCAGCAGCCAATTGCGCACAGCAGTGTCCCACAAACAGTTGTGTATTGAAATGACCAATTTTATTATTGTGGTTTTTTTATTGAAGGGATTATGATTAGGCTTGTGGAGCAAGGAAACTTGCCCAAGGTTTTGCCCTGATCTGCCTGGATTCGAACACAGGTCTCACAGCTTGTAACCACTGAGCTACATATTAGTTGATAATGACTATAAAATTGTAATTCATCAATGACATGCTATTTCTGATCCACATAATAAAATTTAATAGGGAACCACGGAGTTTGTGCTGAACCTTGTACATATGCTTTTCATTCATTTGTAACAGCCTCTCAGTGTCCTCCTGTATCTGAGCTCCTGCAGCACCACCAGTATCTTAGAATCATATAATTATAATAATAATAATAATCCTTCCATTTGATATAGCGCTTTTCACGTCTTCTATACGTCTCAAAGCACTTCACAGAATATACTGTAAAGTGAATTGACTATATATTTAGCATAGAAGGAGTTCATTCAGCCAGCATGTTTGTGTCGGCTCTTTGAAAATAGCTGTCCAAATTAATTCCACTCCCCCGCTCACACCCCATAGCCCTGCAAACTTGTCCTCCCCTAATCATTATTTATTTCTCTCTTAAAAGTTGTTATCAAATTGGCTTCCACCACACTTTCAGTCAATGCGTTCTAGATCCGAACAATTTTGCTGCATATAAAAATGTCACCTCCACTGCTTCTTTTAAACAACGATTTCAAATCAGTGTCTCCGGATTACCTACTCACTTGCCAGTGGAAATTGTTTCTTCTTGTTCACCATATTGGATCCCTCATAATTTTGAAAACTTCTAATAAGTCTCCTCTCAATATTCCTTCTAGCTTCTCTAGCCTCTACTGATAACTGAGTCCCTCATTCCTGGTTCCATCTTGGTAAATCTCCTTTGCACCCTCTCCAATGCCTTAACTTCCTTCCTTAAGTTGTGGTGACTAGAACTGAATACAGTACTCCAGCTGAGGCCTAACCAGTGCTTTATAAAGGCTCATCAGAACTTCCTGACTTTTGTATTCAGTGGCCCTATTTATAAAGCCTAGTGTGCTTTTTTTTAAAAAAAGAAACAGCTTTATCTACCTGTCCTACCACTTTTAAAGATTTTCTTAGATGAATCTCTGGGTCTCTCTGTTCCTTCACCCCCTTTAAGATTTTACCATTTAGCTTACACTGCCTCATTTATCCATATGAAGCTTCATCTGCCATTTGTCTGCCCATTTTACCAGTCTGTCTACATCCTCTTGCAGTCTGCTACTAATTCTCCCCACTGTTTAATACTTTTCCTAGTTTTGTATCATCGGAAAACTTGGAAATTGTACTCCCTATATCCAAGACCAGGTCATTTATATATAGATCATAAACGTCAGTGGACCCAATACAGATCCCTTGGGAACACCACAGCACATTTCCCTCCAGTCAGAAAAACAAACAGTTTGAGTGAGACCTTGAGCTAGATGCCACTACCATTGCTTCCCAAACAGAGGAAGGTTAGGAGGAGAAGGAATGACATTGACATTCTCCTACCATTATTAGTCCCTTTTCATAGTCCAACACTGATTCAAGCAGTACAGCTGCCCTATGCCATGCAGGACAAGGCACCTCAGAAGGAAAGTTAGATGATGGGACAGCAGGTGATGTAGCTCCAAGCAAAGAAGGCTCAGGAAGGTTTTGCTTCACAGTGAAGCACCTTCATATGTATTAAGGTACCCCGAAGTACAGCAGCTGCAATGCATTCCAGGGATAAGTGGAGGTGTGAGAGGGTGAGGCTATGAACCTCCATCTCCTCATTCCTGCCCTGCTATCCTGGGCACACACTATTATACACACCTCAGATGCACTAAGCCAGGCCACTGAGCACACAGTGAGGCATCAATTGTTGAGAGGTTAGGAAGAGGAAACAGACAGCATAGCTTAATGATGACTGGCACATTGCTAGGTATGTAAATATTATACTTTTACTGTTATTTAACTTTATTATCGTTATTTTTGACACCAACTGATGTCCTTGGTTTTTTGTTTGTTCTGCACATTCTTATTTCCTGCAGGATTACTAACATAAGAGTAACGCATTGTTTTTTCATTCAACCTCCCAAGTTATGGCTCAGAAATAAATTGACATCAGTAACGTTTAGTACATACTTTCAACCTCTCCGTTATTATAGCTACAGAATCACTGGGTGGAAAAGCCACAAGAATCATTTATCCTATATTGGCAGAATATAGATTAACTGTTATAAGAGACATGCACGTAGAACAGTACAGTACAGTACTAGGGAAACTGAGAATGGGACTGTTGAAGTAGTTAATCTGTTAAATTGGTGCTTATTAAGTGGGGTAATATTAGATACTAGTTCTGTTCAAGTGCAACTGGCTGCTGACTGAGATGGTCCAACAGAGGGTCTTGTGTAGATGTTCTGTTTTGAAGTAACCCAGAGGACTCAATTATTTTAGAGAAGTCCAGTCTGACCAGTTATAAGGCAGTAATTGGGGGTCTAAAAGGCAAGATAGCAGAGAGTGTGAGTGTGTTGCTGTGTGGCCAATCGTCAGCACCTGTGGGGTTGTCAGGGTTGCTACTGATCTCACAGACATCCCACCATGACTGCATGCTGTGCACCAGACACTAGCCAGTCAACTGTTCTCTCCAACATTTGTGGTGATTGCTGGGAGCACTGCAGATGTCTGGAGGCCCTCTGTACTGGCACACAGTGCACAGGAAACTCATCAGTCAGTGTCTGAAGAGAAGCACTTCAGTATACATCAGATCCATGGTCTTCGTGCATTACATCCATCCCACAGCATAGTGAATCGCACTGTAGCTAAGGTTGGACTGTATGCAGATGCCACACAAAAGCACTCTGTGCACCAGTGATAATTTTTTTACTATGTTATTATACTGTTATGTGTGTCAGCCAGCCACATTGGCAGCACTCTTGCCTCTGAGTCAGCTTGGGATGTCCTCCTGACGTGAAAGGCACTTTAGAAGTGTAATTTTGTTGTTTTTGTTGTTGTAGAATCAAGCCCCAAGTTGAGACTTGGAATCACAAATCTAGGCTGACACTCCAATGAAGTGCTGGGAGGGTTGTTGCCTTGTTGGAGGCACCATCCTTTGAATGAAACATTAAATCGATATCCCGTGTGCCTGTTGAAGTGGATGTTCAAGATTCCATGGTACTATTTGAAAAGAGAAGGGAGTTTCACCAAGTTTCCTGGTGAATAAATCCCCCCAATCAAATTGGTCTCAGATACTGCTGTGTGCAAATGGCTGCTGCATTACTCTCACACAATACAAACACAATCCATTTTACAATATACTGTAACCTGCGAAGCACTTTCAGACATCTCGATGACATGAAAAGATACTATATCAAATATAAGGATTATTTTATTCGTAAACCTGCTATGAATGGATTTTAGTGCAGTCACTGCTAATCACTCAAGAAAAAACTCAGCAGAAGCAAGTTTTATAATGAATAACAGTTCTCATTGATGTTATGAATAAGAAAATAGAAAAGCAGAACAACTCACCAATGTTGCTTGTCCCAGTTAATCATGGAATTTTGTATTGAATTCCCCCTAAAGAATGTTTTAAATAATGAAGAGGAATTAACAAACTGGACAGAACATGCCTTTTCCCTTTTTTAGTGGAATCCAAACCAAGGTCAGAGGCTTAAAATTAAAGCTGACCCAGTTAAAAATGCAATCAGATTTTAAAAAAACCAAAGGTTTGTGAGAATTTGTGGAGTAAAATTCCACCTGGGATTAGATTTATTCTATTAATATAGCATATCATAGTGTGCAGACTGTCAAATTGTGGAGTTCAGTTTCAATTTTGAAGCCTGTTTACTGTGTTCCTTTAAATGGATTGAAAACCCAGCTTTATAAGACTCCATGCTCTAGATATATCCATTGAATAAAATGAGAAAAATATAAAGATGAACATGATAAGGTGATCAGCTGCTGGATTGTTATTGGTGTAAAATTGGTGGAGCTTAGTCAGGCTTGTACAGAATTAGGAACAATTGTGACGTGGCTATTCTGAAAATTTGAAAAAATACATGGACTATGATGTTCCGTAGAATAAACTATGAATCCCATTGGAATAGCTTGGCAACAATACAATAAAAATAAGGCCTGAAGCGACAGAATGGGGTGAACCTAATAAGGTTATAAACATGGCTAGATACCTTCATTTTCATTATTGCCTGAAGCTGGTACGAAGCATTCATGGGTACATAAGATTTGGCAAATACCGAGAGTAATTAATTGTTTAACATATAGGTATTAAAAGACATACTGCATTAAAAGGTACTTAAAAGTTTATAAACCATCAGGAGTTGATTATCTACACCCAGGAGAGTAAGACATTTGAGGGAAAAAATAATAGGAATTCTGTCTGTAATGTTCCTAAATTCTTTAGTAAGGGCAGGTATCAAATGACTGGAAGGTGGCAAATGGAAGAGTGACAAAATGCTCATTTCTGGGTTTGTGTTATTAAAAGCATATAAGTTTCCACCTGAGAAAATCATGTTATAATAAAGTCATCTAGGTTCAATATCTCAGGCCCACCTTCGCATTATAAGGGATAGGTAAATGATAATAATCCTTTCTTTTTCATTTGATAGACCACCCATTGATTGTAAAGTTACAGTAACTGTGCATTTTGTAGGTGAATGCAGCAACCAAGTTAGACTC
Organism: Hydrolagus colliei; assembly: GCA_035084275.1. Classification (NCBI taxonomy): domain Eukaryota; kingdom Metazoa; phylum Chordata; class Chondrichthyes; order Chimaeriformes; family Chimaeridae; genus Hydrolagus; species Hydrolagus colliei. The sequence continues at coordinate 24,123,261 of CM068744.1, read as the reverse complement.
AGCAGTATTCCATCAACAGCTGTGAAGTGAGGATCACATTAGCAAACAACTATGGACCATAATAAGGGATGACAATAATTAATGATTCTATGTCACGTTTGATACTCTAATATTGCAAAAATAAATAAAGAAAAGGCATTTCTTTAACACACCGCAATACAGCACCCACTGCAATCAAGGGCCGTGTGGATGTCAAATCTATTCTGAAATACTGTTGCAGTGTTGTGACAGTTCATTGAGACGTATTGACACTTTGAGGGAGCACTGTTATGCATAGAGTGACACAGCCATTTCTACTTATACAACGCTAATATAATAAATTGATACTGTGGTTAAAAAAAGTCATATTTCAGATCTTTGAGAAGTCAAAAGTCAGCACTGTCTGGAAAACACACTTCCTGCAGAGGTTGCAGAATCTGACTTCCCTTATACCCCAGCCCATCCTGCTCGGTTACAAAACACTGTGACGGGACAGGAACATCAGATTGGTTATATGGGAGTTAAACATGTGGAAATTACGTGCCCAGAAGGGAAAACCCAACAAAGGAGAACTGTTCGCTGAACAGATGTGTGATGTTACGAAATAAACCCCAAGTTTGTTTCCTTCAAGTTCGGATTTTATAATCTTGCTCCACATGAGATGGAATAGTTTTGAAACAGCAGCAAAGGTATTTTTGTTTGAAATGCACAAAGATACAGTTCAGATATATAGACTATACATATTGGAACTGTAATCATGTGCTTTCAGTGCTAGTCCATTGTACTTAAACCTCACCCGGACTTAAAACCTCACCCTCACTCAAACAATTTGTACTGTTGTAAAACTAATGATTGTGTCTGCACGAATGAATAGCTCACAATCAACAACAATAACAACTTCAATTTATATAGCTTCCTCCATGCCGGATGGCATCTCAGAGCGCTTAATCACACAGTAAGGAATGGTATGACTGCTTTAAAAACCTGTACAAATAAAATATATGTAGTGTTTCTTTTCTGCAAAGCAGGCACGGTGTGGAAGTGTTACCCTTTTACTCCCAAGAATTTCAAGAATGCTCATTATTTTGAATGGGATGTAGCCAGCTGGTTTTGGCTCGATTCTTCAGGAAAAAGCATGCGTTGACTTTCCTCAATGCATAGCGAGTCCTTTATAAGTAATATTTGGCAAAACATTCAGTTTCAGTATGTAAAGTGCTTGTATTGCATCGTTTTACTCAAAATACATAAAGGAAGTGTGAATTTACTGGAATTGAAGGATGAGCTTAGTCAAGTTGATGCATTAGAACAAGAAATAGTAAACACTACAAAAGGTGCCTGTTAGCAGAGAAGAAAGCAAGGATTTGAATATGATTTAAGACTTCCAGCCAATGTATAGGTGCTGCCATCAATGCCGTTACCATGTTTCCCTTCAATAATCTTTGACTAGAAAATTAATTAATTTTAATTTTGCTTAGATCACTGATGAGGCCATATCTGCAATATTTAGGTATAATATCCTACCAATGTGAAAGGCAATATGCTGTTGTAATAGGCATAATGGTTGAGTTGACCTGTTATTATATGAATCCATTTTGTAAAGGAGAGATCTGCAGAATGGCAGTTTTAAAGGCTCTGTGGGCTAACTGCTTCAAGTGGCTTTGATCAGATTACAATAGAAGTTTGGATGAAGCAGGCTTTTTTTGACAATTGGATCTTGCTTGATTTCATTGATGTTTTTCCAGATGTCCTGGTTATTAATCCTCCAGATTAAATAGGCCATTAATCTCATGACTGTTTGTGGGACATTGCTATGTGCAAATTAACTATTGGGTTTGTCTACCTAATACACAGCCAAAGTACACTTTGTAAAAAAAAATTACATTTGATATGGTGCATTTCAATTTGTGTGCTACATAGGATGTTTCCTGTAGTGACTGCATATTTTGTTTGGTAAAAACTGACAGAAGTTGTCAAACTGTTGAATTCCTTGTAACCTTCAAGGTTGGTTCCAAAGACAAAAATAATTTACAGAAAACCAGCATTAACATGAAAATTACATGTACGGATTTGACAAATTGTAAACCGCTATGAACTGCTAAATCAATTGAGTAAATCTACACTTGGACAGAATGTGTGCTATAGAGTTTATAAGGTACAAAACATACAACACAAATCATTTTTAGAAATATTAGTAGCTTTTCATAATGCTGTTGATATAAGAGTTTGAATCGTAATGATCATATCAAATGCATTGTATAACACTGCATATTTGTTTTCAATTCTAAATTATCACCAGTTTGCATTTGATATAGCACCTTCCCTGATTGGGTAAATTGATCCTCCCACACATTGTCTTTGCCCAAGAAAATCTCCACTTTGAAAGTTGCCCCGATTACATAGATTGGCATTATATGATGATACCCTAATGAATCAAATCTGTATCCTATGAAGCAGCATACAAAATTCCAAATGAAAGAATGGTTGGGTGTGGGGGGTACAAGAGGGAGACTACCACATGAGAGTGAATAAACAATAGTATACAAGTGATAGAGAAGGCAAAACAAGCCACATGATCAAGAATTAAGGCTTGCAACAAATATGAAACACATGAAAAGGACAACAACAGTGAACAAATAAGTACTATTTTAAAATGTTTCACTTGTAAAATACAGTCAATTCACTTTACACTAAGGGCTTCAAGATTTCTCAATGACTTGATAAGGCATTATTTCAAATGCAAGTATTATTATTATATTATTATATGTCTTCATATTCAACACATTTGGGGAAATATTTCTAGTTTGTTGCCTGGTTACGCAGAAATTTCAGTTATTCTTCCCTGGTAAATATCATTATTCATTTAACACAGAATAGCCAGTTGAGTTGAGTTGAATATCCAAGCACTATTTTGTTACAATGGAAAATGTCAGGCTTTACACTATCTTTCTCGAAGAACATCTTTATGTAAAGGATGTCAGGCAAGGAAAATTACTGTGACTCCTCTTTCCATAGGCTGCAGATCATCCAGAATTCTGCAGCCCATCTCCTCTCCCACAACAGGCTCCTTAACCTTATCACCCCATGGTTCCCCGCTTCTCCCACCCTACCATTGGTGGGCAGGCCTTCAGCCATTCTGCCCCCACCCTCTGGAACTCTATCCCACAATTTCTCCACTTTGCCCCCTCCCTTGTTTCCTTTAAGACCCATTTCAAGGCCCATTTCTTTGACTGTACTTTCAACACGCTCCTTCTCCCCCTACCCCCCACCCTCCCAATTCCAACCCCCAGCTCAGGTCTGAAACACTGATTGTCCAGCACCTTGGGACATCCTCCCTACGTGCAATTTGCTATACAACGACAACTTGGATTTATATAGTGCTTTCCACGTCGGACGGCGTCTCAGAGCGCTTAAAAATACAAATATGCAAATGCAATTTTGTTTTTGTTATTAGTGGGTGTTAACATATGAAATCATATCAATTGTTCTTGCAATTGCTACAGCAAACTTCACATCAGGAGGCGTCTCAAAACGCTTCATAAGGTTTATTATCAATTACTTTGTAAGTGAACCATTAGCACCATTTTGTAGGCCTAGATAGGCAATAGTCTGAATAGACTTCTAAACTATATAAGTCTATGGTTCTGGATCAAATAGGGTGACTTTCATCCTCCCAGCCAAGCAGTACTCAAGATGCTGATTGGCTTAACAGGCAGAATGGTGCACTTTCAGTACTTAGAATTAAAGGCAGAATGAAGCAGGCTGCATCATCAGTCAAAATCTAGCAAGACTCTAAACAATCTGTTACAGGAAGCTGTTTTAGAAAGATTATTTGCTAGTCCATCGTTGCAGACCTTAACTGTCAGTATTCAATTTACAACAGCAAATAAAAGAGGAACTATGGTAGATGAGTAGTCAAGTGTGTCAGCTTATGGTTACTGTCTGGAAGATCTACCACTCATTATATTACAATTACCGTACTGAAATAATTCAAATTGTTGAAACTATGGGGAAAATGTGGTATTTCTTGTGACATTTAGCACCTGTGATTATTATCATATCACACAACTATCTCCCATCAAAAAAAAATTGAAGAAGACCATTTTAAATTTGCACAAAATTATGGAACATTCTTAAACGCAGTCTTAAAAAGAAATGGCTTCAAAATTTATACTGGATTTAAGAATTTTTTGCAATTGCAAATAGTCCTACATTTAGAGGCTTGGCCTTGGTGGAATTTCAAGCCTTACCTACCTTATCTATTTGCCTTATTGGGGTGTAGTCGTGATGGTTTTTGCAAACAGTGAGGCTCTCTGTAAATCCTGATTCTGTGACATTGAAGCTTTGAATGGAGCCAGTTCCAATTACATTGAGAGTGTCAGAAGGGGTAGGTAAGAATGTTTTTCAAGTTTTCCTTCTTCCTTGGATAGGAATGCCTCAACTCCATTGGGATTAAGGATTCACTGTGTGGAGAAGTCATCGAGGAGAAATGGCACTGTTGAACTACTGACTTCCACCCTGGGCAGGGCTTCTGATACTTAACCTGCTTCTGTCCATGAAGCCTTTCCAAATCGCTTCACAATTGTGGAAAGAATTCTGTCAGGTGCATGTTGGGTTTGCTTGTATGGGTGGGTAAAATAAAAGTGACCTATGATGTGATACTTGCAACACCAATGGCGGGTGCTTGTGAATACAGCAAATATAGTGACCACTTCCAGCCTAACAATTGAATACAGGTACCCCGCCCCAACCGTTGCCTCATCAACTGCTAAACTCATTTACCCACGGTTTGCTAAATGCGACAACCTTTGCTAACTACGCAATGGTTATTGCTAAACCCTTGCTTATCCGCGGGTTTTAACACTAACACTAGCGTTTGGCGCTAGGACCCAGTTGCATCAACCAGCTTTGCGCTAGCGTCTGGCGCTAGGACCCAGTTGCGATGTCGCAATCAACCAGTGAGATGTAGCTTCTCTCTTAGGATTAAGGTAAATCTCAGTTGATTTCTCTCTCTCTCTGTGTGTCTGTGTCTACACATCCTGGCAGCCAATGCTCCCACACTTATTCCCCCTATCCCCATGTTACCACACCACCTTCACCACATCCCCCCACCTCCGTGTCATCCACCACACCACCTTCTGCACACCACCCCAAACCTCCGTGTCACCCACCATTATTTCTCTCTCTCTCTGTGTCTGTGTGTAGATCAGTCAGTCAGTCAGATAGCCTCGCGGATTGCTACAGATCCTGGCAACCAATGCTCCCAAACTTACTCCCCCTATCCCCATATTTCCCATAGGACCCTACATTTTCCAACGACGGCAAAGCAAACGTCCTCCCACTATCCCCATATTTCCCATAGGGCCCTGTATTTTCCAACCATGGTTTTACCAACAGCTGAGTTTTTCAGGAACATATTCCCCGCGGTTGGGGAGGGATAACTGTACTGTACTGTACCAAAGTCCAGGGGCATTATTTTCATTTCAGAGGTCCACCTATGTTGTGATAATTCACATCAACTAACATTATGGTCAAATCGGTCAGTTATTATCAATTTACGTTTGTAAAATAATTTCTAGTACAGTAAAAGCCCGTTTATCTGGCACCCTTGGGACCTGGCCAATGAATGTTAAAACACAATGCGGATATTCAGCCGAAAACACGACAAAAATAGTTTAATAAAAATAATATATTGTGCTGGATAAATTCCGGTTAATCAAATGGGGACTTTTTTTTTGTGGTGCCGGTTATGTGGAAGTTACAGTTGATTGGGTCACGGATAAATGGGCTTTTACTGTATTATGTTCTGTCCTCTGGCCTGCTCCTGCAAGTTTCGAAGCCACTTCAAAATCCACCTCTTTGACAGGACTTTGTCATCTTTTCTTTCCTGCTTTTTCAGCTCCCATTCTCCCCTGCCCCTCGAGTTGAGTTGATAATAACTGACTGGTTTGACCGTAATGTTAGTTGGTTGCTGTGAATTATCATAACATAGGTTACATTTGGTGATGGGCTTCTGAAGTGAAACTAATGCCCCTGGACTTTGGTACAGTGTACAATTGTTGGGCTTGAAGTGGTCACTGTACTTGCTGTATTTACTAACACCTGCCATTGTTGTTGCCAACATTGCTGCAATATTTGAATGTGACAACATGGAATACCACGATAACCCCCTGGGTAGAGTCTTTATTAAGAAATACTGTTTGACATTCCCATGTTTCAGACCTATTGACCTGTTAACGAACTGCAAAGACCACATCAGGAGCCTTTTCATGGTAACACCACACTGCTAGTGGAGCACACCAGCATGGTATTTATCAGCTCATCAGTCTGAATGAGCACTTCGGTTGCAGTGCTGGTAAAGTGTTCCAAAACTTTGATGATGATTCATTAATAATAAAAACCTTTGTGAAAGAATTTTCAGTATTATGCTCTCTCCTCTAGCCTACTCCTGCAGACTTCTAGGCCACTTCAAAGCGTACCTTTTTACACCGCTTTCAGTCATCTTTCCCTTGCCTAACAGATGCTTTTTCAATTCCCACCAATCCCGCCTCTCTCTCCCCCCTCCCCCACCCCCATTTTAGGACACAAACACCTGTGTAGAGCAATTTAAGATATCCTTCTTAAGTGAAAAGGCCATATAATTGCAAATTCTTACTCTTCAAGACTCTGTGCACAGTCTCAGGGCCTTAGCACAGACTGCATATTTGTCTTTCCAAATGGGGCAGTTTCCAAAATCTAGTCCCTTTTCACAACAGCCACATGCCGAACTCAGTGGAATATTCTTGCTGTAACACATTTTGTTATTGTACGCCATTTGCTTAGTGACTTTTACTCTATCCTCAAGCTGATATTCAATGTCACAAGACAGAAGGATGAAGATCCTTTGGTTCCATTTGATCTTATCCTTGAAGAATCATCTTTTCATTTCAGCACCGAGCTGGTTCTTAATGAATCCAATGCCCTAGCCTCAGCCACCTATCCCGTTAACCTGTTCCAGATGTTTGAATATCCCGGCAGAGTGAAACCTTGGGCAAATTTCCTTACTCACATGCCTGATAATAATCCCTCAAGAAACAATAACAATAATAATTTGGTCACTCAATCCATGACTGTTTGCGGGACACTGTTATGCACAATTGGCTGCTGCGTTTTGCCCACAAATATGCAGTCAATTAACATTATCATATATTATGTGAAGCACTTTGAGACAATAACAACAAAATTACACTTGTATGGCGCCTTTCACATCAGGAGGTCTAGAAAACGTGAAAAGAGCTATATCAAATACAATTATTAGTATTATCCTTTGCATTTGCCATGTTTCAGTTATCAGTATCACCCGGAACTCAAGAATGGATACTCAGTCACCCATCCTGATAATCTGCTCCATTTTCCATTCGAAACAGTCAATTCATTTTATATTCTGTGAGGCGCTTTGAGACATCTCAACAACATCACAAGGCGCTGTATCAAATGCAAGGATTACTGTATTATTATTAGTGTTAATATTATTCATGATGGAGTTGTACATTTTAATCTTGAATCCGAGGTTCTGACTCGAATTGCCATGTTTAAGACTATCCAAACTAAACTGAAATCCCTCACCTTAGGCTCTTAGTATTTCAGGCACTTCTCGCTGAAAGCAGTAGTGTGGCTCTCAGCCCCTGAGAGAAGAGAGAACCACAGCCTTTAGGTGACAATTAATGTTCTTTAAAAGTTAGAAGTAGAGTTTGGTGGTTAAATCTGAAGATGGAATAATTTCTTCTATAAACCACAAAGCTGCGCCCTGGTAATTAAAACAAAATCAATTAGTGGTGTGCTATGGATTACATTTTGGAAAATGCTATATGCATATTTGTTAAAAAGGTAGAGAATAGTCAAGACTCTGTATTCTCTGCTTGGTGTTAAACTGACTCAGTTTTGAGTCAGCAAATTTGGGGTTCGAGCCCCATGTCAGGTCTTTCACCTCACAGTCCAGTCCAATGCAATGCTTGGAAACATTAATAATTTTATGCTGGAGGCATTGGCAATATGATTTCCTTTTGCAAACGTGCACACCATTGACTCCATGCTGTCAATATCATACTATTGATGGCCGGGATTTGCTTTTCTTTCAGGGGGGAAAAAAAATCTTCAATCACACATCCCTGAGTCCTTTGGTGGCAAGAATACTATGTAATACTTCATCCTTTCCTTTGGATGAAATGTTAAATTAAGGTACCATCTGTCTGTTCAAGTAAACATTAAAGATCCCATGGCACTATCTGAAAAGAGTAGGGTGCTTCCCCCAGTGTTCTGGCCAACAATCTCCCAAATAAATTTGTCACTCAATCCATGGCTGCTTGTAAAACATTGTTGTGAGCAATTGGTTGCCACATTTTGCCCACAAATATACAGTCAATTCACCTTACAGTATATCCTGTGAAGCACTTTGAGATATCGCAATGACATGATAACACATTACAACAACAACAACAACATAATTGCCCTTATATAGTGCCATTCATGTTGGGAGGAGATCCCAAATCACTGAACAGTCTGGTCGGGACCCGAGCGGGGTGGGAGGTGAAGTGGGGGTGGGAATGAGGGTCGGGGGAAGGGGAAGGAGAGTGGGAGAGGGGAAAGAGTTAGAGATAATGCTTGCATATTTTAAATGCAAGCATTATTATTATTATTGTTATAAGAAGACACAGTTGCAAATAGCAAGTGAGTCCATCTCCATTGGCACTCAATACACATTCTGTCATCCTGACCCAAAAGCACACAAGACTGAAAGTCACTATTAATTCAGTATGTGTGACCTGGGGTTTGCCACTAGCAAAATGGAATCAACTTTTGTGCCACTTGGAATTCTGTTTTGTGTTAACAAAAGTGCCAGCGCAAAGTGAAAGTCTACCCACGTTTGTATATGCTGAAAGCTCGCAATGAGTCATGTGCTCTAATAATATCACATGAAGCAGCTCTGTGGCAAATCTAATCAGCCATCAGTTAGTGCTGTGCCTCTCTCTATATAACTATGTAGTCTTGAGTCCCAATGGCCACTTAGCATAGTCATGAATTTATTTATTGAACCTCACGTGTCTGGCAATTGTTGAGTTGAATGGCTGAATACTTAACTAAAAGGCCCCACACCAAAGGCCTCCTTGGAAAGTTCCATAGCCAGGGAGCATCCACTACATGTTTGGCATCGAGGAAGCCAAAGCCCAAACATTTGAAATGTTGGAATGTGTGCCAACCTTCCCACAAGAGAACTCATGGTTTCATGACAAACTGTCATAACATCTGGCATACACACAAACATTATCAAATTGAAAATGAATGTAATAAGGGATCGGTTACAGACCATTAGGAACCGGAAACATATTACCATTGAAATTTACAGTACAGCACAGAAGGGGGCCATTTGGCACATAGTTTGTGTGTTGCATTTCCCTAAGAACTATTTGATGTCTCATTCTCTTGACTTACCCCTTACTTGATCAGGTTTCGTTTTTTTCAAATATTTGTCAAATTCCCGCTGAAAGGCTGATGTGGACTGTGCCTCAAATATCATCTAGATCAATTGCACTCATTAGATTGCTGTAGCCACAGCTATTGTAATGCTGGCCTGCATAGTCATGGAGTAACCGTATAATGAACCAGATGAAGTCTATCAGAAATCCCATTACAAACAAGTAATGAGAAGATCACTCCTGCATTCTTAATAACTGGAACATGGTAGACAATAATACGGTCTAAGCAGACCAGGATTTCACAAACAAGTCATGATCTTGAAAATGAAAAATGCAATATGTGGTTATTGTCACTGGTTATATACATCACATAACACATCAATATCACTGTTCATTTCAATTTGGTTTCATTGTACATGATTAGCATTTACTGTTTAAGGTTTCATGATCTGTGACTGGAAAATTAGATTTGACTCTTTAATTATTATCGACATGTCAGGCAATCAAATATTGCTTCAGGTTGCAGTGTGAATATCAGTAGCAGTCAAATCAGTGCTCAGTAAAGCACATCCATGAACTGAAGTAATACAAATTTAGCTAGTTGGGACATTGCAAACCTTCACTGAACATGATTGACTATTAATGAAGGAACATTGAGATCCGGCCTAAAACGACCTTCTCTGTGCTGCTTAAATAATGAATTGCTGTTTTAAATGTGGGCGGGGGGTGGTGGGGTGGGGAGCCTTTGGAATCTTTTCTAATCTTTAACTTTTAGTGTGAGCTATGTTTAAACTCCAATAGTACCCCAACACACATCTAGAATTACTAAATCCTGTTTTTGTCAACATGTACCTAATAATCTCCAGAATTAGGTTAGCAGGATGCATACCTCCAGTGAGAGAATATCATTCCATTCCAGAGAGCGAGAAATTATCGCTCTCAAGTTCTGAATTCTCTGAATTCTCACTCTAAAGCGTGGTGATGCACTTCTGCACATATAAGACATCGCAACTGACTAACTCAAACTTTGGACAAGGAACTGCCAAGAAAAATCAGTATTTTATGACATAGAATTGCAGATATTTCATTTCTTCACTTATCATGGAAAAAAACCAGAAACCAATATCAGTTGCAACCGCAGTCTATCCCACGCCAATTGCTAAGATTAGCAATCTTTTCGTTCCACATTTAGAATGGGATTTCCCCCTTAAAGTACAACACAGACATTGATCTGGGGAGAACACCATAGGTATGTATCTTGCTAGAATAATGCGCTAAATACAATACAATACAAAATTACACTTGTATACTGCCTTTCATGTCAGGAGGATATTCCAAGGTTAAACAACATTGAAGCACACATCTTTTCGATAGGGTTAAGTCATTATTACAACATTTGAAAAATTAAAAATATTTTTCTAGAGTAGCAATTCGAAGTTCACCTGCAAACTACCCAGTCAATACAATTTAAATAATAATACAGTAAAAGCCTGTTTATCCAGCACCCGGGGACCTGGTAAATGCCGGTTAAAGCGCCTGCCGGATATTCGGGCGGCCTGCGGCCAAAAACCCACCACAAAAAAATTAAAGTTCTTTTAACACACCATACACACCAGACTAAATAATAACAGATATTAACAGAATGTTATATTGGTACTTTATGGTAAATGTTGTAAACTGTTCCATATTTCACCTTTACTGGTAGATGTTGCGCTTGAAGCCTTGAAGCTGCGGTTGAGGTTTACAGTCCAGCGATTCTTTTTGCAATGGAGGATGCCATGCCAGTGAAACAAATGGCAGCGCAACTTTACAGCCTTAATAGCGGCAAGCCGATAACCCTAGACTCTACTAGCGGCAAACCAAAATACTACATATGCGAGACAATGACTCACAAATGCTCCACCGCTATTGTTCCGGTTGATCGAATGTGGACTTTTTTGGGGGCATGCCGGTTATACGGAAGTGCCGGTTCATCAAGTCATGGATAAACAGGCATCTACTGTATTAGTCTTTGTGTTTGATTTAGCGCCTTATCACATTTTTGAGTTGCCTGGAAAGCGCATCATAAAATAAATGAGCGCACATCTGGATCAGCATTCCCAGGACCATTAAAGCATAAATTTTCCAACACTGGAGTTTTAATGGTTAATTAAGAGAATTTACTAAATTCTATCCCCTTACTGCAGTCTAATAATTGTTGGTTTATTGAAGTCACAGAAGATTGTGTAGCTTTCAAAAATGCACTGTTGGCCTGCCAACATACACTCTGCAGCGGATTCAACAGGCCAGATCTTTATGGAAAAGTTATAACTCTATAATACAATCACTGGTCACATACCTCTGCACTGAGTGTACCCTCACAAAACTACTCATGCTTTAGACGTACGAGGTGTTAGTTGAATAGTGGATTGGAGGAAGTTGAGCAAAGGGACACTCAATTTAAAGCTATGAGTGGCACTGTGATATTTTACAAATGGGTAGTTTGCTCTTTGGGCACAGTGTGTATTGCGTTATTTATGTACTGCTGTGTGACATGTGCCAATTTGGACAATAAATTATTTGACACAGTGAGTTGGAGGAAATGAACACAGGTTCCTTTTGATTGAAACATTCTCAAAAACACAGGAAGTGAAGCGGGAGCTGTTGAAATGTAATCTGAAGACTCCAATAACCGATCAACAAGCACATTAAACAGGAACGTAAAAGAGTAAACCTTTCAGTCAGTGCAGGTTACATGGTTGCCAGGTGACTGCTTATCCCCAATTTAGCTCAGCTTACTCTACACACCACTTTTGAGAGGTCAACATACCTTTGTTTGTTAAAAATAGGCAATAGGCATGCAGGAGGTTCGAGGAAACTGAACACTGGAAGCAAAGTACCACTGTGACTTATTGATACTGGTGTACAATGAAACCACAGGATATGGGTATACTACAGAGAAAGCCAAAGTGGCAAATGCTATTGAGAAATATGAGGAATAATGTGGAAGGTAAATAATTGTAACAATAGCAGGTTTGTTTGCTTTTTCCTTCCATTCTGCTTTCACATTTGCTACTTTCCAATCTTTTCATAATACGCCCACTTTCAGAGACCTTTCAGAGTTTAATGCATCTCTTTAATGCGGAGTCCTGTAGCTTAGTGGTTAGAGCATTTACCTCACAAGTGAGAGATCTGCATTCTATTTCCGGCAGGGCAAAATGTTGAGCAAGTTTCCATATTCCACATGCCTCTGTTTACCTAGCAGTAAGTAGGAACCTGGTTGTTAGTCGATCGATGAATCGAATTTCCTGGGATAATAATCCCTCCAAAAAAGATTTGCTCACTCTATCCACGACTGTCTGTGGGACACTGCTGTGCACAATTGGCTGCCACAAATATACAGTCAATTCACTGTACGATATATTCTGTGGTGCTATGAGACATATAGAAGACATAAAAAGATACAAGGGTCATTATTATTATCTCAAATCTCTATCTCTAATAATCTCATTGAGATTATTATCGCTATACAGTATATATTATCGCTATATGTATGCAATATAAATGTTGTTGTTATGGATGTCTGCTAATTCTGCTGATGTTTTGTCAAATGTGCTCTTTACAGAAAGTGAAGTCAGTGGAAAGTCTGCCCGAGTATAGGAACACTACATATCAGAGAACTCTCTCTACTTGAAGTAAATAACCATTAACAGATAAAGCAGTGCTCGCCCAGCACTGCACTGGAGCATCATCTTACAGATTGAGATCAAAGAGCTCAGCATCTTCTCATTACAGAATTAAGATGATTTGCGTGGGTGAAAAAAAAAGGCACTCTGAGAATGAGCTCAATTGACGCAGCTCAGAAAAGCTACCACTGTCTATCACAAATGCACAAGGGTGTCCTTTTCTAGATCAGGGGACAGGAAACTGATTAAAGCACTCAGTTATGCTTTAATCAGATGTCTGCCCCTATTTCAGCACAAACCACATGCTGGAATGTTCATTAAAACCATACTGTAATATTTGCTTGAGAGCTCATCAAGTGGTTTAGAGCCAGTGTGTGCCGGAACTTATATGCACGAATGCACTACAAATATAAACTATCTTTTACTGTTCACTATCATGACCCGTAGGGGCAAGCGTCACCCGATGGATTATATTTTAGAATTCTATTCTAAACACAAGCATATGCATAGGCCATACCAAGGCTTTTACAAATAATATGGAATTTGAAACGATCCAAAAGGTCTGCAGGTCACCAATCGACTTTCAGTTCTTTGACCATTATTGATAAACAGCAGCACATCAACAAACAAGTAATTTCCCACAGAGAAATTTGTACATTCGGAGCCAAAAACAAAGAGCTTAGCAAACAAGCAGAAATCTCATTAGAAAGACAGCCCTCACCCCCTCCACCAACACCCCCCACCCTCCCCGGCCCTCTCCCCACCCAACCCAATACAAGAAAAATTGGAAACAGACCAGAGTGAGAGAGTGAGTGTGTAAATGGATATCTGGAATAAAAGCTATGTTAACAGATAGTTGGAGAAAAAGAACAAAATAAAATTACATTTGTAAAGCACCTTTCACATTGGGACGATGTCCCAACATGAGGGGATCAGGAAGTGAGCATGGGGGGGTGTCAGGGTTGAGATGAGAGAGGGCAGAGATGTCAGAGGGCTGCTTGAAGGCATAGTTGAAAAGGAGGATTTTGAGTCGTGTCTTGAAGGAAGCACGAGAGGGAGCAAGGTGAAGGAATTGAGCGATGGAGTTTCAAGGTTTGGGGGCAGAAAGGCAGAAAGGCTGGCCACCGATGGTAGGGGGTGTCAGGCGGATGGCATGGAGCAGGCTGGATCCTGCTGAATAGAGGGAGCAGGCAGGTTGTTAGCAAGTCAGAGAGGTAGGAGGGGACATGGCTATGCAGGGTCTTGAAAGTGAAGATGAGGATTTTGAATTCTATCCTATGAGGGATGGGGAGCCAGTGGAGCCTGGTGAGGGTGGGGATGATGGAGTCTCAGAGCCTGGTGCAGCAGAGGACACAAGCTGCAGAGTTCTGGATGATCAGTAGCTTGTGGAGGGAACAGTTGGAGAGGTTGACAAAGATGGAGTTTCCGTAGTTGAGTCTTGAGGTGACAAATACACTGTATAAGGGTTTTGGTGACCTAAGGGGTGAGGCAGTGGCGGATTCGGACAATGTTGTGGATGTGGGGAAAGGCAGAATGGGTCAAGGTATTGAGATGTGGAGGCGCTGGCACAACCCAATCAGAAAGAGGATGCAATCTTCAATACCGTGGATTCTATCTTCCTCTACTGCCTAACCTCTCACCTCAACCTGTGAGCAGTATGGAAACCTGATTGGAGGGGCTTCTGAAGGGAGAGCTAGGAGAGGAATGAGTGAAGCTGGGAAGCAACATCTCTTTCAAATAACCCTGGAATGAAAAGGGAGGCGATGGAGGCAGTTTGAAAGCAGGGATGGGTTCAAAGGAAGTTTCCTTCATGATGTGCGTGAATGTAGCTGTTTGATGATTGATGGTGTTGAAGAGAAGAGGGGCGAGGAGGTGGAGCTGGGAGGTAAAGAGAGGGATGGTGATGAGATCAAGGGAGCAGGTAGTGTTTCATGCTTCACGTGGTAGGATCAAAGAGGAGAGGAGAAAGGTTCAAAGGTGTGGAGGGAGGGATGAGTAGGAATCAGAGTTTGGTGGGGAAATGGGGAAGGAGTGCTGGTTGGGACGGTGGAGGCAGCTGAATGGATACCCTTGATTTTGGAATCAAGGAAGTCCAGCATCTCCTCACAGTCATAGTTTGAGGAGAGAATGAGCAGGGCATGGAAAGGTAGATGGAGGAGCTGGTTGGTGGTGGCGAATAGAAGCCTGGGGGTGGTCCTTCGCCTCCAAGATTATCTAGGAATAGAAGAAAAATTTGGCGGAGGCAAGGGTAGTGCTATACATTTTGATGTGGTTCTGCCTGATCTGTCAGTGGACTGTTAGATCAGATTTAAGATACTTGCGTTCAGTGACTCAGACCTGACTCTTGAGGGAGCAGAGGTAGTTGGTGTACCAGGATGAGGTTTGTGAATAGGAGGCAGTTCACAAGGTGAGGGGTGCAAGGTCATCAAGTGTGGTGGAGAGGGAGTTGTCTAGGAGTGAGTGAGGATGATAAATCATTACAGGAGGTGGCTAGATGGGGTGGAGTTCAAATAAATCCAGGCAGCGGTGAGAGATGGCGAGGAGATTTTTTTTACAGTGGCATTAGGAAATGGTGATAAATTAGGGGCATTGGGAGAGGGATTGATGAATCAAAGAAGATAAAATAATAATCAGAGATGGCTTTGTATGTGATTGTGATCTCTGAGACACTGTGGGCCCTGGTAATCACTTGGACGAGTGGGTGGCTATGAACATGGGTGGCAGAGTGGATGTGGAGGGAAAGATTGTCAGAGGAGAGGAAAGGAGGGGAGGGGAGAGGAGAAACCTGAGGAGATACAGCAGGAGTGAGTGAAATGAAGGTTGAAGTCGCCAAGGATGAGGAGGCAGTCAGAACAGAGGCACAAGGAAGCTAGGAAGCTGGAAGACGTCGAAAATGAAGGTGGGGAAGATTTTGGGGAGGCGGTAAATAACAATAATAATCCTTGCATTTTATATAGTGCTTTTCATGTCTTCTCAATGTTTCAAAACGCTTCACAGAATATACTTTAAAGTGAATTGACTGTATATTTGTGGGTGAAACGTGACAACCAGTTGGGCACAGCAGTGTCACACAAACAGTCGTAGATTGAGTGGCCAAATTATTATTTTTTGTTTGAAGGGATTTTTATTAGGCCTATGGAGTAAAGAAACTTGCCCAAGGTTTCGCCCTGCCTGGAATCAAACCGAGATCTTTAGCTTGCAAGATGAGTACTCTAACCACTGAGCTGTAGGGCTCCACGAAATAAGGAACCTTGTTGCAGAGTACACTCATTGCTTTGTTGGCCATGCGGCCTGCAGGGGACCACGGGGGTGTGAGGGGGTGAAGGTGTGTGAACAGGTGACTTCAATTGGAGTGAAGTTTATTTTCGAAATGCTTCAACAATACAGATTAGCATAAGGTTAATAATGAAAAACAACTGAGGATCTGTTGAGAAAAATAGGTGTAGATCTTTTAATATCATCACAATGTAGGTTTAAAAATAGATGTATTTTCTGATATATATGTGCTCATGTGTGTTTGGTTGTGGGGGATTTATACCTAGCCCAAGTCTGTTGCAAAGGCATACAAAATCAAACAACAATATATGTGCACCTATCATCTGAGTCCTGAGCTGAAATTTTTAACAATATGCTGGAAACTCATTACTGTCCTGCACAGCAATTTATGGTTTCTGCTGCACCAAAGAAGAACACAGCCTTTGCCATAAACTCAATGACTGCAGTGACCTTAGTATTGTAGTTGTACAGTATATCAATGCGGACATGCACTCTGAAAATGATATCACAGTTTGAATGAACACAAAATTGTTTTACAAAAAACCTTCTGCCACATTCAAAGTCAAGGCCAAAGATAGGGCATGGGTAATTTTATATTAATGAATATCCATCCTTCTAGCTCCTATTGCAAGTCCTTTACCCTTCACCCCTCCAGTTCTTCACCCCTCCAGTCTCTCCTTCAAAATCCTCCTTCTCTATCGTCCACCCAAGCCCTCCCCCACCTTCCTCTCGGACATCTTCACCATCCTATCTCCCCTCTCTCTATGCTTTGAATGCCTCCTCATCTTAGGCAATTTCAACCTCCACTTCACCCCTCCTGCTCTATCTCTGGTGACTTCTACTCCCTCCTCACCTTCCTTAATCTCTCCTTCCACATTCACTCCACCACCCACATCCATGGCCATCCCTTTCACCCGACGCCTCACTGTTTCGAACATCACCATCACCTACAAAGCCATCTCGGACCACCAATTCATCTCACCTAACAAATCCCTCTCTTCCATCCTCGACTCCCTTGCCCCCTTCATCTCCTGAACCATCTCTTACACCCATAAATTCCCCTAGTACACCAGCCATCTCTGAACCCTCTATAAACTCTGGAATTCCATCCTACAGTCCCTCCGCTTCTCTCCCTCCCTGGCCTCCTTCAAGTCCCGCCACAAGACCCTCCTTTTCGATGGTCCCATCAGTCACCCCAAATCCCCTCTTTCCCTCCCCCTCCCTGATCTTGACCCCAGCTCTGGTCTGAAATAATTGTTGAAACATTGACTGTCCAGCGCCTTGGATCATCCTCCCAACATGAAAGGCACAATACAAAGGTAATTTTGTTGTTGTTTTTGTTTATGTTTTTCTCTTTATCCAACCCGACAAGACAATGATCTGACCTTTGAATGAGACGTTAAACCAAAGTTCCATCTGTTCGGTTACGTGAATATTAAACATCCCATGGCACTATTCAAAATGTGAAGAGTTTCTCCCAGGAATCTGACCAACAATCTCTCAAATAAACATTGGTAATTGTTTACGGCTGTTTGTGAGACATTACTGTGCAGAAATTGGTTGCTACATGCATGTACAAAATACACGGGCACTATTCATGATTTCAAGGGGCCAAGTCCTTGCAATCGCATTATAGAAATTATATGTTCTGGCCAATCCTCTTCCAGATGAAATTGATCACTCGTGTCATGGCTGTTTATTGGACATTGCTGAGAGCAAAAATCGACTGCCGTGTTTCCTTAGAAATACACAGTTACTACATGTTGCAAAAAACACTTTGCATTGTTTCGGCAACATATTCTAAAAATACCACTTACATTTATAGAGGGCCTTTTACATTGTCTCAAAGCTTTATAGTGCGGATGGATACCGAGTTGGTGGTCAAAGAGGTTCAGTTTGAGATGTACCTTGAAAGAGGGGAGTGAGGGTTTGAATCAGAGGGACTCTGGGATAGAATTCCAGAGAGCAAGATATTGCAAGCATTATTGTTTAATTTCAAATGCAGTAGGATTGTCAGCACTGCGAATCTGGGGGATGGGCATGGGGGTGAGACAGGAATTTTTAAAAAAGTCACTCCTGACAGCTGAAATGGCCAGTTTAAGGAAAGAAATGGCTGTCGAATGAAAAATAGCCAGCTGGCAACACTGGTTACAGCAGCTACATCTGGAAGGCAAGGAAAACAGCCAGGGCAAATTTCATTCAAGGGACTCCCAAATGAGCATCAGGGAGTGAAACCCATGAGCTGTCCATGTTGGCTGAGGGAAGAACAGTAACAACAATGGGTAGAAATGAACCTCACAGTGCAGAATTTTAAAAAACTTTTCAAAAAAATTAAGCCGTTATGTTGCCAACATATATATGGTGACCAAAAAGTTGAGATAGCATTACAATGTCTAATAAGTTTTAAATAAATTATGTTATATAATTGTTTAGACAATAGGGTAGTTATCTCGACTTTTTGGTCACCCTGTACAAGTCCATTGACAAACTAACACTTCTACTCAGGGAGAAAGTGAAACAATATTGGAGTGAGATATAACAATGTAAAAATTATAATCCTTGTATGTGATAGAATGCCTGCAATGTTGAATTATCTCAAAGTTCTTCATAGGATATTGCAGTCAAGTGACTGTTTATTTAATAATAATCATACTTGAGTTTAATATAGCATCTTATCACATTTTCGAGATGTCTCAAAGTGCTTCATGGTATATACTGTAAAATGAGTTGACTGTTTATTTTATGCGGGAAAGGTGTCAGTTAATCGCGCACTACAGTGTCCCTCAAACAGTTGCAGATAGAGTGACCAAATTATTATTATTCATTTAATTTGGGAAGGTATTATTACCCCGGAAAATCCAATCATTTAATCATGGGGTTCCTACTTACTGCCTGGTGAACAGAGGCGTGTGGAGTAAAGAAACTTGCCGAACGTCTCGCCCTTCCTGGGAATCAAATCCAGGTCCACTTACTTGCAAAGCAAAGCTCTAATCATTAAGTTGCAGGACTTCATTTGTAGGCAAATTGCTAAAGTCAATTTGTGTAGGCATTTTGGAGGCAGGTGAGAAGCTCATTTCTAAACTGGTTACAAGAGTTCTGTTTTTACAGCAAGGAGAAGAGTTCAGTAGAAAAATATATTGGGAATGAGTGGCCACCCTAAACATAAACACATTTCTGATCATTGTCAGGATTTGCTCCAATGTGGAGGAATTACTTTGGGCTACAGTACCTATTAATTTGAAGTGCCCATCCCACAGCATCGTGAAGAAAGATGAGATTAAATGGCCTGAATAGCCTTCCTCATCCAGCACTCGCCCTTTCACTCTTTCAATAAAATTGGTCACCTACTCCATGGCTCCACATCCAGTCCCTGACCAGGACTGACTTCCTCGCCGCCGACCGTACCTTACCCCAAATGCAGCGTTTGTCATTCTCTGTCTGGATTACTCAAACACACTCCTCACCGATCTCCCCACCGATTCAGCTCACTCAGAACTTTGCCACCCACACTCACCCAGACCAATCTCTGCACCCACATCTCACCAGTTCTGGCCAGTCTCCACTGGCTCCCCATCACCAAATGGATCGACTTCAAGAACCTAACAATCGTGTTCAAATCCCTTCACTCTGGCACTTCCCCACCTCTCTGACCTCCTCAATCCACCACTCAGTGCCTCTGCTCAACTAGCACTGGCCTCCTGCTTGTCCCTCACAGCCTCCGCCCCACCATCGGAGGTCCCGTTTTCAGCCACTATGCCCTGAAACTCTGGAACACCTTCCCTTAATCCCTCCGCATTGACTCATCTCCCCCCTTTTTCAAGTCTCACCTGAAAACCTTCATCTTTGACCATTCTTACAGCCACCTCCCCCACCCCTCACTCCTCCCTGGTTGTAAATCCCCCACCAAAGAGATCCATGCATCCTAGAGATGTTTATTGGAATGAAATATATACTCTTTCCCTGGACACATCATATTTACCTAATTATGGAAAGTATTAGGTACTGGATGACAAGAGCCAAGGCTTGGAGACCCCAGCATTGGGATACTGCTGGAGTTTAACCAGCTAAATCCACATGGCTTGCTGTTGAGAGCATTGTCTGTCAAGTGTCCTGGTGTTTATCCAGCTAGGACCATCCTACTATCCTACCAAGCTAGATAGTTTCTAGCTATAATGGGAGCCTAGCAGGTAGAATCCCTGCCCCCAATGACTACTTTCCCTTTTCATGTCTTGCCAATGTTCCAGGCTGCCTGTGCTGTCCTGAGCAGTTCCCTGGAATACTCCAGAGCTGCCTGGCTCAGGAACCTGACTACAGAGACCGCCACAAAGAGTTGGCTCAATTCCGACATTCAGATGCCAAACATGTCGCCTTGGATCTAGTCAGCTCCAAGGAGATTCCACTTACTCTCCCTCATCAGGAGGATTGTCACCAGTTGCTTCAGGAGAGAAGCGAATAGTGGAAGAAAGAAAATTGACAGAAACCACAACAATCCTGTTCTGACGACGGTTATACGATTATAAAAGGGTCTTACAGTGAGAATGCCCAGGCACATTCATGGTTTTATTCATCACACTTTTTTTCAAACCGAAGTTTATGTTTTAATGAATGGAGATCCCGGGGGCTGCCTGTGATCCAGCAACAATGTAGTGCAAATCACTTGCCTCAATGATTCTGAGAATGAATCCGAGAAAGCAGACAGGGAAGAGTGAAAGCAAAGCACCACTAACACTTACAGAGCATAAATAATAAAAGGTTTGCTCACATTATGCAGTACTGTTTATTTTCCCATCTTGACAGTCTTAAAGGAAAAGCAATAAAATTGAGAAAGAATATCTGAGACAAAACAAAGTTAATAGGCCAGGAATACTTTAGTGAAATGAGTACCGAGTTGCCAAATAATACTTTCATTTATTCTACTTTGGCCCAATAAAGAATCTTTTATTTTGGTTGAGAGGAAGGAAGTGTTAGGCACTGGCGAAGGAAACAACAGCAATCTACAGCACTGAAAAAAACATCCTTGCATTTGCTACAGCACAGTATCGCAGCACTGAGATGTCTCAAAGCTCTTCATGGGATATACTTTAAACAACAACAACAACAAAATTACATTTGCATAGCACCTTTCACATTGGGAGGATGTCCCAAGGCGCTGAAGTAGTGTGACTGGAGATGCAAGACCATGGAAGCACAGCTTACATTCTTACCAACAGATCATAGAATCATAGAATCTTAGAATCTTACTGCACAAAAGGAGGCCATTTGGCCCATCGAGTCTGTGCCGCCTCTTTGAAATGAGCAACTCAACCCCACTGCCCCGCTCTCTCCCCATAACCTAACCTATGAAGGAAACATTCGAGTTTAGTTTGTAAATGGGGTAAGATTTGTAGTGGTTTTAAAGCATTCTTTGTTATAAATTATAACCTTCCATAATAACCAGCATCTGACACTCCTTTCCAACTATGGGATTTGTTCCTTTCCAGATCTCCTCACTTCTAGCTAGCTCTGACCTCTTCAAACATCATGGTCGCTCTCAAGCTGACTGTAACAATGCACAAACATGACGTCCATACTCAGCTCTACTGCCTTCCTCACATTTGGTCCCTAATCAAGACTGTCTTTCTTCACCATTGCCACTGCCTACCTCCACTGCCATCTCATACCAAATACCTTCAAGACCTCATTCATATCCATCCCACAGTCCCTTTGCCTCGTTGCCTCCCTTGCTTCCTTCACGTCCAATCTCAAAATCCTCCACTTCGATCGTGCCTTCTGCCGCTCTCTCAACTCTCCCTCCACTTTCAACTCTCTCCTTTCCCTTCTCTCTACCCTGCCCCTCCCCCTTGCTCGGGTACCGACCTGACTGTTCAGCACCTTGGGACATCCCCCCCGATGTGAAAGGCGCTCTATAAATGTAATTTTGTTGCTGCTGTTGTTTGTTACCTCTATCATAATGATAATCCTTGCATTTGATATACCATATTGTGGATATTATGGAATCCTGTAGCTCAGTAGTTAGAGCATTCACCTTACAAGCGAGAGACCTGGGTTCAATTCCAGGCAGGGTGAAACCTTGGGCAAGTTTCCTTACTTCACACGGCCAATAATAATCCTTAAAAAAACAGTCATACTCAATCCATGATGGTTTATGGGATGCTGCCATGCGCAATTGGCTGCTGCGTTTCACCCACAAAATATACAGTCAATTCACTTTACAGTATATTCTGTGAAGTTCTTTGAGACATCTGGAGGTTGTGAAAAGTGCTATATCAAATGCAAGGATTATTATTATTGATTACCACCTTATCATGTCTTTGAGAGTCCCAAAGTGCTTCGCAGAATATACTGTAAAGTGAATTAATTTTATAGTTTGTAGTCTCCTCTAATCACTCACTCAGGACCTGCTGTATGTTCCCTGCACCCTCCACACCACTATAGTGGCCAAGCCTTCAATTACTCACCACTAACCTCTGGAACACTCTCATTCTACTCCTTTGAGGTTTTTCAATCCAACTAAAAGTCTGTCTATTCTACTCCTCCGATTGGACCCTCCGCTTTCCCCTCTTCAGTTCAGTCAAAAATCTTTTAGCAATCAAGTAAAATAGGCCCAAAGCCTCTGGACCATTCATCAAAAGTCATTCAGCTCAAGGAACCCTCTAAGATAATCACAAATTTTACCTCTCCTGTTTCTTAACTGGATTCCTTCCTTCAGTCTTCTAGTTCCTCCTGCATCAGACAAACTTTTGTAACCCAAGCTTGGCATCACTCAATCCTTACATGTTTACTGGTCTAGTTTCCTCTTTTTTTTTCAAACAAGGTGGTTTTCTGCACCTTTGGCACCTCAATTTCGATTTCTCAATAAAACAATCTCAACAATGGGCAGCAGAAATGATGGCTCACTCCCGATTCTTCCACTTAAAAATTCCTTCCGTTGAAGATAGTTGCACATTCAAAACATGAAATAGAAACTTTGAATTGATCTTACCACAAGAAAGCCAGCAATGAATTAAAAGTAATTAAAATAAATAAATAATCAACCTTGAATATGATAGAGTGCCTTTTAAATCGGAGAACTTCTCAAAGTGCTTCACTGGATTTCCTCTGAAGTAAAATGGCTGCTTTTTTTTTAGGCAAACATGACAGCCAATTTATGCAAAGCAATGTCCGATAAACAGCAATGCAGCTAATTTTGTCTGGGTGAGATTTGTATCAGAAGCACATTAAAGTGAAAATGTAGAAACTTTAGATCTCTTCCAATTTTGAAAACAATAAATATTTCCAATGTCACATATCACATATAAAAAATAATTCTTAAAATCATTCGCATTACTTAAAATAATTAGTTCAATAGTAAGAATCGCTAGTTAGCCATTCAATAATTATTCAATGAATTTGCTTAATTTGAAATCTGAAACTTCTGATTTGAGAATTTTGGATGCGGGAATGTTTTTGAGGTCAATCAATGACCAATGTGATAGACATTAAAATGAGAGCTGTGTGAAGAGGTGCAAATCAAATCCGTTTAATCAAACTTTTTTGTTACAAAGATCTGGTGAGAGTTTGCCCACTTTGAGGGGCTCTGTGTCATTCATTAGTTGTGGTTTCTATATTTCATGTGAACTGACTGGGCTCTAACTGCAAAGTTGTGGTTTTTATTGTGGCTTTTATTTTCATGTTTTATGACACTAGTAATTTAGTGACTTGCTTCTTTGAGTCACTTTTTATTCTGCATCTTGAACATTTAGTTACATTTGCTTCCTCGCAAGGATTAAGAGAATGAAAGCAGGAGTGGAATTTTTATTTAAATCACATAATTTTTTTTTTAAATTACAATTTAGACGACTAAAGCCTTGAGCCAGAGTGAGGTCTTAAATAGATAATTTTCTTCAGATCTGAGCAAGGAGCGGACGGGGGAAAGCAACCAGGCCCCTCCTTAAATGGAGAATGATATCACCACCATCTGTTTTAAAGGAAAATAATAATCCTTGCAATTGATAATGTATCCTATCAGGCCAAGCAGATGTCTCAAAGTGCTTCACAGGATACACAGTAACATGGTATCAAAATACACATGTATTTTGAAGGTAAATTCAGCAGCCAATTTGCGTATACCCTACAAGAGGGGCACTCGATAGTCCGAAGGTTTGATAGTCCGAAGGTTCGATAGTCCGAAGGTTCGATAGTCCGAACACACAAATTTCCTATACCTGGGGCGGTTACGAAAATAAGGTTCATTAATCCGAACATTTGGTGCGATAGTCTGAAGGTTCATTAGTCCAAATGTTAGGGTTAGGGTTAGGGGAAGCTTCGGACTAACAAACCTTCAGACAAATGAACCTTCGGACTAACGAACCTTCGGACTATTGAGCTGTAACCCTCTACAGATGCAGGTTTTTGACGTTATGGTCATTATATCAGATGCAAGGATTATCCCCAAGATAATTGTGCAAATTGGCTAACTACGTAACACAGTCACTACACTTTCCAGTAATTCTTGTGAATCTCTTTGAAACAACTCAATTACATAATAACTTGCTATATCAAATACAAGGATTATTATATGATGATTGTAGAGATAGAATCATACATTGTATGCAAACTACAACAACAATAACAAAATTACATTTATAGAGCACCTTTCACATTGGGAGTATGTCCCAAGATGCTGAACAGTCAGGACGGTTCCCGAGCAAGGGAGAGGGGCAGAGTAGTGGGGGAGGGACAAGAGAGAGTTAGGAGGGCAGGGAGAGGGTAGCAGAAGGCACGATCGAAGAGGTGGGTCTTCAGACCGGCCTTGAAGGAGGCAAGGGAGGGAGCAAGGCGAAGGGACTGTGGGATGGAGTTCCAGAGTGTGGAGGCAGAGAGGCTGAAAGCCCATCCACCGATGGTAGGGAGGATCAAGCGGGGGACATGGAGCAGGCCAAAGTAAAAAAACAGGAGTAAAAAAAGATTAATAAACATGCTATTGATGAATTGTGGAAATAAATGTATAAGAGCAATTCATTTACTCCTTGTATGTCTAAAATAATATTTTTGCTCCTTAGGATATCCTGAATGCCTGGGACATCCTCTCAAAGTGAAATGACTTTTATAAATGTAAGTTTATAAAAGTTGCATTGGATCGCATTCGTTAATGTTAATTTTTGCTAAATTTAACTTTGATGGGGGAGAGGTGGGGTGAATGTGGGGGGATTGGGTGGGGGGTTAGAGGGGGGAGGGAACGGGACAGAAATTTTCTAACCCTGAAATGGTCGTTTTTAATGATTATAGTAATAATCGGTACATTTGATATAATGTCTTTCATGTCTAAAAGCATTTCACCACACTAAAATGTACTGACTATGAGTTGGGTAAGCAACAGCCAATTTGCACACAGTAATGTCCCAAAAATAGCTGTGAAATCAATTATCAATTTTACTTGGAGAGATGGTGACCAAGACAGTGGAAGAAATTCCCTCAGCTTTCAAATAGTGCCACAATACTATTTATCTGAACTGGGAAAGAGGACATTAGTTTTATGTTTCTCCCAAATCACAGTACCTCTGATAATCTAAGACTCCTCCAACACCGTATTGGAGTGTTAGCCTTGGCTGTGAATCCAAAGCCCTGTTATGGAGTTTGAACCACAATCTTCTAACTCAGAATTGTCCCACCAATTGAACCTGGGTGACACCTGACACAAAATATATTTAAATACCAAACTGGCAACACGTTTATTAATTATTAATATTAATTTAACTGCAATTGAGATGAAAAAAACTAATCATAAAACACAAAAGTAAGCTGCAAGTTACTGGTTGGAAAATATTCATGCAGATTGGCATATTATTTGCTCCGCTAAGTTCTAGCTCCTATGCAGTATACTGTGAGGTTGACATGATTTCAATTAATTTCAACTCAAAACATCAAGAATTGTCAGAGCATTGCTAGTTTTTTTTTAGAGGAATAAGAGACTGGCATTCAGTGATGTCTCAAATATGAAATTGGAATATTTACTTCTGTACATGTATTGCAACATGTAAACGTACCAGCACTTTGGGACGTTCTCTGTACGTGAAAGGAGCTCTGTAAATGTAATTTTGTTGTTGATTTTGTTGCTCTTGCAACGTAGAATTCTGTAGCTCAGTGGTTAGAGTACTCGCCTTACAAGTGAGAGAGCTGGGTTCAATTCCAGGCAAGTCAGGGTGAAAACTTGGGAAAGTTTCTTTACTCCACACACCTAATAATAATCCCTCCCCTCAAAAAAATTATAAATTGGTAATTTCAATCCATGATTGTTTGTGGGACACTGCTGTGCGCAACTGGTTGCTGAGTTT
Source organism: Hydrolagus colliei (assembly GCA_035084275.1). Taxonomy (NCBI): domain Eukaryota; kingdom Metazoa; phylum Chordata; class Chondrichthyes; order Chimaeriformes; family Chimaeridae; genus Hydrolagus; species Hydrolagus colliei. The sequence goes on along the minus strand of CM068744.1, from coordinate 24,096,579 downwards.
CGCCCACAAATATACAGTCAATTCACTTTACAGTATATTCTGTGAAGCGCTTTGAGATGTCTGGAAGACGTGAAAAGTGCTATATCAAATATGAGGATTATTATTATTAACATTGTAAGTAATATTCAGGAACCCAAGAACTTTGACTGTCCTAATGAAACACACCATTCAGCTTACTTTTGTTACAACACAACCCTTCCTATCTGACATAGTATCAAATGTTTGTGGGACATTTCTGTGTGCAAATTGGCTGCAAAAATATAGTCACTACATTTTACAATTGATGCAAAAGTACAGTCACTGCACCTTACAAATAAAGTAACAACTGTTATTATTATTATTCTTATCTTGTGAAGCTCTTTGAGATAACCTCCTGATATGAAATGTTATTACAAATGCAAAGTTTAATATCAATCAAACATAATGGGTTACATAGAAGTACCAGTGAACATTCCAGCATGGAAACAGGTCAACAAATATAGTCAATTCACTTGACAGTATACTCTGTGAAGTGCTTTGAGATGTCGATAAGATGTGGAAAATGCTATATCAAATGCAAGGATTATTATTATTTAACTTAGATTTGGAATAGGGAAATAAGGAAATGAAGCAGGAGGAAGGAGCTAGATCCTTGAGACCTCCAACAATTACAAAATATAGCGAGCTTTCATCACTTGTTTATAATTGGAAATTCCATAAAGGCAAAAAGTTGATTAATTTAAGGGATCAGTGAGTGATACAACTCAGCACATTGACATGGAAAAGGGAGAATCAAACCACCTTAATAAAGAAAGTGGAAGAATGAGTATATGTTGAATATTTTATTTGAAATATTATCAATGAATTTCTGCCTACTTTAGGACACTTCACATCTATTCCTACATCTTGAATCAGAAGACAATAAAGTATGGGAGTCTTTGTGCTGGCTGCTCTGTCTGTCTGGCTCATAAATTCAGGTTATCATGTGTCCACTGGCTCAGTCAATGTTTCTGAACCAGTGTGTAAAGGATGGCTTAATCTAAAGTGTTGTAAAATAGCACACTGAGAACCTGAGAAACCTGAAAAATATGCCAAAGAAATAAATTCTTGTTTAATTTGTGGGCCAGCAAAGTTAAAGAAAACATTGTAAAATATTTTATGAAGGCTGGAAAACTCTCGAGATCTTGACAGAAGCCACAAAACCCCGCTTGATGTTTGATTTACACAGAAGAATAACAAATCCATACATTTTACAACAAGTCGACAAGGATTCCTGTTTTCTATAGAAAAATGTCGCAAACTCAGACATGGATGGAAAATAGAAAGAAAAAGACCCACCAAGTCAATGAGGTTTGTCTTTAAAAATATACTATTTTTAAAAGCCTATTGACAAGTCAACTCTTTCAGTACAGGTATCAACACCTCCAACCTTCATCCTCCATCCTCCCCCACCCAACCCCCTTGCTCCATGTTGTGTATAGACTACATATATAAATGTTCTTGTTTATGTTCTTCCTTCTCATTCCTTTGTTTCCTGCCTGACTCCAAAATACATGCCTCACATTTCCACTCTCTGAAATGGTGTGGGGCAGGTTTTACAAATGGAGAAGCAACAACAACAAATCAGATTTGAAAGGCGCCTTTCACATGAGGAGCACATCCCAAGGCGCTCAACAGTCACAATTTTGTACCCTAGTTAGTCTTCTATCCTCCACCACTTGCTCTTCTCCCCTCTCCGATCCTTTCTTGCTGCTTGGTTGCAAACCATTCATCATCCTAGACGATTCATCATCCTTTTGTTGTTTGTTATCTTTACCCTTTCATACAGAGGGTTGTGAAAATGTGGAGATTTTAGTCTAGACGACCATTGCGGTTGTTTTAGTTACCATGGCTTAAAGATACATGGGAAGGAAGGGTATAAAGGGATATGGAGAAAAGATGAGGAAATCAATTTAAAAGATCTACCGTGATTTTATCAATTCCCAGAACAGACTCGATGAACTGAATTGTCTCCTCCTGACAGAATCCAATATTGAAATTTGGCCACCTGCCATCTCTGATGATTACTGCGGTGGGTTTAGTAAATTGACCTTTGGACTCAGAGAGAGGAAAAACTGCGAACTTGGTTTCCACTATGTAGGTGTTATGTTGAGGGTTCATGAAATTCAGATCAAACCCCACCCACACAAGCTGCAAATGAATCAATAGCACAAATTACGTTTCTATAGAACATCCCTTACACGTACTTGTAGTACCAAAAGCCTTTAGGAAAAGATGTAGGTGCACAAAGCTGCCAGGTAGTCGAAGAGGGCACAACAACAACAGCAACCAAATTACATTGATAGAGCGCCTTTCACGTCAGGAGGAACTCTGTAGTCTCCTCGCTGCTGAGTTGCTGATCTTGTCTGGGGTAATTTGGTCATCACAATTGGCTTTATCATGCCTTGTTTTGAGTAGGGATAAAAACATCAGACTCCCTTACCTCCTTTTTTGACCATGCCTTTGGTAATTTTACCTGCTGCCCACCACCCCCAACTAGACTCATCTCGTATATCCACTATCAACTCAGATGCAAACCCATAATTGCACAACTCCTTCTCCTGGTTTTTATCCAAAGACCTGTGCTGAGAAGTATCTGTGACCTCAGGTGAGGTCAGATGAGGATAGCCCTGCATTGAGATTGTCTCTGCTGATGCTTAAGTACTGTAGTGGCTAAGAGCCACATTGTCAAAGGGACAATTGATTGAGATGTTATACCACCACCACCAACAACAACTACAACTTGGATTTCTATAGCACCCTCCACACCGGATAGCGTTTCAGAGCGCATCAAAGGACCTGCTGCATACACTCAGAAACTCCTTTCTTCCTTTTCTCTACCCTATTTCCACCAGTGGGCTTGATTGTAGCAATAGGGATTTATAATCTATTTAGTGCTAGAAATGTGGGTTTATTATGTTACTGCTAGTTTTCCAGCAAGCACACATGCAGAATAAACAACGGGAAGTTGTGGCCTACGTAAAAATAAATCACCAAGTGACGTAGGTTCTCAAAATCCTCACGAGTTGAAGGACAAATAGGCTATGTGGCCCTTAGTCAGGACATGATTTATTTTTGTATTAACCACCATTCCCGGTCATTTCACTTATACCACAAGTGTGCTACATTTGGAAATGTTTGTTCACAGAAACTGTGAGACATAAAGGAATACTGTAATACAGGATATCAATCAAATGAAGCTTACTGCGTGTACAACAGGCCGCACCCAGCAATAGTTCTGTTGGGGGCAGCTAAACTTTATATGGGATGTAAGAAGAAAGATGACAAGGAAAAGAAGAATGAATGGAAAAATAAATTGATTTTTACACAATGCTTTTATATGACAATGTGCTTTAAAAATCCAATAACAGCAATTTGTTCGCTTCATATAATACCCTTCATGTGAGGTAGTGTCCTAGAGTGCTTCATAGTGGATGAACATGACACCAGGCTGTGGGGTGGGGGAGGCGATGGGATAATGGGTTAACCATAGGCATGGTTGAAGAGGAAAGTCTGAAGACCTGAAGATAGGGAAGGAGGGGACAAGGCAGAGGGATTGAGGGAGAGTATTCCAGAGATCCCAAAATTTGCATAGAAATACTGCAAAAAATACAATATAATGTATGTTAGATTTGAGATGCATAATTCTGACTTAAGCTGGAGATCTTAGCTCTTGCAGATCATGTTGAACAGGTGCCTTTTGGCAACATGTTGACTCACATCACTGCAATGTAAAAGCAAGCAATGGGTATCAATTTGGCTTTCACTCAAAAATAGAACATTTATTTTAAAGGATCATGTGACTAGTTATTTAAAAGAAAGAACTTACTCTTTTAAAAACACCTAATCACATTGACACACTTCAGAGGTAATTATTGTCTCAAGTACAGTTAAGGTTTCTATAAGGAAACACAGCAGTATATGCCCCAGTAAGTCCTGCAAACAGCCATGAAGTGAATTACCAATTTAGCTGGAATTGTGGGTGAGAATACAGTACCAGAAGGATCTTCCTTGTTCAATGTTGTCATGGGACCTTTAATCTGTACCTGAACAGCTGATGGGATCTAACATGACAGCACTGAAGATAGTGCAGTATTTTCACAATCTTGTGGACTGGGCTCAGCTGTGAATTGAGGTACTGATCCAGCAGGGGCAGGGTTAATAACTGAAGGAAGCTAACCCATTAATTACACCAGAGACAAACCCTCAATCCAGATGAGAGCGATTGAGAGAGGAAAGTATAAATCTTGCTCCCTTTTCTGAATGAATTTAAAGCTGGGGGCAATAATGAATTGTTTTCAGTATTTTAACCAGGCATATGTATACAGTGTTAGAAACTAAAACAGTGAGTTGTGCTACAGCAAAAATTGAAAGGTGGGAAATGACAAATAGCATTTATATAGTGACTTTCCCATTGGGAGGACATCGCAAGTTACTGGACAGGGAAGGATTTGCACTCAAGTTGGAGTCTTATCGCCAGGGTGGTGGAGGTGGGAAGGCACAGTCATAGAGGAAAGAATGTGTTGTTGAGATGTGCCTTAATGGAGGCAAGAATGGGTTGAGGTGGAAGGGCTCCAGGATGGAGTTCTAGAGAGTGGGGGTAGAAAGTCTGAAGGCCCGACAGCTGATGGTGGAATGGGCTGGATGGGTGACATGGAACAGGCCAGTGCCCACTGAGCAGAGAGAGCAGATAGGTTGGTAAGGTTTTAGTATGTCGTAGATTTAGGGAGGAGTAAGACCATGAATAATCTGCAGATTGTGGTGGGGGAAGAGTTGGTAAATCCAGCACGCAGGGAGTTAGCATCATCAAGCCAGAATGTGATAAAAGCATGGATTAGGGTCTCGGCTGCCTGAGGGGAGAGTGCTAGATGTGGACAATGTTGCAGATTTGAGAGAAGGCAGAATAGGTCATGGCACAGATGTGGAGTTTGAAAAACAGGTGATGGTTAAACAAGAATGTACCATACCAGCTCGGTAAGGTAGAGAGGGCATCCATTAATAATGATGCTGTCAGTGCCTGAGGAAAGGAGGCCCTGATGGGAGCCAAGCAGAAGGGCTTTGGGCTTGTCAGCGCCTTGAGACATCTTCCCGATGTGAACAACAACAACATTTCATTTGTATGTCACCTTTTATGTTGGGAGGATGTCCCAAGCTGCTGGGCAGTGTTTCGGACATTAGGTGGGGTCAGGATCGTGGAGGGTGGTGGAAAGTGGTTAAGTGGGTGAGTAGTGGCAAGATCAAAGAGGAGGGTCTTGAGGCGGGACTTGAAAGAGGCTAGAGAGGGGCAAGGTGGAGAGATTGTGTGACGGAATCCCAAAGTTGGGGGCAGAGTGGCTAAAAGCTCGCCCACCGATGATGAGGCAGATAGGGAGGGGAACATGGAACAGACTGGAGTCTGCTGAATGGAGGGAACAAACAGGTTAGTAGGTGGTTAGAAGTTTGCAGAGGTAGGGGGGTGCAAAGCGATTGAGGGCTTGGAAGGTGAGGATCTTGATTGGAACCTCTGTGTGATGGGAAGCTAGTGGAGTTGGGCAAGGATGGGGTTGATAGGAGCTTGGTGCAGGAGAGGACAAGGGCTGCAGAGTTCTGGATGAAAGGCATTATACAAATATAATCTGTTGTTGTCAACATTTAACTGGGGAAGCTGTTGATCTCCTCACTCACTGTCTACAAGAAGAACAAAATGCATAATGAAACATATACGTAATCTAAAAAAGCGAGGAAACGGAGAGGGGGCAACATGTAAGGATTTAGATGTAATATAGGAGGGAAGGGACACAAAAAATGAGAGAGGAATGCAGAAGTTTTTGGTTAAAAAGAACCAAGGGGTAAAATTTCAGTGGTCAGAATTTACAGACTTGCTAGTGTTCGCTTTTAATGGAAGAATCCCAATATAAGCACATCACCTTAACAGTTGGTAACTTTAGCACTGATGGCAATCTGGATCCACAGTTAGGAATACAGAATACAAAAAACAGAGAAGTAATAAGACTAACGGAATAATGCAAAAGGCTTAAGTGAATAAGAGGGAGAACAAAACAAAGAAATTGAAAGTCAAACTGAATGGATTAAAATGGACAAAGATTAGAGACTAAGAATAAAGTATCATCTGCAGGTAGGTCAAGGACATCGGTATTTTCATTGGAAACAGAAGATGCTATTTAAGTCCCCTCAGCAATGCCCAACTAGACATGTTTAAATTGAGTTACTTCTGATTAACTTACTCAGAATCAATGTATTTGTAAATTTTAACACAGAACGCGTTTTTATTTGGAGAACAGGGAACCACATAAACGAAAGCACATTTTAAAAAAGAACAAAGCTAAGAAATAAATATCACAGATATGTAACCACACGTATAATTTAAAGAAAATGTATAGTATAGTACATATATGAATTGTGTTCAATATAATTTCAGAATAAATAAGCTTTCATCTTCAAAGAAAGTGTGTAGACAAAATAACGCACATGTCCTTTCACTGGAAGTGTGGCAATTATATGTTTAAAATTTCAGGAAAGCTTTATGATTAGGATCTAAAATGTCATTTGAAGTTGAATCCATAGCCTGTCCATCATGCAATATTTCTGCCTGTTGTATTTTTATACTCTTGAACATAACACCCATTTGAACATAATCACTCCAGTTCATCTTCTATTTGATTTTAGTGAAGCATGACATTTTGTGCCAGCCTTTGTCTTTGATCTCTTTCAGTGTTAGACTCCAAAGTCCCTCATTCAGAACAATGAACATTAAAAAGCTCTCCATTGAATTATAAAGCCTAGAATTATGAATGATTAATGGATTCTTATACTCATTAGTGAATGAGTTTTTTTTTAGAAACTCTCCACAATTGTATTCTATTTGGTCTTCTACGACCAAGTCTTCTACAGATGTTAAAAGATACACAGTCATCACATATTGCAATAAATCCTGTGATATTTTAAAATAAATATGCATGTAAACATGCATCTGAAGTACACTTATTGTGTGTGTATGTAAAGTGTTTTCTACTAAAATTAGTGTATGTTGATTGTTATAATAATAATCCTTGCATTTGATATAGCACTTTTCATATCTTATCAACATCTCAAAGTGCTTCATAGAATGTACTGTAAAGTGAATTGACTGTATATTTGTGGGCGAAACACAGCTGGCAATTGTGCACTGCAGTGTCCCACAAACAGTCGTGGATTGAAATGACCAATTTTTATTATTGCAGGTTTTTTTGGAGGGATTATTATTAGGTGTGTGTGTGTGTGTAGAGTAAGGAAACTTGCGCAAGGTTTCGCCCTGATCTGCCTGGATTCAAACACGGGTCCCACGCTTGTAAGGTGAGTGGTCTAACCACTGAGCTACAGGAGCTCCACACACTGGGTTATGGGGTAAGAACAGTGGAGTGGGACTGGTTGATAGCTCTTTCTAAGAATTAACACTGGCATGATGACCAAACGACCTCCTTCCATGCTGTATGATTCTATCTTGTGACTAAAATGGTGTTGCCATAGCCACACCTCTGGCTGTTCAGTAATTTCCATTGGACAACACTGATCTGGAGTACTATTGACAGCATAAACCTATAAAATGAATGCTGAAAGCTATTTGTATGTGGAGGCCTTAAAGATGAGCTCTGCCCTATCCTCACATGATGCCCACACACATTGACCTAAAACAGTGGATACTGGACAGTAAACAGAAGCAGTATTTCTGGTTAATGTCTTATATTCCACGACAGATTAACCAATGAATTTAGAGTTTCCGTGTAATGTAATGACTCTCTGAGCCCTATATTTTGTTAATGGTGCTGTTTTACATTGGAATTTAAAGTACAGTCAGCAGTATAGTAACAAGCATTTATTTGCAAGAAAAATAAATTAATAAAGGAGCAAGACAGTTCTGGTGTTCAACAGTCTGGAACAAATGCATAGCAGTTCCACTCCCACAGTAATATCATACACTTGTCCTTCCTTCCCGCATCTAGTCCCTGACCACACTGCTCAATCTCTTGTTCCCCATAACAACAGCAACTTGCATTTATGCAGTGTACAGGTATATTTTCACCCACAAGATGTACAGTCAATTCACTTTACAGTATATTCTTTGAAGCGCTTTGAAACATCTGGAAGATGTGATACGACTCTATATCAAATGCAAGGATTATTATTATTATAGTGCCCTTCACCCTGTAGTGTGTCAGAGTACTTAAAGCCCTCATTTGAATTCTTTACCAACTGGCTGTCTTACTTTTTGAATTTGCTGAAACTGCCTCCACCACTAACGTGAATAGTACATATTCCACTCTCTGTACAAAAATATTACGTATAATTATAATAATTCATAATAAATCTTGGATTTGTTCCAAGGTTCAGCTTCCCCGAGTCCATGTCTGTTTATTCTATGTTATTTTGACCACGTTAAACCCATTATTAGGGTTCAGTTTATCCATGCCCCTTAGGATTGTTGAACATTCCAGTAAGCAAAATTGCAGGAGAATCTTTGTTGAAAAGAAAGAGAAAGCTCAGCGAAGATTGTGCTGCAGTTTTTCATCAAACCATGGGAGGGGAACAATCATTGGTACGTGGTTGAGAAGCTAAATTGAGAACAGCAATGCAGTGATGCAATGCCCCAGACTATTTGCAGGATCTGGGACCACAGTAACCACATTGTTAGGCTAACAACTTCCATGTTGCAATAACTATTATAAGAAATGGTATTCCTAGCAGGATGGCAATAGAGAAGTTAATAATACTGAACTTGTGGGCACACTTACATAGAACTGATTGGCGTAAGTGGAGCCAGCGGAGAATCTGTTGTCATGAGTAAGGCATTAGTTTTTTAAAAAAAATTTGGTGTCCAAAATTCAAAGTCGATCTTTAGAGAAACATATGTAAATTTGATCAAAAAGTATCAACATATTGATAAGGGTTAAGTCTTCGGTTATAGCTGTTGCATATTTCTATCAGTTAAAGAACATTGGGAACAAACTGCTGGTTTTATTGCCTCCTCCCTTAGTCACTTTGTTTTTATTCAGAACCCACAATCTCATTTGGTCTTGTCTCACCATGATAATAATGAATAATAATAATAATCCTTGCATTTGATATAGCAAAATTTTATATAGTTTTTTTCCCAAACGTCCTCTTGAAGTGAAAGGCGCTATACAAGCCTATACAAGTGTAATTTTGTTGTTTTTGTTGTCTTCTAAAAGTCTCAAAGCTCTTCACAGAATATACTGTAAAGTGAATTGACTATATTTTGTGGGCGAAACACGGCAGTCAATTGTGCATAGCAGTGTCCCCAAGCAATCGTGGATTGAGTGACCAAATTATTGTTTTTTTCTTGAGAGATAACTATCAGATGTGTGGAATAAGCAAATTTGCCCAGTGTTTCACCCAGTTTTGTCTTTTAAACACTTGCTGCCTGTCTATTCTGAATTTGGTAGATGTCAGTCATGGATGGAAAATTTTAAGAAAATGCAAAATTTTGCAGACACTGAAAATCTAAAAAGAACAGAAATCGCTGGAAACACTGAGCAGATCAGGCACCATCTATGGAGAAAGGAAAAGTGAGTCAACGCACTTCATCCTCGGAATCATTCTTGTAAATCTCCTCTGTATCCCCTCCAAGACCTTAACATCCTTCTTGAACTGAGGTGCCTAAAACTATACAATATACAATGCAATTTACATTGATAAAGCACCTTTCATATCAGAGGACATCTCAAAGTGGTTCGCACTGCTGTCTGGACACCTGAACTAGGAGTGGGAGTCAAAGAGGTGAGAGAGGAAAGATGATCAAACAGGTACATCTTGATGCTGGCTTTGAAGGTGGGAGGGAGGAGTCAAGTCAGAGATACCTTGAGCTTGCAGAATTTGGGCTGACCCTCCAATGCAGTCATGTGGGAGCCCTGCATTGTCATTCTTTAGCTGAGATGTTCAGCCATGATCCTGTCTGTCTATTCACCTGGACGTTAAAGATCCCTATGACACTAATCATAAAAAGAAAATAATTTCTCCGTGTGTCCCGGTCAAATTGGCTGCTGTATTTGCCTACAATTACACAGTCATTACACATTACAGTAAATCCTGTGAAGCATTTTGAGATGTTCTCTTTGTGTTGAAGGTGCTATATCAAAAGCAAGGATTATTATGATTCTTTTTTAAGATGAAATAGTTTTACAGGTTGAGCCTGGGTGGAATTTTGAGCCTCAGATATTAGTCACAAAATGTGTTCTATGAGGTGTTTTCTTTTGGGGTAACAAGCATAAAAATCAAATGCAAGGATTATTATCATAATCGTATCAATTGTACAGAGAAGCAAAGAATAAGTTAATATTGTTTCCAAAGTTTATGCAAAACACATTACATTCAAAATGTTGGAAGTGCTGTAGCCCATACAACCATGGCAACACATAAATTCTGGCACATTATGAGTGACTATCAACGGGAATTTTTTAATATCAGTCACAAATGTTTTTCAAATGTTGCCCAATTATGATAAAGATGACATTGAGACACGGAGATCCACCCTTATAATTCAGTACTCATTATAACTTAATACTCAGGCACCAAGCATTTTGTGTTTTCAAAAGAGATGTGTTCTGCAGTGAATGCCTTGTAACCATACAAAACATAAACAAATTGTTGTTTAGTAGCCTTCGAGCAGAGATCAGTGAGAATTCCACAAAGAGAGTGGAATGCGTGAGGATTAGAAGTTTCCACTGCAACACTCTGAGCTAGCGTATACTGAAGGGAAAAATTCTTGAACTGATATCTTGAAATTACATCTCTCTCATTCCTATTCATAATCACTTGTTACAATTTTTGGATAAAAGGCTAATGAAAATTCTGCAGCCTTTTGATGTCAGCTTGCCTCAGTCGGTAGTACTCTCGTCTCTGAGTTAAAAGGCTATATGAGTTCAAGGCCAATGTTGGGGGTTTGAGCTCAAAATTAAGGCTGACAGTCCAGTGCAGTGCTGTGGGTATACTGCCTTGTTGGACATACTATCCTTTCAATGAAATGCTAAACTGAGATTCAGTCTGTCTATTCAAGTGGACATTGAAAATTCCATGGCATTGTTCAAAAAGAGATGGGAGTTTCTCCTGGTGTCTAGGACAACAATCCCACAGAGAAAATTGGTAATTCACTTCATGGACCTTTATGGGTCATTCCTGTGTGCAAATTGGCTGTTGTGTTCGCTTCCAAAGAACATTGCAAATTGTATTGTAAATTGCATGAAACACTGTAAGACAACATTCTGATGCAAAGGGCACAATGATTATTATTATTCAAACATCTTTCTAGGGATTTTTTTGGGCAACGTTTGATATATTGCTGTCCTTTGAAGTTTTAAAGTAAATAATAATGAATATTTATGTGAGAGTCTGGGAACAGTTTCACAAGTAACCTGAATCTCAAGAGCTCAGTAGCTGATTTGCATCTGCTTGGTCCCTTCCTGACTTAAGTGGCACACAAATATTTTCCAAGAATGGTTGCTGGATGGCAATCAGGAGAGTAAACATTGACTGATGTCCCCTCCCTAATATGAATTGTTGTGGCCAATTGCAGTGCAGCTGGGCTGAGATCAGTTCACTTAATATGAATTGAGGGTTCCCAAGCCTTTAACTTCAAGAATGGAATCTCAGTACTGTAGATCGGATGGAAATGAAGCAGGTTGCAAATGAATGTATTGCAGTTATTGTTGTTCTGAATAACAACAAAGTTGAGAAGCCAGAGTTGACACTGGCTTCTCAACTCCAAAATATTCTGAAAATAATGGAATCCGGTAACTATACTAACTATATTGATTTAACTACATTCAAACTTGCCTTTGTAAACCAAGGTTTTTGTTGAATGGTGACATCATGCTATGAGGTGTCCCATGGGCATTAATAATCACAGAACCACAATACATTCATTTACATCAATCAGAGTCATACATAAAAGCCTATGAATGGTATCACTGTATTAACAGTTTATCTCCTTCGCCCCTTCCCCCTTTTCCCCAAGCATACTTCAGGCTATCCTCCTCAGGGTATCTTGCCATCCAATTCTGACAAAAAGATGAGGAGAGATCGGAGAAGATGCGTCTGTTTTCAGAGATGATTGATGGGGGCACCTGATAGAGGTATACAAAATTATGAGGGGTTTTGGCGGGGTGAATTTCCAATGATTGGGAATGTAAGGTGGGAGAACATAGTTTTAAGGTAACTGAAAAAATACTGAAAAGAGAACTGAGGAGGAATATTTCCACCCAGATGTGGAATATCCTGTCGAGTAGGTTGGTGGAGACAGGATCCAATGTAGTTTCCAAGAGGGAAGTAGACGAGCATATGAAAGAGAAGGGCTTGAAAGGGTATTGGGAATAAGGAGAGGTGGTGGGAATCAATTGATCATCTTGCTCTGTGATCCAGTGCGGACACATTGGGTCAAATCGCCTCTTTCCGCTCTGTAGATTTCCATGTTTCTATCCTCATCTTCAAATTACAGCTTAATCTTCAAGTCACAAAAATACGAGCCAATTCAACTTGATTAAAAACTTATTAGAGCACACAAAGGAGGCAATCATCCAAAATCTTACAGTTTAGAAGGCGCTTTGACCAGGGAATGAATGATTCATGTCTTGGTCTGTTCTGGCATCAGTCAGTTCAGCATAAACTTAATGAGCCAAAGCAGACTGGAAGTAGAAACAGATTGTTAGTGGAGGCAGACTAGGTGTCAAGGAAAATTAGGAGCACAGGGAGACTGGGAGCCAAGGCCATCGAAATGGAGGTGGTATCGGTATCAGTTTATAATGAGCATCTGAGGTTTGGAACACCTCTTTCAGGATACAAGTCAGCAGCACAGCACAGGACATTCTCTGGGCAATAAGCATAATCCAGTTGTATGAATGGAATACAAAGTTCTCATTGCTTGCTTTTTTCCCATATCGCTAAAGTATATAATAATGTTTGCATTTGATATAGTGCCTTATTGCACTTCTAAGTGCTCTGAGACATCATTTGCGTAAATGCAAATTATAGTTGTAACATCTCAAAGCAGGATTATAATGTAAAGTGCCTCTGCCCTCCCAACAGCCACTTCACTCTATCTCCCCCCACACTCTGACCCATACCCTTCCCTTCCTCAACATTTCAAAACTTGTCTCCTTCTCCAGGCTCATCACCACTATATCAAGCATGAAACACAACACCTATTCCCTTGACCCCATCCCATTCCTCACTTTGTCTCCCTGCTCCACCACCTTACCCATTTACTCCAACAACCATTAATCTCTCCCTATCATCTGGCATCGATCCGTGCCCCTAAAAACAGCTATAATCATTCCCACCCTGAAAAAATTGTCCCTGGACCCACTCCTGCTTTCTAACTACTGGCACATCTCCTACCTTCTTTTTCTTTTCAAGGTCCTGGCTTCCCAGCTTCACTCCTTCCTCTCCTACTACTCTCTTCACAAGCCTCTTCAGTGTGAGGGATTGTTGGCCAGGACAATGGGAGATTTCCCTCCTCCTTATGAACAGACCTCAGTTTAACATCTCACCTGAAAGACCACGCTTCCTAGACTACGTGCTCAATGTCCTCACATAGAGTTTGAAGCAGCAGTGCTACCAAATGAGCCAGACTCACAAAGACCAAATGAGCCACATTGATGGGTTCTTGTCCAAGTAGTGCTATTTTCATAATATATACACTCTTAAACTTCAGAAACAGCAAGAGACCAGGTAATGCGTCAGTACAAGTGATGTGCCTGTTCCCTTTTACTCTAACATAACTTTATATATGTGGAAACTTTTTAAAAAAAATTGTACTCTAAAGTTTTTTTAAGATCAATTCAATAGTTTAGGTTTGGTGAATAGAGACTCAGACTCAGCCTCAACAACAACAAAATTACATTTATAGAGTGCATTTAATGTCGGGAGGACGTTCCAAGTCACTGAAGATTTCACAAATATTTTTGAGTAAACAAACAAAAATCCCTGGCTATAATAATCCATAATAGTGGATTATGGTAAATAAATCAGTGAATAGTGAATAAACCATATAATATGGCTATAAAAGTCTATAGCCTCTATAGAGCCACACATTTTGGGAGGACATTCCAAAGCATTGAAGATTTCAAATATTTTTGAGCAAACAAATAAAAATCCCTGTAATTTGATTAGATTTTTGGTGAAAAATCAGTTAAGGGATTTATGAGAGTGATGATTAGTGTGAGTGAGACCTGTGTTTCAAATCCAGGCAGGGTGAAACCTCGGACAAGTTTCCTTACTCCACAGCATAATAATAATCCATCCAAAATAAAAACAATAATAAATTGGTCATTTCAATCCATAACTGTTTATGGGACACTGCTGTGCATAATTGGCTGCTGTGTTTCACCCACAAATATACAGTGAATATTCTGCATATTCCATGAAGCACTTTGAGACTTATAGAAGACATGAAAAATGCTATATCAAATGCAAGGATTATTATAATATTATTGTTAGATCCTGTCAGAGGAACAAAGTTAAAGGATATGATAATAATAATAAAGCATATGGCGATATGGTGGGAAGATTAAATTGCGGGCGTGGTGATTGGGGGAGGGAGGTTTGTAGCATGTGGGCCATAGAATGGACAGCTCTTTCAGTCCTCTTTCCAGCTCCAATCCTCCTCAGCTCCCTCAGACCATTCCCAGCTTGAGCTTCCAGTCAGCTGTGGGAAGCACATTGAGATATCCTCTGGACATTTAAGATGCTGTATCAACTGTTGTTGTCTGCGGAGTTGCTAGCTTGATGGGCTGAAAGCTATTTGTCTGTTAATTTCCTATTAACAATTGGGATTGATAAGGATCATTGCATCATTAATATAAATTATGGGATGAATTCTACAAATGTTACAAAGAGATTGATATATTTAGAAGCACAATGTTTGTTATGTTCTAAAAGTAAATTGGAATGTTATTAACACCAGAGCGTGTGTTGTGTCTCAGCCTGGCTCGATTAGTAGCACTCTCACTTCTGAGACAGAAAATTGTAGATTCCTGTAAAACATTGGGTCATTGAACTCATATAGCAGTGGTGGCCAATCCTTGACCCACAGGCAATAAATGTTTCATTGGGCATCAAGCTGTGGTCCGCTGGACATTCAATTAGTCTAGATCAGTCTATGCTAAATCAGTATTTGGTTTCCAGTAGCTCTGAGTAGCAATATTTATGGTGTGGCCATAAATCAAAAAACATTAAATCAAGAAAATTTGTTTGATTGGCTGAACAAAAATGTTGGCTACCTACCACTGAGGTGTAGTCTAGGTTGACTCCCCAATGCAGTGTTGGGGGAATAGTGTGTTATCAGATTGTCCATCCTTTGACTGAGATGTTAAACCCAGGCCCCATTTGTCTGTTCAGGTGAAAGTTAAAGATCTTGAGGCACTATTCAAAACAAGAAGGGAGTTACTCCCAGTGGCCTGGCCAACAATCCCCCCCAAGTAAAATTGGTCATTCACTCCATTGATATTTATGTGACATAGCTGTATGCAACTTGGCTACCATATTTGAATACAGCCATATAGGCTGTCAATGCCTTGGGCTATCCTCCCAGCATGAAAAGAGCACTTGGCTGCTGCATGTCGCCCACAGAATATACAATCAGTTCACTTTACAGTATATTCTGTGAAGCACTGTGAGATGTCTTGAAAACTAAATAAGGCACTATATCAAATGCAAGGAATATTATTAGATCCAAAGAAATTATTAATCTCATTATTAGAGCGGGGCTTTTGCCTGCTATTGCCAAATAGACAAGAAAACACAGAAGAATTAATGAATGATACAAAAACACAATTGGTGTATTATTTCTTTGGTGTCAAATGCATCCTATGGTATACATGAGAACATTCGAGAAGATTCCTCATTGCAGGAAGCAGAATCGTGGAGCGATTGTGCCAATTTCAAGTTAAAGCCAGCAACATTCAAACCAAATCTATGTGCAGATCACTGTGTCATATGGCATGGATTAGAGATAACTGGTGTCCTGGTTCGGAGAGATTCTTGATTGGTTGTTTTGGAAAATGGAATAGTCCCCATTTAACTCCAGGCAGTTTGTGCATCCGTTCGTTTTCCCCTGTACAGGAATCTGGTGCCAGAATGCCAGCAGCAGCTTGAAAGCTAGCCAATTGACATAGTATTACAGATCACACACTAATCCTAATAACTCCAAGTGGAATCAATGTCTTTGCAGTGCAGTATACAAGAATACTTATAATTTCCGTAGGAGAGCTGATACCGAACACATAATCAGACCCTATCCATAGCCTTGTTAATCACCTATCATTATGCCACTGAACCTGAACAACTACCACTTGAACCAGTGTTTGGCTGATGTGAGTTGAAAAGATTTACTGCCGGGTGAAGGAAACTGCCTTGTGGGCCTTGGTTCAGCACTGAAGATACAACCGACAGTAAAGGAATGCAAAGGAAATTGACTGGCGGCAACTGGTCCATCTGATTAGGAACAGGTGAGCTCTGTTTCTCATGCCTTTCTTGTTATACTTTTCCATTATATACTTCTGTCTAGAGGAAAGGGGGAGCAAATGGAGAGGGGGGTTTCTGTCAGAGTGCATGTTGCCAATTTTGTACACCTTGGACTCCTGTAGCTCAGTGGTTAGAGCACTTACCGTACAAGCGTGAGACCTCTGTTCAAATCCAGCCCGGTCACGGCGAAATCTTGGGCAAGTTTCCTTACTCGACATGCCTAATAATAATCCCTCCAAAAAAAACATAATAATAAAATTGGTCATTTCAATCCACGACTGTTTGTGGGACACTGTTGTGCGCAATTGGCTGCTGCATTTCGCCCATAAATATACAGTCATTTCACTTTACAGTATATTCTGTGAAGCGCTTTGAGACGTCTAGAAGATGTGAAAAGTGCTATATCAAATTTCAAGGATTATTATTATTAAAGTGTGATTTCCAAGAAAAAAATCATATATAAACAAAAAAATAATACATATGCATGCACACCAACACAGACACATACCTCTATCAGAGGTTGCTGGATAGTGACTGGAAGCATGGCTCCAGTCATCTTTTTGCACTTGCTATGGGCAAATTGCATTGTGTCCAATTGCCCGTAGTGCTGCCCTGGCAACGATTAGAATGCAGTGAAGGTTAAACTAGTAGTCAGTATAGCTCAGATAGTCATTGAATAAACTTGTTGTGCTGTCAAAAAAGTTGCACACAAATAATGTTCATTGTACTGCAAGGTATCAATTAGAAAACTTGCAGATTACACTATCCTTCCATGAAAGACCATCAAGAAATTCACTGACCAGGTGAAATAAATGATCATACCAAAATTCTAAGGCATAATAATCACACTACTTTCTTTGGCTGTGAAATCTGATCATTAATAGAATAAGTTCCACATGACTTGCAACCATAAATGCACATTCTCACTGTTAAATGCCATCATCAATCGGATGTCATTTGTTATATTCACAAAATGATTTGCAACAAGTGAGTTCTGACTCTGTCTTACTCTGCAACTTCTCATGAATATTAATCTCAGTTTATCTTTTGCAAAGCTAAAGTGCAGTCAAAGGAGTAACCGGGCATGAGATCCACATCCCAGAGAGTTGCCCTGAGGCCTATCCTCATCCCCGCAAGATCTGCCATATGTAGTGTTTTTGTGTGATTTTCACAATTAAACCTTACAAGGAAGGGTATTGTCTTGTAAGTACACCGATAGTAATATCCAATGTTTTCAATTGCGCAGTGAATTAACAACAATAACAGCAACTTGCATTTATACAGCACCTTTCACATAGATAACATCTTGGAGAGCTGGATATGAAGTACTGTACTTATTCCTTGCCCTCTGCAATAGCATTGCTGCATCTGCAACAACAATCCAGTTCAGTCTAATAATACTGTATGTACTACCCCAGATTTCATTTCACTGTAACTTTATTATTGAGCAGATATAGGAACAACATGTGGGTGGTTACCCATTCTAGTTCCAGTCGGTGTTACCCAAAGCACCTTGAAAAGGTTGACTGGCGATGGGAGTTCCCCCATTATAATCATATGTTGCCAAAGATGCCACAAGCAACTCTGCCTGGAGTTTCAAGCCATGAATTTCTGAAGATGATAAAAACACCACAGTAGACACCATCTCTTATCTAGACAAGTCACGGCTGCTGAACTCTTATAGGACTCATGACCGAGGTCTATCCTTCTCATCTATTTCCCTGGAGTGAAAACTGGAGTCAAACAATTTAACTAACAGAGTGGCTGGAGTGAACCTCCCTAGATTTGGCCACATTGGAATGTGAAAAAATGTGCAATCCAGGATTAGCCAGAAGCAAAGTGACTTGACTATTGTATGCCACAAAACAACATACATTGGCTCTGTAATCAACCTGTTCACTTACAGTAACATGGTGAGAAAGCTGCAGGTCTCCCCTCCGCAGCTTTGTCAATGCTTATTAAAGTTTTTTTTTCCATTTTGACTGTGGTTCACCACAGGGCCACACAGCACTCTTGCATTTCTGCTGGCAGGAATGTTTATTTTGAGCAGAAAAATTAAATGATACCGGTGATGGAAAATGTACATATTTAACTAGAGGACTTCCCACCGACAGTGGAAAATAGCTGCTGTGGTAAGTGTGACTGTTTAGCAGAGTTGGCTGAATCTTATAACCGCCTACAAACTGCAGGCCCAATCTGTGCAGCGTTGGCCTTCAATCTTTCAGACTTTCTATACTTCTGTGCTGTTTCTGATCCTTCATGGGAAAGCATAACTCTTGCCTACCTCATTGATCAGCTCTCTGTATCTGCTGGATTTCTTCTCTCAGATTAAAATTTCCTCTGCTTTAATCTTAAATGCCAGCTGCAGCATATGAATAGTTCACACAAACAAGCCAATTGCTGAGTCATTTTGATAGTATTTTCTCAGCACTGCAATAAACGAACCTGCAACCGTCACGCTAAATATTTTGCGCATGGAACTTTAAAGAGTAGAATGTCACTCCTAAACTGCTCAAGAACTCAACTCGTGGATCCTAATAAATCTCGATCAATTAACAATAAATAGGAAGACACCGAGCCCAAAAGATGCCGAGATTTGGAGACCTCCATGCTTATTCTTACACCAATAAACATCTACTTACAGGGTGCACTTATCATAGGAACCACAGCTTTTTGGAAAATACCCAGTTTGTTCAATTTCGGTATCACAGCTTCTAATACTTTAATTCTACATAAAAGTAGTTTTCATGGACTGCAGCATGCAGGAGGAGAGCTTAACCTGACAAAATTAAAGTACTGTAATACATTTTCATTAAAATGAACAATTAAATGTTCTGTTGAATGTTTCCATACAAGGGTGCTATAAATCTCAGGAAAATAATAGTGTGTGCTAAATCCCAAATAATATATCACCAAACCTTCATATAAAAATAACTCAATGCACTCAGAAGTATTATATGCTGTCAAACGGCCCCACACCAAGTACAGTAGGTTACCCACATTACAATTAAGTGGGCTAGCAGTCTCCAGTTTCCAGTGTATTTATTCTTACACAAGCTTCTGGTGGTCCCCTTGTGTGTGGGACTTCATTAAAAGCTTGATTACAGTGTCCTATTTGTGTGCATGACATTAAGCACTCAGTATGCAACACTTCACACAAAATTAACAGGTATGTCTGGTAAATGTTTGGAGTAAGAACAAGCTGCCAGTGTTGCAGATATTAATGTTTGAGTAATACCCATTACGTTTCATTCAAGGCAATCCTGTCACACCTTGTAAATCACCTAACCTGTTACGCATCTTACAAAGAGATCTCAGATGAAGTACGAATAGCCATTATGGTCATTATTTTGTAATGCTGCACAAGCTGTGGGAAGTTCAAGCAAACTGTGGTTCCCTTTGATAAAAACATATAAAATGTGACTTATAAAATCACTGCTACAAATCTTTTTGTTGTGTTATACTGTACTACAGTACTAAAAAGCTTCTTAAAAATGCATTAATTGAATGAATTGATTGCAGTTTAAAATATATTACTTTAATAAGATGCACATTCCTACTGAGAAGCATATCTCACATTTTAAAGCTTAATTAAGTTTTATGTACTGATTTGAGCATGTTTGTTTTCAAATTACCTGTATCACCAAATGAGTAACCCAAATGAACAGACATAAGGACAAACTGAGGATACTACAATTCCACTGCACCCTTGAAAGATACATTAACATTTCAGGTACAGCCCTTCAACTGAACTTAGAACAACTCTACATCTCTCCATCTGCTGCTGTAACGTTTTAGTTGTTGATTTGACTTGATTTGACTAAATACTATATTGATCGAGGGCAGCAAACCAGTGGAGATGAAAATTTACTGCAAAGAAGGTGGGGAGGAGGGTAAATAGAGAGAGGGAAATCGATCGGCAATTTAGATTTGTTTCATTTTGGTTTTTTTCCCATTTTCTTTTTTCCACTCAACTCTTCTGAAAATTATGTTTCCATGAACTTAAATGTGAGACTTTCCTAGTCTGTGTTGCAAGGGCTAAATGCAAGTATAATTAGTCAGTCACATACCAAATAATAGTATGGTTACCTATTCAATGATTACGTTTTGTACAATCTTTATTGATAAACCAGACTACACACTGCCCTTGGAACATGTTATTTGCTTTCTGTTTCCATCTGGCAATGACTTGTAGCATGAAATACTTTGAAAGAGAAGATACAAAAAATAGTTGCCTTCATTGAAAGAGCTTGATGATTGAAATTACTATTAAAATTGATGATTCACTTTACGACTGTTTGTGCGACATCAATGTATGCAAATCGGCTGCCTTGTTCACGTTGAAACACAGAGTCACTACACTTCACAGAAACTTGTGAACCACTTTGAGGTGATCTCATGATTAAATGCTATATCAAATGCAAGGATCATTATTATTACAAATATCAATCAGGTTTCCCTGACTGGAGATTTCTTAGCTGTTTGACAGAAATAATACATTTTGACATGAAGGCGTTATTTTCACAGCACAGTCTGCAAATGGAATTTTTTAGGCACATTAGTTGAGCTTGCTAGTTCTACTGTCTCAAAAAGATCAATGCTGTAATGTACACATGAAGAACAGTTCCTTGTACGAGACTCATTTCTGATCATTTTTCATTTCCCGGAATAATGTTATTCTGACAAAATATGCAGTTTGATGGTTGTGGCCAAGTATAGAGTGAAAAAAATGATTCTCAGAAACGTGGATGTTACCTAGTAAATGTTCTGACATCTTGAATTCTTGTTTATTTTTAAATTTAGTGCTGCTGGACTTTTCCCGCCAGACAACAGGAAAAACAAATCTGCCATAGTATTTGAGATTCAAACTTAGAACCTTTACTCACTAAGGCAGATTTTAGTAAAACATATTTTTATTTAATACTTCCTGTGATCCTGCCAACAGGCTGAATAAACATTTGAGTGCAATGTAAGTAGCAGAGAGACAACTGACTGATCAGCAATGTCCCGTATAACTGCATTGGTTTTATTCTTACCTTGTTTTCTCATAATGTGGAAGTAACAATATACAGTACATTGAAACGTACTGAAATCAAGAGCATGTAATTCTTCACCCATCATTTTACCACTTGGCTTAAATACTCAGTTCCATCTGTTTCTAATTAGGCATTACCACTCCATGTAAATGATACGTTTTAGTATTTCTGACTACCCTATTTTAATTTCTAGGTGTCAGTCTCGCACAGTTGGTAGCACTCTTGCTGCTGAGTCAGAAAGTTATCGGTTAAAGCCCTAGTTCAGGGCTTGAGCTCAGTCTAGGCTGACACTCCAATGAGGCCCTCCACCTCATTGTCAGAAGTGTCATCCTTCAGACGAGACTTGAAACTCAGGCCCTGTCTGTTTGTTCAGTTAGATGATAGGACCTGTGTTTGATTCCCGGAAGGGCACAGTGTTGGGTGGGTTTCCTTGCTCCACATGCCTCTACTCACGTGGCAGTAAGTAGAAACCCAGTTGTTTGTCGACTGGCAGATCACTTTTCAGGTGTAAACAGCCCCAGAAAAAAATAAGAATGATAATTTGGCCTCTCAATCCACGACAGTTTGTGGGACATTACTGAATCCAATTGTCTGCCACTTTTCGCCCTCAAAATATATAGTCATTTGTCTACAAATAAACAGTCACCTCACTTTAAAGAAAATTTTGTGAAGTGCTTTGAGACACCAGATCAGGCGCATTATGAAATATAAAGCACAATATATTTTTATGAACAATGCAATTGTTCTCTCAATTGCTCAATGGGTAAATGCACTATGTGGTCTGAGGTCTACCTCTTTGACTGCACCTGTGGTCACCTCCCACTTCTCTCTTGCTTGGCATTGAATCCGACCATTGTGGAGCGCTCCAAGACCCTATCCTGTCTGAAGGATGCTATATAAGTGGAAGTTGTTGTTGTTGCCCCATCAGAAGGTAGAAAAATTGGCTATAGTGTCCTTTAAGCTAGTTTTGGAAAAGTGTTAGCTGGATTTCGATTTGATGCCTGTAGCCACAACCAATAAAGATTTTACGATCATGATACCAATTTGAATTATCATACCTAAAATCATTCCTAGAAACATTTTTTTTTACACAATTTCCTTCCTTTAGTTTTAAAATCAGCCTGTGCTTGAGCTCCTCCTCACTCACCAATAACTGTGCTTGAGAGCACTGCGCTGTATGTGGGTGCCAGGTGGGGACAGGACAGGACCCAGCTGTTTTACTACCCATGGCTGAATAGCTTGTTGACGAAGCTCACACCTAAGGCCAATTGGGTGAGTTCCTGGAGGGCTGATAACATCTGCAGAACCTTTACCTAAGCATGAGTCACCAGAGAGAGAAATTGAAACAAAAGAAACAAATGCTACTTTATCAGTAAAATATGGGTCACTCATAACTCATAAAGTTAATATGAAGCTCCAAAAATAGT
Source organism: Hydrolagus colliei (assembly GCA_035084275.1). Taxonomy (NCBI): domain Eukaryota; kingdom Metazoa; phylum Chordata; class Chondrichthyes; order Chimaeriformes; family Chimaeridae; genus Hydrolagus; species Hydrolagus colliei. The sequence goes on along the minus strand of CM068744.1, from coordinate 24,073,586 downwards.
ATAATTCAGGATCTGACCATTTGTAAGTGCAAGATAAAAGAAGCATTCAAACTGTGAAAATAATCAGTAATTAGAAACTCTGTTTGGCCAAATAAAACAAATCAGAAAGATATATAGTTAAGGTGTATAGCTAAAGCGCTCTGAGACGCCGTCCGGTGAGGAGGGCGCTATATAAATCAAAGTTGTTGTTGTTGTAGCTGCAAAACTGCTACAGAGTCTATGTAAGATGCAAAATATGATAATATATTGCATTTGAAAGAAGCCTCCAATTGCCAACATTGTTTATCTTCTTCAATGCGGCTTCCCTATCTCTTAGCAGATTGACTTCAAGGTTCTCAGCTGTAAATCCATCCAATGAATTATTGGTTGGGATCAGCCAAGTCAGCATTGAGTTTCTGGTGTTTGATATCTACTGTTAAATGTGGTAATGTATGATTATCTCTGTAATAATAATAATGTCATAACAACTTTCGATCTTGAGTAACATCTGTTCGATCAGGTAACTCATTAACTTTTTCTGAGCAGAAATTGATCCAGTTAATTTTGCCTGATTGCAGCAGCAGTCTAAAGTTGTGAGTCAGTTTATTACTTAGCTTATGTAAACTAATCCACCAAAACTCAATTGCTAACATGAAACACAAATGAAAAAAATAAGGTTTATATATATATTTCTTTTTAAAATCACATACAGTATATACTAAAAAATATTTACAATAAGATATTGTTAGATTAGAGAAATACAGAAAAAATAACTATCTTTCCAATTCATTGGTGTACTAATAAAAACAACAGTGGACTTGATCCACAGATGTATTTCTCAAGCTACCTACATAAATGTACTGACTATTGCAAAGCGTGGAACTTAAGTCTTACAAAGCTCTGCTGTAGTCAGGATTGTTTCTATTGCTTCTGACAAGAAGGCAATATTGGGTTATTTTAAATATATATACTATATATAATACAGAATTATGACTGAAGTTTTAAAACTATGTTTTATTAATTTCACCCACAAAATATACAGAGAATTCACTTCACATTATATTCTTTCAAGTGATTTGAGAAGTCTCAACAATGTGGCAAGGCCCCTTATTAAATGCAAGGATTATTTTTATTATTGCTACATGTTATTTTCTCAACACACTCATGCTTTTTGAAGTGATTATTTTGGCACTAAGAGAAAAAGAGACCAAAGAAAACCGACGAAACCACAGGTGCAAGTTAACGATCCTGTGACACTATTCAAAAAGATATAACATCCCCAGGCAAAATTAGTAATTTACTTCATGCATGTTTGTGGGACACTGTTATGCGCGAAATTAGCTGTGATGTGCTTTGAGAGGTCTAAACCATATGATAAGGCGTGATATCGTATTATTATCAACAATAATATAAATAGTAGCCAGTAATCTGAATCCAAACAGTGCTTTGTAAATATATTGGTCGCCTTGAAAATTTATTTTTCAGTAAGATGGCTTTCACTTCATGGATGGCTGGATATTTTATAATGAGCTCAGCTGACTGAAAGGATTGGTAAATATTTCACTATTCATGTACAGACAATAAAGTCTTCTGCTTATGCTATAATATTGGATTTTGGGTATTTCAATTAAAGGAGATTATTGTGGCTAATTGACAGAATGTTTACTGTCATTTACATGGTTATGATTACTTTGATGGGAAATCATACAGTGCTGGTCTGAACAGACTAATTAATTTAATTCTACTGTAAAATGTGACTGCAATTTACAAGGAAGAAATAAGGTAAGAAAATACTCACTTTAAACAGTAGAAAAAAAACACAATCACTTTTTACTGACTTTGCATGTCTGATTGCAAACCTCCGGGAGTTGGCATTTATTTTACCCAGATGTTTCTTAAAGAGGAAGCCTGCCCTATTTAATTGCCACATCATCCTAAATGTTACAGAGGGAGATACAGTATTTGCACACATTGTTTAAATATCTATAAGTCATCCCCTTGTTGTCATGCTTTCTGCCTTAAAGCTACTAGTTAAAGGCACCCTGGGAACAGACATTTTTGTGTGGAGGGCTGCCTGGTGTAACATTATGAATGGAATTGGTGGTCTGAGGTTGTAAAAGAATGCACACACAAAAAAATATGCTTTCTGGTTTATTCCACAGAATCAAACCCAGACTGTCAATGGAGGAAAAGCAACATATGGATGATATCCCTTTGAGCTATTAGTGACAATCATTATGACATGCTGTTGCAAAAAAAATCTGTGTGATTGCTTCTTCCCATGTCATATGAAGACACTTTTCTGAGCTGGCTCGTCAACTCATTTCCCTGTTATTTGACAGGCAGATCACATTTGCTTTTGCTCTCAATTGTAAGTTAAATTTAAACATGTTTTTAAAGTAATTTGTTACTGCCACGTTTTCCTACCGAATGGCTTCTCATTTCTGGGCAGCATTTAAACAATACTTTCAAAATACTCTTTGCAAAAAATATGTTCAAAAGCTTTCCACAACTCTGTTGACTCTCTTCTTCGAGAGGGGACAAGAGAGGATTCTTTGGGTTGAGTTACCTCCAAAGTGTCACATTGGGATGATATGGGTGGGGAGTAGTATGTCTACCAATGCTCTACAGTGGTTGATTGTTTATTGTTGCTCTTGTCAATTTACACCTAAATTGTCTGCGATTCAGTAAGCACTGTGTATCTCTCTGGGAACAGATTGCACTCCCTATTTCAGACCAACAAAAATCATACGCATATGGAATTCTCAAGGCGCTCAAGCATAATGATGGATCTCCACACATGTCACTTGTGTTGCATATTGCTTTAATGACTTTAGTGGCAATTGAACATGGAGCATAACATTACAACTTGCCTGGTGTGACCAAATTACCTGACTGACCAAAAGCCAGTTAAGACTCTAATGAAAGATATCAGTTATTAACCCAACCACCTACCCTGCTGGTCACATGATGGCACACATGAAAAGGAAAGGAATCTTGTAGAGGTATTAATTGGTCATTGTAAAAAAATAAAGTAATTGGGTATTAGGGAAACAGGTTAAGGTGGATGGAGATTTATGTGGAGCACAAACAACAACAGCAAATTACAATTGTTTAGCGCCTTTCATGTCGGGAGGACGTCCCACTGGCATCAATGATATAGATTCTATGTAATTCCACATGTATGCATGCAGACAATCTACTGCTTATAAAACATGCAAAAGAAATTGAAAGAAACGTCTTGCTTAATACCCATTTTATCCATTAAAAACGAGACATGATATTGAATAAGGATATTCACATCTTGAAGTATATTCACATCGTCTTGAAATCAAGTTGTTGAGAGGAGAGGTTTCCAAAATGTTAAATGTCCACCAGCTTCAAAAAGTGGGGGCTTTGCTGAGAGAGCACTTCCTGACATAGCAGTTTAGCAATTGGATCAGGACCATTTTCCCTCCATGGGATCTGAATGTACTTCTGTGTAAGCCAGCAGACCTCCCATTTTGAACTCAGGCACTCCTACAAAATTATTGTTCTTGAATAAAAATAAAATCCTCTCCCTTTGGCCCACCTTCTGGCTGGTTAAATTAGATAACATTAAGAACAACCATACCTAACATGGTAAGAGGATCGGACAAGCCTTTGAGTGCATCTAAAATTCTTCCCTAAGGGAATTTTTAAAATTGTTGTGCAACAGGAAATTAAAGTTTCCTCATTTTATCACCTTCACATCAATCCAATCTGGACCATAAATTATTTAATGGGATGCTTATAAAGCTTTAACATATTTTTAATTAAAAAAAGATGGTTTGCAAAACATTTTGTTTTCTAGGTGCATATCCATTGGGTAATATCCTTTCTGCATTGAAAACAAACTTGCTAGAATGTATTCATGTATACAATTAGCAGGTAACACCTCCAAGGTGATATTATATAAGATTACATTGACTCTCTCAGCTCCTCCAGATGAAGTTATGGTGGTAGAACTTGAAGTTTCTGGAGTAATGCCCATAGGTTTATCAAGTGCTGATCCTTCCAAGAACTCATAGATCAATTTAATCTATAGTTACTCCACATTGCCGACAAGAACCCCATGCCTCCTTTCTGATACAACTAACTCAGTATGGATGTTGTTGGAAAAGAGGAAGAAGTTGCATTATTAACCTTGAAAAGCTTACATAAACCCTGGAGCACCACCAATATATTTATAATAATAATACTAATAATGATATTCCATGACTTTGATATAGCCTTCAAAACATCCTTAAGTGCTTCATAATATTTTAATGTAAAGTGTAGAGACAATTTATTTTTAGGCAAATGCAGCAGAAAAGTTGAGCACGACAATGTCCCACAAAAGCTATAAAGTGAATGACCAATTTTATCTGGAGGATTGTTTGCCTTAGCTTTTGGAATTGTATATTAATAACCATCTGAACAGGGAGACTCAGTGGACTCTGGCTTGCTCCATATCCGTCATCCTGCCCACCCCAACATCAGCAGTCAAGCCGTCAGCCTTTCTGCTCCCACCCTTTGGAACTCCATCTCGCAGTCCCTTTGTCTTGTCCCCTCCATTGCATCATTCAAGGCCTGTCTCAAGACCCTCCTGTTCAACCTCAGTTTCAGTCACCCTCCTAACCCACATCCCTCCTGATCCGGGCGCAAATCTTTGACTGTCCAATGCCTTGGGATATCCTCCTAACGTGAGAGGTGCTAAACATATATCACTTGTTTTTGTTGTAGATGAAATTTTGTTTTAGCATCTAATAAAAAGGGCCCTTCACATTGCAGTGCTCCCTGACTATTGTACTGGAGGAGCCTAGGGTGTGAGCCCCAAATCTCCAACCTGAGGCTTGAACACACAACCCAGAGGGAAATGTGCTCAGCTAAGCTAACATGATGTACATCGTAAACACATTTTGGCTCTTTCTGAACATGATCTAAGTGTGTTGCCACTTGGCTTCATCAACAGATCTTCTTCAGAAACTGAGACGATCCATCACTGTTTTAATTTAAGGAAGACTGAATTAGAAACGCGTCACTGACACTAACTAAAGTGTCAGGAAGATTGATTTCAACCTTGAAATTACTGTGATGCAGCAAAAACGGAAAACAGTCCATGTGGATCAGGAGGATCAGCTCCAACCATAAACATCTCCTCCCTGGTTGGTGTAGTTTTAAACAGTAACTAAAGATCGCTTTGCCAATACTGCGTGATGCTTTTCGGCATTTATTTTATTATCAAACAGTCTCAACAAAGGTATTTATAGCCATTTATGTGTTAATGGAATTCCCCCGGTATTGTTTTTGGCAAGCACCAACCGTTCAAAACGCACCACGTCCATAATAAATTTCCCATGACCTCACGTTGACTGTCATGAGAATGGATACAACATAGTATTTTATATTTACAACAGATTCTTGCAGAGTCTTTAAAACAAAATGAACAGTTTCTAAAGTCACCAGATTCAATAAATAAGCAGATTATTCAATAAAAGTAACTAAACAATTAAACTGTCCGCAGAAAACAAAAACCTGTGCTGTTGATGAAAAATAACTCGCCAAAATCAACAAAAGAATTACAATTTGCAATAAAAGATGTGAATTGAATTTGAAAGCATGACAAATGCATCACCATTGAAAGAATCTAGGTAAACAATGTTCATGACACCAATACACAATTTGAAATCAGGTGCCCACAGCATCACAGAAAGTTATTAAGCAATATATATTCTTAACAATAACATTCCCAGCAAAGAACACAAATCAGATTATCAACTAGCTGAACAGTGCAGAGCATCAACTCAAAAACTCATAAAAAGTAGATCTGTAACACACACATCATAATTAGAGCTTCTGGAATCCTGTAGCATGGTGGTTAGCTTGCCCGCCTGGCAAGTGAGAGGACCCGGGTTCTATTCCCTGGCGGGTTGAAGCCCCAGGCAGATTTCCTTACTCCACATGCTTCTGTTTATCATGCAGTAAAGTGTGATTGCCGATCAGCTTTCTGGTGTCTAATAATCCTCCCAAAAATTTAATCCACAACTGTTGGTGGAACACTGCTGTGTACAATTGGCTGCCACGTTTTGCTCACAAAATAGGCAGTCAATTCACTTTACAATATATTCCGTGAAGGGCTTTGAGATGACTCACAATATGATACGGTGTTATGTCAAATGATTACGGTACTCTGTTTTCCGCGGTTTAAAAAAAATGTAATTTTCATGGTTTATTGTTAGCGTTTTTTGGAGTTTTAAAAATATCTGGGTTTTTAGGGGCTTTCATTTACTTGTAATAAACAAGATTCAAATGTGCCAGTCCATGTGGAGGGGAGAGAGGCCACTTCACACGGTTGTGTTAACAGTTGAACTAATACAATTGACTGCATCACCCCTAGGTTAGAGGAGGGGTGTGAAGTGGCACTCTACTCCCCTCCACATGGACTGAGCCACATTCTGAATCTTGTTTATCTACAAGTAAATTGAAAGCTCCCTTTCTGTGGTCAAATAATCTTCCACCATTCACTGAAAAACGGTCTGACACATGTGGAAACCCATCACCATGTTTAAGAGTATCCAAACCAAACTGAGAATTCCATGCATCCCACCTACATGTGGAAATTCCCATTTCCTGGTGGTGCCTTGGGCTAGGTACTGGCGGGTGACTTGCAGCTGTAGAAGGAAACGGTGAAACATTGCCTTTATTACGGGAGATGGGAAAGACAGAAATTTGGTGGAGGAAAAATGCAAAAGCACGGAAGTGAAGCAAAAGTATTATCAAATCTGTGATTATTTCACATATAGTCATATGAAATCAAGTACTGTACAATATTTACACAATAAGGCAGGGACTTCCAGTTACTCACTCACCTGCTATAGATACAACAATAACAACTTGCATTTGTATAGCACCCATCACCCAGCGTAACGTCCCAGAGCTATTGACAGTGCGAAGCATATATTTATTATTATGATTAGGACTTCTTATTTTTGTTTTTAAACAACACCCACTCTGTTAAAATTCCCATGATACAAAACAGTGCCCTCCTACTATCCTAAACTTATGATTTCCAAGCCCCCTAAGGTCTCTCAGTCAATTCCTAATTCAATGGAAGTTGTAAATGTCACTTCAGGTAATACATTATTCATTGATTATGTGTATTCCTTTTATGATTCAAATCACACATCATATGAATTAGCTGTTCCTTACTTACTGCATAAAGTATTTTTATTTGAACATTCAGTACATTATTTATCTATTACATTTTCCGCGCATTTGTTAATTGTTGAACTATCAATTGCACTTGACATAATTGAATTTTTGAATTATAATGACCTTGTATAGCAGTATCCCTTAACAAGGGAAGAAAATTCATTTTGATTTTATTTATAATAATAATAATCCTTGCATTTGATATTGCGCTTTTCATGACTTCTACACGTCTCAAAGCGCTTCACACAATATACTGTATATATAATAAAAGCTTGTTTATCCGGCAACCAACCAACCGGAATGATCAACCAATCAGTATCTCCCAATACAATTCACCATTCCAGCAAACGGATCTCCTACCAGAGCTATCTGGGACACTCGCGATTATGATCACTTTGTGCATGTGTGCAATGCGTGCAAATACTCACTTATTAAACTTACCGAACGCTGGAATTTTTATTTTACTGATCATTTTACCGAGTGTGCTGGAATGCTTTATTGGTAAGTATCCATACAATATTCTGTTATTATTTAGTCTATTATTAATATGGTATGTTTTAAAACAAGCTAATTTTTTGTGTAGGATTTTTGGCAACTTGCTAGTCGAATATCTGGCATAATTGATTAAACGGCAACAGTCAGGTCTTGAGGGTGCCGGATAATGAAGCGTTTACTGTATATAGAATGAAGTTTATGAATTAAAGAGCCAGAAATTCAGCAAATCAATATATATACACTGAACTCTCTCTATATATGTATTACATATTAGGCATTGACTTTATTCTATTTTGTGAGCTTCTTCTTAATCTTCAAATGTTTAACAAAGTTAAATGTGATGCTATGAATGCTTCTGGACTTATCAGTAAAATTAAACATATTTTTAGCTTTTAGATCACACATAATTTGGTAGTTGTGTTCATTATAGTTTTAGTAATGACTTATTCATATTTATTCAGTTTTCAGTATCAGAGTTTCACATTTAGATAATGTGTATAGAAAGCTTTGAAACGTGCACATAAACATACTATATTTACTGACCTAATGTGAAAGGGTTGTAAGATATCTAGTGCAAAGATTGCCCAGTATGTACTTGCTTCTCTTTCAAAAGCAAACCATACACTATCTTAAATTCTGCAAAATATAAAATAGAATCAATGAAAGACTTTGTCCAAGAAAAATTTCATTACCTCTTATTTACACCCACAACATATAAAGTCAATTCACTTTACAGTATATTCAATGGCTATCTCAATGGCATGATAAGGTGCTATATCAAATGCAAGGATTATTATATTATCTAGGAGGCAAAATACCTCTTGTCACTAAACAGTACAACAACAATGTTCAGTTAATCCTATTACAAAAATGCATTTTCAAAGTCATTTCACTTGAAGGAATTTCGCACTAGAGTTTCCTATCTTGATCCATGTTGAAACAGATTCAAAATGTAATTTTAGGTTAATTTTTTTTTAGTGTATTTGCAAAGGGTGAGAATTTTTCAACACAGATTTCTTCAACAAAGTACTTTCTATTTACTGGAGTGATGTTATATTGGACATGCACTGCATTGTCAAAGGTGCTTTGCTTTGGATGAGATGTTAAAAATGGTGGTCCTTTTGCTTTTCACGTGGACATTAATGATATCATGGTTCTATTTAAAAAGACGATTGTGACAATAATATCCAGATAAAATTGATCATTCACTTCATGGATGTTTGTAAGAAACTGATGGATGCAAATTGAGTGTCAGGTTCACCTCCAAAATACACAGTCATTGCACTTCAAGCTTCCTAACATGCGGTGAAAGGCCTATGTCAACTCTCGACATGAAAGGCCCTCAAATTCAAGTACTGTATGGTAATTATTATTATTACAAATTTTGTTAAGAATATGTATAGAACACTGTAAGCCAAGTTGTAATTCAAAATGAAACTCAAGGCCAGCGGAGATGTCATGACTTTCAATATTTCACCTACTATTCATTTAATTTTCATATCCATTTCCCAGCTGTTTCTTAACGCTCACATCAAACGTTTTTGTGTTGATTTACTGAGGCCGCTTGATTTCCTGTTCCTTTCTATTGAAATATTATGTGCAAATTATATCTATTTGGCACAGCTTCAGAATTGCCATGCAAATTTCCCTCATTAAAATATCCTTCCCTTTTTGAGAAATTCAACTGATCTCATTTGGGATGATTGAGAAGCAGATTTGATAAAATATCATGTATTAGTAAACTTTCATTAGTTTACTTAGAAGCAAAATGAATATAAGAATCTAATGATGTGTTTATGCTGCACAAATGGTTGTGAGCTTTGCCACGATTATGGGAGTGAACTTATGCCAATGTGCAGTATAAAACAACTTGGATTTCTATCATGCTCTTCACATAGGAATAACATCTCTGGATGGTTTACATTGCTGGGATTGGTTACTAAGCAGGGGAGAGGGGAGAGGGGAGAAGAGAAGGGGAGAGGTGACACCATACACACAGTGCCTTGGGTCGTCCTCCCGACGTGAAAGGCGCTCTTTAAATTTAATTTTGTTGTTTTGTTGTCAAAGAGGTAGGTTTCGAGGCATGAAGACATATAGGGAGGGGGCAAGATGGAGGGTTCATTATGGGAATTTCCAGATGTTAGCAGTGTGGAATCTGACAACTCCACCACAGAGGATATTAGGGCACAATCCACAAACCCGAGTTAACCAAGTGAAGTGGCAGAGCATAGGAGTGGGATAGGAGTAATCACAGAGACAGATGGGTGCTGGAACGTGAAGGGATTTAGAGGTGAGGGTGAAGTCTTTGAAATCAATCTGCTGGTACCCAGAGGAGCCTGGTGAGGAAAGGTGATGGACATATGGAGTTTGGTGTGGGCGAGGCAGCTAAAAGGAGGCTAAAGCAGCAAGAATCATTTGTTCTGCATTCACTACTGACCTAGTAAATTTCAAACATGAATTATTGTAGACCCTATAAGAGTAAAGTGCTGATAAGTAAACTACAGTATTTATAATTCCTAATAACATCATTGATCATCATCTGAAATTCTATCAATTTAATTAACTAGTGTACAATGTATATATTATGCAAAAAAAAAGTGCATGGGTCTTTTTAAAATGATTTTTAAAACAGTTGTTTCATGAGACCATGGGTTTACTTTTTGGTATTTGTTGGAGTTTGTTCATAGTGGGGACAAAAAAAAATCCATGTTTGGCATATTTATCAAGATGCTAAAAATAACTCCCTTTGTTTTAGTATAATTTCTTCAAAGAATTTTTCCACTCGAGCCATTCTTTTTGGTTGACCTACACAATACATGTTTTTGAATGAATATTTCTTGATTTATACCACAAATCAAGAAATATGCAACCAAATAAACCTGGAAGCACACTTTTGATCTTAACAACCTAGATGAGAGCCAAAATTCAGGTGGATGCTTTATGTCGGCCTGTAATTTGGCCAGCACTGCACTGGGATGAAAATAATTACCAAATATGAAGTTTTAAAATTAGTGTCATTGATATCCAATGAAAACTGAGAGAAAAATACATTCTGATGTTACCATTTGTTAGTTAAACAAAAGGATAAGAAAACCGCTATTTAGCCCAGCATTATATCTAACTATACTTTAAATAACAATAACATCTCTGATCCAAACATTTATAACTCGAGAGTAACAATGTTTTCCCTCATATCGTTCTATATTAATTTTTCACTAATTTCCTTTTGAGTCCTCTGGTACTATTTCTGTGTCCTACCTATACATAATAGAATGAGTTTAAATGATAATAATAATAATAATCCTTGCATTTGATATAGCGCTTTCCACATCTTATCAACGTCCCAAAGCGCTTCACAGAATATACTGTAAAGTGAATTGACTGTATATTTGTGGGCGAATCGTGGCAGCCAATTGCGCACAGCAGTGTCCCACACACAGTCGTGGATTGAAATGACCAATATTATTATTGTGTTTTTTTGGAGGGATTATTATTAGGCGTGTGGAGTAAGGAAACTTGCCCAAGGTTTCACCCTGACCTGCCTCAATTCGAACACAGGTCTCCCCAGCTTGCAAGACAAGTGCTCTAACCACTGAGCCACAGGAGCTTCACAAGCCACTTTCTATGCACTGTGATTTTATTTGAACTGATATTCTTTCACTGTGAAGTGTTAAGCTTGTCTATTCTTTCATCGTAGTTCCTTCCGTCATCCCTTTATATTTGGGACCAGAGTTTTTCTTCTTTTCCGTATTTAAAAAAATATATGTATTTTGTAGCATTTTGCACTCTTGCAACACTGAATAAAGTATTCTAGCAGTGTATTGAGATATCTCTGCAAAAGGTTTATGTTTTGCGATATGTATTTCCATCATTGTAGCCACTTATTTTCACACTTCTGCGTACAGTCTGAAGAAGTCATGCTCAAGATGTACAGAGCCACGATCAGTCTACATCAAGTTCAATATATAAGTGCAAGTTGTGGTTGTTATATCCGGAGGACTGTGCAGTGCTTTACACCATGACTTATGAGCACCACAGAAGCACTACATAGCAGAGGAACAATACCCATCTCCGGGGATATGAGAAATTAGATAAATAAAGGCTTTTGAGCATTGAAAAGAGACATCTTCTCCCACATATAAGAGGGAGAAGCTAATAGATAGGTATAAATTAAGTAGGAACCTGGTTATTAGACGATTGGTGGATTGTAGGGAACGGCGATATATCAGTATATCGCTAAAATCCGATATGATTTTCATATCGATATGCCGATATAGACATTTTAAAAATACCGATATATCGAAAACCGATATATCGAGGTAAAAAATTGGGATGCGAGCACAATCAACTACAAGACCCAGAATGCTCATCTCTATACACAATGCACAGACCGAGGTGCATAGTCCTCGAATACAATATACAGGTATGCAAGGGGTGGGGGGAGAGAGACGGCTGTGGGTGGGGGGGGGGTGAGGGGGAGAGAGACTGCTGGGTGGGGGTTGAGGGGGAGAGAGACGGCTGGGGGGGGGTGAGGGGGAGAGAGGCGGCTGGGGGGAGGGGAAGATAGACGGCTGGGGGGAGGGGGAGAGAGACGGCTGGGGGGGGGGAGGAGAGGGGGAGAGAGACGGCTGGGGGGAGGAGAGGGGAGAGAGACGGCTGGGGGGAGGGGGAGATAGACGGCTGGGGGGGGAGGGGGAGAGAGACGGCTGGGGGGGGGGAGGGGGAGAGAGACGGCTGGGGGGGCGGAGAGGGGGAGAGAGACGGCTGGGGGGGGGAGATGGGGACAGAGATGGCTGGGGGGGGGGGGAGGAGAGGGGGAGAGACGGCGGGGGGGGGGGGGGGGAGGAGAGGGGGAGAGAGACGGCTGGGGGGAGGGAGAGAGAGACGGCTGGGGGGGAGGGAGAGAGAGACGGCTGGGGGGAGGGGGAGAGAGACGGCTGGGGGGGGAGGGAGAAAGAGACGGCTGGGGGGGGTGCGAGAGAGGGACGGCGGGAGGGGGGGGGAGAGACGGGGTGGATGTGATAATATACAGATAGATAGAGAGGGGGGGGATGTGAGAGAGGAGAGAGGGAGAGAGACATAGAGAGACACAGACAGAAAAACACAGAGATGGAGAGAGTGAGAAACACAGAGAGAGAAAGATATTTACCTCCTGAGAAGATAGGCCCCGAATGCGCGCGCACCCGGAATGCGCGCGCACTCCGATGCGCGAGCGCATGCGCAGTACGAAAAAACTGGAAATATCGGTATTTCGGTATATCTCGATATAAGCCAACCGATATATCCATATCCGGAAAATTCCCATATCGCCGTTCCCTAGTGGATTGCTTTTCTGGGAGTAATAAGTCCTTCAAAAAAATTAATAATTTTGTCACTCAATCTACAGACATTTTGTGGAATACTGCTGTATGCAATTGGCCGCAGCGTTTTGCCCACAAAACAATCCAGTCAATTCACTTCACAGTTTATTCCGTGAAGCATTTTCAGATGCTCGAAGACATGGTAAAGCGCCATATCAAATGCAAGGATTATTATTAGTTATTATAGAAAGGGAGTTAAGGGCTTGTGTGGAGTACAAACACTGGCACATTCAAGTTGGGCTGAATCGCATGATTCCATTCCATATTATTTTACATAATTCTGAGACTAAACTTTCTCAGAGATTGGTAAATTGCCTAATGGGATAGAGAAATATACCAGGCAAAATAGTTTCAGAACACAAGAGAGAAAATGTTTAAATAATAATGATCCTTGCATTTGATATAGCGCTTTATCTTGTCTTCTAGATGTCTCACAGGGCTTCACAGGCTATACTGTAAAGTGAATTAACTGTGTTTTTAAGACCATGAAAGATATTTTAAAGGCACCAGCAAGTATTTCTTCACAAAGACACTAACCAACAGTTGGAGGGGTTGAGGACAGGGCATTGGCCTCATTTAAGAAACAAATTGACGCTGTGAGTGGGAAGACAGTCAGAATGGTATTCTGGAAGAATGAGATGAAATGAGTTGTGTACCTGTCTTGTGATCTCTTATAAACATTGAAGGTGATGTACGGTGTCTACTTCCAGATTACTTTCAGCCCTGAAAATGTGGCTACTTTCACAGCATAGTTTACATGGCATATCTGCAAATACTGTTCTTTGTTTATTTTCTCCCTGGTAAATCTCCCTATTTCTAATTTGCTTCCATCCATTGAATACTCATGTCACGCAATCTCCCCCAATGTGTAAAACGTTGTATTTAGTGTTGTTAACTTAATTTGCCACTAAACCACCCAATTGCATAACCTTTCTAAATTATTTTACAAATCACCTGGTTGGCTCACATGTCCCTCCCGCTGCCCCATTTCTTTCATTAGCAAATCCTACCAAATTATGAATTTGTTTTAAAATCGAGGTCATTTATGTGGATCAGAAACAATAATGTTCTAGGTAGACTCTTGTGTAATTCACTCAATAGGTTTCTCTCTGCCGGGCATATCACACAACCTTTTTCAACCTATTTGAAATGTCCTTTTCAAGCTATTTTCAACCTGTTTTTTTTAAAAAAGCAAATCCTTTTAATGTTTCATTTGGCGCTTTGTCAAAAACTGTATGAAAATGCAAATAATTTACATGAAAAGAAGTGCCTCATTCCATCCTATTAAAGATAGCAAAGGTTGTCAAACACCATCATCCCCTTCCAAATCAGCATTTCATTGTGGTGGTCTAAGCCTCCAGTTTTATGGAGATCCTGACTAACCTAACATGTCCATTCAAAAGCAAATTGAAAATGTCCACCTAAGCTGAAGAATGAACCATTATGACATTTAAATAAAGTGGAACAGATGGTTAAAAGTAAATTATAGACAAGTACCCTATAGCTGTTTGAGCCCAGTATACATACACGTGGTTGCTTGAAGGTCCACATACAACCCCAAAACAAATGAAGAAGTGGGGGGAGAAGCCTTGAAAGGGGGGAAGGGGGGGAATCTGTTACTAATCCTCTGACCATCTGTTATTCTGGATAATTATATTGGGTGGTATTCTTCTTCCCCCTTCTCCATTTGTGAATTAACAGCTGGTGGAACAAGGTGAAGAGGTTACCAGTAATGAAGGGGGGAAATGGTACGTGATGTCACCCGTGCAAAAAGAGAATAGGTGGATGTCAGAGGTCACTGGTATAAAATTACAGATATGAATAACTTGTTCATTATATTGTACGTAGCAACCAATCTTAAAGGGCTATGTAGCTCTCGGTTAACACAATATATTGTTCTGTACTTCGCCCCACAAAGATATGCAGCCAATTCACTTTACAAGACATTCAGTGAATCTTGATGACGTAATAAATCATTGTATCGAGTGCCAGGATTACTATTATTACTACAAAGGTACCTGAGAAAACCACCTGAAGCGCTATTCCAATCTCAGTTACAGACGTGCAAATTGGCTATTGCAAAACTTGCAAAAAAAACGAAAAGGGGGGGGGGGGGGGGGGGTTTGAAGAAAAAAGATATGCGGCTTTGATTCGAGACATTCCAGGAAATGAATGGACACACACCACGCACAGTTTGTGCATCGACTGGCTGCCGCATCAATACAATAACAAACAATCCTTGCGTTTTTGATAATAGCGCTTTTCACGTCCTCTCGACAATCTCGAAGGCGTACAGTCGATTCGCTGTGCGGTATATGCTGCGGAAGGAACGCTCCGACGCGTTTGGAAGACGCGATAAGGGCGCGATCTCGGATGCAAAGATGATGATTATTATTATTATTATTATAGTGTGCATGGTTGCTGAAGGAGGGAGAGAGACTGGAGGGGTGGGTGGGGAAAAGAGAGGAAACACACACGCAGAAAGAATGCTGTTGCTACTGCCTCCATTTGTCAATAGGTTGTTGCACAATCTCTCTCTCTCTCTACATTCACCTCCTCTGTGAATATATCTATGAATAAAGAGACGCAGCAGCAGCTGCCAGTGATCAGGTTGCAAAGAACCTAGTCACCGCCAACCAACCAACATCCCCCCTCCCTCCACGAAACCCTCCGCCACTTCATTGAATACCAAAGTCACAGAAAATGAGTGCGGGTGCATTTCAAGCCCTTCCACACACTCTCAGCCCCTCCACTTGAGCCAATGCAAATGCAATCTCCAGAGCTGTGTTCCGTGCACCCACACGTGCATGCATGGGTGGGCGGGGGTGCACGGGCGGGTATCGCTTTGCAGGGATCACGTTTTCAGTGCAAACTGTTTTTTTTAAGCAGAAAGGGGGGAGGGAGAGGGTGAGTGAGTGGATTGAGAGCAACCCAGTTGGCGGCGGAAGGATATCACCTACTTACTGAAGTGAACGACAGGCGAAAGAAAAAGATCAACCTAATATGATCGTCAGAAGTGACGTCAGACAAGAGGGACCGCGCCGCTTGGACCAATGGGAAGCCCGGGCGCCGGTGATTGACAGGGCGGGGCGGGCACGATGGCTTATCAGGTTAGTGTGAGGTGCAGGGGACCGCAGTCAGCGATTGCATTGAATGTAAGTGAGAAGAGAGAGAGAGACAGACACAGGGTTAGCATTGCTGCTTGACAACACTGTTCACATTGCAGCCACGTAAGTCACACAGGCCGATGGAGAGGATGGCTTGTTTCGGCTGTTGCTAAACCAGGGGGATCGGTCCGGTGCTGGCGGCCATCCCTTACAATTACAGCAACTTTTTTTTTATCTCTTAAGGTGCAATTTGTTTTTGTCTCCCCCACCCACCCTCTCTGAATTTTTTTTTCCGACTGTGGTGGTGTTTTTTTTGTTTGCAAAAGAGCGAGGGAGAGAGAAAGTATTAAAAGGTAGGGTGGTGGGGGGTGGGGAGAGAGAGAAAGGAAAGAAAAAAAAAGAAACCGTGCATTCAAGATCGTCAACTCAACTATTTGCAAAGCTGTCTTGTCTGTCGGGAGTTTCTTTGATGATCGTTGCGTCTTGTGGCCTAGGCTAGGGAGGAAAGAGACTTCTGTGCACGGTGGGGAACGCGATACGATTGATCTCATTCGTCCTTGACTGTTACTTTGTGTGTGTGTATATATATATATATATACACACACACTGGTTCGACCCAAAAGTATTCGTTGCCAAAGAATTCTTTTTTTTCTCTATCTCTCCACACTGACACTGCTTGTTTAAAGCGGTGTGCACGCTTGTGTTTGTGTGCTTGCAGAGCTCGACTTTTCAGATGCTCAACGTTGCAAAAAACCAGATGACGCCAAGGCGACTGCTCTCTTTCTTCTCTTGTTTTATGATAGTTTGAGGCGATTTGGTTTGAGCTGCAAAAGGAGCGAGAGAGAAAGTGCGTGTGTGTGTGGTGTGGGAGAGAGAGAAGGGGCTAGAAAAGAGGGGATCGGACGCCATCTAGAGTCGATAGGCGGAGGGTTTGCTTTTTGGAGTTGATTTTGTTTGCCGCTGCCCTCGTTTCTCCATCCGTCGCCACCTGGCTGTCTGTGTGTCTGTCGAGTGAGTGAGTCTCTCTCTCTCTCTCTCTCACACTCACTCACTCACTCAGTCAGTCAGTGTCTGCAGCGAATGCCCTCACGTAACAAGGAGAACAATAGCGATTGTGAGCTAGCGTTCGACGTTCGGCTTCCAGAACGCGGCGGCTTCCATTCAGCCCTTTGTTACGCGTCCGAACGAACGCTCGGCTCTCTCTGCAAACAATAAAGCAACTGTAGCCACACAGTGGAACCTCGCCGCCTCCCACCTTCCACTGCCTGCCTGCCTGCCTGGACTCCTGCCTGCCCTCCCTCCCTCCTGCCTGGACTCCTGCCTGCCCTCCCTCCCTCCTGCCTGGACTCCTGCCTGCCTGCCTGCCTGCCCTCCCTCCCTCCCGCCCTGGTGCCCTCCTGACTCCTGCTGCTCAGATGTGGGTGCTTACCTTGAAATTATAAAAGCAGAGAGAGAGAGAGAAACAGACAAGACAGAAATAAATTTTACTTCTATTTTTGGAGGAGGTGTGGGTGGGGGCTTGAGGGGAAACAAAGCACAAACCAACCACTGGATCTTGGCGAGTTTTTTTGGGGGGAAAAAAGACACACAACACACCAAAGGAGAAGGGAAGCCGGCTGCAAGACTGACCAGCCAGATCGTTTGGGAGTGAATCTTTCTTGTGTGTGACTCAAATCTTCTGGTGACCAAGACGTGCAAAGCTATCTATATTTTTCCTCCTCACAAGAAAAGGACTACCGTTTACAGCCTCATGAACATACAGAGATCCAGTCCTATCAGTATAGTGAGGTATGGGCGATCGAGGCACAAGGCTCACCATGAATATGAAGAATTGTCTTGTGTGAGGACTAGTGACTCGAGTCAGAGTTTCAGCCCGAACCTTGGCTCTCCCAGCCCACCTGAAACCCCCAAACTCATCACATTGCGTTTTCTCAATCGGAAAATATCTATTGTTGGAGCCGTTAGAGGGTGACCACGTTCTCAGAGCTGTGCATTTGCATAGCGGCGAGGAGACTCATTTGTAAGGTAAAAACAAAAACCTCAACAGCAAATACATTATTAACAAATGCATTTTACTTCCAGACCCCCTGCACAAGTGTCAGTGTGTGTGTGTGTGTGTGTTTTTTAATATAAAAGTATGAAACGTAAGCGTCCAAGCTGAAAGTACAAAGTTTAAGACATCTCCCAGTGTCCGCATAGAACTTGATAACACTGCGATTAATTGCATTAAAATCGTGTGGAGACATTCCACTTGTTTAATTTAATTCCGATGGTGACAATACTTGTTGGCATTTTCCTGAAAATGGGGGGGAATAGTCCCCCGAGTGAAACTTTCAAACCGGGATGAGCTCGGGATGGACGTACAAGTCTATTTATGGCCCTAACTGTTTTTGCTGGAGCTGGTTTTTTAGGCGATATCTATTTAACGCCGGGTGATTCCTGTATCGATTCATTCTGTTGGACTGGGAAGACAGAGAGAGAGAGAGACACACAGAGAGAGAGAGTGTGTGTGTGCTGTGTTGGGGTCCGGTGCCAAGTCTATTTTATTTTTGTTGTGTGTGTGTGTGTGTGTCTGCAGGTATTCGACGTCGGCCGGTATCAGGAGACGCTGGGAGCCTATCTGTGCCTGTCCTCGCAGGACAACATCAACCAGATCACCGAGATCCTGCTGGGGGAGCAGAGGGCGTACGTGTTCTTCGAGAAGAGCCATGGGGACATGCACTCGTTCGTTCGCACTTGCAAGCGGCTCCGGGCGAGGACGAGGCGGCCAGACTCTTCTGTCAGATCACCTCGGCGGTCGCTCACTGCCACGACAACGGCGTGGTGCTGCGGGACCTCAAACTCAGAAAATTTGTCTTCAAGGATGAGGAACGGTAAGGCCGGCGGCGTCAGCAACGGCGGGTTAATATAGACCACTGACATCCTGGGGGGGGGGGAGAGGGGGGGGGTAATTTAAATCACAATCGTAGACAAGTCGTTTAAGTGTGTATTTGTTTGTGTATAAAACACACACACACACCACACACATCAGAAGTAACTCAGCGTTCAAGAGTGAGTGTGTGTATCAGAAATACAAATTGCTGGGCTGCTGGTTGGTTTTGACTCTGCTGTTCTCTCTCTCTCTCTGTAGTTAATAAGCTCCCTCTCTCTCCCCCA